>OY101448.1:180880461-182080461 GCA_956483635.1 Panzeria rudis
GATTTACTGTTATGCAATATATATGCAACGTTTAGATTTTTTCAATTTTAGAAACTTTTCGAAGAAGTTAGAATAAGATCAAGTTATTTACCGTTGAAGAACTTCTCCGGTTCGATTTGGATTTGCATTCAATGCTATTATCTGCGCCTTCATCACGGCGGTCAAAAACTGTTTGATTAACAGCGATGTCATCACGTGCAAATAAAGGTTTGGAACCTTCACCTAAACACAACAAAGAATGGAATAAATTTATCATAATTGGTTAAATGTACTTTGGAAACAATTGCTGTATGTTGCTTCAGTTGAATATATCTACTATATATTTTAATAATAACAAATTTAGTTTTTATAATTCAACTTTTAAACCGTATTTCCATACAAAATTTGTTTCATAAAACAAAAATATATTTTATGAATAAGGTAGTCACTATTTTAAGGACTTTTGTAATTGTTCTTTAAGGCCCTTTTTACAATGTTCGATTAAAAGTAAACATGGACTTTAATTGCAAGTTCGGCATACAAAACTTTGCCGCTAAAGTCCACGTTAAGTTTTAATCGTGCATTGTGAAAAGGGCTGTTAATTGTATTTTAAAATCATGTATAAAATATTTTAACATTTAATGGATAGATTTTCAGAATTTTTTAGATTTGGCACTTAAAAAATTTTTATGTATACATATATATGTACATATATCGCAAGTTTTATCAAAATTTTGCAAGAATATTTAGGGCCATTGACGAAATTGAACTGAATCTTACTGTGTTTATCCATATACATATTTTGAAATTACAAATCTCCGTAGACTACAGTCATGAGTTTTGACTAACATCGACGGTGATTTTATTTGTCAAATTGTTTAGAAAATCTCTTTAAAGCCAAATTTAATTTCGTCACTTATGATAACTTCATGCCACCCACGTTTTCGTTATGGATACGGCCGTTAGTTTGTATAATTTTAAGATATGGATATAATATCATGTTTTTTGTTGCCGTGTTGGTAATGTTGATTGCTGTTTTTATTGTGTTGTTCCAATATTAAATGGATTGCTGATTGAAGTTTTGTTGATTTTTTGAAAAATATACATACTTCCGTGGTCTTCTAGTTTTGGTATGTTGATTGTAGCTTTCAGTGTCTTGTTCCAATATTAAATGGATTGCTGATTGAAGTTTTGTTGATTTTTTGAAAAATATACATACTTCCGTGGTCTTCTAGTTTTGGTATGTTGATTGTAGCTTTCAGTGTCTTGTTCCAATATTAAAAGTATTGCTGATTGAAGTTTGAAGTTTGAAAAATGTACTTCCGTGGTTTTCTAGCTTTGGTATGTTGATTGTTGAACTTTTTATACTTACTGAACTAATTTTTATGTACTTATTTATTATTTATTTGGATTATTTAAAAAAATATGAAGATTAATAGCCTAGGCAAATTGGACATAATTAAACTAATCGAAGGAAATAATTACGGGAGTTTTTAAAATTGGCGCAGTTGATCCTTGGAGTATACATATATTTAAAGAATCTAAAGTCCTGTTGTTACGCGGGAGAGCTAGGGAGGGGAAGGGCCTCTTAAGTTGACATTTTCAGTTTTTTCCCCATATAGCTGACATACAACTTTTAGAAAAAATGTTTACATAAGAGTTACAGCTGACAATATTTCCAACAAAATTGTTTCTAATTATTTTTTACTTAACTTGAAAAACAAGAAAATTTTAAAAAAATTATTTCAATTGATCCATAACACTGCTTTACACATTTTAGTTTTGGAGAGTTTAAATTTTGTAACGCATTTTTTCGGGTAAAAAGCAAGTGACAAAAAGAAAAAATTAAAAAAAATTCATTTCGGCCATTGTCCAGATATTAACACCCAGTAAAAAAATTGAGTCATTTTTAAGGAACTACATTTTCATTGCTTCCAAAGAATCGATATTAATAATATGCAAATAATTAGTAGAAAAGCAAGTAATAATTTATTTGTCACACAAAAATGTTTAATTCCTTTAAAGTTTTAGAAAATACCCACAATGCTTTATAAACTAGTTTTCGTCTATAAATTAATAGTTATTTACTGAAATTTATTTTCCTAGAGAAAAATATTAAAAAAGGAAGTTTTTCTTAGCATCGCTTCCAATTCGGTGATTAAGAATCGAGAAAGAGAACTTCTTGCAATGACAACCTTATGTAAAAAGCATTAGAAATTACCTAAATTTGCACTACTTCCGGATCGCAAACGCTACATTTTTATGACTTCCTTGGAGTGTCTTTTTTTACTGGGAACAGCACATTTGTATTTTTCGATGTATACTACTTTTTAAAGCGACATATAGAGTCACAGATTGGTTAGAATAACAAAATGTATATCTTGTTTGAAAGACTACTAAACTACGGTGTCGAATAGTGGCTAATTCACTTTGATCGGATAAAAAATAACTGAGTTTTAGTGGATCAAACGAAAACAATTTATATTTATCAAAAAATTCACTAGTAAAAATCAAAATAAAAAATATTTAATATAGTACTTGCTAGTAAATTTAAATGCTAGTTAGGGCTGTACAATTAGCTACATAAATAAGCTGGTCAATCGGCTTAGCTGGATTAGCGCGAATTATTTCTTTCGATTTTTCTAATTAATTTGCTGGCCTATAAATAAATTTAATACCATTTATATTATATAAATAAATAATTTGAATTGTTTTCGTATCATTTTTCATAATAAATTATTCCCTTTATTTATTTTTTCATTACTGGCCCTTTTCTGCAAATCGAGCGATTTCAAAAATTAAATATTTGAATTGAAAGAAATAAATTAACTTAATTATAATTTTAAGTTTTCAGGAGAACAATAACACAGTTAATTGGGTGAATAAAACTTTTTGTTTACGCGCTTAAAGAAAATATAAAATTAAGGTTAATTAAGTGATTTTCATTCGAGTTTTCTACAGAATTTTTTTTTTCGTTTTTCGCCATAAAATTCTTTATCAATCAGTCGCAAATTAAAAAAATCGTTATGAGCTAGATTAAAAACATCAATATTTTTGTTACTCATTAGTGGACATTTTGGGGCTGGACTAAAAGATGACCCTTGAAAATATGCTATTTGTGGAATTGATTTTTTATTTATTGTATATCGTAATATAAAGAATAATACTAAATTCTAACGGTGAAATATTTCACGATATTGGTTGCATGAAACTTCTTTACTTTCAATATAATGTGCAATGAAAAGAACACGTTTCAATTTTTAGGAATGGTAATAATTTAATAATCAAATATAAAAATTAGTTTGTTTATCGTAACCTAATGAAGAAAATGTGTTAAATTGTTTTGAGATATTTCTCCAAATTAAACAAATTATTTATTGTGGTTTTAGCCAGTTCATTAGTGCTAATGTTTCATAAGCACCAAAGAACGCTGCACAGTGGGGGATTTTGGAAAAAAATGGAAATAAATCTGCAGTTTCTAATCGCGCAGTCCGATTCTTATAAAATTTCATACGGCGTTTATAGAGGTGTTGGCTCAGGTTAAGTTTTGACTTCGCCGGGTAAAAAAGTTAATATCTTAATTTTTTTAGTCGAATATCTCCTAAACTGTAAGCGGAAACCCATAAATGCAGTAGACTTTTTTTACCTCTTGGATAGAATCTACATGCAAAAACTCCTTTTTACTGAACTTTTTTTGAGGAAAAAAATATTCGTGAAGAAAGTGGCGTTGCAGACGTTACAAAAACCGGAAGTCGGTTTGGAGGTTAACGTGCATTTGTATAATTTTTAGCGAATTTCGCATAGTAACCAAAAATTTCCAAATACGTAAAGAAAGCAAAGTATTTTTGATTTTTAGAATGGTTCTAGTGAGGATGATAAGTTTCTGAGTTCCTCCAAAAATGTTAAAATTGTCTGTAAAAAATTCGCTAAAACTAAAATATTATCAAAAAACGAAAAAAGTCGCCAAAAATGAAAAAAGTCCACAAAACCGAAAAAAGCGCCAAAACTGAAAAAATGCCACAACTAAAATAAATCGCTAAAACTAAAAATTTCGTCAAAAAGTGAAAAAACTTTGAAAAACGCCAAAACCAAAAAATCGCCAAAACTATAAAATCGGCAAAAAGCAAAAACAAAATTCTAAAAACACAAAAATTCAAAAAGCGCCAAAACCAACAAAATCGCCAAAAACAACGGAAAATACTTTAAAAAAACTAAAATAAAACAAAAAACACAACGAAAAAACCATCAAAATGAAAAAATGGGCAAAAACGAAAAGGGATATACATACATATGTGTATTCGTACGGAACCCTTCGTGTGCGAGCCAAAGACGCATTTTACTTAATTTATTTAATTAACCATGTTATATTGTTGAGTTGAATATGAATCATATATTTCTTTAAAGGCTTGATATTTTATTTATGAAATAAAAATGAAATAAAAAAGGGTCAACGAAAAATTAATTATATATGTACATATCAGAGCTGTAAAAAATTGCAATCAATTTTGATTGCAATCAAAATGATTTCAATCAAATTGATTTCAATCTTTGATTTCAAAATGATTTCAGATTTCAAAGTGAAATCATGTCAAGATTGCAATCTTTTGTGATTGCAATCATTTTGAAATAATTTTTTTTGATATTGCAATCAAATTTTGTTGAAATCATTTGATTTCAATCAATTTCCGTGAAATCACTACTATAGTGTAAGTACAACAAAATTTTATAAAAAACGTACCAAAACGTAGGTTAGTTACCCATTTTATGCAGTTTTTTTAATTATCATAGTAAGCTTTATTTCTAGAAAAATGAGTATCATTTGAAGAGAACGATGATTTTGATTCTGATTTCAGTTTGATTGCAATCAATTAATTAAGAAATTGATTACAAAAAATTGATTGCAATCATTTTTATTGAAATGATTTCAAATTGAAATCATGAAATCAAATTTACGATTTTGATGTGATCGCAAGCTTTCACAGCTCTGGCACATATGGCTAGCCTGGAACTAAAGTGGTCTAAGTAACATTTTTGGCTAAATCCACTTATGAGCATTTTCGAACATAAAGACGATAAATCAATCCAACAAAAAGTAGTCTATGTGTTTTACGTCACCCAAATATGGTTATCGTTACTCTACCACTTTAAAATTTATTGCTTTTTTCATTTTTTTCAATTTTTAAAGTTGTTAACTCACTACATATATTATATTTAAAATGTTATTTATACTACTTTAGTTCCAGGCTAGCCATATATGGTTTAATCAAGCTCTGGGTCAGTTTTATATAAAAATGTATGTATTTTTGACAATTTCAATATTTGATTAGCTTCGTCATTTTTCTTGACGAAGCTAATCAAAAGACATTGGCGAAATATTAAAATTGTTTTTGCTTGACCAAAAAAGAGATCGAAAAAATTAAAGAACAATGTCACCGAAAAATTGTATCCTTTGTATATTTTGAAGGTTAAATATACAGCGCATTATTCCATAAAAATATGTTTTGACAACTCTAAAACTCTGCCGTTGTATAATTTTTTCGGATTTACCCATATGTGACCGTCCTCATGAAATGGTACCAAATCTTTACTGGGCTTAATTTTCAGGAGCCGATTTACTAAAAAAAGTTTAAAAAATCGATTTTTTATTTTAATTGTTTCCGATTCTCTGGTTTTCCTTCTGTGTAGACGGAGTAGTCGATATATTAGAATCTATATATTTTATACCGAAACATTGTAAAAACAAGACAAGGATCTGTCCAGAGAAAAGGACTACAAACTTTGAATTCGTTTTTCTCAAAATTAGGTTTTTCACAACCATAACTTTAAAAATTCGTAACTTCCAAACGAAAACTGATAGACAAATTCTAAAAATACCTGCATGTTCAGCAGGAAGCGTTCGGTAGAGAAAGCATAAAAACTCAATTTTACCCTCGGTGAAGATTTGATACCTTTTCATGTAGATGGTCACATATGATATTTTAAGCTCTAAAAATTAGAAAAATGTTGCTATTAGTGAACTTAATTTTTCGAAATCGAGCCATTTTAAATCGACTAGATTTACAGAGCAGGCAGGTATATGTATATACTTTTATATGCAATACCTGTAATTTCTGATTCTCATCATCTTACATTGTTACAATCTACTTCATCACTTTTTTCCTCTTTCATTGAATTTTGTTTCTTCTTCTCTTAAACAATAATTCTTAATATTTATATTTCCAGCTTAAAATTATTATTTGTTTATCAATTCGTAGTAACTAATTATTATTTTTTAAGTCTGAAATTAATTATTTCGGCTTTTAGTTCAAATGCTTGAATTAATGTAAATACAAATTATTTTTAATAAGAGTGGAGTGTTGGAATATTCAAATCAGATTAGCAGAACGGATCAGTACTAAAGTGAGGAGACTTCGGCTAACTAAATTAAGTTTGTATGGGGTAAAAAATTAGTTAAATTCGTGTCAAAAATTAGTTAAATAGCTGATGTTTCCTTATAAAAAGCATCCACCTTCATAAGTGGTAAAAGTGAATAAGAACGCTGATGATATGGTGTAGCGGCCTGTCGAAAACAGTAGTTCTGATCCGTTCTGCTAATCTGATTTGAATATTCCAACACTCCACTCTTAATAAAAATAATTTTAGTTTGCATTAATTCAAATATTGCACTAAAAGCCGAAATAATAAATTTCAGACTTATACCACCTATTCAGTTCGAAAAATAATATTACGTAAAATAATTATTTTTTAAATTGAGCCAGTTACTATTTAATTTTATTCTAATTTTTATACTTAGTTATGTTACTCTCATTCCTGCATGATTTCTTACTAACACTGTAATTTATAAGATATTCTATCTTGTCGTGTTATATAACTATAATAAATAAATATGTACCTGTTTGTTTGTATAAACTAAAACATTTGTATATGCAATTAGTTTTCTTGATCATTACATAATAATTAAAGTATTCATACAGCCATTAGCGTCGATTGATTGGATAAAATACAAGATAAATAAAAATTTAACTTACATATTTCCCAATATACATTTCTAATATGTATTCTGAGTCGATGATCATAAGGAAAATAATTGGCATCTGGGATCCGTATGAGTTTTTAATTTAATCATCATTGCAACATTTGTTCAGCTCGCAACTATTGTTAAAAATAACATGTATGAGTTTTGCAGTACGTTTTACAAAATTTATTAAGATTTTATTTTGCTTTGACTATGATTAAAATTAATAAAGATATGGCTAGATTGGGCAAATATTTGGGGAAATAAGCGCAACACAACATAATCATATGCCTATTGGATTGGAAACGGAGTTCCAATCCAATTCCAATTGTGAATGAGTTTATGAATACGTATCGAAATTGCTTTGTTCAAAGTGTTTATTTTCGTTCAAAATAATGATTAGAGGCTAGGATAAATTTGTTCTATCTGTTAAATACATCAATTAAAGGGCTACTGAGCTCAAATTCATGAACATTTCAATTCCGTTTCTCGACTGAATTTTCCAAAATTCAAGTACAAAAGGATTTCATGAACGCAATTCACCAGTTTTGTAGAGAAAAAATAGCTGATACTTATGTATGTATTTTCATCTGCGGAATTTAGAAATTACCATAAAATTCCCGATTAGCTCTAGTTTTAGAGATATAGTGACTTTTATATTTTTATAAATTATTATTTTTGTGTTGTTTGCATCACCTTTCCGAACCGATTCTCAAAATCATAAAATAATTTTTTTACACAGGGGAACAAAATGGAAGTTTTGGTTTGGTGCAGCGAAAACTGTAATTGATAAAATGTATATGGGCCATACCATTTTCAAAACTAATTTTTTCCCCCTTCTATTCTGTTTCTACATCTGTCGCCATGCAGATGCAGGATTACTTGACCAGTTCGTAGAGCTATTACGCCACCACCAATTCACACGAAACGTCGTGCTTCTTTGCAGAAGTGTCAACGGGAAAAAACCAGTCGGTCTGTACCGTCGTACACAAAGCTGGAATCTCCAGAATCCGCTCCTGCTTCAAATTTATGAGTTTTGTTTGGTGCTCCACCATATATCAAAATACGCTTTAAAAACCTAGATTATACAATTTATGTATGTGTTGCATTCGGTAAGCAACCAACGCCACGAAGCAGCAACTCGGTGCCGTTAACTGACTCGAATCACTAATCACATGCGGGAGTGAGACGCAAAACTCTCGAAGGCCAATAAACGACAGTGGCCTGGTTGCATTTACGAAGTAATTGCCAACGACGCGTGATGTTGACTCGCCCAGAGCCGCTTTACGAATGGAAAAACTACCTTAATTTTTTTTGTCATTTCTGTTTTTTAAAATATCGCGGTTTTTACTTCTTTGCCCAATTTATTCAAACTGAACTTTAAAATTCAATGAGTTTTTAGATTATTAATCTACACAAAATTATCTTTCTTTTAAATATAATATTGTTGATGTACGTTTGGTGAAACTGCAAGGATATTGAATGTTAACTATTTTCAGTTTTATCCTTATAAATCTTACATTTGATTAACATTTTAATATATTTTTACCCGCGTTATTATACTCAAATAAAAGATATTTTTGTACAGATTAATTAAAAATATTCGAAATAAAGGTATTTATTCCAAAAATGGGGTACATCATGTTAATGGGGCATTCACATATTACGTAACGCTCGGGTAAAGATTTGTTACGGATTATTTACTTTATACTGAAAATTTTGTAAAAAGCGTTACGAAGCGCTACGAAAGTATAAAACCTCCGAAAATAGCGTTACGTAATACGTGAATAGGCCCTAATACAAAATTCGCGATATTTCAAAAACTGCAAATGAGGGAATTTTGTTGCTGTATTTGGACTCAGAATAGGGATGGGAAAAAATATCGATGTATCGATATTTTCTTATTATATTATTTTAAGGAATATCATTCTAATTAAACTTAATTAGAGAGCACTAGCAGCATTGAATATTATCTCTAATCTACTGCCTGTCACACAATGTCGGCAAGTCGATGTCGTTTTCATATTTATATTGAAAACAAAAACAAATTTACATTTTTTGTTATTGTTTTCATGTTAAGTTATTGTATCATGAGAACAGGCAGTTAATATATGTACATGTACATAAATACATATTTAGTATATAATTACATACTTATGTATGTATGTATTATTTATGATCATGTTTGCTTAAGGCCCTATGCTCCTTACAGGATCGAAGGGACAAGGACTAGGTTTTATATAAAATGTGAAATAGTTCTTCGAATATATTACCCAATTCGACCATTGCTTAATAGATTTTTTATTACATACGTTGATTTAATGTCGTTAGTTTTGATCAAAATATAAATAAAATTGCAACACTCACCAGAATAACCATCATTCCCGTCCGGAAGTATTTCCATTTTCAGATAGTATGTTGATAGAAGACCTCTATATGGGAGGTAGTGCCAGTCAGCAATTTTAATGTGAATATTTATAAATTAAAATTTTTATTACGGTATTACTTTTATATATTTGACATTTTGATTTATATTCCAATAAAAGCTTTAGAGCTGAATTGCGATTGATTGAAAACACTGAAAGAGTCTAAAATGGGCTTTAATTATTTTATGAGAAATTACCAAATCTGCGTTTAATTGCAATGCCATCATTTAAATCTGCCGTACGCACAATAGCTTGAGGGCCTTTTTTT
This sequence comes from Panzeria rudis, assembly GCA_956483635.1. Lineage (NCBI taxonomy): Eukaryota > Metazoa > Arthropoda > Insecta > Diptera > Tachinidae > Panzeria > Panzeria rudis. The sequence goes on from OY101448.1 coordinate 180,890,150, forward strand.
ATGGAGGCACTTGGTATGGATTGCTGAATTTTAAATTTTGTTCCGCCAAGAGTTGATTTTGCTAATCCTGATGTGACTGAGTCCATACTGTTGCCGATGTGATGTAGACATAAGCATATGTTGTGAGCAAAATTTCGAGCTTCGGCCTTGCTGTCAAAATATATAAACTGACCGGAACTTTTCTTATATTATATAAATAAACAAATTTCTTGCAGAGTAATAATAACTTACTTTTTTATATTCTTGCGACTACCTGGTTTGATCTACCTTGATTATATTTTTATATTCTAAACAGAGAAATTTTTAGTTAATCACAAATTCAGAACCAGAGCACGAAGCCGATATTAAATTATCGGCTATAAGCCGATAATTTTCTTCGGCGGCGGCTGAATAAAAAGTGTCGGCTATCGACCGGCTTACTTAAGCACCCCATACACGTTTCAATTCAATTGTTGATTCTTTCAATTGTATTGATTCTTGGCCACATACTTCATAAACTGAATTGAAAGATTTTCATTCAACTGTCAAACTTTTTATGAATTTAATGAAATTAACGAGAATTTTTAAAATACTTAACTTTTTCTTTGCAAAAGAAAATTCCAAACATAAATTTTGAGAGCTGATCAAGAGACTCGCACCAGGGATGGCATATAGACTTTAAAATTGTACCAATTGTCTAAAATTGTACTTTTTGGGAACAAATTGTACTAAAACAGATGTTTAAACCAAAATCATGTATTAAATATAGAAAATAGCTTATTAATTTAGACAAACTTACTATTGGAAGGTAGAAGAATAAAGTTCGCCTTTATTACAATACAAATACATATAGGGAATTCACAACAGCATTCTAAAATGTGTCTTAAATAACGACGTTTTAATTTTAGTATTTTATTATGGGTTGGCAAGTTTGTTGCTTTTGTTTTGTGTGTAAATAAAATTTACCACCAGATGACAAGTTTAAAAGTCCAAGAAGCATGTTTTTTTCAATGCGGCAATATATTAAATAAAGAATTTGTGTGGTTTAAGTGTGTTGGTGTTTCTTTGGCTTTTTGATAGGTACCAAGCAAGGTAGATTAAACAGGTACCACTACAAGAACAGCTGCTTTTGTAAATTTAAGAATGTGTGCGCCACACAGACAATAGATTTTGACACATGTCCGGGAGCTTTCTATCAACAGCGGGCATGTGTTAGTAAATTTGAGAGAGCTTATGCCAAAGCGTATTAATACCAAGTGGCCTTATAAGTACAACAACAACTGGACTTTACCAATCTGTCATGTGAAATGCATACACAAAAAGTTGTTATTTAGTTTTTTACATAGAGTTTGACATTTTGGTAAAGTTCATTTTCACTAATAAGGCCATCTGGTATCAATTCGCCTTGCTTTACCTATGTCTCTACCTGATAAATTTTCATCATGACAAATGTCAAACTTTATATTGAAAAATAATCTGCTTTATCTTATCTGTTTTTCCTATATAGAATTTGCCATTTATCATGATAAAATAAATCAGGTATAGACGTTTGTTACGATATACATAAGTTATCATTTATTATATATCCGAAAATTCTAGCATGATTCATGAATTAGATTCCAACGGTAAAATATATGATTGATGTTCATGCATAAAATTGCAAACAGAAGAGAAATTAATTTTTAGCTTGACAAATAGCTTTTTAGCTTGAATCTGGACAAGCGTTAAAAAAGCTTGACAATCAAGCCAAATCAAGTCTGTCTGGCAAGCCTACTGCGATCACACGAGCAACAAAATTTTTATAAATTTGTCGACGTTTAGACGATGCAAGTCTAATTGATCAGCTTCTTATTCAACTGTGAGGAAGTCAGAGAACTGAATAAACATTTCTCTGTTTTTCTCACAGCTGAATAAAGGCTCAGTTAGCCGACCGTAAAGGCCATGTCAGATAAAACTTTTGCTTCGCGTTGCGTTACAGATTCGCTTTGACATCTAAGATGAAATGTACATACTTATACGAAACATGTCACATAAAGCACTTTTAACGCAGCGTGAAGCGAAAAGTTCGGCAACTCTCATCTTTTTGCTTGCTTTGACAATCAGCTGGAATAATTTTCTTTTATTATATTGCCAAACGAAACATATTGCGCGTTTGAATCTGTTTTAATAAGAGGTAAATATGTATGTGGCATTTATTTATTTATAATAAATCGTAAAATAACATAATTGACTTTTATTTTTATAAAAAATATATATATAAATAGCAAAATTATCAACTACTTTTTTGGTAAACGATCAATGTGCGAGCAGAGGGCGAAGCCGATGTAAAATGGTGATCGGCGCCGGCTAAGAACAAATATAGTCGGCGGCTGCTATTAGCCGGCTAAGAGCCGAAAATTTTTCGCCGGCGGCGGCTACCCAAATTTATCGGCTAACGGTCGGCTAACAGAGTATTTCTTGCTTACTTACATACAAGCTATATTTACAACAGGTATACTCGGCCCAATTATAAATAAACTTGCCTTTCTAGACGATTTACTGCCTTATTTATAAAAATAATTTTCATAAGAAATTTTTTTCATATGTTCCAAAACCGAATTAAATATTTTTAAATGCGCATGTTAGTAAATATCCACTTTTTATTATAAAAAATCGGCTTAGCCGCTAGCCGATATTAGCCGCAATAATCGGCGGCGGCTAAGTGATTGTGAAAATCACCGGCGGCGGCTAATAGCCGGCTATTAGCCGACCGGCTTCGTGCTCTGTGCGCGAGTGCTGTCAAAGTTTTCATTGTGTCATACTCCTTTTGCTTTACACTTTTCTATCAAAGTTAGAAACGTCACGCAAAGCGACAAAGTTTTATCTGACACGGCCTTAACGTTGATGTAGTTGGATGCTCTGATCGTTTCTGTCACATTGAAAACTTATGAGAGAGAAACGATCAGCACGTGCAACTACATCATCGTTACGGTCGGCTAACTGAGCCTTTAGAAGCTGATCAATAAGACTTGCATAGTGTAAACTGGGACTTTGCTTTATTTTTCATAAAAATTTTTGAGAGGCAAAGCAATGTGTAATTTCTATGCATTTTTTTATGAAGAATTTGTATGAAAAAGAAAAACTAATTTTAACAACAAAATGAAAATGTTCAGTTTTAGTATATATCCATGTGCATTTTCAGCCGAATTTAAGCTGCCGCCGACTATTTTTTCCCAGCCAGCCGCCGCTGATCAAAACCCCTCGGCGCAAGTCTCTGATGACTAGAGCTGTAAAGTATTGTGTATTCGGGTTCTTGGTACTCAGTGACGGTTGTTTTTTATTACTCAAAAGTAAGGCGAATTAATACCAGGTGACTTCGAGTTCTCAGCTGACTACGAAGTCTTTTCTATATTTGAACTGTCAACTGTGATAATGTATCAGCTTTTTAAACAGCCCAAATATAAATTCTCCATGGCGAATTCTCTTGCGACTACCTGGTGTTGATCTACCTTGCTCAAAAGTAACTACCATGGTACATCCAAGGCGAATTAATTTTAGCAGCTGGTGTTGACTCTAAAACAATTACAATATTACAATAACATTTGACATCTCAGCCCTTATGTCAGCATATACAAATTTTGACATACGATCCTCAAATTTGCGGAAAGCAGTTGAACAGCTATGCTTATAATATCACATGTATAAATCCACCTCTGGTATATTAAAGGCGAATTGATAACAGGTGGACTCTACAGCATAGACTAACAACTACAGATAAACTATTTACTTTTTGCTTATTTTCTCCGCTTGTATTTTTGATCTGTACCTCGTTTCTGTAACCCTACGTCTATACTTGATAAATTTTTATCAAGACAACTAACAAAACTTCGGCAGAACAGATGTCAATTTTTTGTTATAGTTTCTATACACGCGAATACATTGTAACGCGTTACACGCTTTTTTGCGTCATACCCTGCTGTCAAAAAAGTTGAATCAGTGTAGTTGTACGTATCAAGTCACGACGCCATGACGTGTCGTACGCAAGAAGTCGGTGTACTTTATACTTTTGTAAGCGTCATCAGCGGCGTGCTAGCAGGTTAGCTGTTTTTGATACCATTGATATTTTGTTTTCAATGCTATCGATGATTATGTTTGCATAGTGTACTATTTTGCTCTTGTGATAAAGTTTAAAAATATTTGCGATCATAAAATAAAAAAACTTCTGCGTAAAAAACGTCGCATGTAACTTGAAACGCTGAAAAGCGTGGAATGCTTAAAACGTGTGAAAGCATTGACGCGAGAACGCGTCTTATAGACTTTCGATGCGAAAAACTCTCACATTAAGCTTAGTACTCTGCTTAAATTCGCGAAAGATGTTGATCAACATTGGTTTTTTCATACGAAAAATATGACAAGTACCAATCATAGCTAGCCCTTGATAGTATGCTGCAATTGTGTACGTTTAAAAAAAACAATGTGTTTGTTGTAAACTCCACACGAAAAAAGCGGTGCTCATATTATTTCGCACGAAGACTCAAAATGTTGTGGATACATCTCATATGTTTTTCACAAAATAAACAGAGTACTACTTCTACAGCAATTTTTTGTAAGCAATTTGTGTAAATTTTTTTATATGGACTTTTGACAGCACTTCACACGAAATGATGAACAGAGTACTATGCTTTAAGGTGCCCATACACAAGTGATTTGTTCGTGCTCGACGTCTTGTTACTCGTTAAGGTGGGTCCACATCTAAAAATATTTGCGCCGAACGTGTTCGCCGAAAATATTTGCGGCACAAATTTTAGCTTGTAGATGTGGACGAGCTTTTAAATATTTATCACACAAATATTTATTCACGAAAATTTTTACGTCCACCCGCTCAAGCAAATGAAAAAGCAAAAAAATTAGCACTATTTCTACAAATGCGTCCGTACCAGAACAGCATGCGGCGCAATTTTTTGCGTTGTTCGTCAGAAACCAACAAGCCATGGTTCGTGTGCGTTTAATGTGACGAAAATTCTTGCGTTGTTTCTGTGCGCCACACACGTCGACACTAACTAAAATGCGCCGCAAATATTTGCGGCGAACGTGTTCGGCGCAAATATTTATAGATGTGGACCCACCTTTAATGGTGCTGTGCGCGCACAAATCACAAGTAATTGAAAATTTTCAATTTCTTGTGATTTGTGCGATGTGTTAGTGGGCTTGTGTGCGAACATTTGAAAGTTTTTTTTTAATTTTTGTATACTACGAAAGCAATTTTTCATAGAATTTAGAAAAGAAAATGTTATTTCGCAAAGTAAAAGCGATAAATATAAAGATAAAAACATAAATATATAATAATAATATACAAAAATAAATATATAGCCAAAAGAACAATTGCAACATCCGCTTCGCAATTCATGTGTACTTGTTGACGTTGAAGTTTATTGTGATTTATTCGTCGTTAGTGGAGATCTGGTACGCGAACAAATCACACACACAAATCTCTCGTGTGTGGGCTATTTTAAGGGCCGTGGCAATATATCAAACTGTTTGACCCAATTAATGTATGTTTGGTAATATTTTGTTTTGCTTAACACAGCAACACATCAAATTCATATCATCAAACTTCATTTGAAAGTTGTTGTGAAAAAGAAAGAACATGTGACTTTTTGTTCGTTGAAAATTAGTTTTTTACTCTCTTTTTTAATTCCTTTTAACTCCTTTCCACATGCAGTTCGAAGAGAGTTAAAATTTTGTGCGACATCCTTTTTCCGCATTTGGGTTTTTTCTGTATATGTTTCAAGCAATATCTGGTACTAAGCATTTTTTTTAATTTCTATTGATATATTGCTTCGATTTAACTCGCCATAAAGCAGGCAAACCCCGATAAACTTCAATAAATTAAATTTTGTTCATCCGTTTTTTTAAATAGTGCGTCTCTATAGAAATGATGTGGTCGCTGCGAAAACTAAACAAAAATGATATTTGAAGTAATTACACAGCCACACATCAAACAAGCTTCAACTTTCGTCATCGGCGTTAGTGAAAATCAAAAGTGTTTTGTTTTTCATCAAACTATACGTGTGAGGTTTTTTGCACTAATAATGGCGAAACATTTCTGTTTGAACGGTTGAGCAGTTGATAAATTGCCACGGCCCTTAAAACCGTTTCAAAATCCCTTCATTTGATGGAAAAATCAGTGAGTTTCCATCACTGATAATCTACTACTTATTTAAGCATATGTGGTTTTTTAAAGAACCGTTAGTATTTCGGGCTTTGGTTTTTTCTTCATACAATAACACCATATTTAATTTTGTTTTCTAATTTTAAATAAGTCCTGCTTGGGTTTAAAAAATATCATGAATATTTTATTGGAAAACTCCTTCTAGTTGTAGAAATTTAGCTTGTGATATGTTTGACTATTAATGTTCCTAGAACAAAATGGACACTCCACAATCAAAATATGTCTACAATAATCCAATGTAATACAAATATATTTATATTTTAACATGCACTTATATTTCTGTATAATATTGCAGTGTAATTGAACAAAATTTTGGTGAAAACATAAACGGTTTTACGTCACCTATCATACCCCATATGCAAGCTCCGCAAGCATTTGAATTTGGAGGAGTTTTTACATCAACTATTCATTTAGAAAGCAATCAAGTGGGTCAATCTGTTTTTTTAGTTATATATCAATTTTTGCTCGAGTTTTTATTATTATTTATTTTTTAGGAACGCATAGATAAAACACATTGGATATGTGATTATTCTGATGATATTTTTGAAACCTTGAGAGAAACCGAGCTTAATCGCCGCTTGATTTGCTTTCGTTCTCACCAAGTTTCTCAACGTCCTCTGTTGCTAAAATTGTTAAAGGCTGCCTCGGAAGCACATAAACTTTCTAGGACCACTTTGCACTTGGGTAAGATATCTTTATTCACTGAAAGTTAATTAAAAGCTCAATTTTCCATAACAATTTATTTTCATTCTTAAGCTGTTTATCTTCTGGACTGTTTTATGGACAATTACACCATTCGCGCTGATAAACTAAGTTTGTCTGCTATAACTTGTCTTATCATAGCTGCCAAAATTGAAGAAGCAGATCTCGATATGCCAAAGTTTAGCGATTTGAACAAATTATTAAATAAAGCTTACAGTCTTAATGAATTTAAAAATGTTGAATGTAAAGTATTGGGCACTTTCAATTTTGATTTAATCAGACCAACAGCTGCGACATTTGGCGAATATTTTGCTAATAGTATAATAACTCTACAAGATTATCACATTTTTATGAATCATTGGAATAATGAAATCATTCTAAATAGCTACCATCAACAGCAGCAGGATCTGCAAACACGAATAAATTTTGGCAATGATATAATAGATACATCATCATGTATATTGCTTAGTACACCATGTCCCTACCATAGTTACGATGATATGCTAACAACACTGAGCAAAACATTTTTTTATTTAATTGATATATCATTGAGTTGTAAGTTTGGAAACACATTCAAGTATTGATTGTATAAAATTTTATATTTACAGATCTAAAATTTGCCAATGCTCGACCCTCAATAATAGCATCAGCGTGCATAGCCGCTGTACGTCAAATTTATGGTATTTTTCCTATATGGACACCATATTTGGTTAAGCTGACACACTGCACAGCTGATGTGATATCGCCATTTGTCGAAGCTATTTTAACGATATATCGCATACATTGCAATAATAACTTGATAAACTTACAAGCAACGCCCAATACCCCTCTTTCGACTGCAAGCCAGGCCACAACTTTATGTGACAGTCCAGATTCAGGTATTGTATCAGGCAATGATACGAAATCTTTGATATCTGACACCGATAATGAGGATGATTGTATTGAAGGCTTAAATGTAGATGACAATAATGCTTGGAATGTAACCGTTGACTCGGACGATGATGAAGATGAGGCTTATCGGTGCTTAGAATATCCTAAGCAGATAAAAAGGAGACGCATTATTTAAATAAAAAACGTTTTACGCTGCCGTCACAAATCTTATTCAATTGCAAATTTGCTTTTACCTGAAGTCTACATATTTTTTTATTACATAAAAATTCTTTATTTAATTTCTTTCATATTTTAGTTTTCATACAATTGAATTGCAGTCTACCCATTTAATATTAATATCATCTTTGTTAAACCCCTTAATTCCAAATAGAATTCTTTTTTTGGAAAATATTTTTTATCGTTTTTTTATACGTTTATAATATCCATAAAATTATATTAACTAATAATAAAAATTTTATTTCAGTTATTAATGGCCAATTTGTTCTTTACATAATTTCCAAAATGATGCAAATGATGGCCACATTTAATATTGTTTTAACTTTTAAGGTAAATGAAATAATATATTTCCCAAATTCTGTTCAAAGTGTCTTAACTTAAAAAAATTGTTTTGCAGAAAACGACTTTAAAGTTTTAGAGGTGGTTTTTGACTGCGAGATTATAGATTAAGTTAAATTTAATATCTGTGTTTACTGTTTGAGTTGACTTTTTTTTAAACTGTTTTTTGCTAGTTTAGCGGCCAATGTTAGTGGTTTAATCCTAAACCATCAAAAAAATTAAAAAATAAGTCAACCCAAAGAGTAAATACATATATTAAATTCAGCTTAATCCCTAATCTCGCAGTCAAAAACTCACTGTTAATTGTACGTACAACTTAGGGCCTGTCCCACGATGTCGACAAGTCGATGTCGTTCTCTTATTTATATTGAAAACAAGCCCCCTTATTCCGTAACTATTTGTCGACGTCACGTCAAGACAGTACCAAATATTGACACGTTTCTACTCGTCATCGACAACAATTTACTATTACTGATAGCCACTTACTATTCTCTAAGGCATAGAAAATGGAAAGAGGCTGTTAATAGTAAATTTTTGCCGACACTAGTAACAAATAAAAGTACATTATTCTCTCAAGAAGTGAGTTTATAAGATATTTTTATCAAATTTTTACACAATATAAAGAACGAAATGATTATTAATTCTGCGTTATTAACTCAAATATAAATTTTTTTTAGTTATGACGCTATTGAAGTAAATGAGCGACGTGTAAAAAACAATAAATTGTACAATTTTTTACTGCTATTTAAAAAATACACAACTGTTTTAACTAATTTTAAATTATATACATATTTAACGAAAGTCTTTTTCATTGTTTTTACAGACTTACAAGAAATGCCAAAGGAATCCTATAAACCAAACTAAAACGTTATTAGTCTTCATCGAATAATAAAATAAAAATAATCAAACAACTAAATAAAATATTAAATTGTAAGTATTATTTATATATATATATATATTTACATACATACATACATACATGCATATCGATGGTTAGTATAAAAAATGCTCGATTGATCTCGATTTTTAACGAAATCGCGTTTTTAACATTTTCTGGTAGTCAAATGTAAGAACTAAGTAAGTTACAGTTAAAAAAATTATTTTTGTTTGTAAATGCTTTAGTTTTTATTAAGTTTTTTGCCTTCTGTAAAATATCGAAAACTCAAAATACGCCTTTTTTATTTTAAGCCATCGATATACGTATCGCGACCTCATTGTTGTTTTATCCCACCGACCATTATTAAAAAAATTGTGTTAGGTATGGGGTACATATATTTTGAATATCCTATTTCAGAATCCGAAATCTGTTTCGCGAATTTGTTTCTGGTTTCTGATATATCAATCATTCATTGTAATTTGTTTTTAATAAAAAAACAGAAATCAAGTAAAATACCAAGTTTCTTTCATCAATATTTACTTTTTATTCCATGTAAATATCTTTTCTAATAACATTTATACGTTTATTTTCAATAAACAGTAAGAAATTTCATCTCAATAACAAGTTACTCAATGCCGGAACTAGAAAATTGGCTGCGGGAAGGAGGATAGAGTGAGTAGTGTCTATGAATATTCGACTTGAACTTTCCCACACTGAAAGTGACTGGAAAGACATCTGCGGGGAGCTTATTCCACATACATACGAACTGTTCGGCCAAAGTACTAATTCTCTCTGTAATGCGTAGTGCGGTTCACTGGCAGATCGACCACAAATGGATGTGCTCTTAATGAAAAACGTGTAGTGCGCAAAATTGATCGGGTTTCGGGAACAAGTTCCCTAATTTCATTAGAACACATTCCATTGTGGTAGCGATAGAACAGCGAAACACACCCCACATTGCATCGATGCTCCAGTGAGTCAATAGAGTTGGCTACCCTGCTGTCACCGATAAGCTTCTTTGCCCTCTCCTGTACGCGGTCGAATAACATCAAAATAGTCTTTGAAGCACCGTCCCATACATGAGAGTTGTATTCCATTTTCGGTCGGATATAGGTGGTATAAATATTAAGATCAGATCAACTCAAAAATCCGAGGCACTTGTTGAATGCTTCTTTTGCGACTTAAAAAATGTGATGATTCCATCGAACATCACATTGGATTTTTATGCCAAGAACATCAAGAGCTTTTGATTCTTCAATACCTATACCGTCCATAATTACAGATGAAGCTGCATGTTCGGTCATACGCCTGTGCGTAAGCATACAACATTGGGTCTTACGAGCGTTAAAATCGACCTTATTCGCATGACCCCATTTGGAGATTGTTACAATGTCACGATTAAGTGTATCACTCACGTTTTGCCTCTTGGCCCCAATCTCCGCAGCACAAAAAGGGGCATAATCGTGGCATTCGATATCGAGCTGATTCGATCGAGTTTTCTTAGTTTGAGATTATGGCATTCACTATCGAACAATATACATAAACACATTGTTCGATATCGAATGTCATAATCTCAAACTAAGAAAACTCGATCGAATCAGCTCGATATCGAAAGCGACGATTAGACCCCTGATATTTTTAATAAAATCAAGAGCTTATTCCCAAATGCTTAAGCAATTTTGTAGTTTTTTCTGCAGAATAGTTACATATACATATAAATATAATGATAAATTTGTAAAATCGAAGCAAGTAAACACTCTACTCTGATGGTAGTGATGTTATACAAGAAAAAACTTGGAGAAAATTTTATATATATATTTATTATAACAGTGTTGGGCTATGATGAAGGAATTCACAAGGTAGTCAGTCCTAAGTGTTCTAACTGTTGTAGGTACTAACGTTATACAATAGTTGAATGCTTGTTGTTGATATTCTCAATAAAAAAATATAATATGACACTACAACTTATTTAGTTATGTTTTTATGGTGTGATATGTGTTCAGCTGAATAATTTTCGAATAAAACCGTATCTATTTTGAATTTAAATTTTCGTATTTTTATTGTATACATATAGTACATACATTGTTTTTTAATTTAATATTTTGATGTTTAATTTTTGAAGTTTTTTCGTCTTTAGTATTTGAACATATGACAGGGTATTCAAATATGTATGTCCTATTTGAAATGTTGTACCATGTTAGTACCTATGACATTAGTACACCTTGTGAATTCCTTTGATAATTCTGAAATTGTACCGTCACAATGGTAAATTGTACCAAATGAGCATCAATTGTACCAAAATTTTACAATCTAGTAAAAAATACATGAATTCATAGGAAAAATAGCCTGAACTGCTTGAAAGATATTTAACGGCAGGTATTCATTAAAACACACTTAAAAAGGATCTTCCAAGTGGTGCAATCCGTATCATTTCGTAATTTCCGTGTCATTACAAGAAGTTCTCTTTCTTGATTCCTATTTAATGGATTTTAAGTGATGTTCACAATGTTGAGGAAATACGAATTTTTGGAGTTGTTAAAAATTTTATTTGTCCTATAGTATATTCTTCATTGTAGTAACGTATTTTATCGATTTTTGTTTACTGGCACGAGTGACTTGTTTAAAGTCAATGCGCTTACTACCTAGCCACATCATCATCTATAAAAGCAACGGCGCGAACTACTTCGTAATGGATCACACTAAAAAATTCTAAAATAAAATTTAAAATGCTAAAAAATTATGCAAACATTTTAAAAAGTTATTTTTTAACTAGGATTTCTTTATAGCTCGTTTATTTTTCATAATTTGCTCCTATTTTCTGGCAAATATTTGATTTTATTTGAGTAAAACAAGAATAATTGAAAATCAATAAAAACAAAAATGTTCGGAGTTATCAAAGCATTGTTGTTATTTTATATTTACAACAACGATGGTATGACGATTCCTAACATTTTCATTACGCGTGCAATACATAATACAATAATATTCTTCTTTTAGTTTTTACAAAAAAAAAAAAATAATAACAGCTATATTATTTGCCGTTGGAACATATTCCATGTTATTCGTTGGCATTATATTTCTCCTTAATATAGTGATATCTAATATCGATATGGTTGCTTCTTTTCAACGTCATTTGGCTTTTTGTAAGGTATTGAGCTCCTTGGTTGTCACAATTTAATACAGTTGGCTTTCTTATTAAATCTTGAAACTATAATTCGTTTAACAAACTTCGGTAGAAACTAATTTCTTTTGCAGCTTGACACATAGCGATGTATTCTGCTTCCATTGAACTTAATGCAACTATGTTCTGCTTTTTCGATTCCCACGATATTGGACCCCCTGCGAAAAATAGAACAAAACCACCATAAGATTTACGGTCAATAATATTTGAACCCTAGTCTGCATTAGAGTAACATATTAAACCACTTCCTTCTTTTGAATAACACAACGACAATTCTTTAAATTTTAAATAACGTAGAACATGCTTAGCGGCAATAAAATGTTCCTTATGAGGGTGAGAACTAAACTGAGATAAATTCGAAACCGTGTGAGCAATATCAGGTCTAGTAATTGTAGCTAAATACATCAGACTTCCAATAAGCGATTGATATTTTGTTACATCTACCATCTCTTTGCAGTTCTCTTCAGCACATTTTGTTAAAACTGTTCCTGCAGAAAACGGTGTTTTAGCTGGCTTGCATTCGTGCATATTCCACTGTTCCAGCAGTTCTTTTACAAAGTTGTCCTGGTTAACTTTTATATCTCCTCTAGGATTTTCTTTGTCTATTTCCATACCAAGGTAGTAATTTGCGGGACCTCGATCCACTATTTCCACATGTAACTTAAGAGTTTCTAGTATATTTTCCATGGTTTTGCTAGAAGAACAAGCTAACAATATATCATCTACATACAACGCAATAATATTAATTTCATTATTATTATTATTATGGGATATAAATACACAGCTATCAGTTTTACATTGAATAAAACCCATACTTATCAAAATATCATTTATTTTGTGATTACATTGCCTTCCAGCTTGTTTGAGACCGTACAAAGATTTTCTCAGCTTACACACTAGATTCTCTTCACCTTTTTGAATAAACATTTATGGCTGCTTCATGTATACCTCTTCTTTTAAATCACCATTTAGATAAGCTGCTACTATGTCCACATGTTTTACTAGTAATTCGTATTTTACCGCCAAAGACAAAATCAGTCGAAGAGTAGGGTATGTTTCGCTATAATCTTGATTATATTTTTGAAAACATCCTTGAGCAACTAACCTGGCTTTGAATTTTTTAATAGTACCGTCAGCTAAACGTTTTTTTAGTAAAAATCCATTTGGATCCAATCACGTTTTTTCCCATCGGCTTTTGAATAAGCTCCCACGTTCCATTCTTTATCAATGAATTATATTCTTTATTCATAGCCTCTTTCCATTTTGTAGATTCTTTACTGTTCAATGCTTCTTTCACATTCTTAGGATCACAATTAAAATCATTTATGGTATTCAATTCTTCATTATCTGTTCTATATATTTTGCGTGGTCTACCTTTATTTTCAGTTTTTATCTTGGATGGCCTACCTCTTTTACGCTTTCCTTCGGTATTTGGAACTGCTTCGTAAGTATTATTTGCACATTAATCATGCGATGAATTTTCGAAACCAAGAAATTCTGATTCTTCGTCACTTATACAACCATGTTCAACTGTTTCTATGTTATCTTCGACATCAGGATTTCCATCATAATTTTCAACACAAAAATTCAAATTTAATTTTTTTTGCATTTTTAATTTGTAACCATCTAAATTTCTGTATCTCAACCATTTTTGTAAGATTCATCATCCTCAATTGCAGAGATTATGTTTCCTCTTCGCAAATATATGTATATCTAATAAAAAGCGTATTTTTCTGTTGCAATGAATGAAAAATATCTTTTATTCTTAAGTGCCCTTAAAATGTAATTTTAGTTTTTCTTATTTTTCCACAGCAAAGAGTTCAGGATGATATTTGAATATATGCAAAAGTTATAGACGTTTTGTATTGATAACTCACGAATTTTTTGATGAAAAATTTATAAACATAACGGGACCTATAGGGACCCAAGTGGGCCGTTTTTTTAAATCTTTAAAACTGGCAACCTGCACAACCTATAAACCACAACAAAACAGCCATAACTATAAAGCCTTTTAAAATACCAATTTTCAATATTTAAACAACAAAGACTAACAAAATTTATACATTGAAATTTTCAATGAATTTTTTCAATTCTCTTTCAAAGTTGCAAATCAATGCGACAGTTATACAATACAAAAATGACAATGTACAAAAATTAGATGAAATTGAAGTAATGGCATTTTCCTACCACGTTTTTCCCACTACAGAATCTGCAAGTGTACCTGTTCATATGAAATAAAATTTTTCCACATCGATCTATAGATGGAGCATTTATAAGTGAACTAAAGTATAAAAATAACCTCCTCCGTTTTTACGTAGAATACACACAAAAAAAAACAATAATAAGTTGTGTAAAAGTGTTGTTGTTTCGTTGGTATTTTACTTGCGGGTTTGTAACTTGTATTTTCGAGAAATAGGTATCAGGGAGTCATTTCTCAAAGCTACAAGTTACAAATCTACAAGTAAAATACCTATAAAACAGCAACAGTTATACCCAGTTTATTGTTGTTTTGTGGATATTTTACTTGTAGATTTGTAACTTGTAGTTTTGTGAAATGGGCCCCAGTACACAATAGTTGCCAATAGTTGCGTTCTGGGGCCTGTTTTACTAAAGTA
Source organism: Panzeria rudis (assembly GCA_956483635.1). NCBI lineage: Eukaryota > Metazoa > Arthropoda > Insecta > Diptera > Tachinidae > Panzeria > Panzeria rudis. The sequence goes on from OY101448.1 coordinate 180,905,161, forward strand.
CAACTCTACAATATAATTGTATTTTTATGAAACATAATTATTCACAAGTTAACAATTGTGAACTTGTAGCTTAGCAAAATAGGCCCCTGGTTTATACAATTATATAAACTTTGTTTATGACATTTATTGATTATTTTTATCTATGAGATTTTCATAAAATTTGATATTTATTGTGAAAAAATGTTAGAAAATGTCAAATAAACAATTTAAAAATGCTAAAAATAATGCTAACTGCTACATGGAAAATTTGCAGCTAAATCAAAATAAAAATGCTAAATCTAGCTGCAAAAATGCTAACTGCACTCAAGTGTTCGTATTTTAACTATCTCAATCGTTAAAATGCGAGCAGTTTGTCGGTTAACATCAAGCTCTCTTTTGAAAATGAAATGGTTCATGACTGCATTACATATGCATGTACCATGTGCCTAGTCCATTTCAGCTACAATAGACAACATTGTCCAATAATATCTGCAGGGTTATGGTAAATGAAATAATCAGGAGGAAAATTTTCATAAATGCTATGAATCTAACATGAAATTTTTTTCCAAATTTTTTTCATTGAAGTTAGTAATTTGCACCTAAATTAATTCATATTTCTTAATAAATATATTTTAAAAAATTCAGGATTGAACTTGTATAGCCTGCTGTACTAGGCACAACTCCTTCCTCTCTGCCAACAGACTATTTGAAACAAACTGTATTTTTACTTTATATAACTACAACAAACATTTTGGAATTTGTTGACAAAAAAGTTGAAAATTTTTTTCAAAGCAACTTGGATTTCATAAATAGATTGATTAAATAAAAACTAAATTCATACTGCGAATGAAATAATTCCTGTTTTTTATTTATAAATTAACCCTACGTCTATACCTGATATATTTTTATCATGACAAAAGTCAAACTTTATATATATATCAGGTATAGACGTAGGGTAATAAAATATATGGACAATAGATTATGAACTTTTTTCATATTATTTATGTTCAAACTTTTTTCTGTGTATGCGATGAAAAACAATTGAGACACAGACTATTTAAAAAAACAATATTTTAAATAAAATATATATTTAAATAAAAAATCACATTTTAAATAAAATTTATCGTAACCAACAAAATTTTCTTCAGTAGGTAGTTAGTTAGCATGACAGAACTAAATATCGCAAGCCACGTAGAATACCATTATATTAGAAATAAACCATTAAAACTTATTATATTACGTAGAATGGACTAAAAATAGCTTATATACTTAATTTCAGAGCAAACTGCCATTTGAATCGAAGTTATTTAGAAAAAAGCTTCTGTTTTATTTTTGTTGGTTACGATTTTCCTGCGGTTAGCTCAATATTTTTTCAAATAAAATTCATCAGAACTAGACGCCTATATCGAAAAATGTAAGCCATTATAGACCGATTCCAATAGTTTCAAAAAAACTAAAATTTATTTAAATTTTCCACTGAGTCGAATATCCGAAAATGTAAGCCATTATAGGCCGACTACGGTAGTTAAAAAAAAATATTTAAATTTCTCACTGAGTCGATTCTTACTGAATGCGTAATTTTAAAAGCTTTACATAAATCGAATCAAAATGTTTCAGTTTTATATTATTAAGCCGTACTTCTCAGTATATAACAGGAAATCTTAACACAAATACATATTTACATAAAAAACTTAACTTATACTCATCGTTGTATATCTCGACGTTTAAGTATATCAAATATAACATCTGAAGAATTTTCTTTATTACCGTCTGGAGATGCATCGTCATCTTCGGAATCGGTTTCTTCTAGTAAAGGAACAGTTATAGAGGAATGTTTATTCGTTGTTGTTGTAAAAGCATAATCATTCATATTTGAGGAATTTGAAGTCATTGATGACTGACCAGCAGCGCCAACGCCACTATTCAAAGAAGCCTCATTTAAATGCAAATCCGAAGACTCGTCGAAGGAATTTATATCTTGTAATTTTGTTAAAGTTGAATATTTATGAATTACATGACAACAAATGCCAGCTAAACAAACAACTAAACCCAAAGCATTTATCAAAGTTAATTGGTCACCATTATATTCCACAGCCAAAACTAATTGAAAAATGTCCTGTAAAAAATAAAGAAAAGCTATATTAATTACCAATATATCTTAAGTATTGGTTGGGCCTGATTGTGTAAGGCGTAAACGCCTATGTCGTTTTTTGCAACAGTCTAAAGTAAACACACAATCTGTGTTCTTTAGGTCCATTACTAAAACTTGGCATTAGCTAAAGGAAGGATTCTGTCAGACGGATAAACAATTTGTCATTATTACAACTTTAATTTAACCTACCAGGTAGAATGAACTTGCCTTTAGCTTATCGTCCGACAAAATCCTGTCCTTAACTAACGCTCAGTTTTGATGCTAAATGTAATGCAAAAAACGACTTGGGCGTTTACGCCAACGCCTTACTCAATCAGGTTCATTATTACGATTGTGGAATTTTAACTTCGACATTTTTGGTCGATGTTAAAGAATAAAGTTGCGTGCCGTTTGCAATCCACTACAAAAATGTCGCAGTTGAAACTCTAGCTCCGCAATCGTAAAAAGGGTCATAAGGAAAAGAAATTAACCAAATTCAAAAAAGTTTTTTATTATATATTTTTTGGATTCGACATTCGTATGTATTTATATCTTTGATTTTTTAGTTTAAAGGTTCTACTTTATTCATTTTGGTTTCGATATCTGCCATTTTGTTAAATATGCGATTTAGATAAAAGTCAGTAAGGCTAAAGCTGCTGGAAACTTCACAGACAAAAACTTTTTTGAAGAATATTTTTATGTTATCGATATTTACACAGAAAAAATGAAACCTTAAAAAATTTGTATAAAAGCAGTTTATCAAAAATTAAAATTGTTTTCAATTAATTACGTAATTGAATCTATTACACATATAAAAAACTATAGTTTTATTGATTGAAATCGTATTTTAGTTTTCTGGTGTATGTACTTTAAATAATAATATAAGTAGTTCTTTATCACTACTGAAAATTCTGAAATTTCGAGTTAAAGGCCGTTTCAGACTATAATACAAGTATTGATACTTTTGAAGAAAATGCATCTCTGATATTATTGTTGTTAGAAATTTTTCAAAGAACAATAACAAATTATAATGTCACAGTTTCATTTTCCTCAGAAGTATTAATACTTGTATTATAGTCTGAAACGGCCTTAAATAGCTAACACACTATTGTTAAAGCCCGTTTCAGACTATAATAAAAGTATTAATACTTTTAAGAAAAATGATACTCTTAACATTATAATTTGTTATTGTTTTTGTTTGAAAATTTTCAAACAATAAATTATATCAGGGAGACATTTTCTTCAAAAGTGTTAATACTTGTATTATAGTCTGAAACGGTCTTAAAATAGTAGCAATGTATGTACCCGCAGAATGGTCCCATTTTTTCCGCTTTGTATTCAATGCCCATCTGTCTGTCTGTTTTGGTGTCGGTTTCTCTTTTGCAAGAACAATTTTATTTACCTTAAATATGCCAGCTATTGAAAGTGTTAAACTGGAAGTTTTAGATAAAACCATAAATTCACTAACTTCCATGAAAAATGCCAAGGTTGCTCCAGCTGATATTTTCAATATAACCATGTAGATAGCACTATCTTTATAATTGCTCATATTTTCCATAACATCAATTAGACCTTTGCCTAGTTTAAAAATTTTATTTTATAGTTTTTATATTTAAAAAATTTTTATTTTTATTCGTTCTACATATATTTTTCTATAAATTTTACCTTCAAAAATGATAACGAAAGGCAGTAGTGCTAGAATCATCCAAGGCTGCATGTGGTATATCATATCTATTGGATTGTGTAGGCCCAATTTTGATTTTTGCATAACAAATTGAGCCAAAGTCCAACGTATACCGCCACTTAATGACGCTACCAATATAAATATAAATCCTAGTGTCTCGAATTGTGTCGACTTATAAGTGAACATAAACAGCCCAATGGCGATTAGACCCACAATAAATACTAGAGACCAACTCTGTAAAAAATTATTTATTTATTGATTACACTATGCAGAAAGAAAAATGTCAAAAAAACACCACTATATATTTTTGATGTGTTATGGTCCCAGCAGTCGAAATTTTAGATTCTATGAATATTTTTTTTCATTTTGCTTCTAACTTTCGGATTTTTGAAGACTTGAAATAAAATTACCTTTAAGACGTTCAAATATTTTTTTTTTCTATAGTCAATGGTTTCGGAATTATTCAGACCGCAATGATGAAAAATATTTTTTTTTGCAAAATTTTTACTTTTAAAAAATTTATTAAAAATCGAAAATTGTAAAAGCTTACCATTTTTATTAGCTGGACATAAGGCCAGATATGAATAATACAAATAAAATAAGCTTTATTTCAACCAAATCGATGGATAAATATTGGTTTTATTCACAATAAAGTTAAATTACCTGATTTTATTGCAAAAAGTTGAGTTTTGAAGAGGCTGCTCCACAGATTTTATTATAAATATTGTACCTATATGTATATACTCTTTATGCATTTATTTTTAGATAAATGGCTATACATATTTCTTTATTTAGTTACATATATATCGTCGTCAAAAATCCAAAAGTATGTATCATAAAAAAATTGAAAATCGCGTTTCTGATTGATTATGATTCTTTTGAAAATGTTATGCATATGGGTTGAAAAATAACGATTTTATGAAAAAATTCAAAATAACGATTCATTAAGTACATGATTTTCATAAACTAAAAATACGTATAATAGCACTTTTGTAATGGTTTTTTATTATTTTTTGACGAAGTAAGTAAGCCTAGGTCTTTCTCATTGTTTATAATGGTTCATTTTGTTAGTGTGCAAAACAAAATCAAAATGGTTAGTAGATTTAAACGTATTAAAATTTTTGGTGTTCACTTAACCGAATTCACATAGTTTTATTCGTTTTAAAATTGAGTAAGCAAACCTGCTCGAAAGTAAATCGAATTCTGTTTTTTCTCGAGAAATTCTTTGCAAATGGTAAAAAAAGCACTTTGTATTTATAATTAAATGTGTTTTTTATTTATTTGAATTAAAAGATATTTTTTTTATAAAAATTTTTTCTAAAAAATAACTTAAAAAACACTATCAATATGGCTCATACATATATATAAAGTGCAAACACGATCAAAAATATATTGGGTGTTTTTTATTGAGGTATAGAACTTTAAGTTGGCATCACTTTTTTAACTGGCGGCCATTTTGTCAGCTGTCAAGTGATTAATATTTAGTTTGGTTTGCCATTTCATCATGAACAGGTTGACAAAAGAACAACGCTTGCAAATCGTGCAAATTTATTTCGAAAAATAGGTTCAGTTCGCGAAGTTTACCGCAAGCTCCGTCCATTTTATGGTCGACATAATCGTCCATTAGAGCAATTAATTCGGTTAACCATGGATCGTTTTCGCACTACGTTTACTCATGTGATAATACGCATCCGCAGAGACGTCGAACAGTGCGCACCGAAGAAACAATTGCCGCTGTAGAGCAAAGTGTTGAAGAGGACCCGAATGAATCGATTCGCCACCGTGCACAGCAATTGGAGCTTTGTCCATCAACTTTATGGAAGATTTTGCGCAAAGATCTTGGCTTGCGACCTTACAAGATCCAGCTTGTGCAAGAATTAAAGCCGCGAGACCATGCAATGCGTCGTGATTTTGGTGTATGGGCCGAAAATGAGATTGATCTCAATGCTGATTTTCATCGCAAAATTTTGTTCAGTGATGAGGCTCATTTTTGGTTGAATGGCTATGTCAACAAGCAAAATTGCCACATTTGGAGTGAAGAGAATCCACATGAGACCCTTGAGACGCCATTACATCCAAAAAAACTGACTGTTTGGTGTGCTCTATGGGCTGGTGGAGTCATTTGGGCATACTTCTTCCGAAATAATGCTGGAGAGTCAGTTACCGTTAATGGAGACCGGTATAGAGCCATGATAACCGACTATTTTGTTCCCGAATTGGATGGCATGGATGTGGATGAGTTGTGGTTCCAACAAGACGGCGCTACATGCCACACAGCGCACGTCACAATCGATTTATTGAAGGAAACATTCGATGAGCGCATAATTTCGCGGAATGGACCTGTCAATTGGCCACCAAGATCGTGTGATTTGACACCATTGGATTATTTTCTTTGGGGATATGTGAAGTCGCTCGTCTACGCCAACAAACCAGAAACGTTAGGGGACTTGGAAGCCAACATTCGTGGCGTTATTGCCAACATACGGCCCCATATGCTCGAAAAAGTGGTTGAAAATTGGACCTGTAGAATTGGCTTTATTCGAGCCAGCCGCGGCGGTCACATGCCCGAAATCATATTTAAACATTAATGGCATAAAATTATCCTTCCAATAAAGCCAAATTGATGGACATTAAAACGATTTTCTTGTGTTTTATTTCAATTCGAAGTTCTATACCTCTAAAAAAAACACCCTGTATTTCATGAAATAAAACAATTTTATTTATTATTTCTATTTTGACTATTTGCTCCTGTATTTGCATATAACATGCTTTACGATGTTTTTTGAATGTTTTTTTTTTAATATTTATTTGTACTCAAATTCTTCTGAAGTAAATCGAAAGATTTACGGAATATTAAAAATTATTAGGTTTTGAAAAATAGCTCCTTTTAAAATCGACTTGGTTTACAGAACAGAGAGGTTTATTTCAAGTTTTTTAATGTTTTTATTTTTGTAATAAAATTTGACAATACCTTCCTAAGTTATCATGAAATCGGTAGAGCAGCCAGCGTCTTGAAAAATTACAAGTTAAAAAAAACGTGTCTATAGAATTTTAAATTTAGACTGTTTTTGTTGTTACGGGAGTCCCGTAACAAGACAATAACACATAAAAAAATATATATATACTGGCATGGCCCAATAATACAGGTCTATGCATCTCTAAAAAAATAAAGAAAAAACAAAAACGTTTTCCTGTTGTGATGTTCTTTAGTTTTTATAGATCGACAAACACAGCAGAAGAACACAATGATCAGCTGTTGAGTTGCACAGACCTTTCCAGCAAAAAAAAAAATTAACATGAGGTGAAACAAGCGCGATTTTTACAGTAGCGTGTCATTGGAGTCATGGGTTTTACGTAAAAATTTAAATAAATTGATCTCCATTAAAATTAATGAATTGAAACCATGAAGTTCCTTGATTCGATTACTTTTTTCATGTAAATAGCAAAAAAATGAATATAAAAAAATATTGCGGCAGGGATACGAATCCATGCTCTTCTGACTGTTAAGACATGCTCTCCACCACTGAGTTATTGTCTTGTAATGATTTAATTCCGTTTTTTCACGCCTTTTTCGGTGGATATTTTATGCCATATATTACCTAATAAAATCGCATGCGTTTTTAATGAGTTCAAAAACTATAGCTTTATTTACGATGGCATTCAGAATGCATTAGAAGAAACAAGTGCTCAAGAAATCATGAAACACTATTTCCTTTTGAACGCGTTCATTTACTTTTTGCTGGGTTATTATTCGTCCATGATACACCGGTCAACACAAAATTTTAATTTTTTTGCATAGAGTTATTTCATAATTTAAGGAAAATTTCACTTAAATTTATGCATTTGTTTTAGGAAAATAAATAAACGTACCTTTTTCTCCAATCCTAGTATTATGGCAAATATTAATATAAAAACTATTGTTGATGATTTTGTCATTGTGTACAGCGACACCGATACTAATCCTAAGGCCCAATTTGAGAATCCAATATCAATGCCACTTGCCAAACCGGTGGGAGCCATTTTTCTCACTGACGTACGACAATCTAAATGAATTCTTGATTTGCCCATTATAGCCTTGTAAATACCGCGAATAATGGAAGCCATTATAAACTTTAGCACCAAGTGGTAACTTACAATACTGAGAGGAAAGTTTAATTCTTTTATTAAAGCTTTTTGATAAAATGTCAAACATATTGACAATAGAAGATAGAACAGTATTGTAAGTAAAGAACAAATGGCCATTTGCATAAGACGTGAGTCGTTTAGGCGATCTCTAAGACTGATTGTTTTGCCGCTAAGTTCTGCATTGTGGCCAGAGTGTTGTTGCAAGCCACTACTATCATGTTGACTTAAGTAACCATTTTGGTGTCGTTTGCTAATATCATTGCCACTTTCGTTATCATCCGATTCAGCACCAGTAAATTGTTTTGAACGTTGTTCAGTTCCCAAATCGATTTCTTCATTATCATCATCTGAATAGGATCTTTGTGTTTTTATTTCTTGATTAAGGCGGGCATATTTATGGTTATCAAAACGAACATGAGACATTTTTCAAAATGTAATTGTTTTTAACAAAATTTAATATCTGTAAAATGTACATACAAATACACATATAACAGATTCATTGAGTTAAATGAAGAGAATATCTTACCTCTTGATTTAACCACATAAGCGTATGAAAATCTTTTTGTTGTTCTGTACACGTTAGTAACAGATTTTGTATCTATTGGCATGAAAGCAATTGAAAAAGAAAAACATTGTTCTGTGTAAAAAATCAACTACCATATGGTTGCTTTAGGTTAAAAATTCAAAATATTTCTTTTATTTACTTATTTTTAATATTTTCTTATCTTCGTTACACTGTTTTTTTAACAATATACATAAGTATGTATGCTATTATATTATATGTAATTCTAATGTGACAATTTTCCGAGACAGTTCCATTATTGTTTACATTTTTTGTGCAGCAAATTTCTTTTCACTGGATTTCCTACTTATATAATGCGTTGTTTTTGTGTTTTATGATTTTATATTATTTTACCAAATAACACACATTCTGATACATATTTAAGAATATTAAATTTATTCCAAGTAACTGGATTATTTATTAAAAAACTGTTGACGCAGGCAATACGAATTTTTTTTGCTGCTTTTGCAATGTCACCAGAGAGCGAAGCCGATCGGCTCAACAGCAGCCGATAATTTTTCTTGCTATTCAGCGACCAAGGATTTGAACGGTTAATTTCGGCTAGAATTGTTAGCCGACTATTGCCGCCCATACACTACACAAGTTCACTGCACAAGTCTGGCAATATACAGTGCTTTTGTATAATGTATGGAGATGGTTGTGCTATTTACGCAGTGGACTGAGTAAATATCAAGTTTGTAAAACTGTACAGTAAACTTGTGTATTGTATTTATGTTGCAAACGCTCAGTTGTGTCGCGATTTTTTAAAAGTTAAAAAATGAACGTGGAAAAAATATTCTGGACAAAGTTCGTTGAATTATACAATGAATCGTTTGCATTTTCGCGAATTAAAAACAGCGATTACAGCAATATAATAAGAAAAGTCGATGCATGCGAAAAAATAAGTAATAAAGCGAATTTTTCTTCTTTGATTTCTTTTTATTTGTTTAGTCTATGTTCAGGCGAGTTGAAGCTGCATTCGTGTTCATATAATGAAATTTTTTTTGCGCAGCTTTTGTCTTTTTACATAGCTTTTGTTGTTGCTTAATATTACGAAGAAGAAAACAAAAGAGAGTTGCATGTACATGAAGCAGTGTACCCCTTCCCTATGTTCTCACCTCTCTCTCCCATATACTCAAAAGTTGCGCACCAAAGGTGACTCGTATGGACATAGACTTAGCAATAAAATAGCGATGTGTTTGCACATCCCAGTGAACAAATTCATGTCATTCTGACGTCTACATGATGTCATTAACTGTCATACTTTACATAAGGAACGACTCATTATTGACTCGTAATTTCGCACTTAGGTACATCAGATACTGACCCAAAAATTATATTAATCTGACATAAGATATTTGTTTACTGAATTTTACGGTGGTATGCAATAACGTCCATGGACATAATGTTCATTGACATTATTTCCATTTCGAAAAGGAAATAATGTCCGGTATATATTGTGTCGAATAGTTGCTTCACTGGGTAAAAATTTTCTGCCTTGCAAAAATTCTTTACTCTGCGAAGACACTATTCGACGTACTCAGAGGAGAAAATCCTTAAGTCATATGTCGCCTAAGAGTTGTGAAGCCAACTATCTCGGTACAACTTTCCTAAAAAAAGTAATTTTTGTAGGGTTAAATATAAAAAAAATATTACTAAATAAATTTGATATTATTAACTACTAAATATTTTATCTTGATCCGAAAGTCTCAACAAATTACAAGTTTTGGCGCTTTTTCACTCAAAATGTTTTAGAGTTATGAAGGTTTTTACATTAATGTTAATTAACCCATTTTTGGAGGTTTTCGCCTAATTTTAGCTGATAGCCGCCGCCCACTATTGTACGTCGGCTTCGCTCTCTGTATGTCTCACTTTGAAACAGTGATGATAACTAAATCTGTTTAAATTTCATGGTCTCGTAAACATTAGGGTCTTTTCACACTATGCCCATTTAGCTTGCCTTTCTTTTGATAAGTTATTTTGTGTATTTTTGTACATATTATTGACATACTTATTATGACATACTTCCAAAGAAAATATTGCTCAATTTTGCTATGTCTATACTATTGATGGCCAAAAATTAATCCAGGTATGCATGTATATCGTCGATATTTTTAATTGTAATATATCGATATATCAATATATAAAAAAATATATCGACAATATCAAATGCGAAATTTTTTAGCTTTGGTTTTGTTTTTCGTACAGTTAAAAAAAACTCGGCACAATCTTCATCAAATACAATATTTCCATGGACATTATTGCAATAATTTCCATGGAAATTATTGCAATAATAACTACGATCATTATTGCATACCACCATGTTTCTTAGAGCCGGTCCTGCATAAGTAAACGGAGGCAAAGGTATTTTAGAGCACTTTAAATTGACACCCAATCGTGTAAGTGCCTTATTATCAATTGAATATGCAATTTCGAAAAGGGCACATCTCGCATATTTTGACAAATAAATTTTTTCACATCAGTGAGTTCTAAATGCTTCCCTGCATGCACCACTATGCTTGAAAAGAGAACATTCCTGGCATTCGTTCTACTGTTGACGTCATGGCATGTACATAATTAATTTCGAAAAGCTCGCAATTATTAAGAGATGTGGCCTTTTCGAAATTGTTTAAGCACAGAGTACATAAAAACGCAGCGCAGCGCCGCTCTTGTTGGTATTTTTTCTCTTATTGCTCTTTATATGTTTTATCGATACCAAAAAAAAAAAGATTCTGCAAGTTAATGTGGTTTTTTTAAAGTTATGTTTACTAAATACCGTAAATTTCGAAAAGGGCACATCTAATTAATTTACAATATCTAAGTAAACATATATAATAACGTTAACATCAAAATATTTCTGCAACCTTCGATTGATAATTGGCCCCGGAATATAATCCATATATAAGTTTTTATATATACTTCATTAGAAAAACCATAATTATTTTTTCATCTCCTGAAAAGTTTAAAATTTTAGATATGTGCCCTGTCTTTTTCGAAATCGCTGATTCAATTAAAATTAAAAGTTTTGATAACCGCAACCCTGGAACTAAGGGAGGCCATAGGAAAATAATTACGCTAACATTTTTAACTCATTCCGTGATTAAACAATTATATGAACCAGTGTTGCCACGAGAAGAATAAAAAAGTTACGCATTTCTTTCAAAAAAAGTTACGATAATGACGTATGCAAGTGTATGATTATTATGTTATTCAAACCGAACGGACAGTTCTTGCCTTAATTAATGTATCAAGTACTTTTTCAGAAATATTGCTTCGTTCTTTGCCATATACCAAACGCTCAGTTGTGTGACTTGTTGTTGTTTATTTTGATCTTCGTGTTGTGTAAATGTAAATAGTCGACAAACTTCGCATTAGCAGCGAAAATTTCATATTAATTTTAAAGGAAAAGTTATTAATCTAACCTTAAATTTCTTTGATTTAATATTTTTCACTGTTAAAATAACGATACATTCAAAGTTCAAATAAATTTTATATTGAATAACCAATTAAATCATATTGAATTAAGATGAAACTCATGTTACTTGTAATGGTATTTATTTAGTGTATCTCTAAAGTAAAATTTGAGGCTGTTGTGGCTGCAGTTGTTAGCTCGTTGATTAACAATCAAGCGGCCCGAGCGCAAATCTTGGCTGGGGCAGCAACTGCAACACACATTTTTCTGATGTCTATGCACACTTTCCAAAGTGATGTAAAGTATCGTGAATTTCCAACTTGTGAGGTATCTGGAGGACACCAGTTTACTCAGCGATCGCCAGTATGGCTTTCGTGGAGGATGACTCTTCTCGATTTATGTACATATATTGAGCTTTCTCAAGAATCGCACTAAACGAGTTGTTAAAGATGCGGTCTCATCAGACGAGTTCAAGATTAATTCAGGCGTACCGTAAGGCTTCGTTCTTTCCCCTACTGTATTTCTTATTTTTCTTAATGATCTTCTATGTCAAACGATCTCTGAATGGGGTCGTGCGAATAGCGTCGATTTTAATGCTCGTACGACCCATTGCTGTAAGCACAAACGTATGACCGAACTGGCTGCTCACATCTTTCAAGTCTCAAAAGAAGCATTCAACTACCACGGTTTCTTTGCTGACTCGTTGGAGCATCGTGGCAATGTGGGGTGTGTTTCGCTGTTTTATCGCTACTACAATGGAATGTGCTCTGATGAAATCGGGGAATTTGTTCCCCAAACCCTCTCTTTTTGCGAACAACACTCCAGTAAAAAAGTTGCTTCCAATAAAGCAGGTTTCTACTATTATGGAATAAAAGTAGCGCTGACAAACCTGCTGTTGTCGCTGCTGATTTTTGTATGGCGAGTTCCCGGATTGGAGTACTACATTTTTGCTCACAAAAGCGCTTTTGAAGCGCTGAAAATCCTTAACATTTTCAGCACTAGAACTGTAAATATATGAAAAAATGGTTCGATGTGGATTGGCGTCGTTAACGCCATTTTGAATTTGTCTTATTTCTTTTCTTTATTTATTTTTATTAATTTCATATTTTTACTCAATGCTTCTTATTTCAACTTCAACTAGTATCGAACTAAGAACCTTCAGGTTTAAAGTCCAACGTACCAACCACTAGACCAAAAACACTGTTGCAAAACGGCACCAAGAAACTCAAAAAAACTTACTCTTCATTCTCTCTTAAAAACTTTGGATCTGCACTATAAAATCAGCTTTTTTGTATAGATCATGTACGAAGCTTTTGTATAAGTAAAAAGCAAATACTTTTCTCGCCTCAAAATCTGCATTGTTGTGACGCTATGAAATCAGCTTCTGAACAAGCTCATATTTTAAAGCGAATTATGAAGCGCTTTATTTCTTTAGTGCTTCAAAAAACATGAACATTTTTTACTGGGATGTTCTTTATTAAGGGAACATCTATTTGTGGCCGATGCGCCAGTGAATCGCACTACGTATTACAGAGAAAACTCTATGCAGAAGTCTTTCCTGTCACTTTCAATGTTGGAAGGTTCAAATCAAATGTCCACAAACATTACTCCCTCTATTCTCCCTCCCATAACCAATTTTTCTAGTTCTAGCACAAAATGCATTGCATGAGTAGGGATCATTCCCTACCTTCGCTGGCTTAAACTCGAAGCAAATCCCAGTTGCTGATAAAAGAGCAAAAACGATAATTCTTTTAATTGTTTATGCTATTTTATGCCTAAAGCACTATACTACACAGAAAAGACCCTAAAGATATGGATAGGCTGGGAAAATGAGTGCCGAAATATGTAAGTGCAACTGTTAGAGGTCTTAATTATTTCGTCAAAAACTTGCACAACCTCTCCGTATCCTAAATCGTATGAAATAATTGAATTTTATTTTATTAAATAGTTATGGATGTATGTATGTATGTACTATGTATGATGTGGTTAATTTGTACACTGACCCTCTTGACCATCGCTTAAAAGACAAACTGTGTGGAACACTGGAAGACCATCAACCATATCTTTTTTTGTTACAACACATTCTGAATTATACACATCAATTTTATAGAGACCAAAAATATCTCCATAATAGCTCTCACCATTCTTTATGACATGAATTTTGTAGTAAATAGTATCACCAAATTTAAGGTCTACATTGCAATTACGGTATACCCAACGTCCCTTCTCTGCTGCCGTTATATTACCAGACCAGAAACTAGATTCGTCGTTTTCATTTATTTTGCCAAAGAACTCAAATGTCGTCATGCCTTTCTCATGTGGGATGTACACGTCGAAGCCTTTATGATAGATTGTGAAGGTGGGTGTAGGCACCTCATATGTCCGGAAACATTGAATACAGCTAAATAATATCATCAGCATTAAATGGGTAAAATTTCTCGACCTCAACATCTTTGATTTGCTTGTTATGTAGTAGAAGTAGTTATTACTTGACGATCAGCAACGGACTTATAAATTTCCTTTAGTTTTGTCTGTTTATATAAGATTATTTTGCAGTATTTAAGATAAAATTTTAGTTAATTTTTTTATTGCATATTTTATTTAGTCAAAACTTAGATAGTAGTTTTATAAATTTAATTATTTATTTGTTCATGTTCTACTTAAACCTTGTGACGCAAATTATATCTTAAGTGTGTAGCGCTAATCTCCTTTTAAGTATGTCTGCAGAGAAAAACATTTGCATAATTTTAATCCGCACAAAAACCTAATGTTAAAATAAGGTAAAGTTTCTATCCAAAAATTTTGGCCGTAAAAAGTACTGCGATCAAAATAAGGAGCAAGTTCTTGATAGATGCAATACCATCTCATTTCTAGGCAACCTGTAAGCTTGGCAACATTTTTCCCATAAGTCTTTCTCATATTAGAAAGGCAAAAAAAAAAAAATATTGCCAAGCTAACAGCTTGTCTAGAAATGAGATAGCATTGTAACTATCAAGAACTTGGTCCTTATTTTGATCTCAGTACTTTTTACGGCCGAAATTTTTGGATAGGAACTTGGCCTTATTTTCACATTTATATTTTTGTGCTGTTGGCTGAGTAGTTAGCGTGTTTTACTACAAACTCTGAGGTCTGGAGGTCAAGACTAGTTTCTGGCAACCCAACAACATCATGCATTTTTCTCATGTGCATTGGTATGTTATTGTGTTGGTTGTTGTTGGACTGCTAAAGTGATGAAGGCATAGCACTGATCACCTTGGCAGTACCGGCAGCGATTAATACTAACATATCCTAATGAACTTTACATTACAGGACCCTCCTTCGTCGGTATTGTAGCAGAACCGTCGGCGAAGTAAAAGAACTAATAAAATGGCTACACAGCTTTAAAAACTCAATGCCTCTACTTGACACCAGAGTTGTAAATTAATTAAGCTTTCTGTCTCTCTCCCACTTCACCATCTGTTCTCTCTACACTATCCCTTTCCCAAAGAAGGTAACACATTAATTAATTAACTGGTAGGCATTAATTGCCTGATTGTGTTACTTCTCTTTATTGAAAAAAAGGTTTTATTTGATACAATAAGTGGCCCATACAATAAGCCCTAGATGAAAATTTTCCGTTTTCCCATTTTTCTTAGTACTTTCTCATCAAGACTTACCTGTATACCAAATTTCAGCTTTCTAGCTACACTCTAAAACATTAGTTCAAATTTACGATCATATATTGTCTAAATTTGTGTTGAAAATTTCTCCTTGTCTAAAATTACATCGATTTTGTAGTTATTTTTATTAAAGAAAAAAACTTTCAAATTAAACATATTTAGTCTAAGTGGAAAAAATGTAACGTAAAGTACAATACGGATATGGCTGAATGGTAGATACGTCAGACTGTCAGTCAGGAGGTCGCGGCTAAAACCTGCACGCAGCCAATCGCTTTTTTTAGTAAAAACATTTTCTTTAAAAATAATGTGTGTGTAATTTTAGGTCGATGATAATCTGTAAAGTGTTGCCGACTATTATCGACCTAATTTTCAACAAAAGTGTTTTAGAGTGTATAGTGGAAGTGTCCCATATAAATAAAGTGCGCCCTAGTCCCCCGTCCGTATAAAAAGTGCCATTTTCAGATTTTTCTGGTTGTTTGCTCAACAATACCTACCTGTATACCAAATTTCAGCTTTCTGGTTGTACTGGAAGTTCCCCATACAAATAAGGGGCACCATAGTCCCCCGAGATTAAAAGTGTCCGTTTTCAGGTTTGTCTTAACATCTTAAGTCTAAAAATTGTGTTTGGAGATATTAATGATTTAATGTAAAATCTGTAGTGTTATTGTTCTAGAAAGCTAAAAAATAAACCGTGATAACTTTTTGGAAAATTGGAGAATTTTATAACGGATTGGACCCCAACGTCAGAACTACCTGTGTACTAAATTTTAGCTTTCTAGCTATACTGGAAGTCCCCCTTACAAAGAAGGGTTACCATAGTCGCCCCCACCCCCTAGATGAAAATTGCCCATTTTCAAATATTTTTCGTTAATTGCTCATCAGGGCCTACCTGTGCACCGAATTTCAGCTTTCTAGCTATAATGGAAGTGCACAATAATATTGATGAGTCAGTGAGTGAGTGAGTCAGTGAATATGTACTTTTTACACCTTAATATTCTGGGAAGCTTTTACGCTAGAACTTTCAAATGTCACCTATGAGGTTAGCACTGTAGGGAGACCTAATGTTTCAAGTTTCATTATTTTATGATTAAGTGGCGCAAAGTTATGAGGGGGTAAAAACTGCTCGAATGGTTTCGTGTAAATATACACAATGTGTGGCCGGAACTTGGCCTGGCGCACTACCGTGCGCTTAGATAAAATTTTATCATCATGTTTTCGTATTCTAGTTCATTGCGTGTCGCATTTTTATTATTGGTTAGCATTGTATTCTATTATTAAAAAGCTTGTGCTCTACAGTATTATTTTAAATTTTAGCTTAAATTAGTTTTTAACCTTTTGTAAAAACATACACTTTAAACAGAAATTCCTCTCAAGATTTACTTCAAGCCCAATGAGCTATTTCAAGCTACGGAAGTTAAATTTCGATGTAGCTTCAAAAGGCAATTAATTATCAGTGAAAAAGGAGCTTACAAAGTAGTCAATAAAATTCCGAACTTGTGATCCAGAAGTGCCGATTTTTACATAGGATTTTTTCACTGCAAGAAGTTCTCTTTTTTGATTCCTCTTCATTTGACTTAAAGTCATGTTCCCAATGTTATCAAAAAAAAACTATATTTTGGAAGTGCTAGAAATGTATTTCGCCAGAGTATATTAAATATTGCAACGTATGTATATGAAAAGCATCTTTATTATATCTGTGCCCCTTTATCATAACTTCTTAAGTCTAAAAATTGTGTTTGGAGATATTAATGATTTAATGTAAAATCTGTAGTGTTATTGTTCTAGAAAGCTAAAAAATAAGCCGTGATAACTTTTTGGAAAATTGGAGAATTTTATAACGGATTGGACCCCAACGTGGATTGTAGGAATTGACTTAGCTCGTCTTATAAGACGTTATAATAAAAAGGCACATATATTTAATTTATATTCACATAATTTAATTTCCCTTAAGGATATTTAGCCAACTAATAGTGTTTGATGCAAATGGTCTTGCAAAAATGCGAATGGAAAATATCGTAGCATTTTTTATGAAATTTTGTGCATTTTGTTCTTGGATTTCAAGAAAAAGCTACGATATTTTGCATTTGCACTTTCAAAAGACCATTTGCAGCAAATACTGAACTTCGCTAATATAAAAATTTTTTTTCCTGAAGTTTGAGTTTTTCTTATACTAATTTTGCCCTAGCAGCTATATTTATAACCAGGATTTCTTCATTTAAAGCAAAATCAATGCTAACTATGTATCTATCTAATGAAACGTCGTTCATGGATTTTTAAGGCACCCTGCACAAAGTTTTTACAGGCGCCTAAACTCAAAAATTATTCTAAAAATCGATGATTTTCGACCACTGCTAAATGTAGGGTACATGTCCAAAATGAACAAAAATTTCCGCTAAACACATTTTTAAAGCATGGCCTTTTACCGTATAAAAAAATAAAACTAACATTTCCAACCAAATTTTTAATAAACTAAAAAATTATGAAAGCACTTTTTGACGATTTTTTAGTTAAATTTTAAAGTTTTGAGTTTAGAACTTTTTTACGACTTAACGGCTCAGAATGTTTCAAAGCTTTATTCCATGTGTTTACTTAGAATTTTATCAGCAATTTGTTGGTGTGCTTTAAGTTAAAATCAGATGATTAATAAAAAAGTGACAACTAAAAAACCAAAAAAAAAAAAAAAATCGGGGCATAAAATTAAAAATTTTAATTTCGAAGTAAAATATGGGCAAATCCGCGTGGTGTTCCAAAGAGTTACCTTCAACTTATGCATAGTGTTTAGTGGTACTTAGTTCTATTTTCGAATGGCATAAAACATAATTTTTTTAACAGCTATTTGTGGCGCAATAATTGATCACAAAGTTTTGTGACACATGCTACAAAAAGTGGAAGTTTAGCGAATTTTGCATAGCAAACACCCAAAATCTAATTCATTAAGGAAAAAGGAATATAAGAGAATTTTAAAATAGCTTATTTGCAGCCAAAAAATTGTATCGTTTTGTGACGCACGTTACATTTTTGCTCAATAGCTATAATTTTTTCATTGTACAATTTAAAACAAAAATTTCATATTCCTTATAGTTTACGAGATAATCTAAAAAAATAGTCACTCCTTTATTTTCAAGATAGAGGCGTTCCCTCCCGACCGACCACCTCCGACCTCAAAAATTCAAACTTAATCTTACGGTCATATGTGTAGCTCTAAACACATGAAAATATAGCATCATATGCAAGGCTTGGTCTTTTTTTCGGTGTAGGTTTATTCCTGCCATAAATATATAGGTTAAATATATAGCACATTATTCCATCATTATATATAAACAATTTTGACAACTCTAAAATTCTGTCCTTGGTAGACCATTTCTGGAATTGGCCCACATCTCTTAAACTATAAAAGACACAAAAACAATTGCAACACATTTTTTCTTTATCTTGTCTAGCAAAATCCAATACGTTTACAATTTTACAAATCGGTTAATATTTACGAAAGTTACAAACCGCACAATGTTTTCCACACCCGAGGTAGGCAGCTTTTGCCCCTGGTGTGGCTAAAGACTTCGAAAGACACAATTTTGAAAGGTCGCCTCCTCCTCTATAGCGATTTAAATTTTTAGACAAACCCATTCAGTAGCACTTTTTTTAATTTACACCACTGTGCGTTGCTGGCCTTAGCACAACCTTTAAAATTTTAAGTATTGGTTTCTGTGAAAGTCTCAATACTGTACCTCTTACGGTTCTCGAGATAGAAGCATGTGACAGATCGACGGATAAGTGTGATCAAGACTAACGTCAGTACCTGCTTTCGGCCTTAACTGACGGTGTTGCTAACATCGTGCGAACTCTCGAAGAAGACCTCACATATAACCAGTCACACAATCATCCTTCATGTTGAGAGTAATACGAAGTCCGCTAGCACATCCATTCCCATAGGAACAGAGTATGTCATTATGATGTTTATCTCCTGTAAAATTATGAAAATTTTAATCCTTTTGTCACATTTATTTAAAAAATTTACTCTCAAATGAACACTAATTTGAATCAAACTTATAATTTAAAATTTCTGTTCAGTTTTGAGAAAACGAGTACAAATAACGTGTTTAAAACTTTTTTTTAACAGCATAGAAGATTTCTTTTTTAAAAATTGTTCGTTAAAAACAAATTGGATTTGGTGCGGTTTCAATATTTTTCAGTTCCAATTTCTACAATCCAGACTCTTAAAGGATTTCAAATATTAAAGAGCGCATGCCTTGCGTGAAGTTGGCTGTATTTCATTTTTTTACTGTTACAACTACAAATACAATACTTGTTAATTCTGTCACTCTTTTTGCCAAAGGAATATACACATTACTTTTAAAGCAGGAGTAGTTTAGTTGCGGTAGAAGGATAAAAGCGTTATATACTATAGTTTACCATAGAAAAAAAAAACAACACGGTTAAACGGAAGAAAATGAAATCTTAAATAAAAATAAAAAAATTTTTTTAAATACATACAATAAAAATGAAGGATTAAAAGAACGCCATAAATGTATAATAATAAAAAAAGGTTTAACAAAAAAGTATTAAAGTGAAAAATAGTGAATTATTTATTGAAATTGAATTACATTTTGCATAAATTTTTATAAAATTACGTAAAAAAGTAGATTTCAAAGGTTATTTATTGTCTATACATATATATAGCAAAATATACACATGTATGTATGTGTGCTTGTATGGAATAAGTGTTTGTGAGTGTGTGTGTGTGTGTTTTAATAAAAATATAAATATTCGTATGTACTTAGTAAATGTCAGCTATATATTAGAAAACGATTAAATGACGCTTCGCCACTAAAACAAATCCTTAAAATCAATTGACAAATTTCTTATGAAAATTTTACATTAAGAATTTTGATTGGTTTTTCAAAAATAATAAATATATAATTAATTTGAATAAAAAAACAAAATGTCTGCAAGTAACGAGAAGGTAAATAAATAAAAGTACATACAGACTTACATATTTTACAAGTTGTTAGTCCTTTTATAAACACATGCCAATAATAAATTGTCAGATGATGGCTTTAAAAAACGCAATTCTTTTAAAACTTTCTTAAATAAAGTCAGTCTTGAGATTAAAGTTGAAATCAAATTGAAATTTTTTTTTAATTTTTTATTTGAAATAAATCTTTAAATATGGGCATTTCCATGAAAATGACAACCACGACTGAAAAAGTTAAAACCCTTAAAAGTTTTTTTAAGATATGGTAAAGAGAAAAAAACAATAGAATTTTACTATACAGAGCTATTTATACCTTACTACAATTTTTAAATATCAAAAATAATAGCTTAAACTGAATATCTTTTTGACTAATTTTAAGACATTACAATAAACTATTTTCGCTTTTCTAGCGACTAAATTCAGTTACTTGTGACATTGCAATTATACTTTAAAATTATTGTTTCAACATAAAAGAACAAGGTTCGCGAGGGAAGATAAAATATATTTTTTATTTTCTTTGGACACTATTCTAATGTCACGTACGCAGAGCAAAAACATTATTTGTCTACGTCATTTGAATTTGACCGGTCGCAACTGTTTCAAAATAAGAGTTTAAAGCAAGATACTTGTCGCAAACAAATATTGATCGACATTTTGTTTCAACTTGGTGTAATAAACATTTTATAAGCATTTAAAGTTCGTCACGTACGCTATTGTAGTACTACAAATGCAACTAAATGCAAATGAAAAATGGTGAAACTTCCATCAAATTTCAAAAAAGCTTAAGCGACATGCTTTTCGAAAATCGTTTGTTAACGAAAATCGATTATTTCCGATAATTCGGACAGTCTGCCAAAGTTTCAAAGTCATGTCAAGTATCTTTACAGAAATACAGCAATAGAAATTTTTGTTTAAAGCAGAGTACAGACTTGCAAACTTGAGTGACAGTAAAAAATTCATAATTTTTGAAGGATACTTTTGACTCTTCAGACTATCGATCATGTTCGACACTCAAACCATCATTCAAGAAAAAAATTTGAAACACAAACATAGAAATAACAAAATTTGATGCGTTTTATTGATAACAAAATTTTAAAATGAATTTTTTTAATTCAATTATTTGGATTTTTACGGTGTCCGATTATAATGAAATTCCACACGTATGTACAATGAACGGTACCCGGTATGTACAATGAACGGTGTAGTTAGAACTATACTAGTTGCTTTTTACTTCAGACTAGTTGCCCATCTGTCCTTTTTCATATATCGAACTATCGATTTTAACATTAGGTTGTCATAGGAGCCCAAGTAGTTTTGTAACAGTTATTGGAATACTAGTTGTTGCAAACTAGTGCTCTTACTAGTTTGCTTATTTAGATTTTGTAACTCTTAAAAAAACTTTGGCTCAACCAGGGTACGAACACACATTCCTCATATTTCAAGGCTAGTACTCTACCCACTGAGCCATTTTCTACTTATTTTTTTAAGATCTAAAAATATAATAAGACAGAAAAGCTGAAAAGAGCCTTAAGCAGTATGTCTGTTCGTTTACTTACTACTATTTACAATTTTTACTACAGCTGGAATTTTTCAATACAAAAAGTAAAAAAAATTTTCCAATTGTAGTAAAAGTAGTAAGAATTTCGAGTAAACGAACACAGCTAGTATGCGTGTTTGTTATAAAAAAAAAATATCGGACTAATTCTTTTGTCATGTGATGCACCTAAAAGTAGACTTTATGTAGATATATGCCAAATTTCGTTTAAATCGGAGAAATTTAAAATATAAGCTCTTGTTTTTGTGCTGAAAGTTTTTAAAATTAGTCTAAAGTGCCAAGCAAACGAAATGCGTATAAAAGTATGTTTCTATATGAGGTTTGCCGATTTTAAAAGACAAAATATAAAGCACAGCTGATGGCTCAAATGTATTTGTTATATTCTTGTGCTAGACTGCAAACAAACATGTTTAGGAAATAGTTGCATTAACAAAGAATTATACACTTGAAAAAATTTTTTGTTTAAAGAAATTTATTTTTGAATGTTGGATTCAGTGCCACCGTAACAAACAGAAAGCACAAAAAATTACAGTAAAAAAGCAGCGAGCACTAACTTAAAAAATTTTCAGGTCGAAAAGTTGTAAAAACACCAAAAACGGTGCGAAAGGCACCGAGTTGCCAACGCTGATCATGCAAGACTGGTTGATTTTGTTTACTTCTAGTTAATGCGTGTGAGTACATACGTGTGAGAGTAAAAGAGTAAAAAGGCACATGTGACTTAGTTTACCGATTAATGGTGTAAGTCATAAATAAATTTTGAAAGATCGTAACAAAATTTTTGTAATACGACTTTTTTTTTTAAAATCAATTTTAAGTTAACATTTCGATTGAATCCAAAATGTAATAAGGCTCTTAGCCTTAAAAATAATTGTATTGCTGAAAATTTCATTAGTATCACTTAATTAATGCGTTCGAGAGATACCGTTGTCGAAAAATTTCGAAAGAAGTTTTTCTTTTTTTAATTACTCTAAAATGTCTTCTCAAATCGATTTCCGAAATTCGGTAATAAAACTGTTTCGAATGCCGCAAATTTGGTCAAAATCAGTTAATTCATTCAAAAGATATCGTTGACGAAATTATAATAGCGGTTAGTTCCAGGTGTGCAAGGTCAACCATATATTTTTTATTTGCTTTTATGACGGTCCACAATATAATTTTTTTTCTTTTAATAAAATATACAAAAATTTTTACAGGCTCACTCCTCCCATCCATCTCTTGATCTATCATTAGAATTTTATTTCACAATTTAAGTAGTTGTTCTTGTATTTAACCTCATGAAAGTATGGCTCTAACTATGTACCATTATTTATCTGTAACCATGAATGAACACGACTACAAGCATTACAACAAACTCAATGACTGAGTTGGGTTGACAGTAACGTTTTCAATCTGTCATGAATGTTACGAAACCAAACAGTTAAACCACCACCCACACATGCAAGTACAGCCAACAAACAAACCAACCAACCTTCCCACCCAGAAACCGGTCAACTAACCATTCATTCAGACAACCAAACAACAAGACTTAAAAATAGTAAAGAGTGCACATGAAAACAGGAACTTCCGAGATCATTTCACTTACAATTGTAAAGAGTTCCAAAAGTGGCAATGTCACTTTGACAACAACTGCAGCAGCATCAGAAACAACAGCAACAATAATGTTGTATAGTATATAAGTATAAGTTTTATAAGTAACTGCATCTCTCACCCGCACATGCTCCACAAAAAAAGAAAGAAAAACCTGCTATTATGCAGAAAGAAAAATAAATATTTACAGATACTCACATATGTATGTACATGCAGGTATTACTTTTACAGTTACAACAATTGTTATACAAATATCTACATACTTGTGTAACAGTAATTCAAGGTACATGGAAAACTTTATATAAATATACAAATAAATCCAATCCAATGTAAAATGTTATATCCCAGCAAACATAGTTTTGAATTTTTGTTAGACATTTGATATCAAATTTTAGCAAATGACACCATCCTATTTTAACTGTGGTTTTGTCTAATGCGTCGCAGCAATTGAGGCTGTAGTCTGCCAATAGCTCGCCGAATCATGTGTTCCAAGTGTTCAATCGTCTTTGGTTTATCGGCGCAAACATTGCACGGTCCCTATTTTATATGGAACAAGTATCAAGGTGAATTAATTTTACAAAATGTAAAAAAAACTAAACAACATATTTCATAAATGGAGTTTAATATCTATCGTACACTGTAAGGCGAATTTAATTTCGTCTTGCTGCCTCCTTATAAAATTAATTCGCCTTGAAAAGTTATTTTAGTTGAGAGTATGAGTATGTATGCATTTTTCAATAAAAACAAAACTCATACGCCATAGTATCGAAATCCTAAAAATATGCAACATTTTGTTACAAAACACTTTTTAAAACTGCACAACAAACTCATAACCATGGCTGCCAGATTTGACCATTTATCGTCATTTTGACGATTTTGGGCCTTTGAGGATTTTACTAAAAGTTGATAACATTTATTTGCTGACAATATGCATTTATCTAGACTTGGGTCCAACTAGTTCGAACTCGTTCAGCAGCTCGTTTTCGACACAAACCAACGATCAAACCCATTTAAATTACATGGGTTTGATCATATGTTCGTGTCTAAACCGAGCTGCTGAACGAGTTCGAACGAGTTGGACCCAAGTCTACATTTACCGTCATTTTCAATCGGTTCTAAAGATATGTTACATATTAGATAAATTGTGCTGAAATTTTTGAAAAAAACGTTAATATCTAACTAGCCCCTTATTCACAATTAGTCCTAAAATATCCCACAAAACTCCCTGCAAAATAAAGGGCACACGAAAACTTTCAAAACGCCGATACACGTTTATTTTTTACGGTCCCCTCTACCAGAGTCAGTCGTTAGAAGCATTTTATAATTTGTTGTTGTGTTGTACAGTGCAATTGATGCCCACTTCTACTTGTTATGAATGAAAAGTAATACTCGTAAAATAAACAACAAAACATGTAACAACATAAAAAGAAATATAATAATATTTGTACTCATATGTATCCGATCATTTAAAAAGAATTATCAAGGATGTTAATTCATTTCAGAGACAGAAAAAAAACACACACTCAATGCATCCGTAAACAATTTAACATTTATGCACACTGACACAGGCCCAAATAATTATACAATTAATAACATGTAGAATCGTTGTAGATGTGAATTGTTGTGAGAAAAAGCTAAACAAATAATATCATCAACATTTCAAACCAGGGTTATGTAAATTATACACGTACACGTACAGACGTCATATAAGGTGTAGTCGGGAATTATCACAAGTGTTTGTGTTTGTGCAAATGCAGAAGAGATACCTGTACATGCTTGAGCACAAGTAAATACATATAAACAAAGAAAAAGGAAACAATAATATTAAATAAAATAATTGTATAATAAGACAAAAGGTCGCCTCTGTAACGGTTAAGTGCATGATGTGCAATAGGAAGTAATATAAGCTAAAGCTACAAATACTCCTCTCGTACACACACACACACACACATACATGCGCTTGTGCAAGATAAATACAAATTCCCGTATAGCATCCTGCATAATGTAGGCTACATTCTGTTTACATAATATTATACATATAATGGTAATGGTGAATACTTACAATAGAAAGTATGACGATTGTACTGCTTTTACGAACAAAATACATATATTTTACGTATGTATGAATTTATGTAGGTGATTCCCATTTCTAATGCTTTTTTCGTGTCCGTTGCAAGTATAGTAAAATATTTCGTTAAATAAACGCATAAATCTTAAAATAAAAACAGATTTAGCATGATTTAATCTATCTTCTATATAATTAATAGGCAGACACGTTTTTTTGTATCCCTTTAACGCCCGCAATACTGAACGGATTTTGATAAAACTTATACCATTTTAAACATATTTTCGCATAGAGGTGTACAATTCATATTTTTTTACAATTCATAAAATCGGTGCAGTATTTTTGGAGCTATAAGCATTTAGAGTTGCTACTAATATATATGCACATAGTACACATGCATATGTGAGCTTATATTAAAAAAAAACAAACAAAGCATATAATGTTGTTATTGGAATAGTATAAGACTAAAAGGGAAGAGACTTCAATAAATTAAGAATTAGCATATTTGAAGGAACTTTACTTTTGCTATTATTTATTAGTTTTAGTATAGGAAAGTTATTATGTATCACAAATTTTATTTTAAAGAGAAGTAACACAATCCATCAATTAATGCCTACTTTGACCCACCGTAAGTTCTCACGTGCATAAGCAAGGATGCTACCCAGACACAGCTTATAAAGCCTGACTCTTCCTCTAAAGATATTTTAAGTCTTAGCTAAACTCAAAATGCAGCTTAGAAGTTCCAAATTTATAACCATTTATTTTGTGAAAGTCCCCACTGTGCAATGGCTGAAAGAAGAGAAAGAAAAAATATACATTTTATTTTATGCAGATTATTAATTTTAGAGATTTTTGTTATTAACTAAAATAAAACTCTAGCAAAAAAAAAAAACAGTTATTCTATTCGCGAGTATCTTGAAAATACTTCTTAACAAAAATAAATGAATTTCATATTCATCTTCACCGGCCCCAAAGAAAACTTCTCATATTCCCAGCAAAAACTACTGCTTCGGCCGAAGCAGGTTTATAAGCGAGAGAAGCTAGTTTTGTTGTTTCTACTGCTTCGAAAAGCGCTTCGAACATGCATGATTTTTGTTCGCGATGTCCCACTTTGGAGCTCTTGTTTTTGATATAAAACAGCGCTTCTTTCGAAGCATCGAAAATGCTCTAAAATCATGTCTCATTTTATCGTCGTTAAACTACAGACAAAATAAATCGAGTTTTATTATGAATTTCTCTCTTCCATGCAATACGTGGGAAATGTAGACAGAGAGTAAAAAACGTTCATGCCTTCCACATGCGATATTTGGAAGCGCATCCGAGGATGCTCAAAAAGAAGGCAGAGATTTCTCAGTGTTCATAATGTCTAAATTACGAAGTTAGTCAGCATCTTACATTTCTTCTTTGAAAACTCAAGACCCATTTAAAGTATGCTCTCTTTCTACATTTCCCACCTATTGCATGGAAGAGAGAAATTTATAATAAAACTCGATTTGTTTTGTCTATAGTTTAACGACGATAAAATGAGACATGATTTTAGAGCATTTTCATGCTTCGAAAGAAGCGCTGTTAAGAGCTCCAAAGTGGGACATTGCGAACAAAAATCATGCATGTTCAGGCGCTTTTCGAAGCAGTAGAAACAACAAAACTAGCTTCTCTCGCTTATAAGCCTGCTTCGGCCGAAGCAGTAGTTTTTGCTGGCTACTTTAAATGGGTTTTGAGTTTTCAAATGTGTTAGTGTTTATTTGAAACAATGCGTGCGACAATTCTTTACAATCCAGATTGTTGAAAGCTACAATGCTACTGAATATGATTTTGTATATTTTAGAGTTCGTGTTGAAGAAATGTAAAATGCTGACTAACTTCGTAATTTTAAAATTATGAACACTGAGAGATCTCTGCTTTCTTTTTGAGCATCCTTGGAAGCGCTTCAAAAGATCGCATGTGGAAGGCATGAAAGTTTTTTACTGCTTCCAGAAACATGATATTTTTTTGCTGGGAATTCAAAAAAATCTTTGCGTCGATGGACGCGGAATAGATTTTGATTTCAGACCCATGGTTTTTTAGAATTTTTCGTAGGTCATACTAATTTTCTTGAATATCAAAAATGTATAATGACTGCCATTTTTATCATACTTTTAACAAGATTAAATATATTTCTTCTCTTTAAAAAAATTTCACTCATATCTTATATCTTGAAAGATCTTTTCATTTGTGTAACCAAAATTGGTTTTACAATCTTCTTACAAATCTCTTTTGTTATTGTTTCTACAAGGAATTAACGCAACATATTTTGCATGTAATCGTTTATGTAAATGACATTTTTCATACGAAAGAATCTGGAAAAGTTTTTATTTTGCTTTATTTCGTTATTACATACTTGCAAACAACAAAATTTTTAATTTGTTTTCTTCTCTGTATATTTATGTGCATGTGTGTTGTGGAGATGAAATGCATTGTGTTGCCACATAAAGTTGTTAAAAAGTTTGTTTTGAGAAATATGTTGCAGTTGGTTCTTCTTTTTAAGTAACAAAGTTAAAGTTGCATACACTTACAGAGATATTTATACGTAAATGATTGTATTTATGTCTGTTTACCCAGCAGTGCTAAAATATATTTGAATCCCGGCGAGATTTTATGGCAGTAATTTGTAGTTGCATATTTGGATGGTAATATATATATATGTACATATTTTGATATATAAAAACAATTTTTTTAAAGTCTTTTTGGCATATTTAGTAATTTTTTAATTATTTAAATTTTTTTATTAATAACATAAAATTAAAAAATTTTCAAAATCCCCGAAGGAAATGGATGATATCTTCAAAACGGCTGACCCAATTTTTTTCATATATATGTTTGAAACAAGTCACTTTTCAAACAAGAGAAACTAAATTAAAATCGGTCCAGGCGTTTTGGATTTACGGTTCCACAGACGCACAGAATCAAGAAGAGATGTGATTATGTATTTCTAAACGGCTGGACCGATTTTCTTCAAACATGACTAAGAACACTCTCGATCAAGCCATCTTTTAAACAAAAGAAACTAAATCAAAATCGGTTTAGCCGTTTAGGCTTTACGAGAAAACAGACAAATGTTCAAGTCTCATACCCCAAATCTATGGGCATTTATGAATAAGTTCTTGGGCTCACACACAAAGGTTTCCGTACGAATACACCTTTTCGTTTTTGCCTTTTTTTCATTTTGTAATTTTTTTCGTTTATTTTTAGTTTTTTATTTTTGAGTTTTTTTTTCTTTTTTTTCAATTTTTTAGTTTTGGCGCTTTTTTCATTTAGGTAATTTTTTGATTTGTGGCGATTTTTCGTTTTTTGGCAATTTTTTTAGTTTTGGCAATTTTTTAGTTTTGGCGCTTTTTTTTGTTTTAACGATTTTTGTTCATTTTTGACGATATTTTTAGTGTTAGCGATTTATTTTACTTTTTTGCGCTAATTTAGCTTTACCACTTTTTTTATTTTGGCGATTTTTTTCTGTTTTGATGATTTTTTTAGTTTTATCAACTTTTTTTAGTTTTGGTACTTTTTCGTTTTTGCAATTTTTTTTTTGGTTTTGTCGCTTTTTTGTTTCCGCGTTTTTTTTCGTTTTTATGATTTGTTTTTGCATTTTTGGCGATTATTTTTTTGGTTTTTTACGATATATTTAGTTTTAGCGATTTTTTCAAGTTTTGGTGCTTTTTTTCGTTTTTTCGGTTTTTGCTAATTTTTGTTGGTTTTTTGGCGATCTTTTTAGTTTTGGTGATTTTTTGTGTTTTATCGCTTCTTACTTTTGGTGATTTTTTCCCTTTAAGCGCTTTTTTCATTTTGGCGATTTTTCGGTTTGCCATTTTTTTAATTTCGGAATTTTTTAGTTTTACCGTTTTTTTTTTGAAATTTCAAGAGTTTGCCTCTTACGGTTTCCAAGATACAGTAAATTGTTTAAACTACATAGTCAAAATTACATTAACTGATAGAATACCCATTAATTTTTATTCTCTTAAATATCAGTGTCAATTGGTGTAGTCTGTATAATAAATATACTAACTTTGATAATTTCAAGTGTCTATTTACAAGTATTAGTATTTTAACATGTTTCGTTGCTCGCTTTAGAACACCCTTTAATTTTGAACTGTCATATATTTTGCTGTTGTAGCAGCTAAAGTTTTATAATTTCAGATTCGTACCTCTTACGGTTTTCGAGAAAACAGCCTGGGACAGACAAACAGACAGACGGACAGCGTAGCTAAAACAGTAGGGTTCCTTTACACTTTTGGTGTACGGAACCCTAAAAACTGACCTAAAAAAATTTCAGGTCAATCAGTTAAGACTAAGGCGTGTCGCAAGCCCACCAAAGTTTGAGCAAATACTATTTTTCTGTCTTTTATGTCTCATAACTTAATAAAGTACATATTTACAAAAAATGTTACTTCCAAAAAATTGTTGTCTGTAAAGGTGGTAAACGGGATTTGGCCATCGGTTGTCAGGCCGGTTATTTCCTATGGTTGTGTGGTATGGTGGGAGGCATTGAGAGTCTTAGGAGATTATTTAATAATGTCCATAGGTATGCCTTGCTGGGCATCATAGTACCCAGAGTAGCACACCTCAGGCTACCGTGGACGTAATTTTTCACTACTTCCCATAGCGGACTTTGTAGCGAGAGCGGCGGCAAGGGGTCACCTTAGACTCTTAGCGTCAGGTTTGGTGAAGACAAGATTAACAGGGCACACAGCAATCTTAAATGAGATCAGTTTTAGCGGACGCGTGTCCGTAACCCCTGAGTTCACAGATTCTAAGGTCGTTGAAATGGATTTTAGTAGGACACCTCACATATAATTCCGGATAGGGAATTTTGGGTCTAATCTGATAGTCTTTACAGACGAGCCAAAAATGAGAATAGGTACAGGCGCTGGTGTCTATATTTTGGAGAGCGACATTCGTAGTTTTTTCATACTATCGAACGAATATAGCGTAACTGACTGTAGGAGAGCTCTCAACTTGCTTATGGACAAATATAGTATCAGACTATGTTGGGTTCCTGCTATGTGACCAAAACTTGACTTAGGAAGGTCCGAACTACTACTGGCTATAAATAGGAAGGTTCTAGGGGTCTTGATAGGCGTGTTGAGTGGCAACTGGTCGGTTAGAGCGAGGACCTGCATTTGGGAAGCTGGCACTGCAGATTTCTGTAGAATGTGGGAGGATGAAGAGGAGCCAGAACCCATTGAGCATATTGTCTGCAATTGCCCGAGGTTGCAACTCCATATGATTAGGTGTCTAAGCAGACGTTTTCATGAGAGCACTAGTCATATCGCGAAGTGCAAACTGGCAGATATCAGGAGCTTTATCATGGGATTAAGTGGCTTAATGACAGGTAATAGGGGTATTCTGGGTACAAAGCGTGTTAATTTATTATCGGATATAAGCAGAAGGAAATCACAATGGATCTCCGAGTGTTGGATCTCCGAGTAGATGTATCTAACAACACTACCCTGCCTAACCTAACCTAATCTGTACTATTCTAAAGATATTTGTTGTAAGATGTGAACAGTCTATACCTTGTTATAATCGGTTCAACATTTCGGTAGCTATAGGCGTTTAAAGTTGCTACTAATACATTAGCACATGGTACACATGCATGAACTAACTCAGAGATAAAAAATAAACAAAACAGACATGTGTGTTTGTGGATATTGCTTTTGAAAAGATAATAACAATATAAATTTTTTTTTGCTCGGACTTGCTGTTGCTGTAGGAAATTCATAAGACTAAAGAGGAAGAGAGTCAAATAAATTGAGTTAGCTTATTTGAAGGTACATATTTTGTTCATTTATTTTACTATTATTTTTAGTGTTCCGTACACCAAAAGTGTAAAGGAACCCTATTATTTTCGCTACGATGTCCGTCTGTCTGTCTGTCTGTCTGTCACAGGCTGTTTTCTCGGAAATATCTAATAATTTGGCAGCTACAACAACAAATATATGACAGTTAAAAATTAAAGGGTTTTCTAAAGCGAGCAACGAAACATATTGAATTACCCATGTAATATACAGACACTTATATATAGATATTTTAAATTTCCAAAGTTAGTGTTAATAAGTGTGGTCTGTAGAATAGACTACACCAATTAACACTGATATTTAAAACAATAAAAATTAAAGTGTGTTCTATCAGTTAATGTAATTTTGACTATGCAATTTAGAGAATTTGCTGTATCTTGGAAACTGTAAGAGACAAACTCATGAAATCTAAAAAACGCTGAAAATAAAAATTCCAAAATGAAAAAAATTTCAAAACGAAAAATTGCCAAAATGAAAAAAGCGCTTAAAGAAAAAAAACAAAAATTAAAAAAATCGTAAAACGCAAAAAATCACCAAAACTAAAAAGATCGCCAAAAAACTAAAATAACCGCCAAAAACCAAAAAAGTCATCCAAACGAAAAACGCTCTAAAACCTAAAAAAAATCGCTAAAACTAAAAATATCATAAAAATCACCAAAACGAAAAAAGCGCAAAAAGAAAAAAAAACGCTGAAACTAAAAAAAATATAAAAAAACCGAAAAAATCCCTAAAACCGAAAAAGCGCCAAAACTTATATGGATCGCTAAAGCTAAAAATATCGTCAAAAAGCAAAAAAACATTAAAACAAAAAAAAAAAAAAACGCTAAAACCAAAAAAAATCGGCAGAACTTAAAATCGGCAAAAAAGAAAAATCTCAAAAAAAAAAAACGAAAAAATCAGCAAATGAAAAAAGCGGAAAAAAATCGCCAAAACAACAAAAAAAGTAAAAAAAAAACTAAAATTAAATAAAAAAGTTAAACGGAAGAAATGCCAAAATGAAAAAAGGGCAAAACGCAAAGGGATATATGTGTATTTGTACGGAACCCTTCGTGTGCGAGCCAAAGTCGCACTTTACTTAATTTATTTCATTTCAGTATACATAAATTTTTATGTATCATTATATAATTATATTTATTTTATTCATATATTGCCTGGATGTTTAATGAAAAATTTTTTATAACATCATCAGTGACGTTTGGATAATTTTTCTATGGACTTGTCGTCCGTTGGCTCTACAAGTAGTTATAAAACAACCCAATCTTAAAATTGAGAGCGGGTAGCAAAACACATTCTTTTACCTCAATACATGATGAATGAGTCTAATGTACATACTTTTATATGTACATATGTTGCAGTTAAGACACTTCATATAAAATGTCAAGATTCATGGCCAACTATAGTTGTATGTATGTACACAAACACATGTGCTTTGGAGTAATGCAATTAGGTGTAAAAGTGTTTTTGTGTCCTTTAACCACACATTACTATACACATATATCTAAATGTAAGAATGCAGCACATAGGGCAATATGCATAACAAAAACTTACCATAAGTGATGAAATTGAACTGCGTCTTAGTGCGTTTTTACACTATTCCTTTTTAGTCTGGCTTTTTTTTTGACAATTTTCTTTTAAACCCCCTACGAAAAGTCACGCACATTTACATTGCAGACTTTCTCCATGCCTTTTTTTACATTTACACACATGCTTAATGCTGAGAGTACGAAAATAAAGAGAAATGTCAAAAAACCCCTCAAATTTCAATTCGTGCTTTTTTTCTTACCCCGTCAACTTCTCAACACCCCTCTCTCTCTCTCAAACTAAAAAAGCCTGCCTTTTCTAATCAATTTGACAATAAAAATCACCATAAATATAGCCATGAGTCACGAATATCAAATTTTATGCAAAAACACTTTACGACGCATTCCATTTTTATCACTTATGCTAAGAAGTTATGCAAAGTTTTTGTTATGAACGCGGCCGATAATTTCTTAGGGGGAGCCAAAAATTGAGGGGCGTATGTAACAGACGTGGAGCTAAAGTTCCTTTCATTTGCACATTGTTATAGGGCACCGGCACACAGTGCTTCCAATTGGAAAAAATGGTAATAAGTCTGTATCTTTGAAACTTGCGATCCGATTACAAAACGATGTATGTAAAAATAATAGAAAAAGACCTAAGCTTTAAAAATATTGAAATTTAAATCACCCTGTTGAAACACTCTTTAAGCTACAGGGTGTCAAAGTTGACTAGCTCGGGCATGAAAAACCTAGTCGGCCTCCATAACTTTTACAAATATTATCCTATTTTAATCATTTTCATCCGATGCTAGATATTTTTAAAATTCAAAGCCAAATATCTTTGAAAATATTAAAATCGGTTAATATTTGTAAAAGTAATGAGGTCGACGATTATTCTTTTTGCCCCAGGTAGTCAACTTTGACAACTTGCAGCGCAACATCTGTTTCAACAGGGTGGCACAAATTTCATGATTTTTACATACATCGTTTTGTAATCGGATGGCAAGTTTCTAAGATACACACTTATTACCACTTTTTCTAACTGGAACCAATGTGCATCTTATTTATTCCTGCTACTTTCGGCGTTATGACATCGGGCAGCGTCTTTCGGCCTTAGACATTGGCAGGCCAATTTCGTTCGGCTACCTTCGGCCGACAACCTTCTGCCGGCCACGTTCAGTCGCTATGTCAGATGCTCCTTCACCTGTATCGCCCTTTGCACACTCTGCCATATTCACCGGACCCGGCACCATCAGCCACACCAAAAATAGAAGTTATAATTTAAAAACAAAAAAATCACCTTCCCTGATGACACCAAGTAAGCAAAGATAGTAATGGCAACCTGTAGATGTAAAAAAAGATAGTTCGTCAACAAAAAACAACTATCGCCTAGAAGATACTTAGGCGATACTTAAGCAATATTTAGGCGATATTTCTTAAGAATTTAGATGAGACACCTGATATTTAGCCCAGACGCCTGATATTTAGCCGAGGCACCTTCATTTAGCAAGGATGCCTACCATTGGCCAATACACAAGGAGTCCCAAAAACTTGGACAAAAATCTCCCCAAAATCCCAAAAGTCCCCCAGATACCCAAAAACTATGACAAAAATCTCGCCAAAACCCTAAAACTTCCCTGAAAAACGGCAGTACCGAAAAAAGCGAAAATGCCAAAGCGGCAACAATAAGTTTTTAAGGAATTTAACCTTAGCGCCGGCCTGGCCTGGGGAATTTTGACTCTGCCTAAAATAAATTCCAGATGTAAACTTTGAAAACGCCGATACTCGTATATACAAATATTTTTGGTGGCCTCTACAAGAATCAGTCGCTTGAACCTTATACATTTTTTTGTTGTTGTATAGTGTTATTGGTTTAATTCTTTTTAAATAGTACAATAGTTGCATCCCCCAGAGAACTTCAGTTATCTGTAAATTTTTGCACTAAACATTTACTTTTATAAGAGTAGATACGAACCTAATATGTCTCCTTGCAATTTATGTATATATTTATGTAGTTTGTGTAAATTTTTATACAATTACCTTTTCTAAAAGCTATAAAAATGTAAATAAAATATGAAACAATAACGATGTTAAAAAATATAATAGTTTTTGAAACTATACTGAGTACCATCGTACTCTGTTCTGTTGTTTGCTGCAGCAGTTTATTCTGTTCTGTTCTGTTCTATTCTCTTCTATTTTGTTTGTTTTGTTATTTTTTTTTTATTTTTTATATTACAAACTTTGTTGTTTAACGATTTTAGTAGCAACTTCTGTTTCTTTTTTTATACCTTCTTATGTGCGTCATAAATTATCATATAAAGTTTTGTTGAGTCTTTTTTTTTTCTTTTCTTTTTACAGAAAAAAGTTCCCAACTGTTGTTTTGAGTTGCCATATGCGGTCCAATTTTGTTTTAGAGCCCAAGACAGGGAGGAAACAATGAACTAGTTTAGTTAAATCCTTTTAAATATTAACTTTAGTAAATGTGTGTACGAGTATTATTCACATGTGAGTTTCTGTATGCTTGCGTGTATCGGTGTTTGTGCAGTAATGGCGTATGATTAATATGTAAATAAAAGCAAGTGTTCTTTTACGAGTTACGAGCGAAACATTTGCATGCAAATATATTTTATATTTTGTATCACTGGCAAGTGACGTTAAGTCAGCTGCTTTTTTTGATGTGTTACGTTCGTCTAACTACAAAAGCACTCGAAGCTTAAAATTCAATGGATAAGTTTTCTTTTAAATACACATAAGGTCCTTAAGAAATGGCAATTGTTTTTGGATCCCAGCTTTGGGATTTTAGAACATATGGACTAAAATCAAAATTTTGTTGTCAAATAGGTCGTGCTCGGAAGGGCCCCGGTTGGACTAAAATAGGAAATTCAATTGTTTTTTTTACCGTCGATTCATGTAGATGCTGATACCTCTCAGAAAAGTATGCATTTGTTATATGTTTCCAAGAGATTTTTATTTTTTATATATCTGTGCTCAGAAAGAATAACGACTAAACTCAATTTCGGCAAGTGGTCAAAAGAGCAGTCTTAAATCATTGTCAAGAATTAGGGAATATAAATAAAGCTAATCGTTATATGCTCAATGTTAGCAATTTTATACTATATTAATTTGTAATTTAATTTATAATGAAACAACAATTTACAGACGACTTTAGCTGTTATTCCGTGTGGCCACAGATATAAAAAAGTGATGGTACTTTTTTTTGGTTAAACATATTCGAAAATTAAAATTTTTTTCAATTTTCAACTTAAAAATTGAATATTATTCATACGGCAGAATTTCATTAATTTTTAAGACGCTTTTAAATTTTGTTCTTTAATTAACAAAGAAATAAATTAAGTAAAGTGCGACTTTGGCTCGCACACGAAGGGTTCCGTACGAATACACATATATCACTTTTCGTTTTTTCCCTTTTTTCCTTTTGGCAATTGTTTCGTTTTGCTTTTTTGTTTAATTTTAGTTTTTTTAAAGCTTTTTCATTGTTTTGGCGATGTTTTTGGTATTGGCCCTTTTTTCATGTTGGAGATTTTTTAGTTTTTTTTTGTTGCGATTTTTCGTTTTTTGCATTTATTTTGGTTTTTTGCCGATTTTTTAGTTTTGAAAATTTTTTGGTCTTGGCGTTTTTTTTGTTTAACGTTTTGGTGATTATTTAAAACTTTTGGGGGCTTTTTTAATTTTTTGATGATATTTTTAGTTTTTAGCGATTTTTGAGGTTTTAGTGCTTTTTTCGTTTTGACGACTTTTTCGGTTTTCAGTGTTTATTTTTAGTTTTCTGGCGATCTTTTTAGTTTTGGGCGATTTTTTGCGTCTTTGCGATTTTTTAATTTGGGAGTTTTTTTTTCCTTTAAGCGCTTTTTTATTTTGGCGATTTGATATTTTTTAATTTTGGAACTTTTTAGTCTTAGCGTTTTTTTAAATTTCAAGAGTTTGCGTCTTACGGTTTCCAAGATACAGCAAATTGTGAAAATTACATAATCAAAATTACATTAGCTGGTAGAACACCCTTTAATTTTTATTGTTTTAAATATCAGTGTTAATTTGTTTAGCATATTCTACAGACTACACCAATTAATACTATCTTTGAAAATTTAAAGTGACTATATACTACATTAGTATATCAACATGTTTCGTTGCTCGCTTTAGAACACCCTTTAATTTTTAACTGTCACATAATTGCTGTTGTAGCGGCCAAAGTTTTCAATATTGTGTAAAAATTTTAGGTCCGTAGTCCTTACGGCTTTCGAGAAAACAGAATGTGACAGGCAGACAGACAGGCAGACAGACAGACAGATAGACAGACAGACAGATAGACAGACAGACAGACATATGGACAGACGGACAGACAGACAGACGTACAGCGTAGCGAAAACAATTGGGTTCCTTTACATTTTTGGTGTACGGAACCCTAAAAATTAACAAAATGTATCCGATATCTGGAAAATAATTGACCAACATTTTTAAAGATTAACAAATTTAAATTTTCAAATGAGTGTAACTCACTAGCTGTGAAAGATAATTGTAGATCTTGTCAAGGGCTATAATGAGAAAAAAAGAAATTACAAGCGGTAAAAAATTTTTCATCACAATAGACAGAATAGCTTCCTAGGACTTTAAAACAACGCGATCTCATGAGAACTGAAATTAAAAAATATTTTGGAAAGTGCATTTGTGTGAAAAATCAAATTAGCTTACATGTTATAATGTCCATGAACTTTATGACACACAAAAAAGGTGTCTTAATGTTCGCTGACATTTATTTATAGAACACACAGAAAACAACTAAATTTAATTTTCAGTAAAGAAATTCAATGAATTAGTAAATATTTTGTATAGAAACGGGAGAATACAGACAAAAATCGTTCAACAATTTCATTGAAAATAACCGCTTTTTTTGCAGTAAACGAATTGTCCAAATCTATAAAATAATTTGTCTAAAATTATTTGCAAACTCTAAAGAAAATAATTTACTAAATCAAACTAAAATATTTACTGGATTTTTTGTAATATATCAAACAATATTTTTGTCTGAATTTATAAAACAATTTGTCTAAAAATACTTACAAAAAATAGTTTACTGAGTCAAACAAAAATATTTACAGAATTTTTTGTAATATCCCAAACAAACTTTTTGTCTGAGTCAGTAAAATTTTTTTTATGCTTTCAAGATTTATGTAATAACATCATCATCCATTAAGCATTTGTGAAACTTCACTTTGCTAATTGAGTTCAACTCTTAATGCTTATTTCAGGACTCTAAAAAACGAATGGTAATTAACGCAACAACATTAATGAATTAATTCACTCAGAAAATTTCAGAAAACGAACTTGCTACAATCGCACTCCTTTTACTATCATTGTTGTTGTTGTTATTTATGTGTACGTCATCGATGTTGTTTTTTACGACACAGAAAACTGGTTTTTGTGGCTGTTTTTGTTGGTTGCTTCCTAAATAAAAGTCAAACAAAAAATTAATTTCAATTGCTCATTCCGGTTTTGAACATAAAAAAATTTTAATTAAATATTTTTTTTAAAAGATCAGACAATTTCCCATAAGAATCACTTATTTAATTTTTTTTGTTTTATTTTTTTGGTTCGAACCCATAATTAAAAAAAAAATTTCAAAAACGGCAACACTTTCGCAACTCGCTAAATAAACATCATACAAAAAATTTTTTTTGCATATACATCTATACCTACTAGAACTATAGTTATGCCAAATATCAAGGAATTTGAAAAAAACAGTGTTGGGCTGTCCGCTTCAAAAATAATGCCCACAATATTAAGGCTTTAAAGTTGGCTGGTTTACTAGCACTTAACATTTCCCTCCAAAAAATAATATCTTTAACAAAACTAGAGAAAGATAGAAAAGAAAAATACTATGTATTATATACCGAAATTGAAAACTCATTTTGAAAACCACAAGATGCAATAGAAATTTCATATCTGCCAAAACATGATTGGCCAAATGCAAAATATTTGTTACGAAATGTTACAAAAAATTTTTGTAACATAACTTGTTTTTTTTGTTGGCAGGACTTTTTCTCGTCCATTAGAAAAATAAAACATTTCTTCATACATCTTTCGTTAACAATAGATATAGAACAAAAAAGTTTGAAAAAAAGTTCTGAGTAGATCATGTGCGTAAAATAATTTCATGTTATTAAGGCTCATAAATGGTAAACTTGTTTTGTGAAGAAAATTAATTACTCAGGCTGTAAATCATATACAGGGATGTTCTGGAAATCACATGGTTTCAAATCACATGTGGTTTTAAAATCAATAATGGTCATGCAGATATTTTTCACTTCTTTTTTCTATTTTATAGAGCATCAAATATCATTTCTGAAAGAAAATTATCGTATATGATTTTAAAAACATCTGCAGGACCATTATTGATATTAAAATCACATGTGATTTAAGGCCATGTGATTTTCAGAACATGCCTGATACATACACTTATAGAACAATTTTTCCTTCTATTGATGACGTCATCAGCAGAATCGTGACATCAATGTTGTGAAAATTGTTTTGCATTTATTTTATTTATTGTTTCCTCAATAATATTCAACTAACAATAAGTAATCAAATCTTAACTCCAAAATTTTAAATTGTAAGTCCAGCCAAAAAAAAAAAATATATATATATTTGTTTCTGTTATGCCCAATTATGAATAAGAATCTTCCGAGAGTTTTTTCGATATTCCCTGTTCCCATATTCTAAATAAAATCACACCGGGAAATTTTTTTCTTTTCCCATTCCTCCTATTCTAAATTACGATTTCGCCGGGAAAAAACTCTCAGGGAAAAAAGTAAGTATGTATTCTAAATATGAGAGAGAGGGAGAAATTCTTGAGAGTTTTCTCCCCAAACCGTTTTGAAGGGAACTGATGCAAAAATTTTAAATTCAAATTAAAAAATGTTGTGAAACAATGTTATAAGCATTTATTTAGGACAACAAGTTTTAATAAATACCGGAATGTTATATTTTTCTCTTTCTCGCAAACATGCGCTTCAAAAACATGAACTACTTCTGTCTTCGCAAGAAAGTTTTAAAACACATTCAATTTTGCCTCCTTTAAGTTCTCATTATAGGTAAATTGGAGATTTGTTGCAGTCTAAAAAATTTACAATTTCCTTTTTACACACAATCATTGGGGATTTAATGCACTTGGCCCTGGCCCTGTCCCAGTTTTCGCTTCACTTCCTCCGCTTAAAGTTCTTCCGAGAGCATCTGAGTGACTAGACTGTACATTTTACTTTTTATTTAAGCAAAAACAAATATTTATATTAACACACAATCGTATTAGCAACGAAAATGTAAAATTTTTAATAATTTCTATTAATGAACTCTTGCGTTAGTGCAGAATAAAATGTAAACACTAAACAGCTGATCCAGATTTTTCCCTCGCCCTTGTTTGTTTATTTCCCTGCTTTTTAGAATAGGAGGATTTTTCCTCGGGAACAAATGAATGGGGAGAGAAAAAACTCCCCGAGAAAATTCACAAGGTGACTGAATGTTTTGACAAATGACAGTGTTATGGCAAACAACAGAATTGCCATTGTTGACATCGCAATGTGCACAAGTATCATGGAGTTAAAAACGAAGACACTTGTCATATTATTGATGTCATATTACTACAGCGTCATGACGGTTTTTCTATTAGTGCACCACTCAACATTTTATTTGATGAGATAACAAATTTTGTCAGATTCGCAATCAGCAAACAAACCTAACTCTATTAAACATATGTGAGTGCAAATAACTTTGTGGCGATATTATTCTTTATTTTATCATTGAAAAATGCTTTTGTCTATTTAAATATTTTATATATTTTTATATCATTTTATTACCAAAAATTTGTTTCGCTTTCCAAGCACGACCCAACCAGGATTAAAAACTGTCTATTGCAAAATTTTTGTACTTAAAAACCATTTATAACATGGATACCAATACAATGGCTGGCTGCATTCATTACAGATGCTCACGTATTGTATTGCATTCTTATTTCTTTTTTGTTTATTTTTTGGCTATTTTTCTAAGTTTTCTGTTTTTTTTCTCTTTTTGATTTTGTTTTCTGCCACTTCCGATTTTTAAAACATAAAGTTTTATTAGTTTGTGTTCTATTCATATGTTTTTTTTATGATAACTTGG
The DNA here is from genome assembly GCA_956483635.1 of Panzeria rudis. NCBI lineage: Eukaryota > Metazoa > Arthropoda > Insecta > Diptera > Tachinidae > Panzeria > Panzeria rudis. The sequence goes on from OY101448.1 coordinate 180,946,409, forward strand.
TCCTTTTCTCTCCCTCTTTCTCTCTCGCCCCTTTTCCGACCATGTCATTTTTTGTTTCCTTAATGCTGACATCACGTGTTTACATTATGTGCTGCTGTCATTTTATTTATTTCTTTTCGGAGTTAAATGTGACAATATAATAACATTAGATTGCAGTTTTCATATGTTCCCATGATGGGGGAAAAATACCTACTAAAAATATTTCCTTTTTCATACCCTTAATTTTGTTACAAAAAAAAACCTTAAAGGCTAAAAAATCAATAGACTTTAGCTAAAATGCTAAAAATAAAAATAAAACATTTCACTTCAACAGGATGTTTTTTTTAACATTAAATGAAGAAAGTACATGCTTTCACTCACTAAATGTCGAATGCTATTAATAAAAAAATCATTATAACTTTTGTTAAGGCAGCTGGGTTGGTGTGTATACATTCCCAGCGGGAAATAGAAGGAGTACGGATGCCTTCTAGAAGGCCTCTGTAATCATTCTTTTGGATGTACAAGGCCTGCTCGCCCAATTCCATATTCATATATTTTTTTATACATGTTGTCATTGCGGGGAAAGTCTTCCGTTTGCTAGCTCTGGAAGGCCTGACAAAAGACCTTCTCAAAGGGTTATTTTGAAGGGTTTCTAAGGAAGGCATGTCAAAAAGCAAATGGAGGTATATGTTTTTAATCTCGGTATTTTTATAGCAGCTTCTTTATTTCTCATTAATGTGAATTTTTATTTTGAATTATTTCCTTTCATCTAAAGTAATGTTTTATACGAAAGTATTTATTAAGAAGGAATTGGACATGAATAGTTTCGCCAGAATAAGTATAAGTTAATCAGCTCCAACATAAACGGCATAATAGCCGTATGTATGATGTCCCTAGTATGTATATACAAATTACTTGCGAAAAAAGAATATAAGAATGTTTGTTATTTCTAAAGTACACTTTTGATGAACAAAACGAATTTCTTTTGCTTTGGCAAAAAATAAAATAAAAAAAAATTAAGTAAAGTGCGACTTTGGCTCGTACACGAATGGTTCCGTACGAATACAACTATGTGGGTGAATTCGCAAATGCAGTAAATTTGTGCAACCTTTCTGCAAACTATTGCAACGGTAATAAAAATGCTGCCGGTGTTGCAGAAATCTGCGTCAGCACTGTCAAGTGTTTGTGTAAACAAACTTTTGACGAAAAAAAGTATTGCCAAGAGTTTGTTTTCGAGGGCAGAACTTTGATTATTGCACAATTACTGAATTTACGAACGTACCCTATCTCTTTTGATCGTTTTTCAGTTTGGCAATTTTTCCCTTTTAGCTTTTTTGTTTAATTTTAATTTTTTTATATATTAATTTTTTTTTGTTATTTTGGCGATTTTTTGGTTTTGGCGCTTTTTTTTCATTTTGCTGATTTTTTCGTTTTTTTTTTTGCGATTTTTCGTTTTTTGCCGATTTTTAAGTTTTGGCAATTTTTTAATTTTGGCGTTTATTTTGTTTTAACGTTTTTTTCGCTTTTTGACGATATTTTTAATTTTAGTGATTTATTTAAGTTTTGGGGTTTTTTAAGTTTTGGCGCTTTTTTCGGTTTTGGCGATTTTTTGGTTTTTGGCGATTTTTGTTAGTTTTAGCGTTTTTTTTTGTTTTGGCGCTTTTTCCATTTTGGTGATTTTTTCCATTTTTTGACGATTTTTTTCGATTTTGATGATATTTTTAATTTTACCGATTTTTTAACTTTTTCGTTTTGACGACTTTTTTCGATTTATGGCGATTATTTAGTTTTTGGGCGATCTTTTTAGTTTTGGTGATTTTTTTCGTTTTAGCGATTTTTTTTTAATTTTGGTGTTTTTTTCCTTTAAGTGTTTTTTTCATTTTGGCGATTTTTCGTTTTGAAATTTTTTTAATTTTAGAATATTTTATTTTTAGCTTTTTTTTAAATTTCATAAGTTTGTCTCTTACGGTTTCCAAGATACAGCAAATTGTCTAAATTGCATAGTCAAAATTATATTAACTGATAGAAGACCCTCTAATTTTTATTGTTTTAAATATCAGTGTTAATTGGTGTAGTCTATTCTACAGGCTACACTAATTATCAGCAACTTTGGAAGTTTAAAGTGTCTATATATACGTGCCTGTATATTACATTAGTAATTCAACATGTTTCGTTGCTCGCTTTAAAACACCCTTTAATTTTCAACTGTCATATATTTGTTGTTGTAGCGGCCAAAGTTTTACATATTCTGTGAAAATTTCCATTCGTAGCTCTTACGGTTCCCGAGAAAACAGCCTGTGACAGACGGACAGACAGACAGACAGACTGTCTGGCCTTTACACTTTTGGTGTACGGAACCCTAAAAACCAAGGCTGAAACAAATATAAATAAAATATAAAATATAGTGTGTATAAATTTTTTTTAAATTTAATTTTGTTTATTTGACTACTTCTTTTTTTTTAGCTTCCAGTGAGTCAAATAATAAATACTTAATTGCTGTGGCAATGTAAGTACTTTTGTAAGGGGCACCTTTTATTTTTTGAGCTTCTCAAACAAAAATAAGTAGTTATCGTGTAGAATTATAAGTAGTTATCATATAAATCCTTATATATATATATATATATATATTTTTGCCTATCAGTAAGCAACGTTTTCGCTGGGTTGTATCTCGCAAAATCCTGAACCGATTTTAGCACAATATAGATTGTGCACTAGAATGGCATTAAAAAATTCAACTTTCGACTTTCATAAAAGCCCAAGCTGATTATTATTGTGACATTTAGGGCTAATAAATCAGTTCAAGTTTAACTCTCCTTTTTGGTTTAAAATGCGTTTAAGCCAGCAAATCTATAAATCAGTAAACATATAAACCATCATATGTGTCGTTTATTGTAAAAGTGGTGTAACTCCACATATTTAATAAATACGTATTTTTGTAGAATAGTATCACATTTAGTCATATCTTTCGTAGTAACAGTGAAGCCTCCCCAATATTTGCAACAAAACCCCATAGATGGCGTTACTTGTTTACTCGCGGAAGTAAAACGTCAAAATATTCACTATAAAAGGCTCGTTTCTCGAAATTTAATTACAAGGAGATAATTCACTGTTACAATGAAATACACATATATTGAACGCATAAAATTGGGCGTTTAAGCTACCTATACAAAACATATAATTTTGATTGATATCCCACCACAAAACCAGAAATTTTTGACATTTATCATGGTGCTGCCATATTATTATTGCTGAAATTAGGGATAATACATGGGGAAGAAATATATTGCTGTTGAGTTTAAACTACGTTTAACTTTTAGTTAAGTTTAACAAAACTAGCATTTCAGCGATCACTGATTTATTAGCCATTAGTCGAAAACTGATATGTTGATAGTTTGAACTAAATCGGATAACTTTAAGCTAAAAGTCAAAGTTAAAATTTTGTAAAACTATCCGATTTTGATTAGAGAATTCGTCAATTTTGCACCGATTCTTCTGAAAATTTGCAAGGGTACTTTTACAAGTATTCTAAATTATATCCTAAACTTTTTTTTGAAGATAAACCTTTGTGAGTTATGTGGTTCAAAATGGCACATTTTTCGCAGATATTTTAAAATTATTTTTCCAGAAATTTGGAAAATCCTTACAAAAAAAAAAAACTTTCGAAATACTTTATGACCGGAAACCTTTAACCCTTCTCCACTTTGCGACCAAAATAACACAATCAAAAATATTTTAGCAAATTTGAAGCTGTAAAGTTTTTGATTGGGTAATTTTTAATCCAAAGCGTGGAGGGGTTAATGTTTTCGTTGATTAAGTATTTTTGAAATGATCTTGTCAAATATTTTTCATATATTTAAAAATAAAAATAATTTTAAAATATTTTTAAAAAAATTGTGTAATTTTGAAACACATAACAACATTCCAACGAAAATTTTTAAATACATTTTCAAAATTCATATTCAAAAGGATATCCTCAACGATTTTCAGAAGAATCAATACAAAATTAGCGAATTATCTAATCAATTGTTGGTAAATGGGTGAATTTTGCAATATTTGAACTTTGACCTCAACGGGCTCAAATGACCTCAAATGGTATAAGTTTTATAAAATTAGTTGTATAATGTGAGGATAAAGAACATGACGAAAATCGTCTGCCTATTAATTATATATTTATATAAATATTTTTGTATATAGATTTTTTTAAAGTGTGTTAATCGGTGTTGTCCTGTGTTTTTATCAAGCATCAATAAGAATACACAAGAATACTTGGCTTTCAAATTTATTTTATATTTTTATTGACTGGCTTCTTTTACAAAATATGAATCACGAATTGAATAGAAAGAAAAACATGTTTTTCCATCTGCTAATTAAAAACGTTTTTCTCTAATTATCTTAACGCATAAATAGTATTTTCAACAAACTTTTTTATGCGTTTGCTTAATATGAAGTGTTTTGGTTAAAAAATTATATCGAGGGCTTATATTAAAATAGTACTGTCTGCAAACACACAATTTGTTTACGAGCGTTAAAATTCGTTTTCTTCTCTTATTATTAAAGTTTTGGACAATCAACATTCTACAATATTGTAATAGGTTTTTATTATTAGAAAATTGATTGTGCGAAATTTTGTAATGTGAAAACGAAACGATTTTTTGCTTTCCTAAACAAAATTGTGCCTTTGGAGACAGCACTATTTGAATATAAGCCCTCGGTATGTTGCCTTTGTTTCTAAAAACTTTTTTTTAGCAATAAAATTATTTTTCAAATTTTATAGTCATATAAGAGTTTTTAAGAAATTTAATAAAAACTCCTTTGAAAGAACTTTATTTTTAATATTTATAAAGTAAATCCTAAATGTATTCTATAATATGTATGCAAAAGCATAAAACTTTATAATAAATGTTTTTACTCTTTTTTAAAATACGACCACAATTTCAAAGAAATAAGAGGCTATTCACATATTACGTAGCGCTTCAGGGTGGTATTTAAGATTTGTTACGAAGTAGATAATTTAGACTGAAAATGTTGTCAAAAGCGTTCGTGAGGGGTGAATGTGTATAAAAACTCCGAAAATAACGTTATATATGATGTGAATAGCTCCTAACTAACAAAGTTTATCTAAAACAAACAAAATAATAATCTTGAATTTAAAATCATTGTACATTTTTCATAAAACAATGGACAGTAACTTTCAATGGAAAATGTAATTTTTCTTTATTATTATTATTTTACATATTTTACTGTATTTCTTGTTATATTTTTTTCTTATCTGTTGTTTAGTATGTACTTAGCAATTTAGTTTTTTTCCATCATTATTCCCTCAGATTACACAGCTGCTGACAAACGACCGAAAACAATTTTATTTAAATTTAACACCTACAAGTTATCTTTAGGTTGTTTATATTTCTTAGCCTCAAAGTATACTTTACTTATTTTTTCATTTGTGTATATAGTGGTTGTTTGTGTGTGTGCGTTTTGTATACGCTTAACTCTCTAATGGAAAATAATAATGATAATAAATTATGTAAAGTCCTCTAATCACTTTTATTGAAATAAAAAAAAGCATGCCACTACAAATGTACCAAAATTATACAGAAATACTTTTGCTCGTTGAAAATGACCAAAATTGCATGATTGTTTTCTGTTTGTATTTAATTTTACATAAAATTAGTCGTTTGTAAGGAAATAAAAAATAATTTTTTTTCAAATATCATCTGAAATTACACTATGCAACAAGTAAGATGCCAAGGAGTACCACTATATTTTTTTGACATGTCCTCTAACTGTAAAAATCGCCGAAATTTTAAATTGTTTGCATAACTTTTTTAAAATATATTTATTCTAAGATTTGGGATTTTCGAAGTTAACATAACACCAAGTCATTTACAAGCTCGGTGGATACACTTGGAAGTAATTTACTTAAATCTAGTTGATTTTAAAGCGGTGGAATCATAGTATTATTTGGAGCAGTAAACTTCACATGCAAAATAAATTTTGAGCCCCACGTTGGGCGCCACTGCACAAAAGCCTTTGCTAACACCGAAAGTAGCAGATCTTACCTCCCCTGATATCCCTGAGCTAGTTGCGAAAGGATTACCGACTTGCCGGCATGCAAACGAATGGTTTTGTAACAACTTTATACTGGATCAAGTCAGTCCTTGTTTATAAAAATGTACTACGAATTGGTAAAATTAAAATATTTTTGAAAAGGTTTTAATATCAAATGTTAGTATATATGTACATTTCTTCTGCAATGTGGAGCTGATTACCAGTATAAATTGAATATATAAAAGGTATAATTTTCTGTTCAGGTTCACTTGACTCTTGATATATAATGGGTGATTTTATAAGAACTATCGGAAAGTAAAAAAGAAAAAAACACATAAAATTCAGAAAAATGCATGAAATATTTATTTGGATCGATAGTTGGGTCGATATAATTTAATGTTTGAAGATTATTTCATGCAAATGTTGGCCGCGGCTGCGCCTCAAATGGTCCATCCGCTTAGTCCAATTTTGGCATACTCTTTCCAACATTTCGGCCGGTATCTCACGAATAATGTTGGCAATGTTGGCTTCCAGTGCGTCAATCGAAGCGGGCTTGTCGCTATAGACATTAGCCTTAACATAGCCCCACAAAAAATAGTCTAGAGGCGTTAAATCGCACGATCTGGGCGGCCAATTTACTGGTCCCAAGCGTGAAATAAACTGTTCACCGAACTCGCCTCTCAATTGGTCCATTGTTTCGCGTGCTGTGTGGCATGTGGCACCGTCTTGTTGAAACCACATGTCATGCAAGTCAAGCTCTTCCATTTTGGGCAGAAAAAAGTTTGTTATCATCGCACGGTAGCGCTCACCATTCACAGTAACGTTGTGATTCGCATCATCTTTGAAGAAATACGGCCCAATGATGCCGCCAGCCCATAATCCGCACCAAACGGTTGTTTTTTGTGGATGCATTGGTAGCTCTTGCAATGCTTCTGGCTGCTCTTCACTCCAAATACGGCAGTTTTGCTTGTTCACGTATCCATTCAACCAGAAATGAGCCTCGTCGCTGAACACAATTCTTCGATAAAAAAGTGGATCTTCATCTAACTTAACAGAGCACGCATTTTGGTAATAAAATTCAATAATTTGCAAGCGTTGTTCGTTTGTAAGACGATTCATGATTAAATTATAGACCAAACTGAAGATGTTTGACAGTGACACAAGATACAAAACGTGCGTGAGCTGTCAAAACTAGTGTTGCCAAAAAGATAATAGCAAAAAAATCACTCGTTAAATAGATGTAGAGTTAATCTTAAGAATATTGTCTGCAAAAATAAGCAGGTTTACCCCAGAGAGCGATAAACTATATTAAAACTGAACTATGGAAAGCTTTCCGCACCTTGTAACTTTCGCAAATCTCGACTGATTTTAAATGTATATTCAAAAATTGTTATATTTTAGCAGTCCATTTTTATTATTTTTAATTGAGATTTGGTGCCACCGAAAAAAAGTAAAAAGCACTAAAAATGAGAAATAAAAGCACCAATCACCAACCCGAAAATTTTCCCCGTCGATAATTTAAAAAAGTACTAAAAACAGTGCTAAAATCATCACCGAGTTGACAACGCTAGTCCGGACTCATGACAAAAGTTTAATTTTGTTGTTGTTATATGCTGTATTCTAGTAACCTTCCACTCTCTTCCACCCCTTCCTCAAAGTGTCACTATCTGCACTTAATGTGATTTATAAATTAGAAAAATAAAATAAGTACGAATAAGATAAGTTTGCTAAAAATATTACAAATCTTTATTTAGATAAGGAACGACTGTAGATTTATAGAAATTTTCTAGCCATTTTAACACATTGAATTTAATTTACCTCGTCTTGTTGAATTTGTGCCTTTTGATAAGTTCATTCATATGCTTTTTAGATTTGTCGCTACAATTTATTCTTTCTCTCCCAATACTACTAAAAGTGAAAATATACAAACACACACACACACACACCCATGCTTTTTTTCTACCTGTACAAATAAACTCACAATTACACATGCATCCTTCTCTTGTAATAATAAAAGAATATAAAGCTTAATTTAATGAGTATTCAACATTAAAGCCATATTTTTTACATTCTTTTACTCTTTCATTTACACACTCATTCCTTGATTCATTCCTTCATTCATTCTTTCATTCATTCATTCATTGAGTCTTTCGTTCTATTTGTATGGGTTTGAAGCAATTCACTTTAACAATGATTAAGAAAACAGTGGGTTAATGAATTTTTTAAACAGACTTGGGAAATATGTGGGATTGATCCACTATTTTCCTCTTAGATAACTATTTTAGGTATTGCATCAGCTGCGAGCTGATTTTAATATGTGCATCTATTGTTTTAACGAAAATGCGACTAAGAGTGTAGGTTAGGTTAAGTTAGAAGGGCAGATCAGGCTATAAAGGTCCATTGTGATGCTTGTAGGACTCTACACACTACACATTCCTATGAAGTTCTCGAATGCCAGCTCTTGAGAACAAGACAGAACTTTTCACAAAGCCTAACAGGTACAGTGGCGCACCCCTGATATAGTCCAGGCTCTGCAAGCATCGGTTCTCTGGATGTCTGAGTATGCATTCCTCCAGAATCGCACAGTCACAGAGAAGATGTTGGTCCGACTCTTTTTCTTCGTCTTGCAGTGACGACTATATGAAAAATCTAGAGTCTAGACGCTCTGACATACATCCGATAGTATAGGAAAACGTAATCATTCCAACCAGGAGTGCAAGCAACGTTGTTCAAATGTTAAAAGCTGCTGAGCCCTAACTCTGCTAAGGACTAATCAAATTAATGCGCAGCAACATTATATATTTCTCATATATATTCTCAATACTTTGAAAATTGAACCCAAGTACACCAAGGGGAAAATGGTAATTTGAAAATAAAAACTCGTTAAATTAATTCAATAATTTTCAATTCAAAAGAAGAAGAACTTTATTAAAATAATCTAAATCAATCATTTTCAACTTTGAATAAATATGGTTCAATATTGAAATAAAAATGACTGCCACACTGTTTTCCTTGGTCCATTTAAATAGTTTGCTAAATGACGATTCCATGAGTTCACTAATCGTGCTCCTTACCTCTGGTAAGGAGCACGACGCCATCTGCACAGGATACTACTTTTGTGACATTTCCAGTTCAGTTTGAAGAGGATTTTATTTACGATAAGATTGCATATGTGTGGAGACAAAATCTGCGGAGTGCGTCTTGTCGCAGTCTTCCTCATTGTACTTACGAGTATACGCAGACTAAAAATTATAGTCCTGCCATTGATCATGTTCCTTGCTCAATCCGTGATTATATGGTTCAACCTAATTTCCCAAAGGGCACCGATTATCGAGAAAATATTCCCATTATTAAATGTTCGTTGTATGTCCATAAAGAACGCCATAACGTATTCCTTCTTGTCAACGGTCTCCTCTATGGTGCCTTCAAAATAACGGAGTGCTGCTTCCACCGACATTCCCTTTAGGTAGCTGTGTTGAGCTCTGCAAAAGGTTTCTGGCGATAGAAGTGCCCTGGCATGTATATCAACCAGTCTAGCGAGTATTTTTAGTAAAAATGATGACAGACTAATTGGTCTATAATCCTTTGCAGTCCAATGGTTTATTATTCCAGCTTTTGAAATGAATACGACGGTCCTCTCTCACCCTTCTCAAAGGGAATGTACCCAGGGCCCATGTTCTGTAACAAATGTGAGAAATTTTCAATACGAGTAAATTGTTATCATACTGTAGAACACAGGGTGAGTAACAAAAACCTTAAATTTTCTTTGTTTATTTTAATGTACCGAGTTTAATTATTTTAAAAACCACCCTACAAAAACAGGATGACTAAAATAATTATTAAATTTTCCTCGATGCGAAAACTTATCGCCAGTTACAGAACATGTGCACAGATTTTAGGATTTTGGATATCAATTTTATCGAAAAATGCCATCTGAAACTGCTGGCTTGAAGGGCTTAAAAGAGGCTATAGCCCACGTTACTTTAGCTGGCTCACGTCATCTTGGAGGTACCTCCGAAACAAGACGTCCATTAGCCCCACTTTGCAGTGTGTGAAGTTAGTTTTCATGGCTAATTCTAAGGCTTCTGCGCTGCTTTCAGTATAGGTCCCGTCCAGTTTCATTAGGAATCCCGGCATGGCAGTTTTCTTAGAGACAAGCTTTCACAGACGTTCAATTCGTTGGACAAACATTGGCACGATTCCCTTTTCGCTTTCCTGGTATCACTCTTGAAATCATTGAAGCTTTGCCGGTAGCTATCCCAATCGATGGGCTCTCTATCGCGCTACGCTTTATTACAATTTAAGGGAGCTTTTGGCTGAAGGAGTTAGCGCGTTGATTACATAGCAAATGATACCTGTGAACGTGGGTTCGATCTCTGTGCCAAGCAAGTCATCAACATCATATATTTTTCTAATGTGCATTAGTGTGGTATTGTGTTAACTGTTGTTGGATTGTTTAAATAAAAAAGGCGTAGACCTGATCACTGTACTGGCAGCGTTTGATACTGATCTATACTAATGTAAATCAAAGCGTGCTCCTTCTTCGGTTTTGTAGTAATAGAATCATCGGCGAAGCTAAATAATTAAAATGGCTATACAGTTAAAAAAATTCATTTCCCTACTTGACACCAGAGGCGCTGCAATACTGGTTTAAAAAATAAAAAAAAAACGCGCCCAAGCGCTTTCTATCTCGCTCCCTCTCGCACTTCACCATCAGCTCTCTCTAAACATATCCCTTTCCCAAAGATGTTAACACATTAATTAATTAATTGGTATGCATTAATTGCCTGAGTGTTTTACTTCTCTTTAAAATAAAATAGTTTTTAGCATTCTGGCCGTAGCTGCCTGAGTTTTGGAGCCCACCAAGGTCGGTGGAGTTTCCATGGTGGTTGCCACTGTTTACACGATGCATAATAGGCGTCGCTTAATACCCCGGACAAATGGGTTGAGGAGTGTTCCACATCTAATATGCTGGCCACTCTCTCCGTCTTGGAGGTGGCATAAGGTCCACAAGACTTATGAAAATTTCCCAGTCCGTATTTCTAGGGTATCTGAAAGGGTTTTTACATATTTTATTGATTTTTGTCCCACTGTTTTTACTCATTTATAAAACATATTTTGGTCTTTAAGAAGACAATGCTCGTTCACGTTTAAGAAGATTATTACGAGATGTCGTCGTTGTAGCTTTTGTTAATGATAAAATACAAAACAAATGTAAATATCACTTAACTTTTACAGTGAAGAGGAGGAGCGCATTTTAAAATGCTTTTACATACACACATCTCCATACATAAATCTATATATTTTTGCATTTGTTCCTTAAAGTATGCCGTGATTAATTTGAAAATAATTGTTATGTCAAGTTGCTTTTAGGAACACGAATATATAAGTGTGTGTTTTTGCGTTTTCAGTACCCAGTGAAAAAAAAGGGAAGCTGCATGGAGGCCTTATATAAGGCTTCTTTTTACCTTCTTTTGGAAGGAGAAGTACTTCACAGTTCATTTCATCTTCATATCTTTTTTACACGCGTTGTCATTGCGGGGAATGACTTCCTGTCGTTTCTTCTGCAAGGCCTGACAAAACACCTTCTAAAAATGCCATTTTGAAGGGTTTCAAAAAGCAAAAGAAAGACGAATTTTTTTAAATCTCGTTATTTTTATAGCGGCTTCAGTATTTTTGTTTAATTTTTTATTTCGAATTATTTCCTTTCATTTAAAGTAATTTCTTATGCATATGAGGCTAAAGTTTCTATATGTATATATTAATTAGGAAGGAATTGGACATAAATAGTTTCGTCGGAATAAATATAAATTAATCAGCTCCAGCATAAACGGCATAATAGCAGCATGTATGATACCTCTTGTACCTAAATTTCAGTATTATATACAAATTACTTGCGAGAATTTTTGTTATTTCTAAAGTACATTTTTTGATAAACAAAACGAAAAATCTAAAAATAGAATATTCCTTCCTGCTCCCTTCTCATAGAATGCCTTTTCTTAGGGAGAGTCGAGGTCATCTAAAAGAAGGTGTAACTACGTTTTCAATAATACATGAATTGAGAAGGCCTTTTTAGTTTTCCCGTTTGGTATATTTGATCTTTGAACGAGTTGTTCGTATTTGTTTCTATTGCTGATATGTGCGTGTATTGTCTTCGTTAAGATCCCAACAAACGCAATGTTAAATACTTATCGCTTTATTTATAAATGATAATTAAAGTTAAAGTTGGTTTTTAATACATACTCTAAGTTCAGCAATCATTTATGAATACAGCTGTTAAAATATGATGTCCTTATCATTTTATTTCAATCCTTTTTTCGACTCAGAATTAAATTCATATTAATATTAATTCGAGACTGCTCTAGTTAGATCAAAAATGTTCCTTTCTTTATTCAGTAAGTTATGTTTCCCAAAGTAATAACAAATCATTTTCAAACGTTTGCTATTTTAGAAGGAACTTAATTTCAAATGATGCTGAATTGTAGAATCAAACCCGCATGTTGGTTTACTTGGTTGGAAATTAATACTTTTGTAATACAAGTTTTCCTTTCGTTTTGCACTACTTTCAGGAAATCAATTTTATTGTTTGTTTTTGTATTTATTTTCCAAAGAGATATGCTATGAATTGTATTAATTGCTCAAGCCTTAAAGTATACAATGGCTTTTAGGTTTATTTTCATCTTCTATATTCTCATTTGTTGTATGCTTACTTTTATTAAGATTTTAAGTAATCGTAAAGTTATGAATACAACATGCTTTGTAGGGACTTCCTGATGTTTTTTCTCTGTGCTCTTAATATGTAATTGCTTTGGGAATGAAAAAAAATTAGAAGAAAGTAATAATGATTTATTCACTCAGTTTTATTTCAAAAATTATTTAAAGAAAATTATAACCATAAAATGAAAATAAAATTATCAAAATGAATTAAGTACAGGAAACTCAACAAACGTCGTTACAGGAAATATTAAACTAAAAAAATTTCATTAATTTTATTTATTTTCCAAACCCTTATTATCGTCATAACTAAAATGCAAAACATGACTGAATTTAGTCAACTTAAGTTTTATTATAAAATTTTTGTTTTCTTTTAATTTATGCTCCCATTCATTTCCTTTAAGTATAAAAAAAATATTAGAAAATAAAGATACGATATGACACTACGCGTTACGTTACTTGTTCTCTCCATATAATTTAATTTATACTCAACTTCATATGTTTGTTGACTTAATTCAATGAAAAACTTATTATCTTCATCTCAAACTCTTGTTTTTTTAACATCTTATCTTTTGTACTTAAAGTTCATATACTTCACTCCACTTCATCTTTTCTGGAAAAACCTTATATTTTCCATAGAATATATTCTTCTAAGAAATATTTGAAATTCACAGACACATTGTGGTCTTAGCTCGTTCTGTTGCATTTGTTGTTTAAAGGAAAAATTTCTTGAAAATTAGTTTTTTTTTTTGGGGGGAAAAATATTTGTAGAATCTTATTCACTTTTTGCTTTTTAGTGTATGAATTTTCTTAGTTTTATTCTTGGCTGTATGATAAGGAATTAAAGTTGATGACGGTGTGGTGAGTAAAAGTAAATGCTGAATAAATGAAAGAATGAGGTAACGATGGTGTGGCCAGGAATTAGAAACAACAAAGTTGATGCAAGAAGTTTTATTGTTAATATAGTGGCAAAGGACAAATTATTTCTATGCACAGGAAACATACTCGTACTTGAACATTTGTTGATTTGTAAAAAAAAAATGTGGTTTATTTTTTTGTTCAAATGTAATAAATTGTGCAGTTCAAAGGTAAAGCTAAGTAAACCTTAAACGTGTACTGAAAAACTAATGGGGCGATTGTGGATAGCAACCGAACTGCAGTTGCGTTGCCAGCTGGTAACTGGAAATTAGTGGTTGTGAGAAAAACACTAAATACCAACTGAAGTTATCAGATCTCAGTTGCCAGTTGTCATCAATAATACAATTTTTAGCAACTGGCAACGCAACTTAGGTTCGGTTGCCATAAATAATCGACCCATAAGATATTAAAGAATTGAAAGTTATAACTCAGGCTTGAGTTCAATATTTGAGTTTTTCTTTAGAAATTCAAACTATTATTTTTTTTGTAAAGAAAGGTATACACATATGGGGAAAGCTAATTAACATTAGCAGAAATTACTATTCACAATTAAGTAACGCAGCTATACTGACAAAATTGAGATTTCCCACTGCTAGTAATAGGAAAAAATGGATAGATTTAACCATAATTTAGTGCTGGTAAATTTGAATTTGTTGATTATGCTGGAGTAAATTCTCGTATATTATTTCCTGTCATGAATTATATAATTACGATTTAAATTCACATACAACCTGAACAGTGATGAAAGACATGAAATATTCATGGTCATTAATAAGGGAATGTTGTGGTTTCCAAAGACAACGTTATTATCTTCTGTTATGTATGCTAGGCAATCAATTAGCTCCAGTTCCTGAGATCCACCAAGAACTTTTCTAAAAGCCTAACAGCGAGACAGTGCAGGTCCTGCAACAAACGATTGGCTAAATGCCAAAGCTTGCGTTTCTGCAGAGCCGGACAGTGAGAGAAGATGCTAAAATGACTCTTCTTCTTCTTTGCTGAAGCAGCTCCTGCAGTGACCATCATAGGGAAAACCTAGACATTCCGACATACGCCGGATCTTAGAATACAATAGGTGAAAGATCTTATCCAAAGGCGGTTACTGCGACACCTAGTTGATCTTTTGTGCTGTCCGATCGTACATTGAACCGTAATGATTCCAATCAGTAGTGCAAGAGACCTTCTCTCAAGTGTTAGGAGTTACGTGTCAGTACACACTTCGATTTCAACACCTATGAATTCAGGAACCTTATTGTGGCCAGACTATCTACATACATAAATATCTATAGTGCTGGTCTCTGAGACGAACCTCTCAATTCTTTTTGCAGCTTCGGTGATGGCTTAAGTCTTCGCTTGGAAAACGGTGGAAGTGTTTGGTAACCTGACCTGGATCGAAAGGTCAGGACCTTACCAGCGTCTTTTTTGGAGCCGCCCATAAAGATCGGAAGTGTATTATCTCGAGTTCATAATTCCCTTTCCAGTCATCCCTATTTGAGAAATCGACTGAGAAGGGTTTGTCAAAGTTCATGAAAGGTGTCATGTAGTTCGTTTTTCCCCTAGACTTGCCCTCTTAGAGCCTATTCACATATTACGTAACGCTATTTTTGTAGCTTCCCCCCCTTCGTAATGCTTTTTACAAAATTTTCAGTATAAAGTATCTAATCCGTAACAAATCTTTAACCCCCCCTCGGAGCGTTACATAATATGTGAATGGCCCCTTATGTTCCTATTTGACAAAATGTGAGGACTCAAAACAAAAATGATATATTGGTCATTTACCACTATAATGAAACCGATACTAACATACGCTGCACTACTTTGGTAGCCTAAAACTGAACAGGTCACAACTAGGGTATACCGCTTTGTATATATTTCGATCACCCGGGTAATGCGAACCTGCACTACATATGCCCTGGGTACCATCCTGCACATTCCCTCTTTGCACATTATAGTGAAGGAGGAGGTCCGCAGGAGCGCATTTCGGTTACCAGACATCTTTACTATAAAAACTGAAGATCTGGTTGGCCACATAAGTATACTAGGACATTTCGTAAACGGCCAATACTTTAGAACAAGTGATCAAATATAACCGACATAGCCTTGAACAAAAACTTTGACGTTCTAATTACAGAAAGGAGCCAATGGCTGAACCACTTTCCATAGCACAAAGATGCCGACCAGATCTGGTTCACTGACGGCTCCAAACAAGAAAATGGAGATACGGAGGCAGGGATATATGGCCATAACTTCCAAAGGGTCATTCGCATGGGTAAATACCCTACGATTTTCCAGGCAGAAGTCTATGCCATCCTTATTTATGCTAGAGAATGATTGAGGAGAAATGTAAGGGTATTCGTGTCTACTTGATGCCAGAGGGCCAGGTAGCGCCATAATCTTTTATGAAATAAGGTCGGGTATTGTCATGGATTGTGTTACATCAATAAATGAGCTTGGTGCTCAAAATAAACTGACGTTATGCTGGATGCCTGGCTATGAAAGCCATGCTGGTAACGAACGGGCGGACTATCTAGCCATCATTTAGCAAAGATACGAACCATATTGGAGATTCCCAAAAACTTAACCGAAAATCCCCAAAGTCCCAGGAGTTCCCAGGCACTTTGCGGGAAGATTACAGGAACACCAAAAATCTTATGTTATATTGTGACATGTAAAAAAGTTCATATCATTTAAAAGAATTGATATAGTTAGCAGAGGCACCATCAACTAACACAGACACGAACCACTTAGCCAAGACAAAAACCATTTAACAAAGACACAAACCATATTGGAGATTCCCAAAACGGGGCAAAAATTCCCGAAATCCCATGAGTTACCCGGTACTTCCCCGGAACATTACGGTAACACTGAAAATCGAAATAATCCGAAGCGGCAGCACCATTATTTAATGTAGTTGTTACCAGTATTTTTGAGTTGTTACCAGTATATTTGGGACCAATATTTGCGGCCAGTATTTGTTCATTTTCAATAATTTTTTGTTTTCCCTTCAAGCAATGATTTTTGATATTCAAAGCATTGATGTGCATGGTGCGCCATAAGGAACTAAAGCTACAAAAAATAAATAACTTTTAGGGAAATAACTTTAAGTAATGCAAATTTTTTCTTTGTACGTCTTTGTTTTTGTTTATTGTTTTTGTTTTTACCAGGACTTGACTCTGCAGAGTGCCTCTGGTTGTAACATTCCTCGTTGTACTTATACTCCAGTTTCCCCAGTCCTTCCCTTATTTGTAAGCGTATTGTACGGCGCCAACCAGTCTTTCCGGTGTTTTTAGTAAAAGCGATGACAGGCTAATTGATCCATAATCTTTCGCGTTCCAGCGGTTTGTCCTGCTTTTGTAATGAATACCCAGATTGTAGGTTTCCTATTTATATGTAGATATCAACTATGATATAACTCTTTATCATTGCTGTGTCCCTGCTGACTTGAAGGGCTTAAAAGATATTGCAGCCCATGTTATTTTAGCTGCCTCTACGGTGGAGTCTATGCTAGGTGGAGAATACTAGTAAAATACTGCCACTGCCCGAATTTCTGCAATCAGAGGAAACTATAAAGAGCACAATGAGCTCTAATGATGTAGATGTGATGATCTGTCCCAGTAAAAAATTTTCATGTTTTTTGAAGCACTAAAGAAATAAAGCGCTTTATAATTCACTTTAAAATATAAGCTTGTACAGAAGCTGATTTCATAGCGTCACAACAACGAAAGTTTTGAAGCGAGAAAAGTATTTGCTTTTTACTTATACAAAAGCTTCGTACACAAGCTATACAAAAAAGCTGATTTTATAGTGCTGATCCAAAGCAGGTTTATAAGCGAGAATGAAGAGTAAGTTTATTTGAGTTTCAGGTAGCCGTTTAGCAACAGTGTTTTTGGTCGAGTGATTGGTACGTTCGACTTCAAACCTGAAGGTTCTTAGTTCGATACTAGTTGAAGTTAAAATAACAAACATTGAGTAAAAATATTAAATTAATAAAAATAAATAAAGTAACGAAATAAGAAAAATTCAAAATGGCGCCAATCCACATCAAACCATTTTTTTCATATATTTTTAGTTCTAGTGCTGAAAATGTTGATGATTTTCAGCGCTTAAAGCGCTTTTGTGAGCAAAAATGTAGTACTCATATCCGGGAACACGCCATACAAAAATCAGCAGCGATATCAGCAGGTTTGTCAGCGCTACTTTTATTCTATAATAGTAGCAACCTGCTTTATTGGAAGCAAGTTTTTTACTGGGGTATTATTTCGAGCAAGTGTCAGAAGTTGTCGTCTTTATTACCAAGAGAAACTTTACAAAAATCGCATTTATCTATTTTTAAAATACGAGTACACATCAGCAGCTTAACAACGATACCAAAATTAAATGGGAATGCTTCTAGGTTTAAAGATTAACCCTTTGAACATTCACTAAATCATTCACAATTACACAAATAACTTTTGAGTTCTTTAGCACTGAAAATTTGCGTTTTTTGGGTAAGGATTTGCGGTTTTTCTTTAACAAATTTTATTGTATTAAATGTTCACGTTCCCACTAAGAACTAAACTTATTGGGTTTGAAAATTAACCCCATGACATTTTTTAAAAACTATTTTTGTGTTTTTAACTTAAATTTCTTTATTTTACTGCTACATAATTAGATATTGCGGTTTTCTTATGAATGAATGAAAGAATTTATTATCGTTTGATAGAGTGGAAGGGTGGATTTGATTGCTTTGGCTGCCTGGTTAATGATAATAAATATTTGTCCACTCTTTGTCGCTGTTAAACTAAACAGAATGACACTTGCTGTTGTTGTTGTTCTTATATCATGAAGTAGAAGACTTCAATGACTAAATGTGCTCGCACAATAAAATTTATATACGGAAGTGTTTGACAGCAGCTAAAAAGAATCATCATTTTATCAAAATACTTATTGTATTCGTTTTTCTACTGTACTCTAGTACGAGTCGTAAATATAGTGACGTTCTCTGTCACTGATAACAAAATGTGGTTTCAATATAATAAATTGTATTTTATTTTATATTTAATATTTAGATTTGTTTGCTGCTTATCTATTTTGGTAGCGCTATTCTCTTCTGTTTTTTTTTTAAATTTAATTTTATTATTATTATTTTTTTACATCTCATTCAGAGCATTTTGTTGAAACTTTTCATTAGACTTTTGTATGACTTGAACCACAATAATGTGGTTGTGATTGTGTTTTGATTACACATTCCCATCAATTTTCTCTGTGTGTTCTGTTGTATTTCACTGATAATTATGATAATATTTACTTTGTATTTTGTTTGCTTGTACCCTTTTTTAAAAAATTTGTATAAGAGGGGTTGGTAAAATTAGTTTGTCCAATGGTTTGGCATTTAATAAAGCAACGGACGACACAATTGTCCGTACTGTAGATGTAAATAGTTTTATTAAAGGTTCATAGGAAAATTATCCAAACATCATAGAAAAAGTCTCTTCAAAAATAACAGCCTCCCAATATACATATGACGCAACTATAATCAATTACAGTGAAACGTCGATATAACGAATCTGAAGGTGATCGAAAAATACTTCGT
Organism: Panzeria rudis; assembly: GCA_956483635.1. Lineage (NCBI taxonomy): Eukaryota > Metazoa > Arthropoda > Insecta > Diptera > Tachinidae > Panzeria > Panzeria rudis. The sequence continues at coordinate 180,965,637 of OY101448.1, forward strand.
TATAGCTATTGAATTGTTGTAAATATGTATCAGTAAGGCCTTGGTATGATAAAATTAGAAGAGTTACGAAAATATTTTGTTATAACTATAGCTTTTGAAAACGGGACTTTACATTTTTGCTTAACGTTTAATTTTGCTTCATTTTGACTTCGTTGTATAGAGGCTTTTCAATGAATTCTGCGCTATATAGAGCCTTTATAGCACAGAATTTTTTCGCTACAGCTATAGGGCATTTTTGTATGAAAAACTTTGTGCCTTTTCACACTATTTCCATATTTATACCACGCAACTTTGTTGCATGCAACTCTCTTTTTTCAGTGAGAAAGACAGAGAAGAAATACAAAATGTATACATTTCTATTTCAGCACTCTCTCTTAAAATGAAAATTGCATGCAACAAAGTTGCATAGTGTAAATATGGTATGAGCCTTTTTAGCCTGCATTTTTTATGACAATTTTCTTTTAAACCCCCTACGAAAAGTCACACACATTTACATTACAGACTTTTTCTCCATGCCTTTTTTGACGATTATACACATGCTTAATGCTGAGAGTACGAAAATGACAAAGAGAAATATGAAAAAACTCCCCAAATTTCAATTCGTGCATTTTTTCTTACCCCACTAGCTTCCTCTCGTTCTAAAACTAAAAAAACCTGCCTTTAAGGCCAGGCGAGAAAGGTATAATGTAAATGGCGTGTTTGCAATAAATTTTTTTTCAGAAGACTCAGAAAAAATTCGTTATATTGAATTTTTCGTTATATCGCAGTTCGTTATATCGACGTTTCACTGTTAAGATGCATAACAAGTTTCGGCGCTTTTTTCAGTTTTGGCGCTTTTTTCATTTTTAGGGATTTTTTTCGGTTTTTGGTGATTTTTTAGTTTTAGCGATTTTTTTTTTTGGTTTTGACACTTTGTTTTCGTTCTGGCGATTTTTTCTGTTTTTGGCGATTTTATCTAGTTGTGGCGCTTTTATTTTCGTTATGGGTTTTTTTAACTATTATCGATTTTTTTCGTTTTTGATAATATTTGTATTTTTTTAGCGTTTTTTTAATTTTAGTGCTTGTTTTCGTTTTGACGACATTTTTCGTTTTTACGTTTTTTAAGTCTTTTTGGCGATCTTTTTAGTTTTTATGATTTTTTGCGTTTTAGCGATTTTTTTTATTTTGGTGCTTTGTTTCTTTAAGCGCTTTTTTCTTTTTGGCGATTTATCGATTTGACATTTTTTTAAATTTGAAATTGTTTAGTTTTTTAAGATTTCAAGATTTTACCTCTTACGGTTTCCAAGATACAGCAAATTGTCTAAATTACATAGTCAAAATTATATTAACTGATGGAACACCCTTTAATTTTTATTGTTTTAAATATCGGTGTTAATTGGTGTACTCTATTCTACAGACGACACCAATTAACACGAACTTTGAAAATTTAAAGTGTCTATATATAAGTGTCTACATATTACATTAGTATTTCAACATTTTTCGTTGCTCGCTTTAGAACACCCTTTCATTTTTAGCTGGCACATATTTATTGTTGTAGTGGACAACGTTTTACATATTTTGTGAAAATTTCAGGTCTGCAGCTTTTACGATTCCCGAGAAAACAGCCTGTGGCAGACAGACAGACGGACAACGTAGCGAAAACAATAGGGTTCCTCTACACTTTTTGTGTACGGAACCCTACAAAAAACACAAAATGTACGTTTGGAATGAGAATTACCCATATAGATTTTTTTGCCTGCGTGTTCTGCCACTCGAATTAATCTTTCCAGCGAATAGTGCAATTTTAATGGCGTTTTCTTTTCTAGAAAAATGTAACATGTTTTTACTTTTTATTAAAAAAAATCGCTATTTAGCATTCCTTTAAAGCAACAATTTACCTTAGTAAGGGATGTTACAATAATTTCTAATAAATTCTCTTGAAAATTTTTAGTAAAAAGTGCAAACAACGCAACATTTTTTTTGTAGAAAAGGAAACGCCATAAGACATATTTTTAATACAAACTAGCCTCATAGATTCCAGACTTGTGGCATATTTTAACAATAATGGTGACTAAGTGCGAAGTTAATTTTTAAATTAAAAATATTCCTCGTAGTATATATTTTACATACAAGTGTTGAAAACACCTTATATTTGAAATATAAAGATTATAACAATTCCTATGCCGATTCACTATAACAATTTGCAAGAGAGGGTGAAAGTTGTCTGCCCCTCAAATAAAGGCCAGACTTAAACTTTCAAAACATCATCTAGCAAAATCACCCGGTAGAACCTTGTAATTAAAAAAAAACAATTTTCTTGTACCTGCTATTGTTCAAAATTTCGATTTCAATCCTCAGAAACACGAACTTCGGATTAAAAAATAAACCTATAAAAAGCGGTGTAATCAAGTCTTCTATGCCATTCATATTAATTTTCCATTAAAAAAGAAAGAAACTTAATGACAGCTACGCAATGCTTGTTGTTGTGTTGGTGTTGGTGTTGTTCATAATGACGACGATGATCCCCTTTATAATTTGCATTCAACAGATTTTTTTAAAATAAGCTCAGTATTGTTTTGTCGTTTTATATTACAAAACTCTTTAACGAAAATTAAACTAATAAAAATTAGGTGTAAAAATCGTTTAAATTTATATGCAAAGAAATTTTAATTATATTGGCTTGAGTTCGGTTTCAATTTAATTTTTCAATTAAATTATATTTTTATTAGAGATAAATGTGAAGCATGTAGGACAAAGAAAATTCATAACTTAATCGTTTAAATTTAATATAAAAAATCTTTAATTTCTTATGCAAAGTTTTAAATTTGGGTTATATTAAAAACTAACAACCAAATTGTTTAGTGCTTTAAATTCTTAAAACAGTGCGGTAAACTAAAGGCGTTTTTAAATTTTATTAAAGAAAATATGGTCAAATAAGAAACATTTTCAAAATGCTTTTAGAAAGAAAATTATTTCTTAATTAAATGGGAATTTGAATAGCTTGTGTTCTTTTATCAACGCAAAATTAGGTGAATAAAAAGTGCCCACTCACTTTCATTTGAAAAAGTGTTGTATCGCTATACATATATATTTGCTCAATTCACAAGCTTAGTCGTATGTCTTATCGTTTAAAAAAAGACGACACTTGTTTATGTGCTTGTGAACAGACAAATTTGTTGTATCGTTATTTTGTCGTATCTTAAATGTCAATTTAATTAATACCAAGACAAGTCGAATTAATACCAGGTGGCCTCGAGAGATCAGGTGACTAAGAAAATCTTTCTATATTTGAACTATCAACAGTGTTAATATATCAGTTTTTTGACATTCCAAATATAAATTCGCCGTGCAGAAATTATATTTGGACTATCAAAAAAGCCGACACATTAACACAGTTTGCAGTTCAAATATGGTAAACAATTCGTAGTCACCTGATCTCTCGTGGTGATTTGATACCATGAAATGAGACCAGGCATGGGCATTTTAATTTGACGCGAAATAGAATAACTTTTATCAAGACAAGCAATTTTGATTAAAATAGTTTGAAAATTAAATTGAAATGAATCAATTATATATTTATCATTAAGAAGAATGTATTTTCTGCTGTTACTTATCATATATATAATATATTTTTACAAATTAATCTAACAAGTAGAATATTCCCAGACCTGGCCTCAATACAACTATTTGAAGAACATATAAAATTCAATCGTATAATTATAACGCACTTTTGTATGAAAATTACCAACGACACAAATACAATATTGTATAATTAGACGATTACACAACACATACGACGTTAATACGAGCTTGTGAATTGAACAATTGTTTTTCGTTACGTTAAAAAATTTTTCAATTTATGGTGCTGCCAGATCAAAAATTTTTCAAATAAATCATAAATATATATGTATATATAATAAAAAATGTAAGTACATAAATTTAAATTCATCAACTCTAAATTAAACTATATAACTGCATTTCGTTGGTGCTAATGCCGGCGGCATGAAATAGGGACCACTTAAGAAAATGAAATAAGGCCAAATGAAATGAAGACAAAATAAAATGAAATAACGCCCAATTAAAAAAATTAATTAAAGCCCAATTTTAATGAAATAACGCTCAAAGAAAAAATTTAATAAAGCCCAATTTTTGGGCTCTATTTCATAAAAAATTCTAGCGAAACTATGAAATAAGGCCCAATGAAATAAGACCCAAGAAATGAAATAACACACAAAATGAATCACACACTAGTAATAATTTTTTATGGGCCTCTGTGCTTACGCATTACATTTCTGAATGAAACGGGTCAATATTGGTGCTGCATAAAAAATCGTCCAAAACAAAAATGCCCAATAATGTTCACGGACATGTTTTCTTTCTGAAATGGAAATAATGTCCATGGATATTATAAAATAAAAACAATATATTGGCTTCACTTCTCCTAAAGGTATGTCGAAAAATGGCTTCTCTGAGTATAGACTTTTCTTCATTGCCGGACTCGGGCTTTAAGATTTTCTTTTCTAGGTATGTCGAAAAGTGGCTTTGCTGGGCAAAAATTGTACTTCATTGTCAGCCTTCGGCCGGGTTTAAGGATTTTCTCTTCAAAGTATGACGAAAAGTGGCTTCGCTGAGTAAAGATTGCTCTGCATTGCTGGCCTCTGGTCGGACTTAAGAACTTTCTCCTCTAGGTATATTAAAAATTGGCTTCGCAGAGTAAAGACTTTCCGGCTTTGCCGGTGTCCGGCCGGGCTTAAGGACTTTCTCCTTTACTCAGCGAAGCCAGTTTTCGACATACTTAGAGAAGAACATCATGCTAACTTTTCTTTCGCAATGCAAAAAAGTCTGCTCAGCAAAGCCACTTTTCGACATATTAGAGGAGAAAATCCTCAGGAACGGTCGGAGGCAGAAAAATATTTGCTTATCGAAATTACTTTTCGGCAAACCTAGGACAGAAAATATTTGAACCCGTTCGAAGGCCGGCAATTCATATCAATCTATGCTCAGAAATACCTCGAGAAGAAAAGCCTTAAGCGCGAATGGAGGCCGGCAAGGCTGTTCAACGATTTTCTCCAACATGGTATTTTCCGCAACGGAACTACCTACTACAGATTTTCTGTATATCGGCAATTTTTTTTACAATATATTTTTTAAAAGTAAATCTCTTGAAAATTAGTACGAATTAAATTTTTAAGAAAATAAAAAAAAAGTCCAAATAAAATGAGATAAGGCCCAAATTTATTTTGTATGAAATAGGCCCAAAGGATTCTTTTTTGGGCTTTTCTCATTTGGGTCTTATTTCATTATGAAAAAACACTTCACCTGATTTTTGCTTAAATTGCCAATATTTACACTGTACAACAAAACCATTTTTTTTCAAATAACAATGTTTTACAACTGATTGTGGTAGAAGTCAAAGACAAAATACATACGTGTATCGACGTTTTGAAAGTTTACATCTGGGATTTATTTTGGGGAGAGTTAAATTTGCTCCCCTTTTGCACATAGTTAAACTGATTGGGCATAGTATATCTTGTAGGCCTTGCTTTTAACGTATGAGATGTGTTGAGCATTTCTATGTCAAATAACACGGTTAAAATTTTTGTAGAACATTTTAACCCTCTAGCTCCTTGGGGTGGGGGTCTGTTTGACCCTTAAGTAAATAAGGGGTAAAAACTCTCCTTCAGAGGTGTAATACAGGGCTTAATTGTTTCACAAAAATATTCCATGTGGTGTTTTACATAAAACTGTTGAATATATTATACAGCTTAAAAGCAAGCCTTACAAGATATTCTATGCCTAGTCAGTATAACTATGTGCAAAAGGGGGGAAATTTAACTCCCCCTAAAATTATTCGCAGATGTTAATTTTCAAAACGCCGATATACGTATGTATTATTTTGGTGAGCTCTGCAGAATCAGTTGTAAAAAACTTGTTATTTGAAAACGAATTGATTTTGTTGTACAGTGTAAATATTCGCCATTTTAGCAAAAATTAGATGATTTCACTTTATTATGAATAAAATTAATATTTATTGCTCGATTTTCATGAAATAAGCCTTATTTTATTTGTAATATATGTGACTTTGTGATCAGTCAATAAAATGTTAAGTTGTTACCCTTTTCGATTTTTTATAAATTTTTTAGTAATAAAAATTTTCAAATTTTGCATAAAAAAATATATATTTCATCATTGCGGTGTGAATAATTCCGAAAACATTTAGTATGCAAAAAAAATAATGTCAGAACGGCTTAAAGGTATTTTTATTCCAAGTTTTTTAGTGTTTTTCTGATGAAATTGGATAACCCGTTTCGAAGCTATGATGAAATTGGTGTAGCAGCCTCTTGAAAATTCCAAATTTTAGAAAAGAAAAAATAAAAAAACGTATCCATAGAATTTAAAATTTCGACTGTTTTTGTAGTCATGGTCACAACACATCAAAAAATATAGTGGTGATCAAAGGTCATGATAAAAGTTTAATTTTGTTGCATAGTGTTATTATTAAGAGTGGAATGTTTGAATATTCAATCCGATTAGCAGATCGTATCAGTACTACTGATTTCGACAGGCCGCTACACCGTCTCATCAGCGTTCTTGTTCACTTTTACCACTTATGAAGGTGGATGCTTTTTATACGGAAACATCAACTATTTAACCATTTTTTGTCATGAAATAGAATACAAGAGTTTTTTTATAAATTCTTATTTTCATTTAAGCTCGACGTTTTTTTTCTTCTTGGTTAGCACGAAGTTTTCTCTATCTAATTAATCGAACACTCACAAAAGGTCTTATTATTTTTTGTTTTTGCTTTGATGGGCATTGTATCATATTTATCCTGGTTTTCCTAGTTCGTTTGATGAGACGGTGTAGCCTGTCGAAATCAGTAGTACTGCTACGTTCTGCGAATTTGATTGAATACTCGAACTTTCCACTCTTGAAATCTAGTATGTGATGGAAATCGTTCGATTTGATGGCAATCGCGCCGATTTCCAAAAACAAATTCTACTGAAAGATGACTTATTTGCCCATTTTATTGTTTTCAAGGCATAGAATATTTTATCGAATATTTTTTTCGATACAAAACAATAAAAAGCATAAATAAGTCACCTTTCAGAATTTGCTTTTGAATTCGGCGCCGATTTAAATCGGCCGATTTTCATCACGTACCAGAAAAATTTGAATTTACATTGAAATAATGAACTAAAAAGCCGAAATAACAAATGTTCGGAAAAAATTATATATTTGTTGTATAGTGTTATTAAGTTTTCTCTATTTCTGCTTTCAGAATATTAGCGATACTTTGGCGCCAGTTGCTGTTACCATTGCTGCCGTAGCTGCCAAAGAAATAGAGGTTCTTAAGCAATCGTTACACGAAAAGGATACTATTCTGTTGGCCATGGAGGCCACATGTATAACAGATTCCGAACGACAAGCCGAATTAGAAGACAGTGTTATAGCATGGCAGGATAAATACGATCGTCTGTATGAGTCTCATAAGCGAGTGCAGAAAGTTAATCAAAGTTTAGAGGATAAACTCTTAAAACTAGTAGATCGGAATACGGGCGAGAGAGCACAGCTGACCAGCGATGTGGCCACGCTGAGTGTGCGTTTGGCACAGGCCAATTTTAATATATCGAAATTGCAAAGAGATATTGTGAGTACAAAAATATATTAAAATTATTTAGAATCATTTTTTATTATTGAATAGAAGTTATGGTTGCGACAGGTAGGGGCAAAAATATGATGATCAGTGTGACCAGATTTTAAAATAATTCTGCAGCTAAATTAGGGTATTTGCACATATTCTTCTAAAACCGAATTTTAGTGTTAGTTATATCTGAGTCATTCCACGTAAAACGGCCTTATTTTCTTATTTTTAATAAAAATCTCTCAATTGACGTTTTTTAGAGCATGACAGTTATATAAAAAATAAAAAATTCATTATATAATATTTTTTAAGCAATTTGAGGCACTTTTAAATGATCATCCACGAAACCTTTTTCTCTCCCTCTTTGTATGTTTAATATTTATTTCAGATTTTCTTTTCTTCCCTTCCTCATTATTATCATATTATCTCTGAAAAGAATGTACTTTTTTTCGCTTTTTATTGAATATAAAAAATATACTCAGCTAGAGTATTCTGCTGTCTATAATAGAACGGATAATTTAATGTGATATTCTTTTCTTTCTTATTGTTTATTTTTATATTATTTATATTAATGAAACCTATAAGAAGTTTTACTTCTTCAAATATTTCCAAGTTTTCGTATTATGTCACACCCGTCGGTCACACCCGTCACATTTAAAAAATAGTTTTTTGATAAGAAAACTGATTTTTTATCAAACAATAAATACGTAATGCAGCCGAAAACACTTTGAATCGACAGCTATACCAAAATTATTGTGTACGTTATAGTAAAATGTTTACAGAATTTATGCTGAAAGTCATAATTCTTTAAAACTAAGATTTGTAAGGTCACACCCGTCGCAGCTTTCTGACGACCATTCTGAGCAGGAATCGTGTTTTATCAGTGTCTAGCCGTTATTTAAGCTTAATGGCCTTGTGGGTCGCAACCTTTTTTAAGTAAAAAATTTTATATTCTTTATTTATAAAATAAAATATGTGTAAAGTGGTCAGACCCGGCTAAATGGAATTACCCATCTGTGGTTTTCTTGAATAAGCGCGGATGTCCATTTTTTGTCGATTTTGAGTTGTTTATTGATGCCAAATTGCATTATTTTATATGGAATAAAAATTTCGCCAATAGCATGGACCCATAACGAAATTTTTTTTCTAAAAACAACGTAACTTCTTAATTCATTCAAATATTTTTCAGCTCTAATGAACTAAATCGACTTACAATTGAAAAGAACACATACATAGCCACATGCGTTGTTACTTTTGAACACATTTTCGAAGTATTTTTTAGTTATTGTTCAGTTAATAAAAACATAGTGACTTGTGCGCAAGCATTTTTCAGGTAAAAAAAATCGTGTGCGCTTGCATTAGTTCAATGTAAACAATTGTTATCGACATAAGCTTTTTTTCTGCACACACTTTTAGTGTCCTTGGCAAATTTTTTTATATTATTCTCTAGGATCTTACCCTTAGGAAATTTTTGCCTGAAATTTTACACAAACTTCTTACCACATATCTTTACATGACTGTCCAAAAAAAAAAGTTTGATAAAAATCACACTGAGTTCGTAGTATTAAAAATAATGGCTTTCGGCTCTCCTGAAAGAATTAGTTCTTAGACATACGCACTTATTCAATTAAACCATAGATATTATACTTGAAAAGTACTTTAAAAATTAGCACTACATTCTTGATTGCTTTCTTAAAGCTTAAAGCTTTTCCTTGGCTTAGCACTAAAGTTAAAAGTTGGACGTTTAGACGCATCCACAACCTCTAAATTGTCATCACTGGTTCCTTAGCTTGTTATGAGAAATATTCAAAAGAAAAAAGTAGTAGTCCCGTTATCTTGCTTTATAGAGTGCTACTGGAGAGAACATTTCTTCCTTTTTTTTTCTTTTCGCACAAAGTTCAAAAAGTATTTGTACAAAAGAAAGACTATAATTACAATGCTACTGCTCTCTTTTCATTCTGTTTGTGTTCACTTGTTTACTGCTTGTTTGTTTAAAAGTGTAAAAGAAAAAAAAAAACCCCTACAGATAAATTTTATGGTAAAACTATAATGGCTTTTAAAGTATAATGGATAAAATATAGAGAAAGTAGGTGTAGCCAACACAAAATGTTGTTGCTAATTTTATATACAAATTATACTTTATTGTTTTACTTATTAAACTATCTACTGCAATGTTGGAAACTTTTCTAAGGCTTTTTAATACTCGTAGTATGCGCACTTTTCTTTTAGTTTAAAGTTTTTCAAAATTACTTGAGAGGAAATTAACAAAACAGCAGCAGATGAAAAGTGTCGCTCCTTATAGCTTTTTTTTTACAATATCTCACAAGCTGTTCGACTTCTGTAGAAAATGCAACCCTGATTTAATGTGTGTATGGAAATTGTTAAAAAACAATATCAGGGTTGCATTTGCTTGTGGCATACTAGTCTAAAATTAGTTTTCAGAAAATCGCACAATGGGACGTATGATATATATGTATTGAAAGTTTTCATGTGCATAAGTAATATGTATTGAAATTAAATTAAAACTTAAGATGTAAAATAGTTTACAAATTTCTATTGATATAAGCAGGTTTGTTAAAAAAAATATTAAGACTTTTTTGTATCCAATAAATCCTTCGAGCCTCTTTTTTTTAATACAGCCTGATTTTAAGCCTTTCATTAAAATATCTGTTGATTGCACATACACACAATATTGTCAAAGAAAACAAAAAATAAAACAGAAACAATTGAAACAACATACTCCAGAAAAACCAAAACAGAATGATAAAAAAAAAACGATTCAATAACAGTTTATTTGCGTGACTCTTAAGTTTTCCTTTTTCATATCCTGACTCATTTCATTACAGGAAGTCAATAACCCCTTTTTGTTTTATGTAACAACCATTTTGTTTTGTTTTTCTGTTTGTTGTTTCTCTGCTGGCTGATATCAGTGTATCTGCTTGCGTGTGAGTGTGTTAAAAAATTTTGCTATTTAAAAATGCATTTATACCCAATGGTAAAAGAAAAAGGTATGGAGGCCTTGTAGAAGGCATCTTTACACCTTCTTTTGGAAGGAGAAGTATTTTACGCTCCATTGCATCTTCATATCTTTTTTAAACACGTTGTCATTGTGAGGAAGTCCTTCTTATCGCTTCTTCTGGAAGGCCTGACAAGATACCTTTTACAAATGCCATTTTGAAGGGTTTCAAAAAGCAAATCGAGATAGTCATCTAAAGTAATTTTTTATACATATGAAACTAAAGCTTCAGTATGTACATATTTATTAGGAAGGAATTGGACATTAATACTTTCGTCGGAGTAAGTATTATCTAATCAGCTCCATCATAAACAGCATGTATAATGTTTCTTGTAATTATAAATTTCAGTTTTATATACAAATTACTTGCGAAAAAAGAATACGAGAATTTTGTTTTGATAAACAAAACGAAAAATCGAAAATTAGAATACTCTTTCTCCTCCTCACTTCTAATAGAATGTCTTTTCTTAGGGAGAGTCGAGGTCTTTTAAAAGAGGGTGTGAGTAGGACTTCAAGAACACATGAATTGAGAAGGCCTTTTTAGTTTTACTGCTGGGTAGGTGTGCGTGTGCATGTATGTGCGCTTTTTTTGTGAGGAACAACCGTATTGTGTTGAGTATTTGTTATTTTTTCCTTTACTTGTGTCATTCTCGTTAAATATTTTTTTATATCTTGTCTTTTTTTGCAATTTTGTAAAATTTTTTATTGTTATTGTTGTTACAGGCGACATATGTACATTAGGGTAACCCTTATTATGAAAAAAAAAATTTGATTTCTCCCATGAGTTGGAGGTAAGACGTGCCGCCAGTCCGTTCAAATTTAGGAAAAACCAGAAATCAATATTCTTTTTCAAAATAAGGTTCACCCTAATGTACATACATACATATGTATGGAAGTATGCATCTTCAACCAGCTAATAAAAGTGTCGGAAAAGAATTTAAGCACTTGGTCATGTTTTTGTAACTAAAATAACAAACACACACATTCTCACCGAGCACAAAGAATGAAAACGAAAGAATAAAGCACTGACAACAATAATATTTAAAAATAAACCCCAACAAAATGGGAACTTTAACGAGTCCTTGTGTTGAAAGGAAATAAACAAAAATAGACAAACACACTACGCACAATGAGTCACATTAAAAACATTTAATCCGGTCTTAAATAAAAGGGGACAAAGAAATGAATGGAGTAAAAGAAACAAAAAAAAAAACTATAAATGGATAGCAAGTAATGGGGCAGTATAGTAGATTTTTTTTTTGGAGCGCCTTTCTAAGAAAGAACACTACCGAATGGAACAAAATGCTGTTCTCGTTTTCAATAGTTAATTGGTATAAAATACTATTGTTTACATAAACTCACACTACCTCCATGCTGGAAGTTCATAGGAACGCTAATGAGAAGTTGTAGCGGCCTTCGAAAACAGCATGTTGCACAGTGGTTCCAATTTGAAAAAAAGTGCAATAAATCTGTGTCTTTGAAACCTGCGATGCGATTACAAAATGATATGTGTAAAACTCATAGAGATGGATCTAAGCTTTAATAATGTTGAAACTTGTGCCATCCTGTTAAAACACACGGTGAGCTACAAAGCGTTAAATTGGACTACCTCGGGCATGAAAAACCTTGGTGGCCTTATAACTTTTACAAATATTATCCGATTTTAATGACTTCTAACTTGTCGTAAATGGAGTAAAAGAAACAAATAAAAACTATAAATGGATAGCAAGTAATGGGGCAGTATAGTAATTGGTATAAAGGACTATTGTTTACGTAAATCCACACTACCCCCATGCTGGAAGTTCATAGGAACGCTAATGAGAAGTTGTAGCGGCTTTCGTAAACAGCATGTTGCACAGTGATTCCAATTTGAAAAAAAAATGCAATAAATCTGTATCTTTGAAACTTGCGATGCGATTACAAAACGATATACTTATGTAAAACTCATAGAGATGGATCTAAGCTTTAAGAATGTTGAAACTTGTGCCATCCTGTTAAAACACACGGTGAACACAAAGCGTTAAATTTGACTACCTCGGGCATGAAAAACCTTGGTGGCCTTATAACTTTTACAAATATTATCCGATTTTAATGACTTCTAACTTGTCGTAAAGCTTATAATTAGACAAAAAAAAACATTGTATTTCATTAAGATCTCTTTAATATTTTCAGAGATATGTGGCTTTGAATTTTAAAATTTTGGTTTTTGACTTTGGCCTCGCCTCCGATTTCGTAAATATCTCCTGTAGGCGACTTTTAACAAAATCCTTGATAATATGCACCAATTTTCATGATGGTAAAAAGTATGCTTTTGAAAATTTTACTATTTTCGTGTGACAATTAAAAGCCAGATTAATAATATTAACTATGGCCGCTATAATAACAAATATATGAAAGAGAAAAATCAAAGGGTGCTCTAAAGCGAGAACGAAACATGTTGAAATCCCAATATAATATACATAGACTTATATACAGACACTCGAAATTTTCAAACTTAGTGTATGATTATACAGACTGCACCAATAAATACTGAAATTTACACAAAATAAAAATTAAAGGGTATTCTATCAGTTAATGTGATTTTAACAATTAGATGTATATTGGATAATGTAAGAGTTAAACTCTTGAAATTTTCACAACAAGTGTCGCATTTTAAAGGCATCAGTAGCGAATGCTAAAAAACAATTTAAAAATTAAAGGGTACTCTATCAAGTTATGTCATCTTTAAATTTAGCTGTATCTTCTGAGCCATAATGTAATATACAGACACTTCTATATAGACAGTGGAAATCTTCAAAGTTAGTGTATTATATATTTATAATACAGACCACACCAATTAATACCAAAATTTAAACAAACAAAAAATTAAAGGGTATTATATCAGTTAATGTAATTTTGAGTATGTAAATTTAGCATATAGCTGTATCTTTGAAACTGTAAGAGGCAAACTCTTGAAATTTTTGAAGCTAGTGCAGCTTTTTAAAGGCAACAGTAGCGAATGCTAAAGTAACAATCTAACAAAAAATTAAAGGGTATTCTATCAGGTTGTGTAATTTTGAAATTAAGCTGTATTTTCTCAACCATAATAATTAAACACTTGAAGTAAACAAAATTAATAATTAATGGATAAATTAATTATTAAACGGTATCCCAATAAGTAATGCAAGGAAATCGTCGAAACTAAAAAAACGCGAAAACAAAAGAAAAAAGGCTAAAACTGAAAAAAAACCCAAAATTAAAAAAACGTTTAAACGAAGAAATCGTAAAAATGGAAAAGGCGCTTAAAGAATAAAACCACAAAAAATTGCTAAAGTGCAAAACTAAAAAAATCACCAAAGAACAAAATATATACACATTTCCTAAAAACGAAAAAATTGTAAAAAATTAAAAATTGCTAAAAACGAAAAAAAGAAATCGCAAAACGAAAAAAATTTACAAAACTAAAATAATCGCAAAAACGAAAAAAGCGCACAAAACTAAAATACTCGCCGAAACTAAATATATATCATCAAAAATCGAAAAGATTTACCAAAACGAAAATATCGCCAAAACCAGAAAAAAAAACGCCAAAACGAAAAAAAGTCGTCAAAATTAACAAAAATCGCCAAAAATCGCCAAAAATCGAAAAAAATCGCTAAAACAAACAAAAAATTTCAAAAAACGATAACAAATTTGTAAAAAAAATCGCCAATACTAAAAAATCGCGAAAACGAGAAAAAGCGCAAAAACTAACAAAAATCGCCAAAACTAAATATATCGTAAAAAAATGGCAAAACGAAAAAAACGCCAAAACTAGCAAAAATTGCCAAAACCACAAAGGTTCGCCAAAACGAAAAAATCGTACTGAAATTAAAAACTCCCCAAGAAAAAATAAAAATCGCTAAAACGAAAAAAAAGATATATGTATGTAAAAAAAGATATATGTATGTATGTCAAAGAAATCTCTTCTTTTGCAATATGGGAAAAGAAAAAGTTAAGTTCTGAAAAACTTTTGAGAAAAACGTGCAACAAGTAAGCTCTATTTTGTCCAAACGGAATCCTATTGATTCTACTAGAATGCTTTTGTACGTAACAGGCAGCTAATTTAGCAATTTTTCACTCCTTTTTCAAAACTACATGAATTGAGATAATTTAAAAATTTCTTCTGCATATTTTCAAGGATTTTTTTAAAAATCATAAAATATTTTTCGGAAAATTTTGGCTATGCTACTACTGCAGATATTTACGAAAACGGGAACAACTTTGAGGCATAAAACCAAAATTTTAAACTTTAAAGCCAAACATGACTGAAAATATTTAAGATATGTATCTTAGTAAAATGTGATATATTTTATTTGTCTATTTATAAGCTTTACAACAAGTTTGAATTTCTTCAAATCGGACAATAATTGTAAGAGTTATGAGGCCAACAAGGTTTTTCATGCCCGAGGTAGTCAATTTTGAAACTCTGTAGCTCACCGTTTGTTTCAACATGGTGGTAAAAATTTTAACACTCTTAAAGCTAAGGTCCTCCTCTACGATTCTTGCACACTTCGTTTTGCAATCGGATCGCAAGTTTCAACGATAAAGACTTATCACCCTTTTTTCTAATTGGAACTACTGTGTTGTTCCGTTTAGCTGTCTTGGTAGCATTATTAGCTTTCCCTTCAACAAACTAAAGTCTGATTTAAAGAAAATTGTTTTGAATTGATTTTTTCTACTTTAATTTTTCAAGTTTAGCTTTCTAATTTTAATCTAGTTCTTGTCCCAATTTCGACAACTTTTAATGATGCTTTCTTTGAGTCGTTGAAGTGCTTTTAAAGTCTCAACTAAAAATGGGTGTATGTCATTTAAAAAGCTAAAATATGCAGTAAAACGGCAAAATGTACCACAAAAATTAGAAAAATGCCTAACATATATGTAGAAACATGTGATATATGTAGAAACATGTAGTAATGGGTAAAATATGCAAAAATATGCACTAACAAATCGATGCAATCATTCTTAAAAAGTTCTGAAACCTAGAAATATCGTATTTGTGCCTACATACATACATAGCGCAGGAACATGCATGCAATTGCATATCTGCGGCGTCTCTGTTCATAACTTAAAAATTCAAAATACTAATGCAGTGGTGGCCATACATACAATATCTTATTCTTTGTTTGTGTGTGTGCTTCACGGCTAAATAGATAGTCTGTGTGTTTCACACACAGTATACGTATGTTGATGGTACAAAAACAGCCTATACTCGCGAGTATACGAAATTGAGAAAGTGGCCACCACTCCACTAATGACACTTACTCAATATTACATACCTATGTTTAGCCCTAGATCCCTACCCATATTTGACGTTGACTTTTTCTACCCAGGTTGTTCGAGCACCTTGCAACTTCATAGCTAATATTTTCAAAAATATTTATAAAAATTCTGATTTTTAAACAGTCATATATTTACCCAGCAAACATTTTTATGGCAAAGTAATGAGTTAAAATGCTAATCACATACCCTTTGCTACTTCTACTTTGGGATATTAACCAATTACTTTAACATGGCGATGCCATTGGAGACAAGTACTTACCACATTATTTTACAAATAACCAGTTAAAAATTTCAATATTTGGAAGGCATTGAATACACAAAACACAATAAAAATTAAATATCTCTGCTAAGCATTGAACTCATACCGTTTTCAGTTATTGCTGTATTGTATGCCAAGTGTTTTGCTCACTACTTCACAAATTATTTTGTTACGGACTTGTTTTCGCAAATATAAACACAATTAATAAAAAAAAATAAATAAAAATCATTTTGCTTCACCAGGGGTTGAACTGCTTATCGTCTGTATGATAAGCAGATACCCTACTACTCTGCCAATAATAGAATAAATGGCTCTTTCAATTACTAGTAAGTAATTGAATCAGCTACTGGAAAGTAATACAGGCGGTATGTAGTTTTTGGTTGAGAAGTATGTTGTTTGGTAATGACAACACACTACCAAGCTTTTGCTGGGTGGTTCAAAGTTTTTTGATTACAAAAAGCTTGAAAAAACAAAACTAATCCAAATGAAGCTATAAATTAAGCTGACTGTAAGGTCATTGGTTTTAAGAAAATTTAAATAAATTTTTAAAACAAAATCATAGTACGAGTATAATTACCGTTAAAAAAAACCAGTTACTAAAATTTCGTTTTCACGTTTTCTTATCAATAAATGACTCTGTTTTGATTTTATAATTGGTGTCATTTTTCGGTTAAATTTAATAATCCAAAGAAAGTGTTTAACTTAAAAAAATTTTTCTTAATAGTTATGCAAATGCTTCTTGTTGTTGTTATTTTCTTCATATAACGTATAGACGAAATCTTATTGTTTTTAAATGTTGTTGTTGTTCTTGTTTTTCTTATGGCTGTTGCTGTTAGTATAGGTCAATATGAAAATTGTTGTTCAATAAAAGACAGTAATATCAACACAAATAGTCAAAAGGTATCTGGCTTTAGCCTATAAAATTATTATTTACCACCATAAAAATAGTTGAACTGCATAAATAAAATTTTTGCATCACGTCACAGTTACTGGTAAATGTACTTTTAATTTTTACGTCATTTATAACTTTTTTTTTCTTTTTCGCTATATTTTCAAGAACTCGACCTCAAAATCATAAAATATTTTTGAATATTCGTAATCTACATCAAGCCACCTTTCTTTTGAGTACAATTTTGATGGAATTTGTTTCAGGATAATTAAGTGACATTGTCACGGATTACAAATAGTACTTTTTTAGCTTTATCTCCATTAATTTGATATGAAAACACTTTTTTTTTGCCATTTCAGCATCAGGCGTACAATAACCATATCATTTAACATATTTTTATGAAAAAAGTACCTTTTGGAAAAAGTACCTTTTAGAAAAAGTACTTTTTGGAA
Organism: Panzeria rudis; assembly: GCA_956483635.1. Lineage (NCBI taxonomy): Eukaryota > Metazoa > Arthropoda > Insecta > Diptera > Tachinidae > Panzeria > Panzeria rudis. Next base: position 180,983,178 of record OY101448.1, read on the forward strand.
AAAGTAACTTTTGGAAAAAGTAACTTCTGGAAAAAGTACCTTCTGGAAAAAGTACGTTTTGGAAAAAGTAACTTCTGGAAAAAGTACCTTCTGGAAAAAGTACGTTTTGGAAAAAGTACCTTTTGGAAAAAGCACATTTTGGAAAAAAAACCTTTTGGAAAATGTACCTTTTGGAAAAATTACCTTTTGGAAAAAGTACCTTTTGGAAAAAGTACCTTTTGGAAAAAGTACCTTTTGGAAAAAGTACCTTTTGGAAAAAGTACCTTTTGGAAAAAGTACCTTTTGGAAAAAGTACCTTTTGGAAAAAGTACCTTTTGGAAAAAGTGCCTTTTGGAAAAAGTACCTTTTGGAAAAAGTACCTTTTGGAAAAAGTACCTTTTGGAAAAAGTACCTTTTGGAAAAAGTACCTTTTGGAAAAAGTACGTTTTTGGAAAAAGTGCCTTTTGGAAAAAGTACCTTTTTGAAAAAGTACCTTTTGGAAAAAGTACGTTTTGATTAAGGTACCTTTTAAAAAAGGTATGTACGTTAAAAAATACCATTCTGTGTCCGTCTCATTGACTTATTTCTCTTAGATCTCATTGACTTATTTTTCCTTTTAACAATATAAAATATATACAACGAACTATATTTCCAACGGTTATTTTAACTTCTAAGGATGTATTTCCAAAAAATTTTTTATATATTTTATTTTTAATTTATTTTTTAATAAGACCAGCACTCAGGTCTCAGAAAAATTGGTTACGGGAAAGAGGGTAGAGGGAGTAGTGTTTATAGACATTCGATTTAAACCTTCCAACTTTGACAGGGAAGTGACAGGGAAGACCTCTGCATGAAGCTTATTCCACATATGAACTGTTCGGTCAAAGAACGAATTCTCTCTGTAATGCGTAGTGCGATTTATTGGCGTATCGACCACAAAGGGATGTGCTCTTAATGAAGAACGCGTTGTTCGCAGAAAAGAGCATGTTTCGGGAATAAGTTCCTTGATTTCATTAGACCACATTCCATTGTAGTATCGATAAACAACGAAATACAACACACATTGCGTCCAGCGATTTAATTGGGCTGGCTACCCTACTATTGCCGACAAGCTTTTTGGCCCTTTCCTGTACGCGGTCGAGTAACTTCAAAATAAACTTCGGAGTACCGGCCCGCCCATACATGAGAATTGTATTCCATTTTCGGTCGGATATAGGTGGCATAAATATTAAGCATTTCAGATCGGGTGAAGATCTTCATCCAAAGCACTTGAATGCTTCTTTTGAGACTTGAAAAATCTGATCAGTCCATCGAACGTCACACTGAATCTTTATGTCAACAACATCAAGAGCATATGATTCCCCAATACAGATGAAGCAGCGAGTTCGGTCATGCGTCTGTGCGTGAGCATACATCACTGGGTCTTACGAGCATTAAAATCGACCCTATTTGCATGGTAAATGCTGCTATCATCTGCAAAAGAGTAGATAAGATTGGAAATTTGACAGAGAAGGCCATTGAGAAAAATAAGAAATAGGGTAGGAGAAAAAACGGAGCTTTACGGTACTCCTGAATTAATATTGAAATCGTTTGATGAGATCCCATCTATAACAACTCGTATAGAGCGATCGCTGAGAAAGCTCGTTGTAAATCGAAAGGACTCATTACCGACACCAAAAGCAACAAGTTTTGACAAAAGTGCATCATGCCAAACTCTATCAAACGCCTTAGAAATATCTAGAGCCACCACCTTACTCTCGCCGAAATGGTATATAGAGTGATAGCATTTTTCTGAAAAGAATGCCACTAAATCACCCGTAGAGCGGCCTCTACAAAAGCCATACTGGCGGTCGCTAAGTAAACTGTTCGACTCCAATATAATACCATCCAATATAATACCATCCGGCCCAGGAGACTTATTTATGTTGAGATCCGCTAAAAGGTTTTTAGCTGCACGCACTCGAAAGAATATCTTTGGAATATTGATTTCCTTACGGCAAGTGAGATGTACTTGCAAATAATTCAGCCAGAAGTTGGTTTTATCAGCCGTGTTAGTGAATATTTGGTCACCCTTCAAAAGAGTCGGAATTGAGGAACTAGCGCTATTATCCTTGACTCTTTTAAGGAATGACCAAAAGCTCTAGCTACCCCGAGGGAAAGCAAGGACTTTCGCATGAAGTCCGACACACGAAGATCTCGCCTTTTTGCGCAGCGAATCGGTATTTGCGTTTTTATTATTGCGCCAAATACTGAATGGTTCTTCTCTGGATTTGACTGCATATTTGCAAGCCTGATTAAACGAAGACTTCGTTCTGGCTTTAATCGGAATTCGCTTTGATGGAATGGAAGTTTTCATTCCAAGCGAAATGGTGCTTACGATCATTTCAAGGCGAATTTATACTAGGTGGCCGTAAGAGCCCAGCTGTTTACGAATATGTTTACACATTTAACCTGTCAGCAGTGCTAATGCATCAGCTTTTTTGACAGTCCAAATGTAAATTCTTTACGGCGAACCCTCTTGCGACTACCTGGTGTATATCTGACATTATTGTCAAGGAAACATAGTTTCCAGTTAAAATGTCGAAAAAAAAGTCGTTGAGCTCAGCCCAACGAGCCGCCTCGTAGATATATTTTAAATGTTTCGTAGCTGTTCGTGAAACGTAACGAAGTTCTGAACGAAGAGGAGGCGGAAAAGGTGCACTGACCCGAATTACCGATTACGAAAAAACAACACGTATTTTTAAGCAGAATATTGTATTTTTTAAACTTAAAGATCTTTTTAATACATATTTTTATTTCCATCAATATAATTTCAGTTTATACTCGTAAATAAATATATGTAACACAAAGTAGTAAGTAAAAAAACATAAATCAAATAAACGCACAGATGAAATAATTTAATTCAAATCCAAGTGCAAACGATGACGATCAACTGTGGTGGCAGTAGTGGCGGTGGACACTTAACAAGACATACACAACAAAATCAAATACAACACAGCAACATGCATGTTGTAACAAACCGGGTATAAATGCGCTTCTGCCAAAGAAATTTCAAACAGTTTGTAAAGTGATTTTCAAGTGTTAACAACAGTTCGAACAAACGTTCGAACAGCGAAATTGTTGGGATTATATCTGATTTATAAAGTATAATTAGTGGATTATTAAGGAATTGAATTAATTCAATATTACAATTGAAATGCGTCACTTGACCGCCTTTATAGGACTCTTCTTACTGGTCTCACTATGCAATGCTGCTCTAATACAGAGACGTACGTATCGTAACACGGAGGAGATATTTGTGCCCGTGGCTATTATACACGATGGCGAAGAAATAAAGGAGCCTGTAGATTTAAAAAAAAATATAAAGGAAGCTGAAATTAAGAATTTAGAACCAGCAAAGGTTGCTGAAAATATTGCTGTGGATGTAGAAAAAAAGTTGGAGGCTATTGAAGGAGCTGTACAGGCTGAGCGTCGCATCGATGAAGCTATTGTTGAGGAAAAAATTAAAGAACCTGTAGAAGAAGAACAAAATATGGAAATTATTCAAGCTTTAGCAAAAGGAAATAAATTGGCTGAAGTACCCCAAATCGTTTCAGTATTACAATTCGAAAACAGTGATGCTGCTAACGAGCCCGATAAAGAAGTGGAACAAAGTGAAAGATCGTCGGACTATAAATCAGTGGTGGCAGATAGCCAGTCTTCCAATCATGTTAAATTCACAGAAGACATTGGTAGTGATTCTGTAAATGATGCGGAACAACAGCTTCAAGGTAGCATACGTCAAGCTATTCAAGCCATCCCCGCACAAACTACCCCCCAACAAAGTTTCGTACAACAATTCATACAAAACCCACCTTTGAGTCAATTTTTCGGAGATGGTTCTGGGCCACGTCCATTTCCTTTTTTCTCTTTACTGCCTGCCTTTCAACAGTTTACCTCTAACTTTGCTGCTCCATTTCAAAATTTAGGCGGACAACAGCAGCAAGATCCAGCTGCCACTACTGCCACACCAGGCCCTTCTCAACCAGGTCCTACTCAACCAGGTCCTACTCAACCAGGTCCTACTCAACCGGGTCCGACTCAGCCAGGTCCTTCTCCACCAGGTCCTACTCAACCAGGTCCTACTCAACCAGGTCCTACTCAACCAGGTCCTACTCAACCAGGTCCTACTCAACCAGGTCCTACTCAACCAGGTCCTACTCAACCAGGTCCTACTCAAACAGGTCCTACTCAACCAGGTCCTACTCAACCGGGTCCTACTCAACCGGGTCCTACTCAACCAGATCCTACTCAGCCAGGTCCTACTCAACCTGGTCCTACTCAACCAGGTCCTACCCAGCCAGGTCCTACTCAACCGGGTCCTACTCAACCGGGTCCTAATCAACCAGGCCCTACTCAACCAGGTCCTACTCAACCAGGTCCTACTCAACCGGGTCCGACTCAACCGGGTCCTACTCAACCAGGTCCTACTCAACCAGGTCCTACTCAACCAGGTCCTACTCCACCAGGTCCTACTCCACCAGGTCCTACTCAACCAGGTCCTAATCAACCAGGTCCTAATCAACCAGGTCCCATACAAAGTATCTTAAATTTCTTCCAACGTAATAGGCCTCAGGGATCTACTGCCGCAAGGCTGAAGCCTTAACCTTCCGAACAACCAGAAGCTATGTTCCAAACCCCCCAAGAAACACCAGGAGCTGCTGCTGTTGTATAAACTAACAATACGCCCGAACAAATAAGCAATGCATTGCGTGACAGTGGTGAAGCAGTTGATTCTTTTGAGGAATTTGTGCAACCCAATGAGTTAATTGTGGTGAATGATAATGACTCCGCAACAGAAAATGACCAAGTTCCTGTATTACATATGCCCCAAATTATTATTTAGAATTACTCTTTCTTCAACTAGTTTTTAATCGTTAAGTGTAGAAGTAGTTTTAAGTGTTTGGCATAAAATATGGAATTATTTTATTAAAACTTTATTTTTAGTTTTAAGAAATCAAGTCAATTGCCCCCATCATCATCGCCATTATTTTCAGTTAATATATAAAATAACTAGACATTAGTTATAAGAATCATGAACAAAAACTGAATTAATTATTATATTATTCTATACTATTTTATCAAATAATAAAAAGCAAAAGAAAAATTTTAAAAAAGTGCATAATTTTTTAAAATACTATTTATAGCAATATTTCGAGCAATAGACAACCATGTAGAAAATTTCATTGTTTTTCAAATAACTTTGTTTGAACAAACTTTTTGCATTTTGCTTGAAACTCGGTACGAAAATGATTACGTACACTTAATATGATTTTTATTAAATGGTTTTATTTAGCCTACCGTGTTTGTGTTATTTTGTGGCCTGTTTGTGGCCTATTTGTGTCATACAGAGCTGTAAAAACTGGAATCAATTAGGATTGCAATAAAAGTGATTTCAGCCAAATTGATTTCATTCTTTGATTTCAAAATGATTTCAGACTTCAAAATAAAATCTTGTAAAAATTGCAAAATATGGGATCGGTCAGGAGGTCGCGGTTCAAACCTGCACGTAGCCAATAGCTTTTTCTAGTAAATCAAAAATAATGCGTGTGTAATTTTAGGTCGATAATTCGGTAAATTATCGGCCTAATTTTCAACAAAAGTGTTTTAAAGTGTATAGACACTTTAAATTTTCAACAGATTACACCAATTAACACTGATATTTAAAATAATAAAAATTAAAGGGTATTCTATCAGATAATGTAATTTTGACTATGTAATTTAGACAATTCGCTGTATCTTGGAAACCGTAAAAGGCAAACTCTTGAAATTTATAAAAACGGTAAAACTAAAAAGTTCCAAAATTAAAAACGAAAAATCACCAAAATGAAAAATGTGCTTCAAGGAAAAAAGCACCAAAATTAAAAAAAAGTCGCTACAAAAGTTGTCAAAACCAAAAAAACTGCTAAAACTAAAAATATCATAAAAAACGACAAAAGTCGCTAAAAATGGAAAAAATCACCGTAATAAGCGCCAAAACTTAAAAATATCACCAAAAAGCGAAAAAAACGTTAGAACAAAAAAAACCTTAAAACCAAAAATTGAAACAACTAAGAAAATCGCAAAAACAAAAAAAAAAAAATAAAAAATCCAAAAACCGAAGAATCACAAAAAAATGAAAAAAATCATTAAAATGAAAAAAGCGCCAAAATAAAAAAAATCCCCACAATGACGAAAAAACTTAACAAATAAAAAAATAAAATTAAACAAAAAAGCAAAACTAAAAATTGCCAAAATTAAAAAAAGGCCAAAAAAGCGACAAAACTAAAAAATCGCCAAAAACCGAAAAAACACCAATGCGAAAAAAAGCGTCAGAGCAAAAAAAAATCGCTAAAACTAAAAAAATTCCAAAAACAAAAAATAAGTGCCAAAACTTAAAAATATCGTCAAAAAGTGAAAAAAAAAACGTTAAAACAAAAAAAAAAAAACGCCAAAACCAAAAAATTTGTAAAACTGAAAAAGATCGGCAAAAATAAAAATCCAAAAACCGAAGAATCACCAAAAAACGAAAAAATCACCAAAATGAAAAAAACGCCAAAATCAAAAATAAAAAATCGTTACAATAACGAAAAAATTTAAAAAATAAGAAAATAAAATTAAACAAAAAAGCAAAACTGAAAATTGCCAAAATGAAATCGAATCGAAATGGAATATATATGCATTCGTGCGGAACCCTTCGTGTGCGAAGGGTCGCACTTTACTGAATTTATTTTTGTATTTCTGTAATTCAACATTTCTGATAACAAGTAATTGTTTTTGTGTGAATGTAACGAATGTTAAAATCGAAAAAGGAGCTTAAATACAAACAAATATTCATGTAAAATAAAAATTACAAGGAAAATTTTTAATGAATCTTTTTACACATATTCACACATGCACAAACATGCACACATGATTGTACAAATAACACACATATGAAAACAAAAAAAAAATGACACAAATGCATTTTGTATAGTTGAAATCTATTATACGGTTTAAAAAAGAAAAAAGGGGAAAAAATTATGAAAAAGTCATTATATATGCTGGTAACCTAAATATATTTGTTGCTTTTGTAAACCAAACACACTTGCATGCATTCCATAATAACAACAACTACATACTAAATATATTTGTAGCAGTTGTAAGTGTAGAAAAAAAGTGAATTTATATGTTCACAACAAGCACTACATTAAGAGTGTTCTGTGATTAAGACCATTAAAACTAACCGATATGTCAAAAAATAGCACTTCGCTGCCACTTTCGCTAGCGTCCAGCAAACATAAAAACATAAGCTTTAACTGCATGTTATTTAAAATCAGACAAAGGTAAAATGAAAACCTATTCATCTTCTCCAGTAAACGAACAAATCAAATATTTTTTCAAGCCTTTGTTGCAATAGAGTCATAACCCAAACAAAAAAAAATATTGTTTTACAAAAAACAAGCTTTGCATTTACCAACTACTAACATCAGAGTGTTGAAGGTCGCACGCATTTTCAGTACATTTAAAATCATTTTTTGTCTTAGAATATACTGTAAATACGTACCGCGGGTTGAGCCATTAGTGGTAAAAGAAAGTTTTATTCGTCCCTCAAGAGTTGAGTAAACAAGATATTTATGTGAAATTTTTACACAATATGAAGAATGAATATGAATATGAAGTATCACGATTAATTCTGCACAATCAACTCAAAAATCACGTTTTTTTGAGTTGAGATTCTATTGCGGTAAAAGCTCGATGTATCTAAATCAGTGGTGAGCAAACATACACTATCTTATTCTTTGCTTGTGTTTGTGCTTCGCGGCTAAATAGATAGGCTGTGTGTCTCACACACAGTGTATGCTTGTTGATGGCAAAAAAACAGCCTATACTCGCGAGTATAGGGAATTGAGAGAATGCCCACCACTGATCTAAATGAATATGTGTATGTTGTTTGAAGCCAAACGGCAAGAACGATCGTTCCGAAATTTAGGAACCGTCTTACTGCACAGAAAATATTATTTCCCAAATTTTTCCAATTCATTGTTTACTCAGAAAATGTTTATTTTCAATTAGTATTTTAATTGAATCAACGTTTATTTTAAGTGGTCTCATTTTCTATTAAAACAATGCTATCAATTAGATTTTAAATCAAGTTACCATAAAATATAAAAAATTTCTACATGTCAATTGTGTATAAATTAAATAAATTTAGTTTGTATGTGTGAGAGTTGTATAATTTTTCTGAGTATGCGACATTGTTTTATGAGAATTAATTGATTATATTTTTAAATTTCAATGATTTTTTTATCGATATAAATACTATTTTTTTAGTTGATAAAATCGAAAAATATTCTCAATTAATATGTTGAGTTAATACTACAATTTTTGTGATTGGTTGAAAACTAATTAATTTTTTAATTGGATCTTCGTTTCTCTTAATCTTATTTTCACGCTTTTCTGTGTGGCGATTCAGAAATTCAAGTAGGCAAACTTATTTATTTACTTATGCGGGGGAAAGTCACCCCACCATACTAATGACGATTTCTTTTCTGAGAAATATGTTGCACATATGTTACATATTTTACCTATTTGTGTTCGTTTGTACAAAAAATAAAACTGTGGGAAAAATTCCCAAGTTCTTTTGTGTATATGTTGCATGAAAAACATGCAAATATGTAGCATATTTTATTTGTAAGAGTTGTAAATACAGGCAGCTACACTCTAAAACACTTTTGTTGAAAATTAGGTCGATAGTAGTTGGCAACACTCTACCGATTATTATCGACCTAAAATTACACACACATTATTTTTGAACAAAATGTTTTTACTAAAAAAAGCGATTGGCTGCGTGCAGGTTTGAACCGCGACCTCCTGACTGATAGTCTGACGTAACTACCATTCAGCCATAGCCGTATTATACTTTATGTTGAATTTTTTCCACTTGTACTAAATATGTTTAATTTGAAAGGTTTTTTCTTTAATAAAATAACTATAAAATCGATGTAATTTTAGACAAGAAGAAATTTTCAACAAACAATTTAGACAATATATGATCATAAATTTGAAGTAATGTTTTAGAGTGTAGTTTTGTGCTATTGAACTTATACAAAATGTAGCACTCGGCAAGATTATGGGTAACATCTAAAAAGTGTTACCTATACACAATGTAACATATTTTCGCAGAAAAGAAGTCGCCATAAGTAATTTTGAGTTTCAAGCCATATACTTTGTGTTTGTTGGGGTATGTTTGATGGGCTCAACAAAAAATTCTATGGACTTAAATAAAATATTAAATAGTTCAAATGAAATTAAAAAGCTACTTTTTCCAGTGAAATTAATTAATGATTTTATTTGGACCACTAGAAAGGGGTTTTAAAATATTTAATTGGTTTTCAGAAATAATTTATTTGAAAAAGTACCAAGTAGATAAAGAAAGAATGTTCCTTAAGATTTTTATTAAGCAAACAATTTTTAAATATGTAATAACACTGTACAACACAAAACAAAACATGATTCAAACGACTAATTCTTGCAGAGGGCTCCAAAAAAATGTTTACGTGTATCTGCGTTTTGAAAGCTTACATCTGGGATTAACTTTAGCTTGATTTAAAGCTCCACCCCTTGAGCAGATACTTGTAGTAACTCGGCATAGGAAATATTGTAATCCTGATAATTAAGATATAAGATGTGCTTAAAACTTTTATGTAAAACATTACAAGAAAAATTTTTGTGAAACATTTTAATCCTCTAACTCTTCGTTGTACAGGCCTTTTTGTCCCTTTCTTAAAAAGGGTGCATAAAACTTCGCTTCAGTGGTGATATATCGGGATAGAATGCATTACAAAAATATATATCATAAAGTTTTACTACAGGTCTTCAAAGATACTTAAGCTCCATACTCAACTGGAACGTTAGAAATCATTGAAAACTTAAAATGTGTTTAAGGGTTAATTTCGTAATTATTTAAAATTAGTACTCGGCATAGAAAAACTTGTAAGCCTTACGTTTAAGGCATAAGATAAATTTTACATTTTGGTGTAAAAAGCTATGATAAAAATTTTTCTAGAACATCTCAACCACTTAGATCGCTGCGGAAGGGGAGTTTTTTGCCCCTTTTTGAAGAAAGGGACAAAAAAGCTCATAAGACGAAGAGTTAGAGGGTTAAAATGTTCCACAAAAATTTTTCTCGTAGTGTGTTACATAAAATTGCTAAATATACCTTATACCTCAAACGTAAGGCTCACAATATATCTTATGCATAGTCACTATAACTGCATGCAAAAGGGGGAAGGGGAATTTAACTCCAAATAAAATGAGTCACAGATGTAAACTTTTGAAACGCCAATACACGTATATAGTTTTTTGCTGTCCTCTGCCAAAATCAGTCTTTAGAATCTTGTTGTTTTAAATTTGTTGTACAGTGTAATTCGTAACTAATATGCATTGACCTTGAGGGCCTAATACCACCCTAGGAATAGCTCTAGCCTGCTCCATAAATGCAAAATATTAGAGTAATTTTGATAACATTAGTGTACTGCAGGGAGTTATTTTGACTGTAGCTCTACCAGCATTTTTTTGAAATTTCTAGCTACGCCAATGTTAATACGGGTAGAACTTAACAACATGCAAACGAGCCATATATGTATTCTTAAACTCGATTGACAGTTTTTAATTTGATTCACAATTAAGTGAGTGAACTCAATTGTCAAAAATAGAGATTTCCATACAGTACACATTCACACACAAACACACACGCACACAAATAAACACATACACAAATTCAACGTTTCTGTTGTATGAAAATCATGATTTTATCAATTGACTTTCCCCACTTAATTGTGAATAAAATCAAAAGTTGTTGATCGATTTTAACAAAATATAGATAGTTTTGTTTGAAACATATTGACCTATATGCCAATAATAAAAGAAAGTAATTTTTGTTCTCTTTTATTTGTTATGAATGCTTTAAAAACAAAAATTAAAAAAAGACTGTTTTGTTGGTAATATTTTTTTGTGAATTGCTAAAGCTTATTTTTTTTTTTAAATTTTGTAACTAATAGTTGTCTAAGGCGATAACCAAATAATGGTGAATTTCTAAAACCAACAAGAAGCTTATGTACACCTCTAAAATATTACTTCAAATTTACGATCACATACTGTCTAAATTTGTGTTGAAAATTTCTCCTTGTCTAAAATTACATCGATTTTGTAGTTATTTTATTAAAGAAACAACCTTTCAAATGAAACATATTTAGTCCAAGTGGAAAAAATGTAACATAAAGTATAATACGGGTATGACTGAGTGGTAGATACGTCAGACTATCAGTCAGGAGGTCGCGGTTCAATCCTGCACGCAGCCAATCGCTTTTTTTAGTAAAAACATTTTGTTCAAAAATAATGCGTGTGTAATTTTAGGTCGATAATAATCTGTAAAGTGTTGCCGACTATTATCGACGTAATTTTCATCAAAAGTGTTTTAGAGTGTATAATAAAAAAGAGCTTAATACAAATTGGTTTAAGGTTTGATATTTATCTGCTTGTCTTTGGGGGGTTGTAGTGGTCCGGAGTGTAAAAAGGATTGTAATGATGGGATCGTGGTTGTTCCCGAAAATATCATGATGTTAAGTTCGATCCTTACAATAGTAAAGAATTTGTCTTTGTCATTTTATTTATTAAATGTCAATAAAAATAAGTTAATTGTTAATAAAAATAAGTTAATTGTTAAATTAAATTGAACGAACTTAAGCCTGAATAATAAAAGTAGCATAAATTTTAACTATTCATGTCATGCAAATGCCTTCATATCTCGAAAACTAGAGTTGATAAAAAAATTGGAGTGCAGATTCGCGTTCAGTGTCTCCAATAACCAAAGAAAGCACTTTCAGTTCTGCACTCAAAATATTTTGTACGTAAAATTAACTGAAATTGTAATATAAAATAAATTATAATTCAAATAAAAATGACTCTACTTGTTTTTCATTTAAATTTAACAATAAGTTTATTAAATTTTATATGCTAAAAAATTAACAGACTCAAAACCGTAAAAAATTAATGATTCTTTTTTGTTTGGATCAATTTAACTGCCACAAGAACTAATCGCAAACTTCCTTAAAAATAAAGGATGTTTTCCTTGTTTCTGCTTTTTTTTTTACTGTTAAAGAATCAATCCAGAGTTCCGTAAAAATAAATGATTTTGGATTTGTTTGTAAATGTTAAAGGCTTATTATATCGTATGCTTAAATATTATTTTATTAAGTTTATATCTTTAGTCACTATTTGTTATTTTATATGTTTACTCATTGTTTTTTATTTTAATTTCCACTAGGAACCGAACAAAGCTCCTTTAGGTTTGGGTGTTTGTGTGTGTGTGTGTTATTTTTATGCATGTACTTTTTTGCTACTTATAACATAAACAACAGACAAAATTGAAAGCAATCGAAAATCCAGTTTAATGTGTACTTAGTTTTTTTTATTGAATGTTAGAATCAGTTAAAAATAAGATTACTTGGAATTTTAAATGTTTATTCATTTAAAAATGACTGCACGGTATACTTCTTGAATAAAGTACATTCCGTTACTGTAATAATATTGTGAGTGTACGGAACTAAAAAATTTACCAAAATTTGTTAAGTAGCGTAATTGTACTGAGGTACTTTTTAGTTTTACACTGTATCAAAGAAATGGCCACTAGTACCGCCTTTAGTTGACATATGAGTATGTATGTATGTGTGAAACTGCAGGACATAAATAACGTAAATTAATAGTTTATAATAAAGTAATATGCATACATATTTTTAATTTCAATAGAAAAACCACACACTGTGCCCACTTAAAAAAAGTAGAACAAAGTTTTTTTTTCAACTGTTTTTCACAGTTTTTATTTTTAATTGAAGTGAGTACATTGCAATTACATATTTGGTAGCAAAGTGTTGTTTGGTGGGTAATTTTATATTATTCTTTCTTGAGTTTTAACCACAACTAAAGCAGTTCATTTTACATTAAAAACAATTAAAAATGCTGTAACTGCCTTGATTTATTTCACAGTTTCCTATTAATAAATAAAATTCAAACAAAATTTGAATCATAGTTATCCAATTAAGTAATTAAACTTTAAGATACATTATATATATTGTATAATATTATTTATTTAAATTGTATATATAAATTTCATTTTAAATAGGTTTTAAATAAAAAATATTAAAATGTTATCCAGCAACTACTCATAACTTCTTTTCATTCCATCTCTCCACTTACACTAGTATATACATAAGTACTTATACTGTTTTTGTATTTATCGTTGGAAAAACTTTAATTTTGCACCTGCTTTAAATTTTTTTGTAACTTTTACCTTTTCGATATCATGCAAATTATGCGACCCATACTGCTGCATAATCTTTATTAGTCATAAGGGACTTTTTTGTTTAACTTGCTTTTTTTAATTAAAAACGAATCTAAAGTTTGCATGTTTTTCACCATAAAATTAATATAAAATAACAAAAAAAAAAACATAGTACACAATTTTAAATAAAATAACAATAAGATCCATGGCAACGCATGGCAAAGTGTTTGATAGAAAAGTTTCGATAAAACTTTTCATTGTTTGACGTTTTTTTTGCAAGTTTGTTAAGGGCTTTTTAAGTACCAACTTTAATTGCACACAAACAGAAATATTGCAAAAATCTAGTTACTAAAATCTTGTTTAGTGAAGAAAAATATTTAATCGAATAATAACAATATGCAACAATTTCGAACTTTTCTGGTAGAGGAGATAAAAAAATATACATGTGTCGATGTTTTGCAAAATCACATCGGGATTTTATTTTAGGCAGAGTAAAATATCCCTCCTTTTTGACCTGATGGTGCAGCATATCGGTACATGAAAATATGTGTTCTTTACATCTCAAGTATAGGGTATGTTGAGCAACTTTGTAGAAAATATTAGGGCAAATATTTTTATGCAACATATTAATCCTCTAACTCTATTAAACGGTCATTTTCTATGAATAAAAAAATATATCTGAAGAAAAATGGGGACTCAAATTTTTTATATAGCGCGTATGAGTAATATAATGGTACCTATATATTACTCATACGTAACCTTTTGCCATAAAAATATTAAATATTCGCATTTAACGAACACTCGCACTGCTTAAGCTTTTGCAGCTTTTCTGCAGAAACGCCCAGGGTCTTGCCAGGAATGGAACCTGCGACCTACCGGTGAATAGTCTAGCACACTATACACTTACTAAGATGGTAACACACACATGTTTTTTAACTTAAATTTCATCAAAAAAATTACCATTTATATTATTTATATTAATGCATACACTGTATTTTATTTCAGTATTATTACTAACTTAAATATGATTAAAACTATTACGGCCTTTTTCACAATGTATGACTAAAAGTTAACATGGACCTTAACGTTAAGTTCAGCATACAAAACTTGCCGTTAAAGTGCACACTAACTCTTAATAAAACATTGTGAAAAGGTCCGTTAATTGAATTTTATAGTCAATCTTCCTCCGTACAAAAAAAAACCACTACTTCTTCCCTAAAGTAACCGAATATTTAAAGCAGTTTTAAAATTCAAAAATAGTTCCCAGCTCTACATTTAAGAACAAAAACTCAACCTAAAATGAATCATGAAAACAATCAATATTTTAACTATTACCGGTAGAACTAACACACACACACACACATACACAAACATAGACAGAATATTAACGTCCATTATAGTTGTTGTTATTTTCATACTGGTGCTCCAAAGGCGACAGGTACATTAAAGTTGAGTAAAACAGGAACACAAAAAACTTTTTATTTTAATTTGGCGCCATATCTACACGTAACAAACAATAACAATAACGAAACAACGACAAAAACAACAACACAATTATAAACGAAAACATAAAAGGACGTGCAAATATGAAACGGTAAATATGTTAAGAATGCATAGATGGTGTAATACACACACACACACACACATACACACATAATATTATTTGCTGGGTATGTAGCAAATATTTTTTGCCGAGTTTGGTCCGAAGTCATCCAGAAAGTCTGCACAAGATGCTGAATTGATCAGAAAACGTACCGAAAATCATATGAATTGTTGACAAGAAACCGGACTTCTTTGTTTGAGAAAATTGTAAGAACTATGACGAAATGTCTCAGAAAATTCTCTAGGAGTTCTGACGAACTTTCTAGGGAAATTCTAAAGGAATTTTTGACATGTTTGAACAATGTCGGAAAAATGTCTGGCAAAACATCAGAAAATTTTCCGATTTTTCTGATACTTTTTACATCCTGTCGTATTAACGTCGCACAAAAGTCAGGAGCTAAAATTAGAAATTTATCTGAAATGTCATTTAAAATTATCTATGCTTTGTTCTGCTGCTTATGGCAGCTTATTAGAAAACATTTACCCATATTTTATAAGTTTAAAAATTCAAATATTTGTGCAAATACTCTCAAGAGAAAAATGAGAATTATTATGAAAACTAAAATCAGACAAAGTTTTTTCTGTTAAATGCCTTAAAGGAATTTAAATGGCCTTCGGATAGTGCGCAGACTAGTCATATATTAATCGCATAATATATCAGAAAATGTAAAAAAAAACTGCCGACTCCTCTACCAAATGTCTGAGGGAATTTTAGACAACTTGTGTTTGATTGTCTGGTAAAGTGTCAGATTTTTTCTGACGTTAAACATGTCGACAAAAAATGTTTAGTGGGCTTATTCGCTTGTTCGTTTGTGTGGAGTACAAAATTTTATGCCACTTAGTCTTCCCTGTTTGTTGCCTTTAAACTTTTTCATATATTTTTATAAACACTTTTTAAGCTTTTTGTTATGGTTGTTGCTGCCACTATTAAACAGTGGGACATTTTATTGTGAAATGGTATTAAATGTTTAAATTGTTTCTCAATTTTAAATAGCAGTAACGATAAGCAAAACATTTTCAAATTAAGCTAATAAGAGTCACGACAGGTATTAAGAATTTCAATTATTTAATAATAATAAATTTGCTATCGTTGTGCTACCACTGTGGGCTATTATCGTTAAGCTTACTAATTTTATGATTTTATGTGTTAATTAAGGCAAATTTTATTTTGCAGTAGTGTGTGCATTTTGCTGTGATTTTTTTCTTATATAATTTTTCTTGTTTTTTTACATCAACATCCGACAACTTTATCACCTGCAGAGTTTTTCTAGACATAGAATCACACGTGTGTACTATAAATATATAACATGGACATTTCTGGCTTAACGCTCAAAACATGAAAATTCTAATAAATGTAAGCTTTGCATTTCTTAGACGTTAAGTTTGTTAGTATTAATTGGTTCACGTTATCGTGGGTTCACTGTAAATCCATATGTATTTCTTTTAACCAAATAGTGATTATAAATAAAAGCACTTTTTGTTCGTAACTATTTTGCTTTGATCTCCATAAGAAGGTATAAAATGAATGAATGGTAGACGAATTTAAAAGAAATATAACGGAAAATTAAAGTATTTGTTTGTTAGGAATTATAATATCCTGCATTGAATCTATTTTCTATTACCATGTCTTTAAAAAAAGGCTTAAAGCTTTTTCATCTGATTGTGTTAGTTTCCGTATTAAAATAACTTTATAAGTGGCGCTCTAAGGCAGGTGAAGCTTTTGTGACAGATCTTAGAGGAAAAAAGGAGAAACACAATGTTACGAAGAACAAATAAGATTTATTCACTTTTGTGAAAGTACTATAACAACCTGTAAGATACAGATCTTTAGCTGAAATGCAAAATCCAGTAACTACGTTCTTTTTTTTAGTTTTATAGGAGAAAGAAAAAACTAAATAAAATATATAAAAGAGACTGAAGTAAAGTCTCTTTGTTTCCGCTTTTAGTTCGGTTAATTTTTATGATACAGGTTTAAAAAATTCTTGGGACATGCGTTTCAATGTAATACGAAATAATTAATTAAAAATGCGATTGTAGCATATTTTAGCCCCCTACATTGCCGCTGACGAAGATGTTTTGGGTTAAAATGACGCAGCGAAGAGTGAAAGGCTTAAAATATTCCACAAAAATGTTGCTTGTGCTGTTTTACATAAAAGTGGTGACCATATCGTATATCATAAATCCAAGACTTAGAAGATTTTTTATGCTTTATATGTAAAAAAAAATTTATTCTTCAAGTTTTCAAAACTCGAAGAAATAGTAGTTATGGAAGGTATACTACCGGATCGGGCTTAAAAGTTATTGGGTGGATATAAGTTAAAAATTAAGAACTTTAAAAAAATTGAAGTATACAATCACGAAGAAACGAGTCCAAAAAACAAACAAACATTGAATATTTATTTCCATTTTTTTTCTAAAAATCATTTAAAAACAAAAATTAAAAAAATTTCCAATTCGAACCATGCAAAAAATCACTTTTTTAGATTTTTCGAAAATTTAATATCTTTTGAATGAGTAATCAAAATAATCTGGGAATTTACTAGGAAGGCTCTTTTGAGTGGTACTAAAAAATACCATAAAATTGGAGAAATCAAAATATTAAAAAACACCGTCCGATTTCCCATGGAATGCCCCATGTATATGGGCGATTCTCATTCTAAATGAAATTTTTTATTGTTTTTTAATCCAACTAATAGAAATATGAGAAGGTAGGATTCATATTATGGTTCTCGCCTCATTCAATGGATCCGAAAATAAAATTATATATTTCGATTTTCTAAAAGTTTTTGCTTTCGCTGTTGTTCTGGGAATGTTTTTAAAAATACACCACAACAAATTAGTATAGTGCTCGAAAGCACTGTACGCCTACTCTCTAAAAACAACAAATTATAATAATCGCAGCACGAAATTAAAAGTTATGGCCACTTTTTTCAATTTTGACTTGGGTTCACAAAGAAAAATAAAACCTATTTATATTTTAAAATAATTCTTTACAGGAGCTTATACATGACGACCTACCTTATACATTCTTCGGTAATTACTCAGCCAAGGGTGCTGTTGGCTGAGTAGCTACCGCGTTTGGCTACAAACCCTGAGATCTTGAGTTCAAGACTAGTTTCAGGCAAGCCAACAAAATCATGAATTTTTCTCATGTGCATTGGTGTGTTATTGTGTTGGTTGTTGTTGGACTGTTAAATTGATGAAGATATAGCACTGATCACTTTGGCAGTACCGGCAGCGAGTAATACTAGCATATCCTAATGCACTTTACAGCACCCTCCTTCGTCGGTATTGTAACAGAACCGTCGGCATAGTAAAAGAACTAATAAAATGGCTGTACAGTTAAAAAAACAACTCAATGCCTCTACTTGGCACTAGAGGGGCTTGCAACACTGCTCTAAAAAAAAAACGCGCAACAGCAGAGTTGTAAATTAGTTAAGCTTTCTATCCACTTTACCACCTGTTAAGTCGGCACTATCCCTTTCCCAAAGAAGGTAAAACATTGATTAATTAACTGGTAGACATTACTTGCCTGATTGTGTTATTTCTCTTTGAAAAAAAAACCACAGTGCGGTAGAAGCAAAGTTTTTTCAAAGGAAATCGAAAATCTCTAAACGTATAATGTTCTCTATATCGTTTCTACCCTTCAGCTGCTGTTAACTTTTTTGTCGTCCTAAATCTTATACATAAATTCTTTTCAAGAATATTTTTAACGTAACGCTCAATACATTTTTATATGAGTTCAATATTTTTTTTTCAGAACACACACTATATTTTGAATTTAAAACAATTCAGATGTACAATCTTCGATGTATTTTAACATAAACTCCTTAGGTATTCACTAAAAAGTTTCAAATGCATTAACAAAATATGAATAACACTCAATACATTTTTGTGGATGCAAGCAATGATTGATTGATGAAACATTTTGCAATATAATACTATTTAAGAAAGTTCGCAAAAGTTTGAAATGTTTAGAAGTAGGAACCTACGCTTTTACTTTAGTGTATGTTGTTAATGCAATTTTACTAATTAAACTGAGTAATGAAGCGTACTAAAGTCTCGTAACGCTCATTACACATGACACCAAAAATAAAATAAAAATATATAATTTCTAATATTTTTCAAAAAATTTTATGCATGAAACAAGAGAACCAAATGCATATATTCTAAAATCGTTATAAATTTAATCTCGTTTTTGAAAAAAATCCATACTTTCTTAATGTGGAAAATCAGCAGTATGCATTACGGACACGCCATTTTGTATGAAGGGAGTATAAATAGTACTTTCGTTTTTCATTTTTAGCACATAATGGACAGTCTTACACAAAAAAACTTATGTACATTTATTTATAATCTATTAAATCATGTAAAATTTATGCGTTTATTTTACGAAATATTTGACTCTAGTTTCAAAGGTCGCGAAAAAAGCAAAAGAGAATGAGCCTTTTCTATTTTAAATTTTTTATAAATTAAAAAAAAATTTCCAATTTTGCCTAACACAATATTTTTCATAATATTAGAACAGCTTAAAAATAATTTTATTTAAAGTTTTTTAGTGTTTTTTTAAACAAAGTTGATCATTTCTCCAAGTTATGAAAAATCGGAAGAGCAGCCTTACCAAAAATCCCAAATTTTAGAAAAAAAAGTTTTAAAAGAAAACGTATCCATAGAATTTTAAATTATGTCGGTTTTTGTGGCATAGTGTAATTGGAATTGCTTTTTCAAAAATCCAAAATTTTATAAAAAAAAATTAAAATAAATGCAGTAAAGTGCGACTATGGCTCTCCCACGAAGAGTTCCGTACAAATATACATATATCCCTTTTCGAGTTTACCCTTTTTCATTTTATCAATTTTATTCTTTTGCTTTTTCATCTAATATTAGTTTTTTTTATTTTTTAAGTTTTTTTTTGTTTCTTTGTGATATTTTAGCTTTGGCACTTTTTTTTTACGATTTTTTAGTTTTGGGGCTCTTGACGTTTTTTTTTTTTAGTTTTTTGACGATATTTTTAGTTTTAGCAATTCATTTTAGTTTTAGCGCTTATTTTTAGTTTTGGGCCAATTTTTCGTTTTTGCGATTTTTTCCGGTTTTTGGTGATTTTTTTTAATTTTAACGATTTCTTTAGTTCTTGCACTTTTTTTCGTTATTGGGTTTTAGCGATTTTTTTTAATTTTAGCCCTTTTTTTATTTTCGTGCTTTTTTCATTATGGTCATTTTTTTCCTTTTTTTCCAATTTAGCGACTTTTTTAATTTTTTGACGATATTTTAATTTTAGCGATTTTTTTAAGTTTTGGGTGTTTTTACCATTTTGGCGATTTTTTCGGTTTTGGTGATATTTTTTGTTTTTTGGCCATCTTTTTAGTTTTGGTGATTTTTTGCGTTTTAGCGATTTCTTACTTTTGGTGTTTCTTTGCTTAAAAGCTTTTTTTCATTTTAACGATTTTTCGTTTTGGCATTTTTTTCATTTAACAATTTTTTAGTTTTAGCGTTTTTTTTAAATTTCAAGAGTTTGCCTCTTACGGTTTCCTAGATACAGCAAATTGTCTTAATTACATGGTCAAAGTTACATTAACTGACAGAACACCCGTTAAGTTTTACTGCTTTAAATATCAGTGTTAATTAGTGTAGTCTGTATAATAATGCGCTAACTTTGTAAATTTCAAGTGCCTATTTCAAGTGTTTGTATATTACATTAGTAGTTCAACACGTTTCGTTGCTCGCTTTAGAACACCCTTTAATTTTTAATTGTCATATATTTGTTATTGTAGCGGCCAAAGTTTTACATATTCGGCAAAAAAATTCAGGTCCGTAGCTCTTACGGTTCTCAAAAAACAGCTTATGACAGACAGACAGGCAGACAGACAGACAGACAGACAGACACACAGACAGACAGACGGACAGCATAGCGAAAACAATAGGGTCCTTTAAACTTTTGGTGTACGGAATCCTAAAAAGTCATCAAGTATTTGTAGAAATAGAGGAACACAACTCATACAAACAAAGTGCTTATCAGGTGTCATAAAAGAAATATGATCTTGTTGCATAGTGTAATCTGTTCTTGAAAATTTTCGAAGGCATAGTTTTGCACATTATCTCTTTGTTCACTTCACTTTGTAATTATAAAATGTTTAGAGAAAATAAATGACGGAACTTAAAATATTTATTTAAAACTCCACAAAGTTGTTTCCATCTATTTTCATTGTTCGCTCGTTCTTCGTATTAGAAGGCAAAAAATGTTCTTTTGGGTTTTCGCCCACTTTCTGGCCCATCAACAGCATTAAAGTACTCGAAGTAAATGCTCCGTTCGTATTTAGTAACTACTCGTATGTAGTTGTAGTAAGCACTTATATTTGGTACCACCACTAAAAAGTACTCCAACAACCACTTGTAGTAAAATACGATTATTGTGGCATCTCGTCCATAAAAAATATTTTTCTCTTTTTCTGCTGTTTTTATTTTACCACAAGTTTTCTTCAGGACTTTTTTATTTTGCGCTGAAAACCACAGAAAACATGCTGTAAAAAAGTCATGTTTATTTTGCAAAAAAGGGAATTTTATACAAAAAAAAAACTTTATTAAACCAAAAATGAGAAAGAAAAAAAAAACCAATTTGAAATTGTAATAATGGCTGTAAAGTACAACATAGTTGTCTGGTAGTTTGCGACAAGTTTTTCCTTAAAAGCTTAAATGAAAAAGTTTTTCATACATACAGTGCCACCATGCATTTTCTCCCTTCTTCCCAACCAAGGGACTTATTCCTGTAGCAAATTTTCATTTTATGTTTTTGCTAAATAGAAAATGAAGATGGCATAAAAGTAAAAAAAAAGAAAAAAAAAACTTTAAATGTTTGCTAAAGTGTGAAAAATGGTTTTGTAAATCTGGTCAACCAAAGATTGTTAAGAAGCAGATAAATGCATTAAGGGAGAGATGAGATGAAAACTGATGGGAAAAACGAAGAAATGAATTATTGATATTTTTCCCTATTATAAATAATTGTGTGTATATAATGATGAATTGATGAAATCTGATATAAAATATAAATAGTTTTTGGTTTTGATTGTTAAGTGCTTTTCATTGCCATTATACGAAAGAAAGACTTCCTTCGATGGTTAATGGTTCTTAGGAAATTTGTTTGAAATTTTTTGTAATTGATTAATTATATTGCAGCATTGTTGTTTCTTAAATTTCTTTTTATTGAACATTTAGCAGCTGTAAAGTATATAAGTAATTTAAGTTACTTTTTGAAGCAAAAACTATTATCTGTGGACTTTTGACAAAACAACATAAGTATAATTTTTAGAAGAGCATTAATACTATCAAAGAGCAGAATGAAACTTTTTGTGTATGCATTTAAGGCAAAATTAAAACTAAACATAACTAGCCGATCTCGATTAGAATTTTAATAAAATTTTTTTCGTTTTTTGACACATACGAAATTGGTTGTTGATCAGTCGCAATATAACAAATATGGAGATAAGTCAAATGTTTTAAATATTAATTATATTTCTGACTTCTGCCTTAATCGATTCATCGCTCGCTTAATTAAACGAGGTTTTGGCTTAATCCAGGCGCGGATCCAGCTTGAGTTTGAGGGAGGGGGAACTTCTAAGTAAAACATACTATTTTTCCAAACTTCTTTTAGAAACTCTATAGAAATTTACTCGTTTTAGGGGGGGGAGTATCCCCCCTTGTATCCGCACCTGATTAATCGGTTAATAATCTGTTAATTTCGATATTAAACGGCTAACCGATTAATAGAGTTTTTAATGAATCAAGTAATTTCAACAAATTTCAACAAATAAAAATTCTTAAACTAAATCAAGCAAAAAACATAATTCATAAATGAGTAATTCCATTTATACGGGTGTGACCACTTTATACATATTTTTTTGTTATAAATAAAGAATATCAAACTTTTTACTTAAAAAAATGTTGCGACTCGCAAGGCCATTAAGCTTAAAGTCATTGAATAACGGGTAGACACTGAAAGAACACCATTCCTGTTCAGAATGGTCGTCAGTAAGCTGTGACGGGTGTGATTTTAGAAATCTTAGTTTTAAAGAATTATTGCCTTCAGCATAAATTCTGTAAAATGTTTACTATAACATGTACAATAATTTTGGTATAGTGTTTTTAGCTGTATTACGTATTTTTTGTTTGACAAAAAAAATCAGTTTTCTTAACAAAAAACTATTTTTAAAATGTGACGGGTGTGACCGACGGGGTGACCGACGGGTGTGACCTAATACGAAAATTTACAAAAATTCGAAGAAATAAAACTTTTTATTGATTTCATTAATATAAATAATATAAAAATAAATCATTAAAAAAATAATAGCATATTAAATTATTTGCTGTCCGTTCTATTATGGCCAGCAGAATACTCTAGCTGACTATTTTTTTAAATTCAATAAAAAGTGAAAAAAGTATATGCTTTTCAGAGATAAGAGTTTTTGTTAATAATGAGAAAGGGAAGAAAAGAAAATCTGAAATAAGTATTAAACATACAAAGAGCGATAGCAAAATGTTTCCTGGATGATCAGTTAAAAGTGCCTCAAATTGCTTAAGAAATATTAAATAATGTATTCTTTTATTTTTTCTATAATTGTCATGCTCTAAAAAACATCAATTGAGAGATTTTTATTAAAAATAAGAAAATTATTTTTTCCTTGCATAGGGCCGTTTTACGTGGAATCACTCAAATATGTATTCATTTAAAATTAACAAGTTAGTGAGATCATTATATCAGTTATTTCAATAGTTCAAGTAGATCTTCTTTCAGAAAAATAATTTGGTTTAAATGTTTAGCATTTAAGAGATTCTCCTCTTTAGTTTTGATAAAATTTGACTTGCAAAAATCCTTTCACTTATCGTGGATATTGAAGAAATCGAAAGCAATCCATAATACAGAATATCTAGTTTCTCAGTCCTTTTCCTGCATTTCTCTCAATATATAAAATCTTCCATTATGCCATTAGAGTTATGTTTTAATTTTTTTTCAAATTCTTAACACTTCTAATTGTTGCGACTAATTCTGTTAAAATATTTCTTGTATTACTATCGATAGTTTCTTCTGTTATCAGGTCATCATCTGACTCAACCTGCAAAGCTCGGCGACGAACATTCGTCTTGAACAACGTGCTTGAATTTTGCAACAACTGCTGAATCGATTTTAATGGAAACAAAAGCGGAAAAAATTTCAAGGAGTTATCTGACCGTTAACAAAATTATTGAAGTATCTTAACCGGTTGAAAAGTAAAAGAATTTTGGTCAACGAAAAACGATTATGAGCCACTGTGCGGCGTAGGAAATCTTGTAAACCTTATAGGCAGCGTACATTAGACATGAAACGCTGTTAAGACATGATGTTCTTAGAACAAATTCTCTAATAACCATGTTAAAGCATGAAGAAAATATTAACACAAGCAGGCTACACTTAACATTAATGTTAGGTGTTAATGTTAGTCATTTTATGGCAGGTGTAGACAACAAGTTACGTTTAATAATATAATATCTGTTCAGTATCTTTATGTAAAATAGCACGAAAAATATTTTTCTGGAACATTTTAGTCCTCTAACTCTTCGTTATATGGGTCGTTTGGTCGCTTTCTTAAAAAAGGGACAAACAACTACACTTCAGCGGCGATGAAACGGCTGAAATGTTGTACAAAAATACAATTTTATTTTGTTGTACAGTGTAATAAAATTCTGTTGTCAGAACAACTATATGTGTGTACAATGTTTCATATGAATCGGTTGGCTAGAAGCTATTGAAATTTAAAATAGTTTTAAGGGGCGTGCCACTGCCCACTTTTCTTATTACTTTTTTTATTACGGCGGAAACTAAATTTTTTTTAGTACAAAAATAACAAACACAGCCCGCGAAGCGATTAACTGGTCTGCGGAAAACACCCAGGGTCTATGGCGAAAATCAAGCCCACGACCTGTGGACTGACAGGCTAACATCGCTACCACTCAGCCACAGGGGCACCTTTTTTTTTAAATTTTTTTTTATGTTTTTAGTACAAAAATAACTGTGGGCACCCACGCCGTACTAATTCAAGTATTTTCTACTTAGTTTGAGTACGAGTCGTACTCAAAAATTTAAGTACGAATAACACTAAAATGTACTTAAATCAAGCCCAAAACGGAATAAAATTCTTAAATCATGAATCACGTACAAATTTCTTTAATTAATTACAAAAATTCTTATTTTAAGTACGACAATTTTTATAAACTTTATACAAAGTCGTAGTGTTTTAGTATTTGGTTGCTTGTTTATAGCCACAATTCTCTGTTGTGATTTTGTTGTTGTTTTGTTTTTGGTTATTTTGTTTGTTCGTGCAGTGCCGACAAATAACCGGCAAACGTCGTATTACATGCTGCTGGTGTATACTGGATTTTAGCTGTCCTTCTTTCATATACTGATTTAGCTGAGTTGTCTAAGGTGTTGGTTTACAAACATGATGAGCTAAGTTCAATACCAGGAATGAACAAAAATAAAATTTAAATTAAAAAAAGGGCTTAGTGCAATAACTCGGTAAGCCACATGAAATCAAAAACAGAAAGTTTTGGATAAATTCTAGTATTTTGGCACTAATTATGCTGCGTATTTAAAGTAAAAAATTCCAAAAACCATAGAATTTTAAATTCTGTTTAAACTTAAAAGTCGATTTATTCCATATATTGTTTTTGTGGCTTATCGACTTATTGCAGTAAGCCTCTCAAATATTAAATTTAGCCAAGTATTGAAAATATAAACTCTCAAATCTGTTCTAGAATTAAATAAGTAAAAATAAGCCTGATTTGGGCTTGATTCAAGTACGCGGAGGGATTGATTCAAGTATGCGGCGGGATTAATTCACGTACGCAGTGCACTTGAATCAAGCATGAAATGCGACGTTTGCGCTACTTGTCGGCTATGCCCGAGAAATGAAAAAAAAACAAACAAGAGCACAACAGTGAATTGAGGCTATCATCAAAGCAAACAAACATTAACACAGTGCGAGTACGACTGTGTTTAAAGCTTATACATATAGTCGTATTTAAAATAATAATATTTTTTACATGAATAAAGGCTAATCAGGCTAAAATTGAGTGTTTTGCAGTTGAGTACTCCGTAGTTGAGTCAATCTTTCTGTACTCGATTTCAAGAAATCCGGGACTACCATACTTTTGATACCGCTTGAGATTAATTTAAGTACAGATGGATTGATTTTTCTTTTCTGTGCAAAGTTGAAAAATAATGTATTTACTTTTTGTGGGCGTGGAACTGCCCACTTTCTAGATTAGATATAGTATGAAAATCTGTCCGACGATTTAATTACAACCCCACAGAAAAAAAAGAACTGAGATGAATAACTGCTGTTAACTATTTGTCTAATTCATAGCCTATAGCATGGTACTCTGTTTATTATTTCGTGCGAAGTGCTGTCAAAGGTCCATATACAAAAAAATTTACACGAATTGGTTACGAAAAATTGTTGCAGAGGTAATACTCTGTTTATTTTGTGAACAACATATGAAATGTGTCTACAACATTTTGATTCTTCATGCGAAATAATATGATCACCACTTTTTTCGTGTGGAACAGGGCTGCCAGTAGTGGGGATTTTACAAGTACTTTGTGGACAACAATTTTCGTTTAGGGAGAGAGGGGTTTTTTCTGGCAATATTTAAAACAACTGTGGGGATCTTCTGGGGATATTTTGTCGACAGTTAATAGAATTAAAGCTGACAATAAAGCTTGTTTCATTATCATTTGTTCCAATGTTCCAATGATTTGTTACGGATTAAAAAATCTATAATGAAAATTTTGTAAAAAGCGTTACGAAGGGGAGGTATAAAACCTCCAAAAATCGCGTTACGTAATATGTACATAGGCCCTAAGGGCCTTTGCTTTGTTAAGTTTTTAAATCGCTTATTTTAAATTAAGTATATAAAGAGGATAATTTGGAATACATATCGACATTTTAAAAAAAGCAAACTAAAAGCAAACTAAAAGCCAATGAAATAATAATTTTAAAAACCAATTGGTTTTTATATATCAAAAAGCTAATGTCAGACATAATAAAGCGCTGGCCAGAAAATGTGATTTTTTTTCAAAAGTATAAACAGTTTTCTATTAAAAATGTCGTTAACATTTTTTTCGAAAAGTTTTGCTAGTCACTGAAAGTTTTTACATATAAGAAATCGTTTCCTTTCACTAATTGGGATAAATATTTTGGAAACGACTATCCAACAAATCTATATGAATTTTGATCAAAGGTGTACAGCTTCTAAAGCATTACTTAATGTGCTTATTATTCCAACAAGTAATGCCTATATACTAGAATCATTGTAAGTAAAATTTGCCGTCAAGCATTTGAGCATACATACATTTAATACAAAAACCATGTATGACATTGTAGATTCTTCATACAGTACCGATACTGAAGTCTATGAATTCTTGTACATATACATACATATAATAAATTCATGTAGAATATGAGTACAAAATAAAATAAAAAATTTCATGTTATTTTTAATAAATATTACACGTGGGGATTTGTGGCGCTTTTTTGAATTCGTTTGGGGATAGCGACAACTATGACCTGGCACCCCTGGTGTGGAATGTACAACAGGCACATTGTGTTTTTTTTTAAACGTACACTTGCAGCATACTTTCAAGGGCTAGTTATGATTTGTTATTTGCCATATTTTTCATATGAAAAAACCAATGTTTATCAACATTTTTCGCAAATTTGAGCAGCGTACTAAGTCTGCGTTTACATTGTACGATTTTTGTCGTTGCAATTTTGGTCGTTTCTTCTTTAAAATTGCATTTGCGTTTATACATGAATGTGTGTATGAATGTGTGAATGCGTACACACAGTTTATACAGTTTTATATTACGAATAAGAGAACAACACGAATTTCAAGAGTACAAGCATACGTGTACTACTCCTTTGAATTCCGCTCACCCCTCTTGACTACATAGTAAGAATTGCTGCGACAAAAATTCCACATGTAAACGCAGTCTAAGCTTATTGTAGGATTTTTATGTTGTATAAATATTTTTTGTAATTTGTACATAAATCAGTATGTTGCTAAATATGTTTATATGGAAATTACCATAATATAAAAACAACTCCTACAATAGGTTCTAAACTGAGCAGTTGAATTATCTTATTTCAAATAATTTATTTCGATTTTGTGTCCATAGATATTTGAACTTTGTGCTCCCATTACAAATTTATACACTTTCATTCCTTAACGACAAAATTATCAAATGTGTCCTTTTTATTGTCGAAAACGAAACCAAACAATTGTCAGCATATGATACTTTGTGTTCTGAATCCATGCCTTGGTTAACTTTAATAACCTAACACAAAGCCAAACAAATTATAAAATATGTTTTTGTGTGATTGGATGCATAACTTTTAGAAAAAGAAAAAAAGAAACACATAAAATGAATAAAACAAAAAGATTGAAGCAAATAGTATGACAAAAATATTTGTCTACAAAACTTGAAAGAATTTAAAATATTTCTATGAATGATTTTTATACAAATAAAAATGTTCTTAGTTTTAACGATAGTGCGAATTTTGTATTTCAATTTTATTTTTCATATGTTATTTTTTCCGTAATTTTAGTATTATTTCTTTAATATAAGCACTTTACATTCTATATTCTATAGCTTGTTACATGCTTAAAAATGTACGCATTTGTTAGTATTGAACTCGTTAAGTTAAATGTAAAAAAATATAGTATTCCTAAGGCCATTAGCCTTTTGCTCTATGCACTCTAGTGCAGTGTATTTTGTGCATGTAAAATGCACATTTATAATGAAACAACATAAAACTACTGGTACTCTTTATACTACTGCCAGCTCTGCATATTTCTACCACGATAACTATTGCTAAGGATATACCCACTCATATACGCATACAATACACATGCTTCAGAAATTGCTTACGAAACTAAACAACAGCAGCTACAACAAAAAAAAAGACCCTAAAGAAAACAATTTTTATATATATTTTATTTTTTTATAAAAAAGAGTTATATAAAATATAAGAAATGCAATTCATATAAAAACGTTTGCCAAATTTTATTTACTTCATTCTATTTTATATAATTTTAGCTTAAAGTGTTAAGCTATTGCAAATGTATGGAAAATAGTTTCAAAGTAAATCAGCTTTTTAACGAACTTAAAAATATTTTGAAGGATATTAAAAATTTTGTACAAGATTTTGCTTTTAAAAAATGTTATAATCTTTCTCCTGGACATTTTAAGAGCGCACAGTGGTTTGTGGCAAAAAAAAAAATGGAAATAATTCAGTATCTTCGTAACTGCTGAAGGCAGTGACATGAAATTTTACATGGTTATAGCTGAGGTGTTGTCCGTCTTAAGTTTGAAGAGTTTGGAGTGCTGGCTCCAGGGCTTCCCAAAATTGGTAACCTCGGGTATGTCAAACTTTAAAAAAATCGCCAAGATTACATTTCTTGTCCTATTTCCAAACCCTTTCCCATTTTGGTATCTGCCATCAAAGGCCTACATTTGCCTCACTTACAGTTTGAATTTCTCTCCGATAGTTCAAAAGTTACAGGCCTTGCAAAAAAATTTTTTGCAAATTTGGCGATCTTATTCTGGTATTTTTTAAACTGTGAAGTTGTCTTAAGTCGCAAAATTATACCAAAAATTAATTAATAATCTGCACAATTCAACAAAAATTCCAATTTACCGAATCAATTTATCTTAATGGAGTGAGAAATGGCAGCAGTTTCAATTTTACACTTAAAAAAAAATTGTTTTTTTGTAAATTTTTTTGTCAAAAAGTTACTATCAGTATTTTGATTATAAAAAATAAGTTTCTTCAAAGACCTTAACATGATTTGGATAGAGGACAAAAAAACCAAGCTGACAAGCTAAAAAGCTAAGCTCTATCTATAATAGTTCGCCCACAGTAAACCCTAGAATATGGTCATTTTTTAAAAATATTTTTCATGTTTGCATGAGTGGTACAAAAATTGCAAAGCTGCGATCTTAACTTCTCAGGCGGATTTTTAAAGCTATATTTGATAGCAACTTTCCATATGTGGCGATAATTGGCCCCGCGACTAGTATAGTCAGAAGAGGAAAAATACCAAAAAAAAAAAAAATCAGATTTTCATATGATTTTTTGTTATTACTAAAACAAACTTATTTCGAATTGTATTTGGTCCAAGCTTCTTACTGTTTTTTATTACTAACTATACCATCTTAAAACGATGGAAATTTCATAGCGGTATCTCACGTAGTTTTTAAGATATTGCGGGTCAAAGATGAAAAAAATTAACGAAAAACCTTAAATTTTACAAAAGTTTTGATATTTTTCCTAAAGTGCCAACAAATTTTACGAAACTCTAAAAACATATAAAAAAATCTTAATCTACATGTCTCTAACTTTAAAATTATATAAAATGTTCCAAACAAAAGTCTAATACGTTGCTTGTTATCACGCAAAGAAAATGAAGACCTCAAGACCAAATTCATATTTTTACACTATTTTCAATACCAATTCAACAAAAATAAATTTTTTTTTATATTTTTTCTTAACTTTAATGCCACATCTTCTAGTTCTTACGTCTGATTTACAGGAAGGGTATAAATTTTCAATTACTAGACTTGACGCATATATATATATGTATGTAATAGTTAAATATGTACAAATCCACATACAAACATACATAAACACAAACAGTAATAAATTCAGTATAGTGCGACTTTGGCTCGCACACAAAGGGTTTCGTATGAGTACACATGTGTATATCCCTTTTCGTGTCCTTTTGTTTATTTTGACACATTTTGTGTTTTGGTTTTTATTTAATTAATTTTTTTTTTTAATTTTTTTCCTGTTTTTGCGATTTTTTTCTTGGTTTTGTATGTGAAAAAAGATACATGTTTTATTTTCTTTTTTTGGCGATTTTTAATTGTTGCATTTTTTTTGCCGATTTTTTCGTTTTGGCGATTTTTTGGTTTTGGGGTTTCTTGTGTTTTAACGTTTTTTCGCTTTTTGACGATATTTTTAGATTTAACGATTTATTTTAGTTTTGGCGCTTATTTTCGTTTTGGCGCGCTTATGTGGCTTTTGGGAATTTTTTTTCGGTTTTTGGTGATTTTTTAGTTTTAACGATTTTTTTTGTTTGGTTTCTACACTTTTTTCAGTTTTTGGCAATTTTATTTAGCTTTGGGGTTTTTTCGTTTTGGTGATTATTTCCATTTTTGGAGATTTTTTCGTTTTTGATGATATTTTTAGATTAAGCGATTTTTTTTAGCTTTTAGTGCTTTTTTCGTTTTGAAGAATTTCTTCGGTTTCTGTCGTTTTTTTTAAGTTTTTTGGCGATCTTTTTAGTTTTGGTGATTTTTTGCCTTTTAGCGATTTTTTAGTTTTGGTGCTTTTTTCCTTTAACCGCTGTTTTCATTTTGACGATTTTTCGTTTTTAAATTTTTTTTAATTTTGAAATTTTTTAGTTTTAGCGCTTTTTAACATTTCAAGAATTTGCCGCTTACGGTTTCTAAGATACAGCAAATTGTCTAAATTACATAGTCAAAATTACATTAACTAGATAGAGCACCCTTTAATTTTTATTGTTTTAAATATCAGTGTTAGTTGTTGTAGTCTATTATACAGACTACACAAATTAAGACTAAATTTGAAAATCTAAAGTGTCTCTGTTAAGTGTCTGTATATTACATTAGTATATAACATGTTTCGTTGTGCGCTTTAGAACATCCTTTAATTTTTAACTGTCATATATTTGTTGTCCGTAGCTCTCACGGTTCCACCGAAAACATCCTGTTACAGACAGATAGACGGACAGACAGACATACATTATTTTTTATATCATTAACATTATTATCATGAACATTATTTTTTATATCATTAACATTATTATCATGAACATTATTTTTTATATCATTAAAAGTCTCGGAATTATTGAGAATGAAAATTGAAATTTTTATTTTTTTAAATGGCAAAAAAATACAAATTTTCTTACTGAATAATGAATCTACGTATACCTCAAAATTTATCGATAAGTTACGGTTTTATTCATAATATTTACACTGTACAAAAAAATTTAAGTTTTTTAATTAAAAGTATCTGACGACCGATTCTGGTAGAGGGTACCAAAAAATATATAAAGATGTACATGTATCGGTGTTTTTAAAGTTTTCGTCTGGGATTCATTTTAGGGGGAGTTAAATTTCCCACATTTTGGTAGGCCTTACGTTAAAAGTATAAATAAGATGTGTTCAGCACTTTTATGTAAAACGCCACGAGAAACAATTTTATTACATATCTCACTTCAAGTTTTTTAGTGTTTTTTGCAACAAAATTGGATAACTGCTTCCTAAGTTGTGATAAAATCAGTTGATCAGCCTTTTCAAAAATCTTAAATAAAAAAAATTTAAATACAAAAAAAAATTTATCAATAGAATTTTAGATTTCGACTGTTTTTATAGTAGTACTCCCTTGGCATTTTTCTTGTTGCATAGTGTTATCTAACATTTTTAAAATAGTACCGTTTTTATGATTTTTCCCCCACTTCTTATACTTTCTTATACTTCTTATACTTGTTTGCGGTTTCAAAAATTTATTGCGAATTTTCGCGATAGAAATGAATTTTTTTTCTTTAATTTGTTACTTATATTTTGCTTTTTATATTCCCTTTATAATTTTATAATCTACTCTGGTTCCAGAAAATACAACACAAACAAAAATATAGAATAAGAAACCTTAAAACGTATTTTAAAAGGAAATACTATCTACCTATCTAGAAAATATGTACACACATTTAATATGTGGCATGAAAAGTGTGTGTATGTATGTATGTGCTACTTCTGCTTTAGTATTGTATGCTTTTACAAGCTGAAGGAAAAGGATGAAAAACAAAAAGACCAGCAAAAAAAATACATTTATTTTCATTACATCAGTTA
Organism: Panzeria rudis; assembly: GCA_956483635.1. Taxonomy (NCBI): domain Eukaryota; kingdom Metazoa; phylum Arthropoda; class Insecta; order Diptera; family Tachinidae; genus Panzeria; species Panzeria rudis. The sequence continues at coordinate 181,016,063 of OY101448.1, forward strand.
GTTGGTTTGTGTTTACTTGTTGGTAGAATGCATGGAAATGTATGTGCTTTTGTAATAGTACATGTCTGTGTGTGTGTGTGTGTTTGTGTGTGTCTGTGACTACGTACATGAACAAGTGAATGAATGAATGACATGATGCAATGGAAGGAATTTCTCTGCGAAAATGCATTTAAATACAAAAGACATTCCTTTTTAGTGACACGAGAACGCATAATTTATTATTTATTCACAGCCATTTAAACAACAGGAGATTAAATAAAAAGTGTGTTTAATGACATAGACAGTACAATTTAATTTTAATGTTCAAAATTACTGGCAACAGAGGACAAAAACCTTTGGCATAGATGCTTAAAAGTAAATGTTTTAAAATGTTAAACAAATTGCCTAAATTTGAGGTAAATTTTTGGCAGACTGATTTTAATCATTCATTTAAACTTTAAATATGCAATTAAATTTAAGTTTTATGTTTAGAAATTGCTTTTAGATGGATGATACATTCTGAATAAAAAGCAGCAGTTTAAAAAGGAATATTCCTCATAAAATAATATTTGAAAACTCTGTGACGTATGAGTGATAGAAAATGTTCAAATGTGTTTAAGTGCTACATCAATCATACGTCACAGCTTTTTGAAATTTTTTTAAAACTACGACTATTAAATACATATCGCACACTACTAAATTTTAAACAGTCACAACTCAAAAATGTCAAATGTTCAGGAGAGGAAAAAAAAGTGCTTTAAGAAACAGTGTTAGAGTTTTATAATTAAATTGAGTTCCAAAGTAAAGAACTCCTTCTTAAAATAAAGTTAGCTTATTTTTTTGTAGTTTTATCTTGTAGTTTTGAAAATTAGGGACAATTTGAGTTGTGACTCTATTAGTTGAAATTTTCCCAAATTATTTCATAAAAAAGTCACTTCTCAAAATAATACAGGCGATTATACTCACTTTTTAGGTTTTCGTACACTAAAAGTGTAAATAAACCTTATTGCTTTCGCTACGCTGTCCGTCCGTCCGTCTATCTGTCACAGGCTGTTTTCTCGAGAACCGTAAGATTTACAACCTGAAATTTTCTCAAAATATGTAAAACTTTAGCCGCTACAACAGCAAATATATGCCAGCTAAAAGTTAAAGGGTGTTCTAAAGCGAGCAACGAAACACGCTGAAATGCTAATGTAGACATTTGAAAATTTCAAAGTTAGTGTATTATTATACAGACTACACCAATTAGCAATGATACATTTTTAAAACAGTGAAAATTAAAGGGTACTCTATCAGTTAATATAATCTTGACTATTTAATTTAGACAATTTGCTGTATCTTGGAAATCGTAAGAGGCAAACTCTTGAAATTTCAAAAAACAATAAAACTACAAAATTCCAAAATTTAAAAAAACGCCAAAACGAAAAATCGCCAAAATGGAAAAAGTGCTTAAAGGAAAAAAGCACAAAATAAAAAAATCGCTAAAAAGCAAAAAATCACAAAAAGTAAAAAACCAAAAAATAAAAAAACTCGCTAAAATTAAAAATGTCGTAAAAGCCGAAAAATTGCCAAAAAGCGGAAGCGAATCACCAACCGGAAAAAAGCGCCACTAGAAATTCGCTAAAACTAAAAATATCAACAAATACAGAAAAAGTCGCCAAAACGGAAAAAGCGTCAAAATTAAAAAATCGTTTAAACTAAAAATATTGTAAAAAAACGAAAAAAATCACCAAAACAAAAAAAAGCGTAAGAACTAAAAAATAAAAAAAATCGAAACAATTCAACAAAACGAAATAAAAGCGCAAAAGCTAAAAAATCGCCAAAAACAAAAAAATCGCGAAAAAAAACAATTGGCAAAACTAAAATAATTGCCAAAAAGAAATCGCCAAAACTAAAAAACTCGACGAAACTAAAAACATCGTCAAAAGCCGCAAAAATCGCAAAAACACAAAAAAAAAAATCGTTAAAACGAAAAAAAGTCGTCAAAACTAACAAAAATCACCAAAAGCAAAAAAAAAATCATCAAAGCAAAAAGATCGCCAAAACTAACAAAAAGACCCCAAAACAAAAAAACCGTCAAAGACGAAAAAAAAATCGCAAAAAAGCCGGAAAAAGTAAAAATTGCCAAAACGGAAAAAGCGCTAAACCTAAAAATAGCGCAAAAAATTACAAAACGAAAAAAATCGCCAAAACTAAAAAAAATTGCAAAAACAAATACGAAAAAGGTCGCAAAAACGAAAAAAATCACGCTAAAATTAAAGTTCGCCAAAGCTAATGGTATTCGTGCGGAATCCTTCGTGTGCGAGTTAAGGTCACATTTTATTGAATCAATTTCACTTAAAGAGACGGAACTCTAAATGATGCACTAAGAAACTTAAAACTTTTTTTTCTTCAAAATCGTCACAAGTCGAAATTATGCTGAAAAATAAAACTACTCAATTGCCATAACTAAAAATAGTATTCTTTAGTTGACGGTGTTGTACAAGCGACATAATTAACTTAAAGACAGACATAAAGGTATTTTTCCACTTAAAGAAGACTGTGATGCAAAAGAAGTTTTCGTGGCCATTAGAGATGTGTTCTATGATTTGATTTGTGTAATAACAACGATTTGAAAAATTTTGAGTTGTGACTGTTTTGGATTTAGTGTGCGATATTCTTGTCTACATAATGGAGCAGAAAACTGAAATACTTCTCATTTTCGTGCTTGTATTGTTTCAAGAAGTTAAATTTTTTTTGTTTGTTTGTTTGTTTCTAAGCATTTTCAAGGCTGTATTGCAGTTGAGTGTTATTTAATTTGACAGAAAAATATATCAAATCTCAAATGTTTCTTTTTTTGTTTAATTGAATCCTTAACTTTTCAAATCTGTAAAATCTATTAGCTTAAGTGATGAGCATTAGAATATTAAATTGGAAATTGACTTCAATTCCATTTTACAAACTTTTCCTTTAAGTTTAAAAACCTTTAACAATTTTAATAAAAGATTTACAAACAAAACCAAGGAAATAAAATCTGTAAATTTATATCCAACAAATCAATATTTTCCCCATTCTAAAAGTTATAAAATGTGTAGTGATGCTAAATGGAAAGCAAACAGACAGACATTCCTTTTTTTTTTGATGACTATGATGGTATGTGGTCTTTTTTCCGCTTTTTGATAATAATGATCCATGGCTTAAAAGTGGTCATAATGATGCTGATCTTCATAACTACGTTTCCGAGTTCATTTGGCTGCTGTTTTTGTTGTTGTCATTGTTCATAGTTTTCCAGTTATGTTGAAATGTGTTAGCAATTGTGTTCATATGAGTCTATATGATTGACGTTTTATGACATATCATAAAAATGCTATTTTTATCCAAGGAAGGAGATCAAGGAAACTTAACATTAGTACAAAGATAAAGAATTTTAGAAATGGTTTTTTAAAAACATTTGCTTATGTCACTACTTCAAGGACTTAATCCTCACATAGATTTTTTTTTAAGTAGAGAGCTTTGCATGATCTTTGATTAGGAATAGCAATTAAAATATTTTAAATTTCAGATTTTGTACAGGAGTAAAATATGTATAATACATAAATTAAAAATTTTCTTAAATATTGAATGTGAAATTCGAATTTCAAAACATTTGAAACTTATATATTATTCACTTTTAATAAATAAAGCATTTAAAAATTGATATTTTATTTAAATTCGAAAATTCGAAGTTAAGCTCGAAATTTAGAATTTACTTGAGAGATTGATATGTTGATTATTTATATAAGCTATTTCATATGAATTGAACACTAGAATATATTTTCGAAATTCGAAACTATGTTCGAACTGACTAATTCCAAAAATTTTCGAATCGGTTGTCGCATGCATGTCAACGGATCTGAATTAGGCTTTGTAGATCAATATTTCACGTACCTGCATGCTATGTGTCGTTTTTAGTTTTTCCAATTTCGCCGCAGCTTTCGAATTATCGTGGGTAGAAAGTTAGATTTTTTGCAAAAATTTAATAAAATATCTCATATTGAAATTATTATAGTTTTACAACCGATAATGCGATTTGAACAATTAAGATTATGTATGAAAAGCTTAAGTCACAAGGTTTCAAAAACTAATGCTAAAAATATATAGAACGAAAAACAACACCCAAACAAGAAATCGCTAATACGATAAAAAATATCGCCAAAACGATAAAAACCGCCTAACTGAAAATATCGATAAGACAAAAAAATTTACTAACTGGACGTCAAAACAAAAAAACGGTAAAAAGACAAAAATTGGCCAAAACCGAGAAAATCGACAAAATTAAAGAAATCGCTATAAAAAAATGTTCTTACTGGAAAATAAATCGATAAAACTACTATCTAAAAAAAATCGCCAAAATGGTAAAACTAAAAAAATAGCCTAAAGGAAAAAAATCGTCAAAATAAAAAAACGCCAAAACAAGAAAAATCACTAAAACGATAAAAATCATCACGACAAAAAACACCGAACTAGAAAAACTTCACCAAAACCAAAAAAAAAAATCGCAAAAATGAAAAATATTACCAAAACGAAAAATGTTTCCAAAACTAAAACAAATCGACAAACAAGAAAAAATAATGATTGATCGAAAAGTTTGATTCATTAATTGATCGCACATCTCCAATGTAAAAAGTAATTTTTAAATTGGAAGTTTTTCAGTACTACCCAGTAAAAATTTTGCTTGCTGGTAGGCAAAAAAGAATATGGGGATTAAAATCGTAACTACTTACCAGCCATGCCATTTTTAGTTTTTTTACGATATGACAAAAAACGATATGACATACTGTGTTGTCATAACGTAAGTTTTTTACGATATGACAACACTAAGATAGCCATACACGGTGTTGTCATATCGCAGTGTTGTCATATGGTAAGAAAATTACGATATGAATACACAGTATGTCATATAGTTTTTTGTCATATCGTAAAAAAGGCTAAAAATGGCGTCACTGCTACTTACATACAATTTGACTCTATAATTTCCGCTGGAGAAGTTCAAAACGTAAGGAGTACCCCTTACAAATATACTTACATTGTCACAGCAATTATCTAGTTATTATTTAACTTACTTGAAGCTAAAAAATAAGCAGTCAAATAAACAAAATAAAATAAAGAAAAATTACGCATACTATTTATTTATATGTTTTCATACCTTTTTTTTTGACCCAGGTGGGAAACGAACCTGTGCTCGTTCAGATTTGAAGACAACAACTTTACTAAATCAGATATTGTTGACTTATGAAGCGAATGACACACAGGTCAATATTCAGCTTCAATATATGTATTTGTGTGCATTTGTTCACAAAAAATATGTCCACATATACGGAGGTGAAATATTGAAGAATATCAAAATGCTTTTGATTTTCATAACAAACGCACACAAGCACATATTATGAAGCTAAAATATTGAGCCGTCTAGGACCCGCATAAGTTTGTGCGCCAAACATTTGTTTTCATATACAAACACATCTTAACGTAAAAAGTGTTTGTCTACTTAATTTATTAATACATAACAACAAGTTATAACTACTTTCAGATAATGAGATTAATATATACGTACTATCAGCCGTGCCAAAGATTCCGTTCGGATTGATTTTAATTCCGTAGTTGTCATTCCGAAAAAGTACATTTTTGGTGCTTTAGATTCCGTTTATTTTGTATTTCCTTGTCACAATGATAAAGTTTTTATACCTTGAGGCGTTTGTTTACTCTTATATTTAGATGCAAAGCTCACATTGAGCTTTTTATTAACATGGGAAGCTCATGACAAAATATTTATTTGACACTCCTAAAAGTATGCACGTTTTTAAGTATTTGGTGCAAATGAAGTTAGCAGAAAAGTGTTTGTCAACTCCGCTTTGAAATTTAAAACTGGTTCGATTACGAAGAAAATTTTCGTTTTTCGTTTTTTGAAGAAACAACTTACGGAATTGAAACCATTTCCGTACGGAATGGTTTTCTGTGACATGGCTGATAGTAATAAGATAAATAAGTACCACTTATTACTTTGTAATCTATTAAAAAAGTACTACCGCTTACAAAAGTACCAAACGATTTTCCTCGATATTTTCTTTCATTTCTGGTCCCGGCACTAACACATAAATACATTTACATATATACATACATACATACATTTATTTATTCACATGAAAGTGATACATGTTGTTTGTGTTCACTATTTCAAATCATGTTTGCCTTCATTTACTTGTCTTTTCATTCAGTTGTAGTTGTTGCAACTATTTCCATTGTTAAGGATGTAAACGCGTATGTAAATGTGGGAAACAAGAATGAAAATATATATTCTATGGCTTTCTTGCATAACCGCGTTTGTACGATTTCTGTTGATTTGGTGGTTAATGGTGTTAAACAAGTTGTAAACAGAAATTGAAATTTTAGCATCAGGTGTTTGGGACAGCTTAGAATACCTGAGGCTTTAATAGTGGTTCCAACATCATTGACGTCAGCTAGCAGAAACCGTCTCGAAGGACCATTAACATAATATATAGTCTTAAATGCATGTGATTGGCGAAAATAGTTTAAAAACTTTCATAGCGAACTCATAGTTTCCTATACATTATATTCCTCTTTGCTATTCTGCAGAGAATTTTTAACACATATGTATGCTGTTATTCCTGATAACCACACATTTACATATGTTTTGCACTCCACCATATGTGTGTGGGCTGTCGGTCAGCCGGAACAGTGACTTATCAACACGATATTAACAAAAAAAAAAAAAAAAAACAAAAAAAAACAAAAAAAAGAACAATAGAAAACTTAGTTTTTGAAATTCATGTTTCTAGCTCTCTATTTTACGGTCATAATAGTTATGAAGTGTTCTATTTTTGCGAAAAATATTTTGACATGTTTATAACATGTACTCTCACACATCTATGTATGTACACCCTGCAGATAACGCGACTAGTCTATTTACGCATGTAAAAGATACTCCATAGAAGACTAGGACTAGTCCAAAGGTAACCCAAATGTATGGAGAAAACATGGACGATTTAACATTAAAATATCATGGGGCTGGACCATATTACTCAGTGTTGCATTACGTTGGAGTAGTCTCAAAACTACTCTATGTCACTACTTGATGGATCGCTCAAATGTTCGTGTTTTAACGATTGCATATACTATTTTTGCATTTTTGTCCATTTCAAGTAAAATGGACTATGTAGTCCAATATTGTCTGCAGGGCAGTTATTACATTTTTATGAACAAAAAAATTGTTCATGTGTACAATTTTTTTAAATCTGTAGGTTTTTCATTTTATTGATGTTCTATATCGAGGGCTTATATTCAAATAGTGCCATGTGCAACCACCACACTTTTTAAGGAGGACACAAAATCGTTTTGTTCTCGCATTACTAAAGGTTAGCACAATCAATCTTCTAATGATACAAACCCTTATAATATAAGCTGCCACCATTGTAGACTATTGATTGTTCAAAACGAATTTCTGCCCTCATAAAAAAATTGTGTGTTTGCAGTTAACACTATTTGAATATAAGCCCTCGATATACAATATTTTTTTCGATACCAATTGGGTTTTCCTTTTTTTCGATGATTGGCTTTTTTAGTGCTTTTTAGTGCCAGTGTGGAAAAATGCAATGATAAATTACATGTTGCCACTATAAAGCCACTTCATACAAGTGCACTTATAAGCTCACACGTACACATGAACATAAATACGAATGCATGCATACACACATGCATACTTGAATGTACATATGCATGTGTATACATACGTAACATCATGAAGCGCTGTCATAACGTTTATTAAAATTGTTAACGCTTGTTCGCTGGATTTTTTAGTTTTCCTCCTTGTTTTTTTTTTAATTTTTCATTTCATTTCAATTAAATTTTTTTTTTTATTTTTCGACTGCAAACATAATTTGATTTTGCTGAGATTTTTATTGATTGATCCTTTTTATAGACACAGCCACCAATTAAACATTTATATCTGTCTGTCTTTTAATCTCTATGTTTGTGTACGTTGTTAATATTGATTTTTACAGAAATAAATATTTTAATTGCTTCTACTCCTATGGCAACCAATTTATTTTTTGATAAAATCAGTTAATGCCATAAAATATGCATAAACGAAGATAACTATTTATGTTGTGAGCTTTGGTAGCTCTGTCAGCTGTTAGATGCGGGGTGATATTTCTATATAGAAACTTAACTAATATATTTCGCTGTAATTTTTCTCAAACTTTTTTGTTATTTAAACTTTACATTGACGCCTAAAAGTAAACTATAAGAACTGCTCCTGAAAAGAGGCAGTTTTAAGAAGAAGTTTTCAAAGTCTTAATACGATATTTTGCAAGCTATCAGCCATGTCACAGAATACCATTCCGATCGCAAGTGGTTTGCAATTCCTTAAGTTGCTTCATCGTAACCAAAACACTTTCAAATTTTAAAATGGAATTGATAGAGAAAGAGTTCGATTAGCTGTATATTTTTTATTTTCTTTGGATGCTGTTCTAATGTCACGTACGCAATGCAAAAACATTATTTATCTACGTCATTTGAATTTGACCGGTCGCAACTGTTTCAAAATAAAAGTTTAAAGCAAGATATTTGTCGCAAACAAATATTGATCGATATATTTTTTTTAACTTGGTGTAATAAAAATTTTATACGCATTTAAAGTTCGTCACGTACGTTAATGTAGTACTACAAAAGCAACAAATGGTGAAATTTCAATAAAATTTCAAAAATGAAAAACTTAATCCCTTTTCGTATTATGATAGTCAGCATATATTTGATTCTCGAACTGCGTATTCATTAAGCTAAAAAAAAGAATTCAAATTAATTAGTGTGTACTGCTGTGTAGTAGGCTAAGGTGGCACTGTAAACTCAGCGCCCAAGTACATAGTATGCTATATGAAATGAATTTGAATTTCATTACTTAAGAATACTATAAGAGCAAAATCGGTCACTTACGCTGTCACGCACGCTATTAAATATTGTTCATTACAAAATCATCAAACATTTTTTTTATCACAAATTTACGGATAATAAAGAAAAAATAGTTGGCTTCGTTTAAGAAATTAAAAAAAAAGAATAGAACTTCACAATTCGCAGACTTTCGCATATTTTGCATGCACTTTAACATCACTTCCGTTTTATGTCACGTACACTATGCCCTTATTTTCCTCGATGTTTTAGACAGCAGGGTTTCAAATGTAATAAATTTTTTCACAGATAGTACCCTCTGAATGGAATATAACAACATTTTTTTCAATTAATCCTAATTTTGCAAAATCTATTCCACTTTGTAGGCATACAAATGTCACGTACGCTGACATGGAATTGCCCATATATACTATTTACACTAAAGAGTAAAATGTGGTTATATGATTGGGAACAGAAAATAAAAAAATCAATATGATTAGGAGGAGAAAATAAAAAAAATCAATTGTAAGCTTTACATGTGGAAGCTTAATTAAATGTGAGCTTTACATGTAAAAAAGAAGTTTAAAGTGGCGCCTTAAGGTATAAAAACTTTATTGATTTAAAATCGAAATACAAACTAAACGGCCTGGAACCAGCATAAACATACTACTGTTGAAATATGTAATAAATATTTACAAACCATTTTTTTAACCTTGAACAAAAGGTTTGTTTTGTAAGCACTGAAAAAACAGTAAAGACTTAATTTTTTATTCAAAGCTTTAAATATGCGCTCTGGTCTTTAATATGCTACAGTTCGTAACATCTTATTCAGAAAGAATTGGACATGAGACATTATTCTAAGGAACAAGTGAAAAATTAACGTTAATTAATTTCCACTTGCATGGCAGAACATAACGACGTTGTTTTTGGAGGCCATAATAGACTTTCATCGGTCAATAAAGTTATTTTTTTAGCAAAAAGCAATCAATTTTTTCTCAATCATTGTTGAATTTCCTGGCTAACAATAAGATTTCGTTTGTTGTGTGTAGGAAATTAAAACCATCACCATCGGAATGTGTAACATGCCCGCATATCTCTTCTAATGGTTCTTTCATTTCCTTTAGTTTCCTTTCTTTTCTGCTAATGTAAGCATATGCTTTTGATTTTCTTTAATGAAAATACTTTTGATGAATAAATTTTACCGTTAATTTAAATAAAAGCCAGTTTAGTCTTTTACTTTTATTTATTAATGAAGACAAAAAATTTGTTTATTATGTCATATTTCCTAGATATGAAATTAATAACAAATTGCATATTTTATGATACCATGGTTTCTTTCTGAATATTTTCCCGTATTTATTTCTTTAATAAATTAAAATTAGTTTTCTTTTTACCTTCATAGTACATCCATCCATTCATAGATACAAGTTGGTTTGTGTATGCATGTATTGGTAACAAATTATTTATCTACAAAGTAATATCTTTTAAGAGCCATTGTAAATTTCTACTGCTGAACGCTTGTCTGCGTATTTACCTTAAGAGAAATTAAACAAGAACAATGAATATTAATGAAGTCGAAAAAATATTGTAATCTTTAGCGTGTCATACTTTTTTTTCTCTATCATCTCTTATACTTTTTTATCTTCTTTTTTCTTTTTCATTACAATCCTCTTAAATATTAATGCGATATTTATACGTAGCACACAAACACATTTACATTCATAGCAAATATTACTTGTTCTATAAATGTCCTTTAATCATACAATACACGACGGTTGCAAGGATACTGCTAAAAACACATCATGAACTTTTATTAGCAATAAATTTGAAAAAAAAATGGCAAACAAATTCAAGGAAAAAATATATTTAAAAAAATCTTCATTGAACAGAATAAGAAAACAGCATCATCAACAGCAGACAGTAACGAGACATGCGAATTTTAGTATGTGCAAAGGACGATGATGATGTCATCTAGAAGAAAAAAATATCTGCTGTTCCTGTTGTGATAACAGCGATGATGATGTTGATGGTCTCTAAATATGAATCATAAAATTTTTTTTTACAATAACAAAAGCAAAAGGAATAGCAAAAATTCACAATATTTTACCAAAACTTTTTAGAAAATGTTCATATTTAAAACAAAGAAGATTTAAACTGTTGTTGTTTTGCAGGATGTTAACAAACAGACTTTCTCAACTTTTGTATAATGATAATAATTCAGTTTTTTGGAGAGAACAAAAAATAAAAAGTAAAAAAATTACTCATGAATATTTATGTTCATATTCATTCCGGTGTAGACACAACATATTGCATATTTTTGACTTGTTTTGTTGTTGAAGATTTTTTGTTTGTTTTATTTGTCTGAAACTTTTTTGTCAAACTAGCAAAAATATAAGAATATGACTAACTATAAGTATAGCTATAGCGATTACCAATTTCTATGATACAGCTATTGTTTGGCAAAAGCAACATTTATTAAATTTATTTCGCGCAATCTCCGAATGAAATAAAAATAAGTGTGTGGCACACGGATACCACACATATCACATTTTTCGTTTGGCCGATTTTTGTTTGTTTTTGGGCAATTGTTTTCTTTTTAACGTTTTTTAAAAAAATCGGCAAAAAAAAAAAACAAAAAAAATTGCCAAAAACCAAAAATCGCCAAAAAAGGAAAAAAATCGCCAGAATGAAAAAAGTGTCATAACCAAAAAAATCGCTAAAACTAAAAAAATCAACAAAAATCGAAAGAATCCCCAAAACCAAAAAAACGCCAAAACTAAATAAATCGCTAAAACTAAAATATCGTCAACAAGTAAGAAAAACACTAAAACCAGAAAATCGGCAAAACTAAAAAAATCAGCAAAAACGCAAAAATTGGAAAAAACGAAAAATCGCCAGAAAAAAAACGAAAAAATTCACGAAAATTAAAAAAGCGCCAAAAAAATCGCCAAAAAGCAACGAAAAATACTTAAAAAATAAAAAACTGAAATTAAACAAAAAATCACAACGAAAAAACTGCCCAAATGAAAAAGGTGTAAAAACGAAAAGGGAAATACAGATGTGTATTTTTACGGAACACTTCGTGTGCGAGCCAAAGTTGCACTTTACTTAATTTATTTTTATACTTGTTAATTAAGTCATGAATAGTTTTTTTCTGCTATAATTATGCCAATAATTCTTACAATTATTTTGCTTGCAATGTTTCAAAGTGAATGATGACAATTACTTGCGATAATTGTTTAACAATGACAACACTGGTTATACATATAAGAACAATATTACAAAGCCAATGACTAGCTAACAGCATTAATTTGACAGTAAATGATCTCATCTATGCATTGAAAAGCATATAAGTATCGCCTTATGTATTAATTTGTATCATAAAAACTTTTGCATAGTTTCAGGCTTTTATAATATTGAATCAATTAAAACTGCTTTAAGGCGCCACAATAAATAACCGTAAATTCTCTTTTATTTTTATTTAAAAAGGAATTTGTGTCACTCATGTCGATTTTCTTTTTTCTTCTTTTCTAGTTGTTGTTGCTAAACAAACAACTTTAACAATTTGCGTGTTTTATGGTTATAAAATAAATATTTTTTGATTTTCTTTTTTTTCATGCATACAAGAAAAAAAAATGTTGTAATTACAATTGGTAGAAATTGCTTTGAATTTGAGGTTTTACATTTTTAGTTAATTCGGAAATATGTATGTTTGTTGTATGTATGTATGCGATAAAATTCTTTAAAAAATATACTACATGTATTTGAAGCTTTTGGCAAATTTAATTTAATTTTTAATATTTGTTGTAAAATTTTGTTTGCAAAAAAGAGAAGAATCTAATTTGGAACTAACATAGTTTGTAAAAAATGCCTTTAGTTGTTGAATTGTTTGTAATAAAAATTTACTTTTGTATTGCCTGGGGATCAAGTAAATTTTTGTTGGTAAGAAAATTGTTTTATTATATTTTTGGTTTGAGTCTTAATTTAGTTTATAATAATAATTCTAAGATAAAAAATTAAATTAATGAAAGAGTTAAACAGAAGTAAATTGAATTGATTGCACTCTAAGCCACAGTTAACTTTCAGTTACCAGAACGCACAGTGGGGCTGATCGCAAAAATAAATGTCTTTGATATCAAAAATCTATAAAAGTATACTTACCTTTCCAACGATACATATCTATGTTACCCGTCTAATTAACAGATATTTTGGGTCCAAATTGTTCAAAGCTCACTATTTTCTGGTAGATGTACATATATCCTAGATATTATACTAATATCTACACACATACGTTACATATAATTAAAATTCTGACGTATACATTCTCGGTAAAAAAAACCAGCAAAAATAGCGTTACAAAATCTATGAACATCCCCTTACCAATGTTTGTCATTTGGTTGTCAAGGGGGAATGCTTTAATTGCTTTGTTCAATGTTACGAAAAGCTGCCGGCAACAAGAGTGATGACAAAAAGAAAAAAAAAAAACAACAACAACAACATCAACAGCAACAACTAGTATTTAAATAAATTGAGATGGAAATTGGTACCTTTTTATAAAGATTAGTTCTGGTTTATAAAATCAAAAGTCGTTATACTTGCACAACAACACACACTCATACACATAAAATTAAAATATATTTATTTGATTGTATTCCGGCCACATATGCCAGTTGGCCAAATCGTCCTGCACGACTTTGTCTTCGAAAATTTATGTCGATTAACTTTCAATGGATAATGTCTTGCATGTTGTCATGTATTATTAGCCCCTTTTCGCCACAACACTGTCGGCTATGTCTTCGATGTAACAAATGAGCTACAGTCTTTAATACTATCGAATGTCAAATTCTTTCACCACCAATGTTTTTAATACAAATCGTGCGCGATATGTTTTCTTCAATTAAACTTTTGATTCGATGACACAATGGACGACAATGGCTTTCAGTCTGTCTTCAATCAAACTTTGTGGAGGACAAAATGAACGACAATATCTTACTTTTTGTCTTCAAATAAAGAAATGAAACCAGCCGGCCAGATTATCTTACACGACATTGACGTCGACGATTCGTGTACGACTTGTCCTCTATCGATTAAATTTCCTAATCTACAATTTAAAGGAAGTCCTTGGTTACTACAATCTGCTAGAACAATTCTTGGATGTTGTTCTTTTGAGGACAAAATGAGTGACAATGTCATAAATATATATTGTATTCAGTCAAATTGTTGAGGAGAATATGAGCGACAATGTCTCATGTTTTGCCTACAATGACACTCTGTTGATGCCAAGATTAGTTACAATATCATACATTTTGTCTTCAATCAAACTTTCTTGATTACATTATGAGCGATAATGTCTTAAACTTTTGGCTTTAATCAGACTTTGTTGAGGATAAGACGAACCACAATTTCTCACATTTTATCTTCAATCAAACTCTGCTGAGGACGAGATGAACCATATTGTGACGAACAGTACAACAAAACTTTGTTGAGGACAAGGTGAGCAACAATGTCGTATGTTTTGATTTCAATGAAATTTTGTTGAGGACATGATGAGCGACAATGGCTTATATCTTTGTCTTTAATCAAACTTTGATGAAGACAAAATGAGTGACAGCGTCTTACATTTTGTCTCCATCAGACTATGTTGATGACAAGATGAGCGACAATGTCAAACGTTTTGCCTTCAATCAAAGAAATGAAAATGTTGACCTTTTGGTGTCGATGTTTTAGGTGACGCTATAGGTAGATAGAAAGCCCGTTCATAAATGCATCAAATTTAAATGTTCTAAAATGCTTTGCTGCTACTGCTATATCATCAGCAAGCTTCTGTTAGCATTGTAAAGAAAAGTTTGACCATAAAATGTACAGAAGTAGTGACTTTACGAACAGGCCCCGTGATAACTTATTAACATATAGTGAATTGAACCGCATCAGTTGAAATTAGAGAGATGCAAAGTGTACTCAAATGTATTCGTAAAATGTACTCGTATGAATTTCGTGTGTACATAGATGTATGTTCTTATGTATATGTGTGTACATACACAGCCTGTATATGTGTGTACATACACAGCCACGACCAAATATACATGTGTACATACATATATACACACATATATACAAAAAACACATGCATACACACACTAACATACATACGAGTACTTTCGAGTATATTCGTGCAGTCCTCTAGTTCAAATCCCAACGTCAATAAAAAAACATAAAAGATAAATTTGAGTATTAAAAATATTCAGTCTGTTCCCGTACGTGCACAAAGTTGCCCAAACTTAACCGAAAGCTCTTTTCAATACAAAATTTGTATTTAAAAAAGCTTTTGGGCAAGTTTGTGTAACTTTGTGCACGTACGGGAACAGACATATTATATACAGTCTGATTCATGATTAATTAAAAAAATTAATCATTTCTTATGGCAAAATAGGTGACATTATCGTCACGTAATCATTAACGATAATATAGGCGACATTGTCCTGACAACAATCACATTGACGTCCTCGTAATTGCACTGATATTGTGTGGACGGCAAAATGAGCGCCATTGTCGCTCTTTTGGTTTTCTGTAACTTTACGGCCATTGTCCTCAATATGTCTTCTACAGCGTACTGTGGTCAATTGGGATACGTAAACACATTTACACAGCCATGCGTGCATACATACATAGTATAATATATATGTTATCAAATATAGAAAGCATTTATAAACTTAAACAAACATTAGCCTAGATGTCAATTTTATCAACATCATATATTGCTTATGCTCATATTGTTACATACATATCGTCACCTGAAATGGAAGAGGAACCAACAACAACAGCAAAGTCAAGATTTAGAACATTGCATCAAAATCAGGAATGGAAAATGAATTTGTGATTTTGTAGCAATTATCAAAATAAAATTGGACCATAGCGATGACAACTGTATTTATTTATTAACAACAAAAACTAAAAAGAAAACGTACGTAGAAAAACTCAGATGTACAAAAAAATATTGCAAAATGAAAATGGTACATTTAAAGTAAAATCCATTTTTAAGATTGATGGTAAAAAGATACAAATTTGTAGAATCATCTGCTATTTTCAAAATGGAGCAATACACACAGTTTCAATGTAAAATCGTCAAAAACCAGGCTAATTTAATATTTTTCGGTAGTGCTTTTGCTTCATAGGTGTTTCATATAAATTCAACATGATTTACAACAATCTAGAAAGAACATTTTTCCTTTTGAAAAAAAAAATATATTTCAGGTTGAGTTAATATTCCCGTAAAGTTAAATCAAAATTAAGTTGATACTAAAATAATTAAATAATCAAGATTATTTCAAGTTGAAACAACGCAAATTTGATATTAAAACAATGCGAAGAATCATGTTGAATCAAAGTTATTTTAAGTTGAAACAACATGACTTTAATGTAGATATTTTATTAATTATTTTACTTACGTGATGCATATTAGCATAGACATCAGAAAACTTTGTGTTGTAATTGGCTGCCCCAGCCAAGAATTGAACTCGTGCCACTTGCATGATAGTCCATGCTCTAACCACTGCAGCCACAACAGCTTCAAACTTTAATTTAGATATTCACTAAATAAATACCATCGTATGTAAAATGAATTTAATTTTAATTCAACATGATTTAAATGATTGTCTAACATAAAACTTATTTAAAATAAAAGTTATGGTCATGTGATTTAAAATGAAATGAAATATTTTTAATAAAATTGTTTTAACAGTGCCAAATTTTAAATCAAAGAGATTTAAAGTTAGATTAATAATTTTTGTTGGTAACTCGATTTTCGTCGGCTAGTAGTCGGCTATATAAGAATAAACAACAACAGAACAACAACAAGTCACCCAACTGAGCACAACCGTGAGTTGTAGCGATGAACAAAGCAAATAAACACTGATACACTTAAACGACAAATTATTTCTGGTAAATTTAATATGATTTCCAATCAAAATTGCGTCATGTTGATCATACATTCCTCTTTTCTGTGTGTAAAAGTGCCCTAATATTTAAGACCTTCAAGTGAACAATACATTAAAGTCTGTCAGGTTATTAAATATTAATTATTTTTGCGAAAATTTGGAATAGATCATTTCGAGTACAGATAAATTTGTTAATATTTTTTTTAACTTCTTCTCGCTTATTTACAAATTTCGGCATAGTTTTCAAAGTATTTATGTTGCAAACTTTTTTTAAATTTCATTAATATATAATAAATAACATCAACCACACTGAAAGAATTTCGCTTCATAAATCCAATGAAAAAATTTCGTTGGCCTTTTTTCACAAACCTAATAAAATATTTCACATTTCTAATGAAATTTCACGAATATTGTGAAAGAATTTCATTGGTTCATTAACTTTCATATTTTTGATAGAAAATTTCATTGCATTTATGACAGCAACATTTTGCCGTTTTATGGAAACCTCTTTAGGTTTGGACAAAATATTTTAATTGATACTTAAAATTCTTCAAATATATATTATACAAAATTAAAAAAATAAATAAAATTTGTATGTTCTAGAGTGTCATAATTTCAATGAAATATATTTCATTGATTTGATGAAAAGTTTCATTGGATTTATGAAATAAATAAATCACATACATATATTTTTAAGCATACCTTTATTTATTTCAACAGTTGACAGTCATAAGCGAACAAGAAAATAGTTTTATATGTTTCTTGTTGTTATTGTACTATTTCTTATTATTATACACTCATAGACACATTGTTTTGACAGTGCTTTTGGCTGAACTAGTTAAGACGTTGCCTATAGAGCAAATAACGAGAATCAAGAGTCTGAGATCGATACTTCGAGCGATCATCAACATTAAAAAATTTTCTGGTGTTCACTGCCGTCCTAGTACGTATTTTAACCATGGAATTGTGAATAAATTAAAATACACACAAAAAATAAGTTAATGAGGCTACTAAGTAATGTAATAATTTCATTAAAGTAATGAAATAATTTCATTAAAATAATGACAGAATATCAATAAAATAATGACAGAGTTTCATTAAACTAATGAAATAATTTCATTAAAATGATGAAACAGTTTCATTAAAACAATTAAATAATTTCACTGATATAATGAAATATGTTCATGAAATTAATACACTACATTAAAATAATTTTAACGAAACTTGTTTCATTAATCCAACGAAGCGTGACGTTGGTTGAGTTTTAATGAAATTTTTCATTGAATTAATGTCAAAATTCACAGAATTTATGAAGAAAATTCTTTCAGTGCATCTCTAGAAAAGTCACATGTTATCATATAAGAAACAATATTTTAACTAAATAAAAATAAAAATAAATAATATTATTAATATCGCCTTTACCGTGCAGCATACCTTTTTATATGGGAAACCAACGCAATCTGTTATGGAAAGTTTTTAAATAATACATATTAATCTGTGCATAACCCCCCTTTTACCTTTCCAACCATGAAAATTGTGTTAGTCATAGAATAACAATTTTGATTTGTAAATTTTACCATATAATTAACTATAGTAGCACGGTAACAATAAATTTCAAAATGTATCAAAAAATATGTGCAATTAAACCATGATTTCTATCCCCGATCAAAATATGTTTGTAAGTAGACTTGTGTCGGGCTCGCTCTGTAGTTTAGGTTAGATGCAAACCGTTGGTCAAACCCATAGATTTTTAAATTGGCAAAGGTTTGTGTTGGTATTCTAAAAGAGTTCGATACAAAATTTATATTTATAGTAAACAAATTCAGACTTGTTATGAATACTATTCTAAAAAAGTCGTTTTTCTACTCAAAATTATTATCATTTTATTGACCAAAGAAATTTATTATTCAGGCTTAAGTTCGTTCAATTTAATTTTTACAATTAAATCATTTTTTATTGAGAAATAATTTTTCAAAGCATGTGGCAATTGATTGTTAGATAGTTTCCCGTGTAATACGGATAAAACAAAACATATGTAAACCCTAAGAACTAGAGAAAGGAGCTCTCTCAATCTTGGGTGAGAAATATAAACAAAAAGGACAAGTGTGGTTGTTGATTAGGATAAGTGCCAAGTATGGTAAATTTCTAAGCCACCATAAAATAAGCTTAAAGCCAGGAAACATAGAGCTTTAATGCAATTGGTTTAATGCCAGATATTTACCGCTTGACTTTGTAGGCTGAGTAGCCTAGAGTATAGAGAGCTCTGATTGTAGTTAATCCCGAAAACATCGATGTTCAGTTTGACCCTCACAAAAGTCAAGAAATTGGTCTTTGTACTTTTTAATTGCCACATGCTTTGAAAAATTATTTCTCAATAAAAAATGATTTAATTGTAAAAATTAAATTGAACGAACTTAAGCCTGAATAATAAATTTCTTTGGATAAAACCCATATAGTTCGACTAAATACACACAACTTCAATCATTCTATTAAGTTTTGTATCTCCGTTGTTAAAATTATGAACTGTTGGATGAACCTTTTGCATTTTATACGACGATATGCACTTACATATAGCCGAACTTATGTATATTAGTCACTCATACTCATATTTACGCATGTATTTATATCCTTGACTTAAATAGTACTTCAATACTACTTGAGTCTGAAATGCTCTCATCAATTATTCATGATGTCAATAGACGAACAAAAAAACAGACAAACGAATAACTAAACTAAAATTCTATTGTTAAAACAAACTGGATAACAAATACTGTACGCATATAAAAACCCTGTAGGCTCAGATGTTGCCGACGAAATTTTCATCGATGATGTCTGCAAGACAATCAATGATTTGTCGGCTATAAAACATATTTAGAATTAAGTATGGTGACAAGGTGGCATACGTTGTCGTGTATAAAGAAATTGCTATGACAAAATTATGAAAATTTGTGCTATCAAACCTTATTGACGACAATATGAATAGCAAGTGCATGCAAATTGACGTCTGTACAGTTTTATTGCCGACAACAAGAGTAATAACTGCATGCATCGAAGTTTTCGTGTGTACAGTTTTATTGCCGACAACACTAGTAACAACTGCATCGAAGTTGTCGTACTTCCATTTATGTACATTAAAGAGTTTAAGTTGCCCACAAGACGTGTTTTTGTATAAAGCATTTTGAGTACCTCGTATCGTAAGTAGCGTGCTAGCTTATCAGTGTGGAGGTTGTGGGTTCGATTGGATTATTACATTTTAAATTTTATTATACATATACATATGCATTGATAACACCTTTAGTAGCATGTTATCAATGTTGTCACTAATTACTTCTGTGCCCTATGTTCAAAAATGTCGTTCGTAGTTGGCTTGGAATGTCATGAATTCACCGTCGGTGATAGATACTTCTTTCGCACATACATCTACGACATTTCGAAGACTGGGCGGGCCTACACGCAGAAAATTCGCAATGTAAAATCGTTGAAAACCCGGTTAATTTCATATTTTTTGGTAGCGATTTTGCTTCATAGGTGTTTCATGTTAATTCAACATGATTTGCAATAATCTTAAAGCAACATTTATTCTTTTGAATTAACTATATTTCATGTTGATTTAATATTGCAGTACAGTTAAATCAAAATCATGTTCAATCAAAGTTATTTCGAGTTGAAACAACGTTAGTTTGATATTGGAACAAGACGAAGAATTATGCGGAATCAAAGTTATTTCAAGTTGAAACAACGTGAACTTCATATTGATACAACAATAAGAATAATGTTGAACTATCAAGTTGAAACAACATGACTTTAATGTAGCTATTTTATTAATCAGAAAACTTCGTGTTGTAGTTGGCTGCCCCAGCCAAGATTTTGACATAAAACCTTTTTGAAATTAAAGTTATAGTCATGTTGATTCAAAATGAAATGTAACGTTTGTAACAAAGTTGTTTTAACAGTGAAACGCTTTAAATCTAAGAGATTTAAGGTTAGATTATTTAATTTTTCATTTAAAATTAATATGAAACAATAGTAATTTTAAATTAGCAGCAGTAAAATTTTGGTGGCAATTCATTTTTTGTCATCTACATAGCCGACACATATAAGAATAAACAACAACAAGTCACACAACTAAGCACAACAGTGAACTGTAGCAATGAACAAACACTAACACACTTAAACGACAAATTATTTCTTGTAAATTTAATTTGATTTCAAATCACAATTGCGTCATGTTGATTTTACATTCCTTTTTTTTCTGTGTGTACGGGTTATGTACATATGTACGCACCCATCGACAAAAGAAAATGTAAACGGATTTACATACACAGGCGCAAAAACAAAATTTAATTTTTAGTAAAGAGTTTCAATAAATTAGTAAAAATTTTTTTCTAGAAACGGACACCTACAAACAACTTTGTAAATTCAAACAAAAGTGGCTCCATAATTGTTGCACTATCGTAGTTTTGGTTAATTAAAAATAACTTTATATGGTGGCGCCATTCCCCCGCATAAGTAAAAAAGAACAGCCGATTTGAATTTCTGGATTGTTTGTAAAACGATTCCAAAATTTCAAAGCGATCGGCCTTGCCGTTTGGCTTCCTATAAGGAAAAAACACAGATCCATTTTTATTTATATCGATTTGTATCCATAAGAATTGCGACCACATTCAACCGAGCCAGCTAACAAGTTGTGATAAATGGATAAAGACATGAGCACTAGGGTCTAGGGATGGGCAAGTGAAAAAATATATCGATATATATCGATATCGATATAATTTTAAATATCGATCGTCATCGATATATATATCGAATAAAAAATATCGAAATATCAATATTTTTCAACAATGATAATTCATACGTAGTTCCCAAATTTTTTTTTAAATAAAACAGAAAAATTACCTTTCTTATAAATAATTAAGCTGGAAGAAGTTAATTCCCAAGATCCTTACTATTCCACCAATATTTCATGGAACATACATCAACAAAATTACACTCAAAGAATGATAATTTTTCGAATAGACAAAATGTTATAAATAAAACAAAAGATTTTGTTAGTAATATGATATTTGATGAAGACTGCCAAAATGTTCATCATTTGGAAGAACCTGTAACCCCAGAGGACGCGGCCCCATCCTCTAGGGGTTACAGGTTCCCCCAAAGGAGATAAGATGCGTATCTCGAATGTTCTTTATTTTAATTGAGAAGTAGAACGCTTACATTTAAAAAATATTTTTTCAGTAGCCATAAGTCCGTGTTTTTCAATTGTAAGTCACGTAGTATGAGAAAGCGCGAAAAACGCGATTTCGAAAAAATCCAGATACGCCTTTTTTATATTTAGCCATCGAAATATTTTCAAAAGCTCTAAATTAAATGGAAAAGTTCCTAAATTAATGGAAAAAATATTATATATAAAGGGGGGTTAAATTTTAAGGGCCGATGTTGATTTTGAATAAAACACAACTTATTTAGGAAATTATTGTCATATCTTTTTATTATGATAATATGATATGGTTAAATTATATATGGAAGAAAATATCTGCCAAATGGCCGCCGTGACCTCGACGACACACCTCCATCCGATGGTCCAAATTTTCGATGACGCTGAGGCATAATTGAGGTTCTATGCCGTTAATATGCCGAATTATCTCATCCTTTAGCTCTTGAATTGTTGCTGGCTTATCGACGTACACCTTTTCTTTCAAATAACCGCAAAGAAAGAAGTTCAACGGTGTCAAATCACATGATCTTGGCGGCCAATTGACATCCGCCACCACGTGAGATAGCACGGCCATTGAATTTGTCGTGCAAAAGAGCCATTGTTTCGTTAGCTGTGTGGCAAGTGGCACCGTCCTGTTGAAACTACATATCGTCCACATCCATATCTTCCAATTCGGGCCATCAACGACGAGCGTGAGAGGTGCAATGCTTGGGCACGACGACGAGTTGAGGTGGACGGCTCTTCAGCCACATTATCGCGAACAGTAGCAATATTTTCTGCAGTACGAGCTTTACGAGCTGTACGAGCATGCACTGGTATTTTCACATCTCCTACAGACCCGGTTTGCTCAAATTTTTGCACGATTTTTCCGATTGTACGCGCATTTGGACGATTAAATTGACCGAAAAAATCACGAAGTGCACGATATGCATTTTGATTTGAACGCCCATTTTCATAATAAGGCTGAATAACTTTAACGCGTTGCTCGATTCTCTACCTTGCCATGGTTCAAATTGAGTAAGTCTGAAATTGAGAAATGTCAAATGAAATGAAGAAAAAAACTTGACGTTTAGGTGTTGCTCACATTCAACATCGGCTCTTAAAATTTAACCACCCTTTATATAATATTTTAGGCAATACGAATGCATTTGAAACACCATAAATCCTTGTCTGAATGATTTGTACACTCTAAAACAATACTTTAAATTTAGGATCATATATTGTCTAAATTTGTGTTGAAAATTTCTCGTTGTCTAAAATTACATCGATTTTGTAGTTATTTTATTAAAGAAAAAACCTTTAAAATTAAACATATTTAGTCCAAGTGGAAAAATGTAATATAAAGTATAATACGGCTACGGCTGAATAGTAGATACGTCAGACTACCAGTCTGGAGGTCGCAGTTCAAACCTGCACGCAGCCAATCGTTTTTTTAGTAAAAACATTTTGTTGAAAAATAATGCGTGTGTAATTTTAGGTCGATAATAATTTGTAAAGTGTTGCCGACTATTATCGACCTAATTTTCAACAACAGTGTTTTAGAATGTAGATTCATTCAAAAAAGAATCATTCCTTTACAGCTCTGGTGTATATGTTGTATGTGTGATTATATTTCATTTATTTGTTGCTTTTGAGACACATTATTTCACCAACAAAAAACTTAAGTGACATCTTTTGATGACAAATAAAAACAATTAAACACAAACAATGTACATACGAGTACATATGTTTGTTTGTTGGGTTATATACAGCCATGTCACAGAATACCATTCCGATCGGAAGTGGTTTCAATTCCGTAAGTTGCTTCTTCAGAAAACGAAAAACGAAAATTTTCTTCGTAATCAAACCACTTTTAAATTTCAAAGTGGAATTGAATAACACTTTTTTAGGGACTTCATTTGCAGCAAATATTAAAAAACGTGCCTACTCTTAGGAGCGTCAAATAAATATTTGGTCATGAGCTTTCCATGTTAATAAAAAGCTTAATGCGAGCTGTGCATCTAAAAACAAGAGTAAACAAACGCCTCAAGGTATAAAAACTTTATAGTAGAAACGAAATACAAAATAAACGGAATCTAAAGCACCAAAAATGTACTTTTTCGGAATGACAACTACGAAATCAAAACCAATCTGAACGGAATCTGTGACATGGCTGATAGCTTATGTCCCACTAGTTGTTGTATTAGTTCTTATGATCTTTCACTCTCTTTGATAACAAGTTGTTTTTTTTTGTCGTTGCTGCAAATTCATGAATAGAAAATGACAACAATTTTCAAAAAGAAAAAACAAAACAAAAAATATGACAAGATTCATTTCATTCATGGCAACAACATGCATCATAAAACGAAATGAAATGAAAAATTTACATTTTCATTAGAAATTGAAGAAAAAAAAATAGAATAAAAAAGGAAAACTAAATTATGTATAAACTGACAAGAAAAAATGTCAAAAGTTCGTATGAAAAACTAGAAAATTTATATTTGAATTTCCATTTTCCATAGTTTATATGCATGACAAGGTTTTAGTAAATTTTTTGGTTTTTCTCTTTTTTTTTTGTACCCCTTTCAAGAAAAATTACTTTAAAAGTCTGCACTTGTACGAGTGAGTATTCTGCTGTTGCTTAATTTAAATACAAAATGATGATACAATTGTTGTTCAAAAACTGAAGAAAGTTTCCTGTTCTTTAGCCATGACCGATTTAGCATTGCCGATTTGATGTTCATTCTTTGTGTGAAAATGTTTTATAGAGGATGTGAGTAATTCTAGAAAACAAATAAATGTTTTGTTAAAGAGAGATTCTGTTGAATATATTGTTCAAACATGTGTTTCTTTGTATTTTAAACGAAGAAGGAAAAAAATACGAAAACTATGTATTCTTAATTTTTTAAATGGTTTAACTTAATCTTTGGAGAAGTTTCGGTTAAACAAAGTAGAAAAAGAAATGTTTCTTGTATTTTTGTTAAAGTGAACACTAAACTTAAATAGCATTAAATTAAAAAATGTTAAAAACCTCCGAAGAAAAATTATGATAACTTCAAAATTGGTTCAGGTTTTTTCCAAAGCGCCGCGCCGTACTAACGAGCATTATGTCTCAGAAACCGGACAAAACTATTTTAGCCTATTTTTTTATTGGAAAATAATAAAAATACATAAGTGAATACAGTTAACATATCTGGGTTGTTTTATCACAACATCTTAAGTCGACTTAAGTCAAAATCGAGATAAGTTGTTCATATCCGGTAGTGACATAGAGTAATCTTAAGACTACTCTGATGTAATGCAGTCATGCACCATGACTTTTCCAAACTAGAGTTTGTAGCTAAGTGACAAGCATTCATTTTTAACCGATTGCAAATAGTATGTGCAATCGTAAAAACACGAACACTTCAGCGCTCCATCAAGTAGTGACATGGAGGAGTTTTGAGTCTACTCCTATGTAATGCTACGCTGGGTTATATGGTCCAGCCCTAAGACATTGTAAGGTTGAATCGTCCGTGTTTTCTTTATGCATTTGGGTTACCTTTTACCTAGCCGTAGTCCCCTATGGAGTATACTTTACATGCGTGTATAGACTTGTCGCGTTATCTTCAGGGTGTTAATTAGTTACAAACCAAATTTACTTATACATTTTCATTAAAGGCTCGCAGTATTAAAATTATGATAAAGAAAATTTTTCATTCCATTGATGTTAAATTTAAGTATAGTTTGATAGTCTGTTTGTAGAAGTTTCCGTTCATAAATAATTAAATATGAATTGTATGTATGTATGTGACATAATTGACAGTATTTACAGGATGTAAGATATTGATAAAATAGAATTGTGAAAAATATACTCAATTTGTATTGAAACATAAACCATAGAAAAACATAGAAGCCTGACTGGCCGCAAATAGCTGTCAGAAACCTAAGTCGGTTGTCAAAAAAAAAACCTAAGTCTAAGAATGTATTAGTAGAACATTTTGTATTAGTATTGGCTTAAATAAAAATTTCCCCACAGCACCAAACCATACTTAGTTGTATTTTACAAAATTTATATTTCTTAAACATGAATTTTTAGTTATTATACACAATTAATTTTGCATTAATTAATGAAAATATGAACGTAGAATCCTTTTTAATACATTTAAGTTCAAAAACTGTTGATCTGATAAACATTTTTTTGCGATTTTTCTATTTGGTACTAAAATATTTATCCTAAATATTAAAAAATGCAATACTGTTGAATGAAAAAAAGGGTTTAAGACTTCGATAAATTTCAACACACAAATGTCAACAAAATTAAAAAAATATATATTAAAATTACAGCAAGAAGAAACATAAAATTTATACCAAAACAAATAAAAAAATTAAATGAAATAAAAAAAGTGTTTGTGTGTGCAAAAACGATAAATTTTATCGTGTTTTCAAGTCCCAAAATTGTGCTCTATGATGTGTGTTGAATTGCCTCTCTCAATTTTGGTGAATACACAAGACCTATACGTGTAAGAGAGTTGTCAATTTTTTATAGACAGGCCGAGAGTTGAAAATCTACGTATTTATCTATGACATAAACCACTGATAAACATAGATAGTAAGCTCTCGCACTGTGAATAAAATAAGGACAGCTCTCTTTACACATATAGATATTGTGAATTCTACAAAATTGAGAGGACACCACTTTTGCATTTCAACACACTTGATAGACTATAATTTTTCCACTTGAAAATGCACTAAATCGTAACTTTTTTCACGCACAAACACTTTTTAGTTTTATTTAATTTTTTTATTTGTTTTAATATAAATTTTATATATCCTCTTGCTGTAATTTTAAAATATTTCTTTTAATTTTGTTGAGAGTTGTGTGTTGAAATTTATCAAAGTTTTCAACCCTATTTTTCATTGAACAGTATTGTATTTTTGTTCCTATTTGGGATAACATTTTTTGGTACCAAATAGAAAAATTGCAAAAAAATGTTAGCAAATCAATATCTTTTGAGCTCGAATGTATTAAAAAGCATTCTAAATTCTATTTTCATTAATTAATACAACAATACTTGCATAAACTGCTAAGAATTCATGTATAAAAATTGTATGTATGTAAATAGTTTAGAATACTTTTTGCTACAAACAAGTGCGGCTTTAGTGCTGTGGGGAAATTTTTGTTTTAAACTAATACTAATACAAAATGTACTACTAATACATACTTAGACTTAGGTTTTTGATAGCACACTTAGGGCTTTGAAGTTTCTGTTTGGCCTCTATGTACCCTATGACATAAACGCTCTCAGAAAAACCAAAAATGATGGGTTGAGACTCTTACTATGAAGATTTTAGCATTAAATATTTTTTCATTTCAATTTGCGTGGGCTATTAACTTTGCTCACGTCATTAGCGTGAATCATATTTGATCAAAATTTCTTTTGTAATATAAAAAATAAATAATAATAAAAAATGTAATGTCAAGACAATAGCAAAAAATTTACTCATTTCTACTCGTCATCGACAACAATTTACTGTTACTGGCAGCCACCTACTACTCTCTAAGGCATAGAAAATGGGAAAAGGATATTAATAGTAGTAAATTTTTTTCCAAAGCGAGTAGACAAGTGCCGATTTCTTGCTAATGTCTAGTTACGGAATAAGGGGGATTGTTCATTATTAAGATATAAGATACTTTTAGCGAAGGCTCTATTATAATAAAATGTTCTTAACTAATATAATCACATCTTAGCACGTATCACGCTTCGCTGAAACAAGAAAGCGATTTTTTGGTATCCCCTCCAATTATACAAACGATTTAGATAGAAATATATAATGTTAAAGGCATTTGTTTCCAGATGTACTCAATCTATATGTTGGGATTTATAAGCATATAAAGTTGCTACTAAAATTAATAAATTAATATAATTCAATAAATGTCATTTTTTCTGTGTACGCACATACGCACCTGCTTTTTTCCACACTCGAATTATCCAACAAGTATTTTTAAACATGATGATCAGGGTTCGGACTTGCATGCAACTAAAAATTTATTATAAGCGCTTAACAAATGTATCTAAAAATGACAAATATGTGCAAAAATATGCATTTACCTACGAACACAGTACCAAAACTAAAATAATATGACAATATATTTTTTAAATATTTTTTTATTATTAGAGAAAAAAATAAAATAAACACAATTGGGTCTATTATTTAGTACAACCAAACTTTAGTTGCGTTGCCAGTTGGCAACTGAAAATTAATGGCTGCCAGAAGGGCACTAAATAGGAACTGAAATTGACAGCTCTCATTTGCGAATTGCCATCAGTGTATCATTTTCAACAACTGGCAACTCAACTGAGGCTCACTCAGTTGCCATCCATAATCGGCATATTAAATTTTTTTCTCCAAAAATTGGGAAATTTGCATGAAAAAATTTTTTATAACTTCAAAAATATGCATTTATTGCCAAAATATGCAAAAATATACACTTACCACCAAAATATGCAAAAATATGCAACTACAAATCGTTGCCAAACTACTTAAAATTTAATGATTCGCATAAATAATTAGTCAATACCTCTTTATCTATCACCACAAAAAACATGCATTTGCATGAAAGTCAGAGCCCTGATGATGATTATAGATGCATTATGTATAACGAGTTATATCGTTACTGCAGTAACTGTATATTATGTAATTATTTAAAAATTAGTAATTCGACAAATATATCGTTGCTACTCCTGCAAAAAGAGATATGCGAAATATCTAAAAAAAATATGCTTGAACAGTTTAAAGCTTTAAACTATATCCTAAGCTTAAAACAATATAGTAAAACATGGATTTTGAATTTACATTAATTCAAATATTGAACTAAAAAGCCGAAATAATAAAAATTTCCAACTTATACATATTCAGTTCAAAATAAAAATTACGTAAAAATGGATTTTTTTGTTTGTAGATAAAACGAAAAAAAATATTTCTCCTTACAAATCCATATGAATGCAAATAAGCTGCAAGTATGGGTAGCATATCCAAATTACATACGCGTATAACCAACACGTAATGTTTTAGAGGATATATATGTTTTTATGTATAAAAATAATTCATAAATTTATTAACTGCTCACACATGATTACTCACATTCAAACATCCTCTCAATTGTATGAATTATATGCGCAGCGTTGCCAGAATGATGATTTTATCATATTTTTGATGATTTTTAAACTAAAATATGATTTGATGATTTTTCCCCCCATACGATGATTTTTTTTCTCGCAAATGATTATTTTTTTATACTTGCTTGGATATATATAAACAGTTATTGAAAGGTATCATGCCTTACGTTTTGTAATTGTTTGGATCAATTAATATATAATTTTCAATAGCTCTTAACATTGTAGCGCATTGAATTAACTGTGTGAACTTTATCTGACTAAAGTATTTTGAATTTTGTACTATATTTCCCTTTTCTTTGAATTTGGTTAGTTTTTTCCGGCTTTAGCAAATTTTAATGTATAAAAATTTGAAAAATGGTTTTGACAGATATATTTTGTGAAACATATTTACAAAGTTTAATGCGCTAAATTCAAATCCATTTTCAGTTTTTTCTATGACTTACAAATTTTTTTAATGAGCATGACTAATATTTCCACTAGATACATCAGAATATTTCACCCAAGCTCAAGAACGGTTTGCCCGATTTGAATAAATAAGCCACAAAAAAATCCTATTAAAATTCTTTTAAGTCATGCACATATTATTTTTTATATATCACACTGTTTCGGAGTTATTCAGAAATTAGCGCGAACTTTGTTTTTTTTGCAATATAAAATTTTTTTGTTTGCAAAAACTCTTGAAAAACGGGAAAAAATTTACACTTTTATCATTAGATGTTAGCTAGGATAGCTACAAATAAAATAAGTTCTAAATGATGAAAATCAATGGACAAATGTTGATTTCATTCACAATTAAGTGAAGGAACTCAATTGATAAAAATAACAATTTCCATGCACAGAAAAATTTCAATTTGTGTGTATAAGTTACATCAGCTAATTATGAATAAAATCGACATTTGTTCATCGATTTTAATGGTTTATGCCGTATTATACTCCTAACATACCTACATAGCTTCTCGAAATTGTTCCTGCTTTCTGAGATATCAAGCATTCATTGTGCTCGATATCGATATCATCATTTATTAAAAATTTTTTGTAAAAATTTTTTTTTTTAAATAAAAAAATAAAAATTAGAAATCATGTAAAATGCCAAGTTTCATCAATATTAACTTTTTATTCCATGTAAATATCTTTTCTAATAACATTTATACGCTTATTTTCAATAAAAGTAGAAAATTTCATCTCAATAACAAGTTACTCAATACAGAGCAGTTAGTATACACATGGAGCAACAAAAGCTACTTTTTACAAATAAAATAAAAAAGTGGTTACTGGAGCACAAAACAAGATATTTTACTTTTAGTAAAAATATGTTAATTTCTAGTCGGATTGATGAAAGTTCACAAAAATTTAAATTTTTCTTCCAAACATATGACGGAAGCAGTGGTGAGAATACACAAATTTTATCGAATATGTTTTGAGAAAACTTTATGTAAATCTTCTTTGCTGTTTTTCTCCATTCCGGCTTTTTGGCATATGGGCTAAACCAATACTAAGGTCGCGATATTTTTATTTAAAGGCTCGAAAAATGTTTTTTTGCATACTAGTGTATTTACTTATGTTTTTTGAGGTTTTCCGAATTTTGGAAATTTGTGCGTAAATTCGGCCATTTTTCGCGGTGGAAGTGACTTGGCCGCATTTTTATATGTTTTACAGTCATGGTAATATTTTTATATACTTTTTCACTAATTTTTACTATTACACACAATTTTGAAGTGTATAAGAATTTTTTTAATATTGGTTGCCAAAAAAGTAATAACTCTCTTATATAGAAGATGACATATAAGGAAATCATATAAACTTATAAGAGTGCTTTTTTGTTTTAGTTTACTATACGAGTAAAAGCCTCATTGTTCAGCTTTGGAATAAAAATTTTGGAATAAAATTTGTGATGATTTTTTATATCAAAATATGATTTTTATTTCGTCAAATGATGACTTTATTCGAAAAGCTTCTGGCAATGCTGTATATGCGTATGCATGTAACTTCTTTAACAAATGCATACATTCATATGTATGTATGTCCTTATCACAGTACATGCACTTGTGTAAGTGTATGTATGTATATTTGAGCTTGCTAAAATTTTTAATTTAATTACTCTATATCACAGCACACAAACACAAAAATTTATGAAATTTTCTGCCAGCATATTGCTGCCTGCAAGTCAGCAGAAAATTTTCAAATTTTACACATACTGACTTTAACAATTACTTTCAAATTCGTTCATATGTAAATAACTGTAAAACAGGATGTTTTGCAATGTCATGTTATTTGAAATGAAATCAATTTTATATTTAGTACAAATATGTATTCAATAAAATTTTGGAATAGTTTTTTCAAGGACTTTTTTTTTATTGTACTAGCACTACTTTCTTATAAATATAATTTTTTTGTTTTTGAGGAATAAAAATACCACTACTTGTAGAAAACCCTTTACATTGAAAATGCTTATTAAGGAACTAATTTCTTGCAACTTTTTTTATTAATGATTGATATTTGTGTTTAAAATATAATTATAATAAAGCATTCGTACTCTTATTGTGTGTGCAAATGTGTGTAGTATTGCAAATGCTTATATAATTTTTAAGGATTTTGAGTTACATGTTTGTGGCGACAAACATAATTGTTTCTATATAAACTAAGTGTTTTTGCCTAAGTACTGTTACAAATATCAATTAAAGTTTTAATTAAAAACTTTTGTTATGAACATGCATGCACACATGCATACATTATTAGTTTTAACACAGACACAAAACACATTTGCCATCATTAGCCTCACATATATAGTACAAAATTTAATTTGATATACTTAATTACATAACACTATGCAACAAGAAAAATAGAAAAGATAACTATATGCCAGTTTTTTTTGATGATGGTTTCGGAGTTAAACAAGCAAGAATAAAGAATAAAAAAATGTTTAGCAATATTAAAAAAAATTAATTTTTAAAAGTTTATAAATAATCGAAAATAATAAGAACTCTTTATAATTTTTCATGTAATTAACGGCGCAATGAACTAAGTCCCCACGAATTAAGTCGCCCCAAAAAAATATGAAATAAATCCTCAATTTCGAAAATGAAATAAATCCCCAACAAAATTAAATAATGCTCCAAACAGAAATGAAATAATACCCTAATTTTTGGGCACTTAGGTTAGGTTAGGTTGAACAGGCTGCCGGTTTCTAACAACCGGCCCACTTGGGTCCTTAGGTCCCTTTGTGATGCCTGGGATGGATAGTAGGGAAGTTCAGAGAGGTGTCCCTCCTATCCCAGAGGTTGGGTCGGTGTTAAGCCAACCCGAGTATCGTATGAATGAATTTATTCCCCTAATGTCGCATTCCCCCAGGTCTGCTAGTTCGGGTAGTGACGGATTTCCCAAGTATGACGCCCTATTTCTATATAATGCTGGACATCGACAGAGGAGGTGTTTGACAGTTTCTTCCTCCTCCTCATTCTGACAACTTCTACAGAAATCGTTAAAAGAAAGATTTAATCTTCTGGCATGGACACCAATAAAACAGTGCCCTGTTATGACCGTTACGAGTATACGCAGCTGTTGAGAGGGAGGCCCAGTATGGTTGCAGATCTTGCGAAGTTATACTGGGGCCAGATGGATCTGGAAACCTAACAAGTGATTTCATTTGTCCATATGGTTTGCGCTTCTCTAAATAGTTGGTGCTGAATTTGTATTTTAAAGCTTTTTAGTGGGACACCTACTAACCAGTCGATGTCATTTTCATGTAGGCGGGCACCGGCCTTGGCTAGACCGTCCGCGATAATGGTACCGGGCACCCCCGCGTGGCCCGGTACCCAGAAGAGCCCTAGGTTCGCATGTCTCGCCATCTCATTCAGAGATGCCCGGCATTCTTTAACCAATTCCGATGTTGTGTAAACACCAGATAGAGCATGTAGTACCGCCTTACTGTCGGTACAAATTCGGATGTCCTGATCGAATATCCTGTAGTACCTTAACCAGTTGGCTGCCCTTTTAATTGCCGATATTTCAGCCTGAGTGATGCTACATTGGTTTGGTAGCCTAAAGTTTATCCTACGTTGCATTTGTGGGATGTATAAGCCCCCGCCCACTCCGATGCCCGACTTTGACCCATCGGTGTAGATCTCGAGCACATCCTCAGAGGATGTGCCCGAGAAGTCCAGCAGGAATCTTTTGTCGGGCATCAGAGTAGGCGAGCAGTAGTCAGTGTGTTCGGGAAGATCTGAGATTTGCCCTAATATCGTCGCATGGCCTATGTTACCCCGCTTCCATGCACCTGAGGCATCTAGTCTAACCGCCGAGTTTATGGCCAGTTGTTTGATCATGAGTTCAGCAGGAAGCCAATGCAGTATGGTGAACAGTGCTTTGGATGGAGTAGTGCGAGGTGCACCCGTGATCAGCAAAGCAGATGTTCGAAGAACCTTTTCTATTATTTTAGAGTATGTGGCTCTATTTTAGGAAGTCCACCAGACGACAGACCCATACATTAGTATGGGCTTAACCACCATTTCAAAAAGCCAATTGACGTTTTTGGGACTTACGCCCCACCTGTTGCCGATCGCCCTTTTGCAGGTGTATAGAGCAATAGCAGCCTTGGCTGCCCTAGCTTGAACGTTGGGGTACCATGAAAGCTTAGAGTCCAGTATAATACCGAGATACTTCACGCTATCTGATAACCTAAGGGTGACTCCGTTGAGAGTCGGTAACGTGAAAGTCGGTGTCTTGTATTTTCTCGTAAAGAGAACAAGATCCGTCTTTTGAGGGTTAGCATTAAGACCACCTTCAACGCTCCATCTACTTATGATACCTAATGGCGATTGAAGACGTTGAGAGTATCTAGAAATTTACCAGATATTGCTACTACTACGTCATCCGCGTAGGCTACTGATTTAAACCTCATAGAGTCTAGTTCCACCAGTACCGAATTTGGGCACTTATTTCATACAAAATAAAACCCAAATTTTTTTAATGAAATAAATCCCCAATATAATACATATAAAATTATGCGCCACAAAATAAGGTCCAAGGTTTAAGAAATTTCTCCTCTGTCGAATAGTGGCTCGACTGATTGGATATTGTCGAATAGCCGTACTTCCGCTGAGATTTCCTCTTCTGTGCATTTCAAATAGCGGCTTCGCTGATTCAAATTTTTTTTTCTTAGCCGGCCTTTGGCCGGGTTTTCTTCTCTCCGTATGTTGAACAATAGCTTCTCAGAATAAATATTTTCTGCCTAGACAGAATTTGTATTATTAAGACGACTAGCTATGTAGCTATGCAAAAAAAACTCCACTCAGCGCAGCCGCTTTTCGACATACATAGAGAAGAAAGTCCTTAAGCCCGGCCGAAGGCCGACTACATAAAAACCTTTATTCAGCGAAGCCGCTACTCGACATACACAGAGGAGAGAATCCTTAGGCCCCGCCGAAGGTCGGCTAGGCCAAAATTCCTCATCAATCACCCCAAATTTCGGCCGATTTTTAAAATAATTAGAAATTAAATAAGTCCCCAAAATTTTTATGGCTTTATTTCATTACATACTTTTGGGGAATTATTGCATATGAAATAAGTCCCTAAAATCAAAATGAAAAAAGTCTGCAAGAAAAAGAAATAAGTTACCAAAAAACGTTGTTGTTGTTTTCTGTATATTTTTTTGGGGATTAATTTCATGGCACCGTAATAAACAGCTACGTGTGCCTAAAATTAAGGCCTCTATTATGATTCAGAGCTCAACTAGGTTGAGTTATCAATGTTACGACCCTACTCAACCATATTTTTGTATTTTGATTCACAACTAATTTCAGTTATCTTCGAAATAATGTTCGAAAAAGATTTTATTATCTATACTCTCTGTTTTTTCGAAACCATAGATAGTAGCGATCACAAAATAGTTTATATTATTTTTCGTTTTGGCCTTATTATTTTTCTTGAGATTTCATGTTTTATGGATATGTCAACAATATTGGTTGACATATGGGATATATTGGCGCCTAAAATCACCATTTTAAAAGTAAGCCAAAGTAACACAATAGTCGAAATAAAAACCAAAACATAACTGATAAACCAAAACATAACAGATGTCTCACTTTGATGAAAGTTATAATCCATAATAAGAATTTAACAACTACGACTTAGCTGTCAATTTAGTAGTGAATCATAATAGGGGACTAAATTTGTCCTTTTCTATGTACAAAAATCAAAAGATAAATGCCAATTTTTTTTCACAATCAAGTACACTCACCTGAATCTTGCTAAATTTTCGACTTTTAAGTAGGCCACTCTTCAGATTTTATCATAATTTGAGAATTTCACGTCCGATTTTACTTTCTAAATTCATCATAAACAGAAAAGGTTGAACATAACAATTTATCCATAGAATTTTTTATGAAGACTATTTGCGTAAAAATTTTACGATAACTAATAAAGAATATAGTGAAAAAATAAATTTCTTAAAACAAACTTATTCTGTTGCACAGTGTAATTAATTACTTTATTGTTCGATGGTTGGACGAGTTGTAGTAGTTTTAGGAATTATTAAATACATAAATGCAAACTTATACATTAACAAGCACATGGGTTCTTACTTAATTGTTAATTATACATATGAATGTTTGTGTTTTGCCTTCTGCGCTCTCTCATTTGTTTGCGTCTCAGCAAGTCCTTTCGAATTTTTAATAATAAATGAAGTTGTGAATAATATACACAAATAGATGTACTCACCCATATGCATTTATTAAATTCAACACAAGCCGTCTGTTTATTATCCGTTGTGAGGGCATTCTCTTACATCCTTAATATCAAATTAACATTTAAGTAACTTTTGACATTTGTATTAATTATTACAGTAATATAAGTGACCGATAATACTACATATGAAATTTAAGAATAAAAAAAGCTGCGGAAGTTTAAATACTTTTTTGACTGACTGTTACATTTATCACTGTGTCATAAACTTTAATTGTAATCAGCAGGGCTCAGACTTTCGTGCAAATGTATATTTTTTGTAGTGTTAGACAAAGAGGTGTTGACTAATTATCTATGCGAATCATTAAATTTTAAGTAGTTTGGCATCGATTTGTAGTTGCATATATGGGTGGTAAGTGCATATTTTTTTATATTTTGGCAATAAATGCATATTTTTGGAGCTATAAAAAATTTGTAAAGCATATTTCTCAATTTTTGAAAAAAAAAAAATATTAGAGGCCGATATGGATGGCAACCAGGCGCGGATCCAGCTTGACCTTTTGGGGGGGGCGGGGGGAGCGGAACTTCTAATTAAAACATACTATTTTTCCAAACTTCTTTTAGAAACTCTATAGAAGTTTACTCGTTTTGGGGCGGGGGGGATATCCCGTCCCCCCTGTATCCGCGCCTGATGGCAACCGAGCATCAGTTGGTTTGCCAGTTGCTAAAAATGATACTACTGATAGCAACTGGAAACTGAAAGTTGTGAAATTCAGTTGCTATTTAGCGCCTTTCTGCCAACTATTAATTTTCAGTTGCCAATTGGCAACGGAACTAAAGCTCGTTTGCATAATAGACCCAATTATGTTTGTTTTGTGTTTTTTCTCTAATAATAATAAAAAAATGAAAAAATATTTTCATATTAGTTTAGTTTTGGTACTTTATTCGTAGGTAAATGCATATTTTTGTGCATATTTTTCATTTTTAAGTGCATTTGTTAAGCGCTTAAAATCAATTTTTAGTTGCATGATACCCCGGTAATCAGGGTTGTCAGATATGGCGCCAAACGTGGCGATTTTTAAACTAGTTGGGCGTCCTAATTTTTCATTGGGCCACATGGCGATAAATATACTTGTTGGCTATATATCAACAAGATTGAATTTAAACGAATTTTGACCAAATGTTTATAATTCGGGAAAATTACTTTGTTGAAAGATTATTTTCAAAAATAAGTCCCATCAAAACTTATCTGTAAGAAGTTAAAACAATGTAATTTTCTTGCTTTATAAAGAGTTACAATGTAGATGATTAGGGAACTACGGTGCCACAAAAAACACGTCTTACCTTAGAATGAATACAGCTGAATCATACTTTAACGGCATATATACCAACATAATAGCAAAACATTTTAATAATCGGGCCCTCCATACCAGAGAAATTTAAAAATTCACCCTACTTTTTTAACAGACCTCGTATATTGCAAATTTTGCTCCTTCTTATGTTGAAAACTCAGCAAGTTTGTAATAAATCTAATCTTAAATCTCATTGATTTAACATTTTTCACTACTAAAATAAAACTATACGATTTGGAATCCATAAAATTCTGTTGTATAGTAAAATCAATTTTTATCATGTTAAATTAAAGTTGGATCTACTTTAATTAATCAATGAAAAATCAACGTTATATTTCATTTTAAATAATTAAATAAATTTTATATTAAATCACCGCTTAAACATGTTCAATTAAAATGAAATTCATGTTACTTATGATGGTATTTATATTAGTGTATATCTAAAGTATACCAATCAAGTATCAGTATACTACATTAATTCATGTTGTTTCAGCTTTTAATCCAACTTGATTCTTCGCGTTATTTTAATATTGAATTCACGTTGTTTCAACATAAAATATCATTAATCCAACATTATTCTTCGCTATTTTTATTTCAGTATCAATATGATTGGCTTTAGCTGTACTGGAATATTAAACCAACATGAAATATGATAGTTATTTCTAAAGAAAAACAATTTCTTTAAACGTTATTATAAAATCATGTTGAATTAACATAAAATACTTATGAAGCAAAATGTAAAACTAACCTTGCTTACAACGATTTTAACATAACATTTTTCTGTGTGTATCGAATTCTTTTTTATTAAAAACCATTGTATTTCAGCTTTATATAAAAATTACTTTTCTTTGAAAGTTTATTTAAGGTTTAAATAAAAATTCTATTGCATTGATATGTATATAATTTTTATTTTAAGTACTTTATTTAGCAATAATGTACAGTATGTATGTATGTATGTACGTAGATAATCGATAATAAATAAACGTATAGCACCTTAATACCTTGATGTCGTACAAAATTTCTCAAATAGGCAATTTCAATAAAATACAATCAAATAAACGTAAATTTTAAATTGATACTCTTATACAATACAATTAATTTTAATTCATTATTATATCAAATTGTATTAGAAACAATAAATACAAGAAAATATTTTCCAATAGACGTAAAATTAAACGTTTATCTAATGTGAAGAGGCCACAGGCGGTATATGAAAGACAAGGTTGTAGATATAACAAATAAAGGTTAAAGTGCGAAAGCTGGAAAAAAAGAGAAAGGAAGAATATATCAATAACAATATTAAGGGCATAAAAAGCACTTTAAGGACACGCAGGAGGTAAATACATATATTTATGTATGCATATAGATGACAACTAGGGTTTGGGATTTCCCGGACTTCTGCACTTCTCGGGAAACGGGAATAGAAAAATCGCGTTCCTAAGAATTCCCGGGACTCCCGGGAAAAGTTGATTTTCTAAATTAAGTAGATTTATTAAATGAAAATTGGGGAAATTTTCATTGTTTTATTAATGGAAACATTCTTTT
Source organism: Panzeria rudis (assembly GCA_956483635.1). Classification (NCBI taxonomy): domain Eukaryota; kingdom Metazoa; phylum Arthropoda; class Insecta; order Diptera; family Tachinidae; genus Panzeria; species Panzeria rudis. The sequence continues at coordinate 181,054,824 of OY101448.1, forward strand.
TAAATAAAAATTAATATAATAACAACTATAAAACAAATTCTTAAGAGTTTTTAGGCGAATTCAGGCAAATAGAGTTTATAGTTATTACACATCAAGAGATCGTAATTATTTAAAAAAAATTATTTTAAGGTTTTTAATAGAGGGCTGCAAAGTGTACACAAATGTATTCGTAGAATGTACTCGTATGAATTTCGTGTGTGCATAGATGTATGTTCTTCTTTATATACTTATGTATACATGCATTTATATGTGTGTACATACTTAGCCACGACCAAATATACATATATACACACATATATACAAAAAAACATACATGCATACACACACAAACATACATACGAGTACTTTCGAATATATTCGTGCAGCCAGCCCTCTAGTTTTTAAATCATCTTATGAATAACTTTCCGTAATGTTTCTTATTTTTCTTGCAAAATAAACAAGAACAGGATTAAGAAAATGAATTCCGCTGTCACTTGTAATATTTTATACTTTTAATTATATTTTATACTTTTAATTTCCCGTTTTCCCGAGGAGATCTCAAAAATTTCCCGGGAATATTACGTAGTCGGGAATTCCCGGGAATTCCCGATTCCAAAACCCTAATGGCAACAAAAACAAATAACTATGCAATCGAATTGATGAATAAGTGAAATGCAATTGATAAGTGAATTGTAATTGTAATTGTTTTTAAATTTACGGTGGAAATAAATGGATCGAAATTGTTATGGAAATTCGAGCAGTGTATTTTCTAAACTGAATAAAAGCTCAGTTTTATGACCAAAGAAAATCATAAAGTTTTGAGTACGATTAGAAATTCTAATTATTTCAAAATTTCCAACAGCGCCCATCGGGACAGGCATATGGGTATCTCTTGCGATAAATCCAAAAATTTACAAGGACACAAAAAAAAAAGACGAGCGGTGTCTTGGGGACACCCGGTTAAAGTTACGCTCCTTGTCTATATCAAAAAGCATGATTATAAATTATTTTAAAACAAACAAAAATTACCAAAAACTTCAAATCATTTTTTCCCAAGCTTAACCAGAAATAATTGAACAAAAGCCTTCAATAACAAATGAATGTGTTGCAAAAATGAAATTTTAATTACTTGCACTTCAACTTTTTCCTTCCCTAGAAATTAAAGTTGCTTTTTTATTTATTTGGTTCGCTGAACCTGAATCTTTGCTCCAACATACTTGCACGAGATATATTAGCATAACTGGAGAAGGGTTTGATCCATTCAGTAAAAAAAAAACTAAAACTCGATAACAAAATTATCTTTAAGTCGAGCAAATATTGTTTCTAAATCTGCCCATTCATTTCAGAGATGTCCTAAAAGTTTGAACCTAAAAATTTTAAATTTCATAAAATAATTTTAAAAGTTCTCTCACTAAATTGCGAATAAAATCAAAAGTTTTGCACCAATTTCAATGAAAAATATCTCGTTTCCTTTGGAATATATTAAGCTATATGATATTAAACAAAAATGGGACTGCTGGTATATATTTATTTTCTTTTATTCATTTTTAAACACAAAACTTTTAAAATTATTAATGAACTTTTTAATATTTAGGCTCAAAATTTTACGATCTATAATGAACAGATTTAAACAATGCTCGCTTACCTTAAAGATAATCTTGTTATCGAATTTTGGTTATTCTTTTTTTAGTGAATAGGACAAATCCTTCTCCAGTTATGTCGAGCAAATCCCTCCATTTTCTTTAAATAATGGTATACCTCAAAAGCTAGAACTGATAAGCGTAATTGGAGTGCAGATTCGCATTCAGCTGCACAAATAACTACAGGAACAACTTCCTAGAATCGACGAAAAAGTTTACCGAAATTTGTAAATTTATGGGCTTTATTTTTTGGCATTTTAATTGTTATACACTCTAACACAATTTTAGTTGAAAATTAGGCCGATAATAAATAGTCGGCAACACTTTACAGATTATTATCAACCTTTTTTATTACACACGCATTATTTTCCAAAAAAATTTTTTTACTAAAAAAGCGATTGGCTGCGTGCAGGTTTGAACCGCGACCTCCAGCCATAGCCGTATTATACTTTATGTTAAATTTTTTCCACTTGGACTAAATATGTTTAATTTGAAAGGTTTTTTCTTTAATAAAATAACTACAAAATCGATGTAATTTTAGACAAGGATAAATTTTCAACACAAATTTAGACAGTATGTGATCGTAATTTTGAAGTAATATTTTAGAGTGTACCTAAGCTTCTTGTTGGTTTTAGAAATTCACCATTATTTGGTTATCGCCTTAGACAACTATTAGTTACAAAATTTAAAAAAAGTTAAACTTTAGTAATTCAAAAAAAAATATTACCAACAAAACAATCTTTTTTTAATTTTTGTTTTCAAAACATTCATAAAAAATAAAAGAGAACAAAAATTACTTTATTTTATTATTAGCATATAGGTCAATATGTTTCAAACAAAACTAGCTAAATTTAGACAATATATGATCGAAAATTTGAAGTAATGTTTTAGAGTGTACAAGATCCCAGCAAAAAATAGATGAACGCACTCAAAATGAAATAGTGTTTCATGATTTCTTGAACACTTGTTTCTTCGAATGCATTCTGAATGCCATCGTAAATCGTAAATAAAACTATAGTTTTTGAACTCATTAAAAACGCATGCGATTTTAATACACTCTAGAACATCTTTGTTGAAAATTAGGTCGATAATAGTCTGCAACACTTTACACATTATTATTGACCTAAAATTACACACGCATTATTTTTCAAAAAAAAAATTGTTTTACTAAAAAAAGCGATTGGCTGCGTGCAGGTTTAAACCGCGACCTCCTGACTGATAGTGTGACGTATCTACCGCTCAGCCATAGCCGTATTATACTTTATGTTACATTCTTTCCACTTGGACTAAATATGTGTAATTTGAAAGGGGTTTTCTTTAATAAAATAACTACAAAATCGATGTAATTTTAGACAAGGATAAATTTTCAACACAAATTTAGACAATATATGATCGTAAATTTGAAGTAATATTTTAGAGTGTAGGTAATATATTGCATAAAATATCCACTGAAAAAGGCATGCAAAAACGAAATTAAATAATTAAATTGACACATTTTCATAAAACAAGTTTTAGCTCCAACAAAAAATTAGAAGACAATAGCTCAGTAGAAGAGAGCGTGTCTTAACAGTCAGAAGAGCATGTTTCGTATCCCAGCTGCGGCAAAATTTTTTTATTAAAATTTTTTTTTTGTATTTATGTCGAATCAAGGAACTTTTTGCATGGGTTTAATTCCTTAATTTTAATGGAGATCGATTTATTTAAATTTTCACGTAAACACATGATCTAAAATGACACGCTAATGTAAAAATCATGCATGTTTCACCTAAATTGAACCAGTTGGTCATCACTTGAACCCATGATTATACACATCATTTGTCATTTTATTTTTTGCTGGGATGTGTAATTTCATCATAACATCTTAAGTTGAGTTAAGTCAAAATCGTGTTAAGGTCATATTCTGGTTCGTCTTCTATCATTCCACATTTGAGTCCAATCCGTTTTCAAATACTCCAATTTGCAACAAAGTTATCACAGTTTATTTTTTAATTTTCTAGAATACCAATACAACAGATTTTATATTAAATCGTTAATATCTCCATATACGATTTTTATACTTAAGATGTTATGATAAAACGACTCAGATATATGCATTTATCCGCCTTATGAAAGTTTAAATCTGGAATTAATTTTAGGACGGGTTAAATTTCCCTCCCTTTTGCACATAGTTATACTGACTCGGCATAGGAAATCTCACTTAATTAGAAGTAGTTAGAAACAATATCTACTTTGTATGCTATGTTACTCTTGTAAAGAATTCAAATTCCTTAAATTAAACTCACACATTTATCCACTTTACGATTTGCCGAAGACAGCAGCGATTTCAGCCACACAATATTGGAAAAGATGAAACGTGTCTTTGATAAGCTTTCACGCATTTCATTAATCATCAGCAGTATTAAAAACATATCCCAGATAATTCCAAATACATACAGAGCAGCAAAAGGATTTAAAATGACACCATGTCCCTGCTTGCCTTCATGCTCACTGGCTTCCTCAGCAATAATAAAGCTACCATTTACCATTGCTGGTTCATGAACCTCAACCTCACCATGGCGTAAATCATGGTTGATACCCAATAAAACATCTTTAGCCACAAAATACATAACAAATATTTGTGTTACACACTCGGTAATGACAAATGTTAAAAAGAATAAAATTTGCCAGCTGTAGAGATGTAAAAATGTACGACTCAGTTTGTAAGTCTTCCAATGAATTTGCATCACTTGTTCGAACTGATGAATCAAATATTGGCAAAGATATTTGTGATGACCCATGCGATGATATGTTAGCGATTTTAATTGCTTTAAATGCTCAAATAAATTACGATTTAATTCTTGTGTGATCAAAGCAATTATCCAGCTGCCATAGAATAACAAATTCAAGGTGGTTACCAAAATCAAATGACAATATTCAACGTACAACAAGGTGACCAAAAACCAAAAACTTTTGCTGGCATGATCATTTAAGATTAAAAATATTGTCCAGTTAAGTTGTAACATGATTGCTAAACATTTAGCCGTAATTTTCCAAATGACACGTTTATGGGAACGCATTTCGTTGTTAATATTCATTTGCAAAATATCGCTTGATTCCAGCATCTTATTGACACAATCCATAATGGCATTGCGATTATACATTTGCATGTAGAGTGTGGCCAAAGCACAGAGTAATAATATGCCATAACGCATGTAGCCCACATATGTGATCAGTTGATTTTGTCGTAAAAATGTCATTTCAGTATACAGGATGTGTATGGCAAATGGCATAAATGTCGCAACGATGACAAGCAGGCAACCACTGTATACGAATGTCTGCCAGGATTCTTTAACACGCTGACGTTTGTGGTCGAATGAAAAACAAGCAATGCCAAGACAACGGCTGACATAGTAGATTATGAAAACTGCCGTATGAAATAATTTTGTTGCAAAATTTAAATCCTTACGGAAAAGGAAATCTGTCATGTTTTAGTGAAGGTTTATTAAAGTAAACTGTCATACGCGAGTAAAGGCATTTGCTAACAATTAAGATTTTTATTTCTCTGCTTTTCTTTTCTAGCTTTCTGTCTCTTTCTTTCTCTTACTAAATTACTTTTTTTATATGTGTTATATAAATTACACATACACACTCATAAATCTATATACACACACACACACATAGTAAAAAACGTGCTCAAGTATCCTTTTTTTAATTCCGTTAAGCAAAGAAAATGAGCATTTAAAACAAAGGTTCCCAAACTTGTTTGCTTCGAGCACCATCTGCACTTGCTATGAAAATAGTTTTCAAAAAACGAGAATTTCCAAAATTTCACACCAGATTCCGACGTTTTGATGTCTTAGGAAGCTATTCGTAATATTTTTGCGATGATGCCCACCCACTTGATTAAATCTTGGGCTTAAGATTTCTCGTGAAAAACATTCGATATCGACAATCAAAAACGAATCAAAAAATCAGTCACTTAGTTCAGTTTCAAAAACCTGTCGATTTCGAAGGTTCGTTCGTGATTTCGGTAGCGAATCTTTAGCAATACCAAAAGTGAACAGAAATCGAACAGATTTAGAGATCGCAAAAAGAGTAAAACGCTACGAGGAACATTTTTGACGAACATTTTAACTCTCTCACTCTTCGATTTATGGCTCTTTTTATTCTTTTCTTGAAAAAGGGGCAATCAACTGACATTAAACAGCAATATCACGGGCTGAAGTGGCCTATAAAAATATAGGTCATAAAATTCTCTTATAATCCTCAAACACACCAACGTTTAAAAGTCAACTTGAGCGCCAGAAATAACTAAAAACTTATGATGAGTTTAAGGCTTAATTTGTTACTCATTAATAACACAGACTTACAAATTGGAGCTCTTTCTTTCCTAATTGAATAAAACTAAAATTTTTCTAATCTGTTTGATACGCAAACAAAACCATGTCCTTAGTTTTTTCCTATCTATACAGATTTTTATAATGGACATATCTAATATTTCCACTAGATACACCAGTATATTTTGTCTTAACTCGAGAATCGTATGTCCTAATTCGAGCCAAGAGATGTTTGATAAAATTACATTTTTTACAGGTTATTAAACCTTTTGTACGTATCGTAACTTGAATAAATATAGTCTGATATAAATTTTATATTTATTCAAATTGTCTATTCCTTTCTTTAAAACACTTAGGACCATTATTACAACTTGGCAGTAGTTAAAGGCAGGATTTTGTCGAACAGATAAACAGTTTATCATTACATATTACAGATTTACTTTAACCTACCAGGTAGGCTAAACTTGCCTTTAACTTATCGCTCACTTTTAGTTAAAGTAAAATTTTAATAAGGATGAAATATGTATCCGTAAGACAAAGTCCTGCCTTTAACTATTGCCAAGTTGTAACAATGGCCCTTAAAAATACTTCTAATCGATATAGACCGCTTTGGGAACCACAGACTTAAATGAATGAACGAATATAAATATGTGTTAACAATTATATATTTACATACACACTAGGGATGGTTACATACAGTCTGATGCGCGTGATCGTGAGTTATTTCACCTAAAAATTCACGTTAATGACTGGAACACTTTCTGGACTTTTTTAAGTGAGACCAATATTCAATTACGAAAACCGTAGACTCAGTTAAAAAATTAATTAAGCAATCCAAAAATTTGTACTATTAACTCAATAGCTTGCCTGCGGAAAACACGTAGGGTTTATGGCGGGAGTTGAATCCGAGACCTCAGGACTGAAATTGTTGTATATTATCCAAAGTTATTTCATTAGCTTGGCTTAAATTCATTTTCAAATTTAATCTTTCCATCAAATTATTTTTTTATTTAAGAAAGAAATTCTAAAGCATGTAAATATTGAACATTCAAAGAAAAATTTTTGGATGTACGGAAGGTTGAACTGACAGCTGTTTCGAGACTACTACAGTCTACTCATCGGAGCCCTTTACCTAAGCAGCGACGGTAGCAACAAACAACATCATAGCAAAAATACTGCTAATTTTAGTAAGTTCAATTAACAGACTGTCGCCACCTCGCGGCGAGTCGCACCTATTAATGAACTTTTTCTAAATGTTCGGAACTTCATTAACTGTCTTTTTCTTAGCATGTTCAAATATTTTAAGCTTTTTTCATTTCGGTTCATAGAAATGATCGAGTTATCATAAAGAAATAACTGTACGTTTTGAATCTGTTTTCATCCCATCTTGAAAATTTTACACAATCAAGACAAGTCAATTCGCTACATTCTGTAAAAAAAAAAAAAAAATTAAAATACCATTTTTCCGGATAAAGGATACTTTGGCATTTTAAAGGCACTTGTAGCAGGAAGCTTTGTCATTTTTAATCAGTGTTCGTTAGAGGGCTATAAAATAGCAACCATAAGAGATATCGAAATATTACGCGCACACACTAGAAGAATATATATATCGAATTTCATTAAAATCGCAGAGGATAAAATCCATACTGTGTCGAAAATTTTCGTTTTTACCCTTATATTCATTTAAATTATAATTTGATTTAACAAACTCAATTTGAATTTAATAATTTTAATGTTAGTGTTCTCAGACAATCATGACCGTGAATGCATTTGAATTTTCACTCGCGATATCATCTCTGCTACATACCAGCATGTGCATTAGGGTGATTCTCAAAAAAATTTAGTTTTTTTTTGCTCACAAACAAGTGCAAAAGTTTTGTTTAGGTAAAAAATAGGCCGTTAAAATATAAGCTCATAATATTAATGATGAGATAGTGCGCATCGTACTTTTTGATTTTCTATACGATTTGTATGGGATAAATTGAGTTTATTCATTCTGATTGTTGTAAGTACCGAACGGAACGTTGTACAGTAAAGCTCTTAGTACGATTTTATAGAGAATTGAACGCTCTACAAAACCAATCATACGTAATTTTTTGGTAGCTCAGCTTCATCAACAGTTATTTACGGTCAAAATAAAATTCAACCTAAATCTATACGATTTTTCAAGAATACAACGGAAATAGTAGGTTATTCAAAAAAATTTTACCAAATTTTTATATCAAGTACAAACGAGCCTTTCAAGAAGTGTCATACAATAGTTTTTTCGCTATAATAAAGAAAAATAAAACACTTTTATAAATTTGTCAATTTAATTTTGCTCTACGTAATGTTTTTTATTGAAAAAAACCCCCTATTGATATTATAACGAAAAACCTATTCTTTGATATTTCTTAAATGGCCTGTTTGTATTTTGTATGAAATTTTGGTAAAATGTTTTCGAATAACCTAATATTTCCGTTGCATTCTTGAAAAATCGTATATATATAGGGTGAATTTTACTTTGACCGTTAATAACTTTTGATAAAGCTGAGCTACCAAAAAATTACGTATGATCCTTTTTGTATAGCGTTCAATTCTCTATAAAATCGTACTAAGAGCTTTACTGTACAATGTTCCGTTCGGTACTTACAACAATCAGAATGAATAAACTCAATTTATCCTATACAAATCGTATGGAAAATCAAAAAGTACGATGCGCACTATCTTATCATTAATATTATGAGCTTATAGTTTAACAGGCCTATTTTTTTTTTACCTAAACTAAACTTTTGAACTTGTTTGTGAAAAAAACGGAATTTTTTTTTGGGAATCACCCTAATGTGCATATAAACAATTAAATATTAAAATGCATTAATTTTTATTTTTTGTTAATTAAAATACAATTAGAAAATTGTGTGTATGTGTGTGAAATTTTTGCTAGTTTTATAAGTTTTTCACAATTAATTTTATAATTGTTATTTGTTTTATGTACATACATACAAGTATGTATGTATGCATGTATGTATGTATGTATGTATGTATGTATGTATGTATGTATGTATGTATGTATGTATGTTTGTATATATGGAAGTGCAAACTAGTTGACTGTGTTCGCAAGGTTTCGAATGATTTGTGATACATTTTTGTGTTCGCATATTTGTAGAAAGTTTTTTACCTACTCAACCACAATATGCCCTAGAGAGAAGAGAATTAAAAAAAAAAAAAAAAAAAAAAAAGAACTTGTCACATGGCTGGTTTCCAACTGGTAGGACAGGTCGCTTTCATATGAATTATAATACTTCCTATGAATGGGACCTATCACTTTTACATGGCGATTGCATAGTTTTTTTTATCTTGTTGTTAAATAGAAGCAAAATAATTTATATTAACTTTAGTCGACTATAAAAAATAAGGAGGCTATCAATTCGTTTGTATTTTTAACCCACGACCAAAAAAATAGTGCTGTTATAAGTTTGTACTGTGTATCTGTGGCTCTGTATATCTGTATGTCAGTCTGTTCTCTCGTAGAGCCAAAACGGCTGAACCAATTTTGATTTAGATTTTTTTTATTTGAAATGCGACTTGCTCGAGAGTGTTCTTAGCTGAGTTTGAAGAAAATCGGTCCATCTACTTAGAAGTTATCACCTTTTTTTCTAACTATATCCTCTTGAATTTGTGTGTCTGCGGTACCGTTGCTCCCAAACATCTAACCAGATTTTAATTAAGTTTTTCTTGATTGAAAGGTTATTTGATCTAAATCCTTCTAAGCCACATATATTTGGAGTCATCATCCAGTGCCTTTGGGGGTTTTTTAAATTTTGAATTTAATGTTATTTTAATGTCTGTCAGAACTCAGCCATTTATAGACCGATTTGGAATAATTTGTATAACCCTACACTCATAGCAGAATTCATATTCGGATTGATGATGCCCAGTCATCAGAATTGTGCTATCAATGTTATGACAAATGGCATCCATAAAGCGTGAACTGATATCAATCTGATGAAAGACGTCATCATAAAATTTTGTCATATGAATTTGAGCTACTTTTTTCATATTCTAGATAAGTAAAATATTTATAAAAAAGAAACTCATATTAATATGTTCTACTGTATGGAATTTGCATTTGAAAACAAATTTGATTATTTTATTCATGATATTTGTTTTTGAACGAATTTTTAATAAATTAAGTAAAGTGCGAGTTTGGCTCGCACACGAAGGGATCCGTACGAATACAGATATGTATATCCCTTTTCGTTTTTGCCCCTTTTACATCTTGGCAGTTTTTTCGTTGTGCGTTTTTGTTTAATTTTACTTATTTTTATTTTTAAAGTATTTTTCGTTGTTTTTGGAGATTTTTTGGGTTTTGGCGCTTTTTTTAAATATCGTGATTTCTTGTTTTTGAGTGTTTTTTTGGTTTTGGCTTTTTTTTAACGTTTTTTTCACTTTTTGATGATATTTTAGTTTTAGCGATTTATTTTAGTTGTAGCGATTTTTTCAAGTTTTGGCGTTTTTTCGGTTTTGGGGATTTTGTTCGGTTTATAGTTTTATCGTTTTTTTTTTGGTTATGACACTTTTTTATCGTTCTGGCGATTTTTTTTTCATTTGTTGACGATTTTTGGTTTTTGCATTTTTTTTTTGTTTTTTTGCCAATTTTTTTAGTTTTGGCGTTTTTTTGGTTTTTTGCGTTTTATTTTTTTTTAACGTTTTTTTCGCTTTTTTATGATATTTTTAGTTTTAAAAATATATTTTCGTTTTGGCACTTTTTTCAGTTTTGGCGCTTTTTTCGGTTTTGGGGATTTTTTGTGAGTTTTTTAGCTTTAGCGATTTTTTTGGTTTGACATTTTTTTCGTTTCGGCGATTTTTTTGCTTTTTGGCGATTTGTTTTGGTTTTGGCGTTTTTTTTTAGGTTTTGGTGCTTGTTTTTCGTTTTGGTGAACTATTTTCATTTTTGGCGATTTTTTTAGTTTATTATGATATTTTTAGTTTTAGCGATTTTTTTATGTTGTAGTGCTTTTTTCGTTTTGACGACTTTTTTTTAGGACTTTTCCGTTTTTTTGGCGATCTTTTTAGTTTTGGTGATATTTTGCGTTTTAGCAATTTTATTTTAATATTGGTGCTTTTTTCCTTTAAGCGCTTTTTTCATTTTGGCGATTTTTCGTTTTGATATTTTTTTAGTTTTACGAATTTTTTAGTTTTAGCGGTTTTTGAAAATTACTTACGGTTTCCAAGATACAGCTTATTGTCTAAATTACATAGTAAATTGACATTAACTGATAGAACACCCTTTAATTTTTATTGTTTTAAATATCAGTGTTAATTGGTGTAGTCTACTCTACAGACTAAAATTGTAGGGTTCTTGGAATTTTTTATTATAATTACGCGGCATAATTACTTGCAAATAACTAGAATTAATCTAAAAAATTTTCTAGGATGCAAAGCTATGGTACCTAGCAAGAAATTCAGCAAGTAAAATCAATTTTTTATTTCTTGTGGCTTGCCGAGTTATTGCATTAAGCCCTTCAATTAGATCTCATTGATGAATCTTCATCATCATTACTATGACAAAGTTAATAGTAAAGTCTGTAAGCTTACAGACCAGCGAACATGGGCAGAGAAATCATGTAAGCTAACGCGAAAATGACAGCTCGTCTGCATATTGATGACACTAATGTGTTTCGCACCAACATAACAGCTAATGATGTTTATGTTAACTTTTTCTGTCGATATTTTGAGTGGCGGTGTAGGTAATGCGTTGGCTTATTAACATAAAATATATTGAGGATCCTGAGATCAAGACATTAGACATTAGACATTAGAAACAAAAGATAATAATAAAAAGTAAAATTAAAATAGAAACGAGTAAAAGTAAGAAAATTTAGAAATGATTTTTCTAATCATTCCATTGATGACAGAATTGTCATCATTGTCATTGATGACAGGATGGTCAACAGATGTAAAAGTGGATATTGCAATGATGACAAGTGACAGCCTGTGACAGACAGACAGACAGACAGACAGACAGACAGACAGACAGACAGAGAGACGGACAGATAGACAGACGGACAGCGTAGCGAAAACAATAGGGTTCCTTTACACTTTTGGTGTACGTTACCCTAATAACATTGAAATAGAAACGAGTAAAAGTAAGAAAATTTAAAAATAATTTTTCTAATCATTCCATTGATGACAGAATTGTCATCATTATCACTAATGAACGGATGGCCAACAGATGTAAAAGTGGATATCGCAATGATGACAAGTGTCCACAAGCCACTTATCAGTATTCAGGTCAAATTACATCAGCGCTGTGGCGGTTTTTCTTCCAATCTGTTTTATAATAATTTTATTTCACTCAAAAGTATAGACAGCTCCATTTAATAAGCTACAGTTTTTTTGATATATAATAATTTCATATCAACTGTAATACCCTAAATACGCCTGTTTGCTATATACAGAAAATAATAATAATAATTGCATATGACAAATAAACATACATTCAATTATCCAGTTCAGTAAATGTTTTTAATTATAATAAATTACATAATTTTGTATTTATTCACTTCGTTAATTAAATATTCACTTTTTGTTTATTTAAATTTATTGCAATATATTAAAAATTAACATTATTTATTGATATTTATTTACAAATAATTTTTCGTTTTATATACTTTTCTTTTAATATATCACGATTTGTTAAAAACAAAACTTGATTTTTGAACAAAAATATAAAACGTTTTGATTTAAAATATTTTCCTGAAGGAAAATTTTGTCAGTTGTTCTGAATATATTCGTTTCATAACAGTACAATATATTATGAGCGCCAGTAAAAGTGTAAGTAATTTATAGTCTAAATGTAGAAACACATTTTCTCTGTAGTAAAATTTACAGAGATTAGAAATGTTAAGTTTTCCTTACAAGAAAATATGTAGAAATATCGCTCATTTTAATTTTAGTTTTTGAAATTAAGCACCAAACCAATTTAAAGGCCGAAATCTAATTTTTATTTCTGAAGAACATGAAAATCATTTAGAAAAATATCGGCAATAAATATTATTTTCTAGAGACGAAACTGATTTAAAATATGTGAAAATTTGAACTGATTTTCGAATGTTCAAAATACACAGGAAAATAAAAAAATAAATTATTTAAGAAATCTACTCAGTTAAAAATTGCGAAAACATTAATTCTTAAATATGTTCGAAATTTCGAACTTAGTTTTGAATTTTCGAACTGAAGTAACATAACTTTTGTAACTTTTCAAAGTTGTGGTTGAAGTCTAATGACGATTTGGTAAAGCGCCAATGCAATGCATATAGACAATGCTTAAATATCAGCAAAGAGACTTCATTTGAAGTAACATATTAACTAAGAAATATTAGGTTTGTAAAAAGGTTGTATGTAGGCAGGAAATTTAAATTTGTCATAGCGTTTCACCAAAACCCATACAAAATTTTATTTTAAGGTTTAATTAATTTAAGACAATTTGCTACTTAGTTGAAAATACGAAAATAATAACGAAAATAATAACATTTACAGTAAGTTCGAAACTTCGAACTTAGTTTCGAATTTTCGAACTTAAGCACAATATAAAATTTTGAAAGTCCAACGTCAAAAAAATTATATCTTTACGTGGAAAGAAAGTGTGATATGCTCATGTTTTGCAAAATGTTGGAAAATATGGACAAAATTTCGAGCTTTCGAAATATTTATATATGCATGTATGTGTGTATATATGTATCACGAAAAAACATTGTTTATATATCGAAAAATAAATGTTTATTTCTCTCCATTTCTTTGTTTTCTGCAATTTGAACTTTTACATATAAATAGCACTAAAAAGAGGAAGGAAAACAATTTTAATTTGGCTCTGCCGATGTATTGGTATCGGCAATATTTTTATTTTCGATAGACCTAAAAGACTTTTTTATTAATAAATGGATATTAAAATTTAATTTTCTCTGCTTTATATTAATTTATTAAAGTTGTGAATCTCTAAAAAGAAACATTTTAATTTGCGTATGAGTAATAAATATTATAAATAATACTCATACGTCCTCAATAGCCTTATAAACCGTTAGCAGACATTATATTAATTGAACTGACAAAAGAATCATTTATTTGAGCTGATTTAAACTGGGAAGCATTTGTTTCCGAGACTTTTAATTTTTAGTTCGAAAGAGCGCGATAGGAATACAAATTGTATATATTTCTTCGGCGACAAATCGTTACCTCAATATACGGATGTCGTATGTAACAAAACTTAACTTTTCTTTAAAATGGGGTAAAGGATTCACTCCAGTTTTGTAGTGAATATAGCCTGAGTCTTTTGTTTTCATCAGTATGAGTCAAATTTACTGTCGTCATAATGAGAAAGGCGTTATGCTTCAGTATACATTTGTCGTATTTCACGTTTTTTAACAACTTGTAAATTTCTTCTTTGAACATGCGACAAAAAGCATTCTGGAAGCATTTAATCTGCCAAAGTAAAATTGGAAATTTCATGATAAAACCTGAAAAAAACCTTATGGAAACCAATGGGCATCCATTAAAAACGTTTATTAGTTAATTTAAAAAAGAATATATATAATTTTGTGACGTACAATATAATGCTTACTGCACATCTGCGAAAATATGAGGCTTAGGAAGAAACTGATAACAACATTAGAAAGACCGTACGAGTTTTAGTATGAATATATAATAATGCGAAAATCAGAAATTTTGACATCCGTATTTTGAGGTAGCGAAATGTTTCCCATTGTAAACAGCGTGTTTCAAAAACCAGTCAAGCAACAAAAAAACTAAAATTGAGTTATTGGGCGATTAAGGTTTTGGAATGGTAAATACATAGTTTAATGCAAAAAAAAAATCAAATACTGTCCCCATGTGATGGTGAAGCAAAGCCGAGAAATCTTTGTTCAGTGCATAAAGAAGTAAAGTGACTGCGCTTGAGTGGTTTCTGCTCACAACGGTTTCTCGTTGACTGCTTTCGCTTGATTGGGTTTTGAAATAAACGATTCAAATATCTACTTTTTTCAAAACAAATTCTAAGTTGAGTTTTAAAAGTTTAAAATTGTATCCATTAACACTTTTTATACTTTGTTTACCTTCAACATATCTTGCTTTTTCCATCAAACCTAAAAACTTGCTAATGAAATTAAATCTTTTAGTTGTTAACAACAACAACAACAAAGTCGTTTGCTTTTATTCATTTCTATTTCCTGTTTTCAAACAGATTTATATTAATTTAGTGTTCAAAGCTGAAATAAAGAATTCCTAACTTTTGTGTAACAAAACACAGGATTCCTAGAACTTTAAAACAAAACCATCTATGTATCTTTCATTTTCAAACTAAATTAATTAATTCAACTTACTTGATTTGCAACGAAAATTCCAATTTATTAAGCCCAATGTGCATGAATGTGTGTAACTTTTGAGTCGAAACATGAAAACGAATACGAATATAAAGAAAAAAATAGCAGCTAACTATTAGATACAAATACTCACACGCACACACACACACACACACACACACCGAAACTAATAAAAAGCAACAGACTCGAATGCATTTGAAAACAAATAAACACATCACAAACATTTGGGTCAATTCCATGCCATGCCAAATGATAAATTTGAAAAATGAAAGAATATATCAGAACCATTTTAACAACGATTTAGTTGGAATTAATGTAAATGCTACTTTTTGTGAAAATATTTCAAAGCAGAATAGATGTGATAAAAGATAAAATAATGTGAACTAGCTTTGAAAGAAAGAGCACTGAGTGAGGGTTATTGCACCACACTGAGTACTTATAACACTTTACAACAAAATCCGTTTTCTATTGACTGATTCTGGTTGAAAGTTTACGTTACGGCAATTATCGCAGGGTACAGCAAGGAACACACGGTTTATTTATAGAGGAAATAAATCAACTAGGAAAACCAGCACACCCATTGTGCAAATCCACTCTTTAGACCCTTAACAATAAATTGCAAAACTTAATTCGCCAACAAAAGTAATCGTAGGGCTTAACAATAATTTCAAATAAATATTGTGAAAATATTTAATAGAACAAAAGCAACAGAAAAAAATCTATTTTGCACTTGTACTGCAAACGTGCAATTGTAACGCTAGAAAATGAAATAGAAAAACAACTTGAATTTATTTTATTCAATTTAACTTTCATGGAATTCTAAAATAACCAAGCCGGAACTCATGGTAACATTTTAAATTATTTAGCCAAATTTATCTGCAGAAAATTGTATAGAATCTATAAAAAAAATAATAAAATAAATATAACGAAATGGAAACAATACAAAGCTACAAAGCGAGGAAATCCTCATCATCAGCATGAACTCATACAAAACGTACTCGTTACTAAGAAATAAATTGTTTTAAATTCTAAAAATAAAAAATAAAAAAAAAAATAGAAAATCAAACATTCAATAAACTTGAATCTTTCTCCTTTATATTTGCAGGATCGTTACAAAACCGACATCAATTTAGCCATACAATTGTTGCAATGCAAACCCGATGGATTTGTGCCACAAAAAATATCTTCCGTAAGTGTTTTGTTTAAGAAAACTCTAAAAAAAGTTAATTCATTTATTTGTAAAAATGTCCTTTAGCTTCCAATTGATATACAATCCAAAGTATCGTCGTATATGCGCTTGGATACAAACTCCCATTCCGATTCCGAGTGTAGTGTAACGGGAATTGGTATTTCAACAACAGCTGCCTATAAAGTGCTTCCAGCAACTGACTCACCACCACCGGCACCCTGCCCCTTTCCACCCACAGCCATGGTTTATTCAATGAGGGGCCTTGGTAAGTGTTAGTAGATCGAGCTTTTTATTTTTTTTATTTCATTATTTTATTTAATTAATTATTTGATGTTTTTGAAGTAAATTTTTAAGCCTTTTTTGCTGCGAGAACGCTTGTTTTTTTGCTTATTTTGTTTGGTTTGGTTTGTATGCAATTAAATTTTGTTTATTTGCTTAATCCTGATTTGCATTTTTGCTTTTGAAAGCTATTAGATAACACTGTGCTACAAAGAAAAAGTTGTCAAGTATAAAAGTGTTGCAGTTTGATTTTGAAATGATGCAATAATACAGCATTTTCATATTTAGCCTCATTAAGGGCCAAATTTACAGCCTGTAGTTAACTAACGCCAGTGGTTTAACTAACAATCTTTCATATAAATATCATTGGTTAAACCATCATCATTAGTTAACTAAAGACTGTGAATGTGAACTTAAGAGTGTCATATTTCGATTTTGATATTTTTGTCATAGTCGAAATACTGCGCCCGTAATGAGGAAAATTTATTTATTTATTGACTTTTCCGAATTTGCGTACTAACCTATGGCTTCAAAATTAATGCTATACTTGAAGTCGAAATTGATTTCAAAAGTTCGTCGCTATATTCGAAAATTCGAAACTATGTTCGAAAATTCGAACATAACCACAAAGCATTTTTTGGCCCATTCTGTTGATATTACTACTATATCATTTGATTTTATTCATTGTATTAAGTAATTATACACGCATGCCACACAAACCTCCCCTAAAACGAATAAAATATACCTTATATTTGCTGAGTTTCTAAAATAAATTTTGCAGAATAGTATGCTTGACTTAAAAGTAATCTTCCCGCAAAAGAGCTGAAGCTGAATCCGCTCCTATTCACAGACGACAAAAAACTGTTTTTAAATGCACCCTTGAAGCAAACTCACTCGCATACTTGTTTTGAAGAAATATTTGAGCATTAAAATTACATTTATAAATATATCGAACTGTATTCGAACTTCAAAACGGAATCTTAATGATTCTACTTGAATGCTTCTGCGGAACGGTCAGCCACGCAAACCATATTCGAACTTTTAAACTTTATTCAAACTTTAAAATCTTACAAAACCTAAAAATCATGCTTAAAAATAGGATTTTTTCGAATTGACACTATACTTAAATTGGAAAATTATAAATAAGCTCGAAAATTCGAACATACCACAAAAGATTTTTTTTTAATTTTGCTTCGTCATAATTGATATTAGTATGTTATTTGATATTTCATTTAGATTTTATTCATCATATTCAATCAAAAATTTAGTTCGAATTTGAATTTAAAATGCATATAAAATAATTATAATACAAACCTGCCCCCTTATTCTGTAACTCGCTAAAGCTAAATCTCTATCGCTAAAAATATATAAGTCGATCTATCAATTTTTAGCTATGGATACAATTTTGCAACGTGAATTGCTAAATTAGGCAATGTTTTAAAAATTGAATCTGTCGAAATTTGTGTGTTTTATGTCATCGCCAAAAATGTTTAGTTTTGTATTTGTTCAGCATTTTAGCGATAGAGATTTAGCTTTAGCTTTAGCAAATTACGGAATAAGGCGGCTGGTTAGTTTTGTAGGAACTGTGGGCATTAAAATTGAAATTGCGAAAATATCGAACTGAGGTCGAATATTCAAACGTTATAAAAAATATATATCTGGCATAGAAGTACGAGTTTGTAAAAGTATGAATTAAAAATATTTAAATTCGAAAATTCGAAATAAAGTTCGAAAATTCGAAATTAATTTCGAAAATTCGAAACTAAGTTCGAGAATTCGAAACCAAGTTCGAAAATTCAAAAACAACTCAAGACATTTTTTTGATGCAACAAAATATCCGCAACTCTCTGAATGATAGATTAGCACAATTCCAACTAGCCTACCAGAGAAATCTTTTTTTAAATTTAATATTGCAGAATTATTCGTTAAACTATTCCTTGGTAAAGATAAAAATCTCAATAAAAAATCGATTTCGAACGAGCTATAACGTTGGAATTGTAATCGAAAAACAACTGATTTGGTTCCCAACAACAACCTATTTCATTTATTTACTTATTAAGTAAGTAAATAGCTTAACAACTAAATTAAAAATTTCTAAAATCTTGCTCACTGATACAGATGTATAAAAACTAAATTTCCTTTGTAGGCCAGTGCAATTAAAAAACTTTCATTTCATAGTGACATTAAGCTTGCGGTTTGGTTTAATTTTAATTATTTTGTTATTTTTCTTATATTATTACATTTGTTTTTTTTATAAATATTTTTATTTTGCAAATATTGTAGTAAAACTTAATATGAAAACCACGTTAAAAAACAGAAACATTATTAGCGAATTTCTGCATCTGATGAATTTATATCATGATAAACTTTAAACTTAATATTTGTAAAAAAAATCATACTGATATCTATTCCTCAGATACAAAAATTATAATTATCATATTGAAAATAATATTGCTTAAAAAAATTCTTCCAATTATGTAAATTTGGCGTAATCAATACAGCAAGAACAGGGTTTGGAATGAAACTCGAAGCGTGCAATCCATACATTATTGCCAGATTACAAATTTATCTGAAATTGCCGTAATCAGGGGCCAATTTACGGCATTCGACATCAAACGACATTTCTATTTAAATTGTATCGAGAGTTTGATCAATATCGTGTGCCGTATTTCGGCTCTAGCTCCCACCATGAAAGATACATATATATTACCCAGAGCCTTTAGTATTTGTTCTTGCGGCCATAGTTACACATATTCTGTGGAAATTTCACGTTAGTACCTCTTACGGCTTTCGAGCTACAAGCCTCTGGAAGGCAGACGGACGGACAGCTTAGAGAAAACAATACACTGAACCAAAAAAGTACATAAATTCAAGAAAAAGTTCATTGTTTCAACGAATTGTTCATTAATTTTTTGACTTAATGTACTAGTACGTTAAATCAGTGAACTAGATCATTCATTTTGTTAAAGAATAACAATAATGAATGCTTTTAATAAACCTTTTTACATTGAACATTAATGAATATTTTCATTGAAACAACGTATGCGTACATTGAATCAACGTATTTGTGCAAAAAATTAATGAATCTAAGTCAATGAATGTTATTCATTGAAATTATGTAAAATAATTTGTGTAGGGTTCCTTTTCGCCTTTGGTGTAAGGAGCCCTAAAAGTGTGCGAAACAAACATTTTTATGAATTCAAGGCATGAAAAATTTTTTTTAACTTCACCGCATATGGTTCAATTGATACCTCACAATATTATTGAAGAGCAACAATAAATTGCGACATAAATTAAATACTTTCTGCTACTGTAAACGAATAATAATGTCTCTGTTTTTTTTTTCAAATAACTTTTATTAATTATTTTAAATGAAATTTATTTGCTTGTGTTTAAGCATTGTCTATATGCAACATTTCATTGGTGCTTTACCAAATCGTCAGTAGACTTCAAACACAATTTTGAACAGTTCAAACCCTTTATCTTATGCATAAGATAAAGGGTTTGAACTGTTCAAAATTGTGTTTGAAGTCTACTGACGATTTGGTAAAGCACCAATGAAATGTTGCATATAGACAATCCTTAAACACCAGCAAATAAATTTCATTTAAAATAAAATTATGACAATATGTCGAATAATAAATTTCTTAAAGGTTTTATTAATTATCTTTATTAAAACTTTGCTTTTTCTTAAAACAAATTTTTTTAAATCCAGATTCTAAACAAAATTCCGAGTCCACTATAAATCTAACAAATACTAACAATAACAACAGCACAAGTGATACGCTTAACAATAACAGCAACAGCAACAACAATAATAACAGCAATAACGATAATAATTCAGGCAATAATACCGCAATTTGTAGCTCCTCAACATCTTTAAATACAACAAATATCACAAATTGTGCACCCAATGGTAATGACATGATTTCACCAATTGTCATGGCGAAATTCCTAGAAGATGAATTAAAAGCTGGTGAAATAAAACATTGTGACACCTGTCAGTGTTCCAAGGATCTAACAGTACTGGCCGATGTTTCACGTTCCTATTCAGTAGCGACACAAACACCTTTTACCATCAATTCAAACAGCAGTAATGGAAACCTAAATGATTCCATGACGCAATTATGTCTGCGTTGTTACAGTAATTTAAATTCGCCATCACGCACTAATAGTCCATTTACCAAAAATCTGCTCAAATCTAGTGACTCAGTGATATCGGAAACAAAAAGTTCTGTCTCTGATCTCAATGATATGGACAAAATATTTACGCCTGCCAAAAAAGATGATTTAATGGTCAATCCCATATTAGGTCATCATCGTTTGTGCGAACGTACATCTCTCCTAAAAGGTGTCAATGGGAAAATGGGCACGAACAAGACTTCGTACAATACAATTTTAGACAATATGAGATCATTAAATGGCTATCAAAGACGTTTTATAGATGGAGGTGGTACAGCTCTGGAGCTGTTAGAAGAACGTTCTAAATTATTAAATCCTAAACAACATTTCATCAAGCTGAGTGCCACCGAAGATATCAGTGGCAATGACGATATCGAAGATGAACAGAAGCCTTTGCTGGATAACAATTTAATACACACAAATCTTTTAAATGCCGATAGAGAACAGCGAGAGCCGCTTAAACTTAAGACTAAATTAAGAACTGAAAGTTCTTGTGAACTTAGTGGGGCCAGGGATCATGTTAAATCGCCAACGGTTAGTACTAAAAGTGCTCTAGATCCCAAAGCTGTCAATAGTTTGATAAAGACACAAATTTCGGGCAGTGTTAATAGTGTGTGGAGTAAGACAAGCAGCTGTGAAGGTGCTAAAATTTTTGAAAATTTCAATAGAAATTTAATAAAAACAATTAAGGTAAATCGATGAGTTTGACTCAAAAGTTTTTATTGTTTTGTTGTAAAAATGTTTGCTTGTAAAACTGTCGGTGCAAAATAGCGATAGAAGGGAAATCTTTCCGGGAGTTGTAAATGTTTGTAATTTATTTCAAAATCAAAGAAAATTTTCTTTTTGTTTGTACAAATTCGATGGGTGCAGTTGTTTAATGGCGGTTTTCTTTTCTAGAAAAAATTTAACCTTTTTTTTACTCTTTATTGAAAAAATCGCAATTTAGCATTCTTTAAAGCAACAATTTACCTTCGTGGGGAATGATACAATAATTTATAATAAATTCACTTCCTCGAAAAATTATTATATTGCAAATTTTCATTAAAAAGTGCAAACAATGTAACATTTTTTTGTAGAAAAGAAAACGCCATAAGATTGGAAAATATTTTTTCGAAAAATTTCAGAATCTATCAACCCGAATTCGTTTATTATTTGGCTCTGACCGCTTCAGGCGCTGTATGTACATAGGTATAGGTGTGTGTTTGTATATGTACCCTGCAGATATTATTGGGCTACGTGGTCTATTTTAGCTGAAATGGCCTAGTTACAACATATTCCTATATAATGTAGTAATGGACCATGCTATTTGCAAACAAGAGCTTCTAGTTAACCGACTCATGTTTGCGTTTTAACGACTGCAATCGTTAAAATACGAATACTTGTGTACTCCATCAAGTAGTTACATAGAGTAGTTTTCAGACTACTCCGCTGTAAAGCAGGCATGGACCATGTCAGTTGCTCGCGCTTTAACGATTGTAATCGTTAAAACACAATTTTGGCCGAAAAAAAATCAAATTTTGACTGTTATTTCTGATCAAAAAGATTAGTAAAATTTTAACTGATATTTTTGACCGAAACAACAAAAGTAAAACTTTAAGATGCTATTTGTGACCGAAAAATATTGGTCAACTATTTGTTATTTCTGATGAAAAAAAGTAAAATTTTAACTGTTATTTTTGACCGAGAAAATCAGTAAAATGTTAACTGTTTTTTAAAACTAAAAATATCGGTAAATTTTTTTTTGTTCTTTTTTTTACCAAAAATATCAGTAAAATTTTAACTGTTATTTTTAAGGCAAAAAAAAAATAAAAGTTGATTTTAACTGCTATTTTTTACCGAAAAAATTTATCACACTTTAGCATCTATTTTTGACAGAAAAATAAGAGAACATTTTAACTATTATTTTTGACCAAAAAATATCGATAAAATTTTAATTGATTTTTCTGATGTGAAAAATAACAGCAAAAGTTTAAGTCTTATTTTTGACCGAAAAAGTTAGTACAATTTTAGCAGTTATTTTTAAACGAAAAAGTTAAAGTCAATTTTAACTGTTTTTTTTGTAATGGAACCCAGTGAAAAAGGAACCTCCAAAAGAGTCAATAAGGTCCTGAACTTGAGTCGTGGAAGTTGTTGCAATTTACATGAGTTTGACATTGCAAGAATTTCTCTTTTCAATGGATCCTATTCAATAGATTAGAAGTCATGTTCACAATATTAAAAAAACAACGATTTTTTGGAACTAGTTATTTATACCAGAATACATTCTTTGTCTTATATTTAATATATTCCTATTCACATAATTTATTTAACTTTATTCATATTTTGTCGAATGACAGAAGTTGGGCTCGAGCAATTTTATTTTATAATTTGTTTAATAGTCAGCGCTCTTACCACCTCAGCTACATCATTATTTATAAAAGCAACGGCACGTAGCTAACATATCGCGACCGCATTTCTGGCTTAGCTCATATGCCAAAAACTCGGAATGGAGAAAAACGACAAAGAAAATTTACATGAAGTTTTCTCAAAATAAAGCCGATAGAATTTTGTTGTAGTTTCACAACTGCTTCCGGCATATGTTTGAAAGAAAAATGTAAATGTTTGTGAACTTTCATGAATGCAGTTAAAGTTACTATGTTTTTGCTGAAAGTACAAAATCTTGTTTTCTGCTGCATTAGCCACTTTTTATTTTATTTTTAAAAAGTAGCTTTTTGTGCTGCATGTGTTTACTAACTGCTGTCTTTTGAGTAACTTGTTATTGGAATTAAATTTCCTACTGTTTCTTGAAAATAAGCGTATAAATGTTATTAGAAAATATATTGACATGGAATAAACAGTATATATTGATGAAACTTGGTATTTTACTTGATTTCTGTTTTTATTTTTTTTTATTTAAAAAATTTTTGTTTTAGATTTATCAAAATTGATGATATCGAGCATAATAAATGATTGATATCTGATAAACTAGAAAGAATTGCGCGAAACAGATTTCGGATTCTGAAAGAGGATATTCAAAATATATATATCCCATCCTTAACTCATTTTTTTTTTAAATGGTCGGTGGGGCAAAATAGAAATGAGGTTGCCATATATATATAAAATAACTTTAGGAGTAACTGAGAGAGTGAATACATATTTTTGGCAGACAGGATTGAGGAAGTAGAATAAAATTTTTATTAATTATCTGAATATTGTTAATAATTACTTTGTGAGATGTCGAAAATTCATAATTATTGATACTTTGGAAGCAGCTAAACAGTGTTTCCTTCAGCCTAGTATGCAGTTCTGCCTGAATTTCAGGCTGCTATAAGAAATATGTTTGAATAAAAAAACAAACTGAAATTAAGGTTTGAAAAATTTTCAGGCGACTTTCCGTTTGGTAGTTCGCAGCCGAAAAGAAAAATCAGCACAATTTTGTTTAATACAGGGATGGCATATCAATTATTGTAGAATTTTTTCCGTCAACTAAAACAAAATTTAATGTTCAGACAATTGTTTACTTAAAAATTTTTTGATATTTTGTGTTTTTATGGTCTTTGAAATAATTTTTCATATTTTGTACGTGGAAATTTATAAAAATAAGGCCCAAATTTTCAGTCATTAGTTAATTATTAGTAAACTAAAATGATAACTATTGTTTAACTAAAACTTCATATTTACAGTGTATTGTTTAACTAAACTTTTTAAGAAAGAAAGAATATTACACATCTTACGGCGGCAATTAAAAAATTTTTAAGCACACAAAGCTAATGGGGCAAATGTTTTTGTCGCTCCTAAATGTATGCTATATAAACGTAATAATTTCAATAAGTATGCAGGTTCAATAAATACAACAAAAAACTTGATAATGCTTGTCAAAGAAATACACGTGCTAGACGTTACTTATGTACAAAACTACCAGAACAAAATATAATCAGATGACGTTATGCTGCCACCTGTATACTTATTGCACCATGTTCCAAAGCATCTAACTAATTGTTAACCAATAGCGTTTGACGGTTTAACTATTGGTAAACAAAGAAGTGTGAATAAAATGTCATTGGCTAAACTATTGTCATTAGCTAACTAATGACTGTGAATTTGGGCCTAAGTGAATAAACGCGAATAAAAACAAATTTGTCTGCACAACAATTATTCCGTGTCGAAATAAATACAAAATTTCAAACCTGAAATTCAGGCGGATCTGCATACTAGGCTTTAAACATAAGTTGCAATAATTTTTCACTGGAAAAAAATAAAACGAAAATTTTAACGGTTTTTTACGGAAAAAAATATAAATTTTAAATGTAATTTTTGACAAAAATATCGGTCAATTTTAACTTTTATATTTCACCAAAAAAAATAAAAAATATATTGATTAAAAAATAACGATTATTGGTGGCCATTCGGGAAAACGCTTTGAAGTAGTGAAAATTTACATGATAACAAAAACAAAATTTCAAAAATTGTTTTTGTTTTCTATACATTTTAAAACCGGTAAATTTTGTATGATAAACAAAACAAATTTTTTAAATTTACGCAGTTTTGTTTTTATTTTCCATGTATTTTTTACTTAGTCGGCGCGTATTCCCGAATAGCCACCATTATCTTTCGACTGTTTTGAAAATGCAATAATAGTTACGCTGTTCTTAATTATTCAAGATTTTCGAGCGTTTTGAGCCTGAATTTAGCTGGATGTTGCATGAATAACCAGTGAAGAAAAATAAATCAAGTGTAATACTGGGATTTCTTGTGATAAGCATCAATTTAGTAGTAGTGCAATTCTCGTATACAAATTTCTCAAAAAGTTTTAATAAATAAGAATTGCGATCAATTTCAACCCAGACATCTAACATGTAGTGATAAGCAGAGATACACATAAGCACTGCCGATAGGAGTGTGGCGGCTTCCGAAGATAACGTTGTTCTGATCTGCTGTGCACGTTGGAAATTAAATTGTTCCTTCGAACATTGCTCGTGTATAATTCTTTTTGAATATAACATTCGAACCTTAGCCTATATAATTACTTTGGGCTTTCAATATATTTTTAACCGATCTCAAAACAATAAAGAAAGTTATCAATTCGTTTGAATTTTGTTCTAATGTTTGTTCTTTTCCTCAGAGCTCTGTCATTTATAGGCCGATTTTGCAAAATTTTAATTGTATATAAAAGTGTATAGTGTCAAATCGATTCCATTGCTAGAAATTTTTGATATGGGAGTTTTTGTCCATCCGCTCATCTATCTGTTTTGCAAGCGGTTTTTTGGTAAAAACTTTGTTTTTATTTTCATACATATTTTTTTTTATATATATTCATATTACATAAGTATAATGAAAATGTTTTTTTTTTTGCTTAAGGCTGAAAATCCCAAATACCGAGGACCACGTCTGTGTGCAATGCGTATACAACAAAATGGACAAAGCAATATACTACTAGACAATATCGAGTCAATTGAGGCCAAAACCCCAGTTATCTACCGGCGAAGGGAACGATTGCTAGACGAAGAGCTAGAGGACGGCAGAGAAGTTATAACGTCCAAAACTTCCATGGAAACGCATGTGGCAGTAGAAACTGCCAAAGAAGCCATAGAAGCAGAAACCACAATAGATGTGCCTAAAGCAGCAGATGGCGTGCTAGTACAGGAAGAAACCCCAGCAAGAAGTCTCAACGATGATTTAGAGGAGCCTAAACCAAACGAAGAAACAATTCTAGTATGTGGTAATGAAAAGACTGATAATTTATTAGAAATTAAGATGGAAGCAGTTAAACCCTGCCTACAAGCCACAACAACTACTAATTATGATAATACATCAAAAATGTCGGGTACCCAATCCAGCTCAATAAGTGAAACTATAGATTTCCATGAGACTGTGATATTAAGGCGACAGCAATTAAGTCGTGTTGCAGAATGGGTCCAAAACAATACGCAACAGATGGAAATCGAACAGGAGCAGCAACAACATATGAATACTATCAATCACTGCGATTCATCCGGTACGGATCATCAATCAACATTATCCACCTTAGACCAATTGGATTCCGTTTCAGTGGAAAAGCTATCAATGGACTCGGGCTATAAGACCACACCTCAACTACAACCCATAACCAATTCTAGTCAAGATGAAACAATAAAAACTTCTGAAGATTCTTTGTCACCTAAATCAGATTTAAACAATCAAAGTCCTTTGCAAATCACTTCAGATTCTAATACATCTTCTCCGAAACAGCAACAACAAGAACTAAAAGCAAATGCACAAATCTATACAACGCCCCAAACTTTTTACCGGCGTACTTCACGTTCTGGCCTACCAGTACCCTATACAGCAGCCTCACAAGATGCTCAAGACTCTAGTTCTCAATGTTCCCAAATTATACCCGAACAGCCAACATGTGATATACTCAACTATAAATATTATCCCAATGACAATGATAAAACTAGAGCCATTAAAGCTGAACTTCACACAACCACTCAAAATGTCGATATTGCTCAAATGGAATACAATGTTAAACAATTCCTGTTGAAACAGAATGAATGGTCCATGCGTAGTACTACTAGAAGTCAAAATCACACAACAAATACAACAAATCCAATGAACTCTACAGCGGCAAATGCTACCACAAATAGACACGCTTCCATAAGACACATTAAGCTGTTTACATCTTCTACAGCTGGCATAGGACCGGGAAAAGGGGAACGTATACGAACTACTATCAGTCAACATAATAACAATACAGTAGCAGCCTCTAATCTAACAAATACGATAGCCTCCTGCTCCACCTCCTCCACAAATACGACGACAGCAATAGGAGGAACAAAATTTAATGATTTGAAAGTATCTTCGTCAACTTCAAATACAAATTTCTCTTCAACTAATAATCATACAATAACAACAACCACAACTACAACAAAAAATGGTACAATGCCCCAAAGAACTGAAACGAATTTATAAAAAGCCTAAATCAAAATTAAAAAAAAAAAAATATGAGTTATTAAAACCAAAAATATATAATCTTACGAGTAAATTTCC
Source organism: Panzeria rudis (assembly GCA_956483635.1). NCBI lineage: Eukaryota > Metazoa > Arthropoda > Insecta > Diptera > Tachinidae > Panzeria > Panzeria rudis. The sequence goes on from OY101448.1 coordinate 181,082,773, forward strand.
GTGTCCATGAAAAATATTTTCTTACTAAAATTAGCATGTTATAGTTAGAATCGAACTCGTATAATTGTTATAGAGAAAATCTTTTCTTTGGACTAATATACGAAATCGGATAATATCTATATTATAATAATAATATTAATAGAATTGTGTATTTAAAAGAAATATTTATATAACAAATCATACTTAGTGTTAATGTAAAGTTTAGTCTTAATTAAAATTAAAACAAATTATAATTATATACTTATTAATATAAGCTTTAAAACCAAATTTTATATACTTACGTGCATAGAGTGCAGTTAGTTAGACGATGGCATTTTTAATGAAATTGGCTTAGGACAGCTTTTTATTTGCCAATTACGAAACAAGCGTGATAAAAAATTTCGCAAGATTATTTCATATATTCTTTTTTTATCCCGCCACAACTTATCCACACCAGCAGTAAGGAAATAACAACAGGTTCATAAAATTAATTTCATCCAAAATGTCATCGTGTAAATGTATTCTTAATTACTTAACCAACAAAAAAAAATAATCCAAAAATAATGGAGCTATTATTCCGAAAAAGAAAAATTTTGACTTGAAACTTTTTTGATGAAATTTAAAAACATGAAATTTTTCAAAATAACAACAACTAATTCTGATGAGAACGAAAAAAAAACGCACGGTGTCGTAGGACACCGCGTCCTTAAATGGCCCTTAACTGGTCCGACGTCCTTAACTAGTTTGGAAGCAATCACTGGGATAACTGCAGGGGTCACCAATGGAGCAGTATTTTGCGCCCTAAATACAGCAACATTAGCTGCAGTCATACGTTTCTTCAAGAGAGCCTCATACCCAACCGAAATTGTAGTCAGCTAACGAGCCAGCACTCTATCTACTTCATCAGCTGGCAACACCTCGCTCAGTGACCCTTTTCAACTCTATCATAGATTGATCACAATCATTAACTCCACCGAAACTATCGGTAAAATTTTTCTTCTGCCGATAATTCCTGCTACACAGAAAAATATATTACGAAAAAATTTTCAAACAAAAGTTTGTCTAAATATAAATATCATTTTCAGTAAATGTTCTTTACATAATCTATAAATTGTTTGCTTAGCTGTTATTTAGGACGCAAACAGCAAGACAAAAACAGCAAGAAAAACTGTGTCGTAAAAAAACAACCCCGATGACGACATACACACAAATAACAACAAATACAATGATAGCAAAAGGAATACGATTGTACTGAGTTGAAGATTTTTGACTGAATCAATTCGTTAATGTCGTTGCATTAATTCTCATTCATTTTTTAGAGTCTTTAGATAAACATTCAGACTTGAACATATATAACAAAGTGATATTTTATAAATGCTTAATGGATGCTAATAATGATAACCCAGACAAAAATTTTTTTTCGATATATTAAAAAAAATCGATAAAATATTTATATTTGATTTAGTAAATTTGTTTGTTTACAATATTTGTACATTGTTTTACAGATTTAAACAATTTGTTCACTGAAAAAAAACGTATTTTTTCAATGAATTTGTTGAGATATTTTTGTCTATATTTACAAATTTTTGTAGGTCCGTTCCTAGACAATATATTTACTATTTCATTGAATTCCTTTACAGAAAATGAAATGTAGTTTTTTTCTGTGTACCAGACGTCACAGTACTGTAATTAGCATCAGTGTCATTGAAAACTTCCTAAGCCATGCCATTATTATCCGTACACTAAACCACCAATCAGGCGCACCAACAGGACCAGAAACATCAATAAAAGTTGAAGCAGCAGTACCTTCAATAGCATCAGCTTCAACATTTGTACCTACAGCATGCTCGGCAGTAGCAGCAGCTGGCCTTAGACGCCAAAAGCTTATTAATAAGATGAACTTCCAGATTATAAGAGGAAAACAATTTCAAAAGGTATCAGCTCCTAAATCGACTATCAGTTGGAAGATGGCAAGACGATACTTATCGCCAATAGTTAGCAGACACTTTCAGCTATCACTGCCACGAGCCACTTAGCAAAGATACAAACCAAATTGGAGATGCCTAAGAACTAGGCCGAAAATCCTAAAAAAATCCTAGGATTTCCCCGGCACATCCCCCGCAGAGTAGGGTTGTGTCATGTCAAAAAAGTTCATATCATATACAAGAATTGATATAATTAGCAAAGACACCTTCAGCTAGCACCGCCAGTAACCACTTAGACAAGCCACAAACCATTTAGCAAATACACAACCCATATGGGAGGTTCCTGGTATTAATATTCGTGGTATCATAATTCGTGGCATCTAAAATGAATATCATATAAATTATAAACGAAATGCTAAAGTTTTAAGAAGAGCATATTTTTTTACATATTGGGAACATATTTTTAAGTCCTTAGTGCATATTGAATGCGCATAAAACACATTTTTAGAACATATTTCCGGTTTCCCTGGCCATAACATTTTACTACTGGAACGCCACAAACATAACAAAACTTAAAATGTGTTTAAGTGTTAATTTCGTACATATTCACAGTTGGCGCTAAAATATCCCACAAAATCGGATTTTTTGTGGCTAGTTTTTATTAAAAATACGTCTTAAAATTATTTAGAAAATGAACAAAAATACTCATATAGCGAAGAGTTAGAGGGCTAAAATTTTCCACAAAACTTTTCCTCGTAGAGTTCTACATAAAAGTGCTGAACACACCTTACACAGGCAACATTATCTCAAAAAAATTGTCAAACAAAAGTTTGTCTAAAACTAAATTTCATTTTCAGTAAATGTTCTGTACATTATCAATGAATTGTTTGTTTGACTTTTATTTAGGACGAAAACACCAAAAACAACAAGAAAAACGATGTCGTGAAAAAAACAACCCCGATGACGACATACACATAAATAACAACAACAATGATAGCAAAAGGAATGCGAAGATTTTTTTGCTTACTGAAGATTTTTGAATGAATCAATTCGTTAATCTTGTTGCATTAATTCTCATTCATTTCATAGAGTCTTTAGATAAACATTCAGACAAAGTGAAATTTCATAAATGATTAATGGATGATGATGATGATGACCCAGACAAAAATTTTGTTTGATATATTACAAAAAATCCAGTAATTATTTTTGTTTGATTAAGTAAACTATTTTATTTAATATTTGTAAGTATTTTTAGACTAATTGTTTTATAGATTCAGACAAAAATATTGTTTGATATTTTTCAGAAAGTCCAGTAAATCTTTTTGTTTGATTTAGTAAATTGTTTTGTTTACAATTTGTAAATATTTTTAGACAAATTGTTTTATAGATTTAAGCAATTTGTTCACTGAAAAAAAACACGTTTTTTCAATGAAATTGTTGAGATATTTTTATCTATATTTACAAATTTGTTTGTAGGTCCGTTCCTAGACAAAATATTTACTATTTCATTGAATTCCTTTACAGAAAATTATATTTAGTTGTTTCTGTGTATAACTTAAACGTAAGGATAACAATATTACCTACGCTAGAATGATGGGAAGAATATCCCAAATATATGTTCTATTATTTAAAAATTGTAACAATTGTCAGTAATTTCTTTTGAAGCCAGAGGCAGTGATTTTTAATTTCTCCTACATATAAATTTAAGCCTTCTTAATTTCTTTAAATAATTGAAGAAGAAAAATACCAAAAACCAAAAGCTAAATCTAAAATACATATAAAGGCTATAAGCAATTGAAAAAGCATATTATAACATAGTTACTTATGTAAAATTGATAGAAATTGAAAAAAATACAGCTTAAGAAAATTAAAATTACAAAAATTTATATAAAATGTGAATATTATTTACTTAATGCCAGCCCCAACAAAAACAAACTGCATTTAAAATTGTAATCAATAAAATAAAAATATAATAAATATGCATTAAAGGCATAGAATATGCAATGCATATACAATTGTATAATAATTAAATTAAAAATATAAAGCAATAGTAAAACGGACATCTATCTACATATGTATGTATGTACGTGCATTCCTACTATATAGATTATACAATAAATACATTTTCCAAACTCATATAATTAAAATGATAAAATCAAATTATATATGTACATACCAACCAATCAGAAAGCAAATGTCATATACTATATAATTCAAATATAATAAATTTAGTTAAATATTTCTGTTATAAATTTTCTCATGTTTGTTTGTACAAGATTTATTTACATTCTTGAGCTTTTTCTCTATCGCTACACATTAAAAGTATTTGTGAAAACTATTTAAAGCAGTACCTTCTTCTATAGAAATTTCAATATTTATATGAAAAGTATGCAACAAAACACTCAAATCCTTCCTTTAAGAATACCTATAAAAAAATTACAATAATAATACAACTACATACAACAAAATATACACACTCCAACATATTACAAAGCTTTTTATACTATATGAAACATATTATTATTATTATTGCTATTAGAAAGTGCAAGACAACGCAAATTATAACACATAAAAAATGTACTATTATTCATATACACTCATCGAAGAAAGTTACATATAAACTCAAAATATCAAGAGAAAATATTCATACTGATGCAAAGCAGACTCGTAAAGAATAAAATTAATTAATTTTCTTTTTTAAAAGATTTTATTTATTTCTAAGAATTATTGAAATTTATTCTGTATTTTTCTGTATTTGTTTTTATAAATATTTGGGCAATTCAAAGCGATCTTGCATATTGTTCTGCACCGTATTTTGTATTTAAACACAAGCTGCTACTTTGACGGTTATAATTTCTTTAATTTTTTCCGAAAAGTTAATTTTAAAATCGGCACGTATTAAATTGCGATGTCTTTTACATTTGTTAACCGACTTAAAAAAACGAGAAAGGTTTATCAATTCGTCATGTATTTTTTTCAAAACTCCGTCATTTATGAACCGATTTCGGATTTTTTTCTCTATTCAAAAGGATGTACTTCCAGATTGGTCCCGTTGAAAAAGTGGGCGGATGACGCCCATACAAATTAAATACACATTCATTTTCAATTACTTCTACTGAACCGATTACTATGAAATTTTACACACATTAAGCTTCTGTTTAAATACTTCATCAGGATCAAAAAAGTAGGCTGTGCCACGCCCATGCAAAGTAAATATTCTTTTTCAACATCGTCTACTAACCGATTCTTATGAAACTGTACACATACATCTTTAGTTATCGTTACAATACAACATTATGTTTAGAAAAGTGGGCAGTGCCACACCCATGAAAAGTAAATAAGCATTTTAAATACTTGTACTTAGCCGATTCTTATAAAACCTTGCATACACATTTAGTTATCGTTACAACATTGTGGCTAAAAAAGTGGGCAGTGCCACGCCCATGAAAAGTAAATACTTATTTTAACTATTTCTACTTATCCAAATTCTTATGAAACATCGCAAACACAATTATTTCTCGTAAAAGTAGATGATGATAAAATATGGGGGCGGTGCCACACCTATTTTGTAGTCGTTTATTTTTTGCAAGAATTATATATTTCAAAAACACTTTTTTACTTATTTTCTACAATTTAATTTATTTTATTTAAAACATAAACATTTTAAAGAAAATATAGAATATGAAATACAATTTTTTTAAAGCACAATGCCATTCATGTGTAAAATTTTATAAATTTTTTGTTTGAAAATTTTCAATAAAATTTTATACATGCATAAATTAATATGAAAAATAGGACTGATATGGTGGCACCCCTTTGAATTGCCAAAATAAAATAAGGAACAATTTAAATTAATAACACTGTACAACAACAAAGCTCAAAATTCAACTTGAACGCAAGATTAAAGTGTGTTTAAGAGTTAATATCGTATTTATTCCCAATTAGTGCTAAAATATTCCATACAACCGGATTTTATGAGGCTTGGCGGTATTAAAAATATGTTTTATGTCAAATTTGTCTACACTCACATTATTATTACGGTAACGGAATGTACTTTATTCAAGAAGTATTCCATGCAGTCATTTTTAAATGAATAAACATTAAAATTCTCAGTAATCTTTTTAGCTGATTCTAACATTTATTTAAAAAAAAACTAATGTGTTGTTTCCACAATGCAAACAAGCATTTTTTGTCTAAAATTTATATGAAAATCACACAATTTTTTTAGCAAATTCCATAAAATTTTTTTACTCAAGTCGCTTGCTTGCATTGTGGAAACAGTGCATAAGTACACGTTAATAGAGATTTTCGGTTGGTTTCAATGTTGTGCGTTGTTTACCAAAAAAAAGGACATTCATAAAAACAGTACACTCACAAGCAACGTTGCCAGAAGCTTTTCGAAGAAAATCATCATTTGGCGGAATAATAATCATATTTGGATATAAAAAAATCATCACAAACTTTTATTCCAAAGGTGAACAATGAGACTTTTACAGCAAACAAAAACGCGTTTTTTTAGATTATATGATTTCCTTCATGTCATATTCTAGATAGGAGAGTTACTGCTTTTTTGGCAACCAATATTAAAAAGATACTTGTAAAAAATTCGTGATAAGGTTTGAAAACAGGCAGCGATCAGAGAAGTATATAAAATATCGCCATGGCTGTAATAACATATAAAAATGCGACAAAACCACATCCACCGCGAAAAAAACTCGGAAACACAACTATATGCACTAGTATACAAAAAAAATTTTTCATATTTTAAATAGAAATATGTGGAATATACAAACTTTAATGCATAAATCCGTTTTCAGTTTTTTCCTATCACGTACGGATTTTTTAATGAAGATGACTAAGATTTTCAATATGTACATCAGTATAGTTTACCCTAACTTGAGAATGGTTTACCCAATTTCAATAAATAAAAAATGCAGAATAAAATTACATTTAAGTCATTTATATCTAATTCTTTTTAATTTCCATCTGCTTCGGAGTTATTCAGAAATTAGCGGCGAAAAATGCGTTTTTCAAACTGTATGTATGTATATGGGTTTATATCCAAAGAAATTTAATTATATTGGCTTGAGGTCGGCTTTAATTTAATTTTTCAATTAAATTATAGTTTTATTTATAGATAAATGTGAAGCATGTAGACAAAGAAAAATTTTACTGCACGGAGGGTTGAACTGACAAGTTTCGATAGCTCACGCTAATATCTTCAGAGTTCTCTTCCGCTTAGACCACTCAACCAAAGAAATTTTTTTTCGTTTTCGAAAAGTCATGAACAAATTAAGAGGGAAGCTTTGTAGGTATATTAGGAATATAATAAGCCATAAACCATTAAAATCGAAAGTAAATGTCGATTTTATCCACAATTAGTTGAGGGAACTAATACACACACAAATTTAAATTTTTCCTTTGTATGAAAATTGTGACTTTTATGAACTGACCACCTTCGCTTAATTGCGAATAAAATCAACATTTGCCATCGATTTTCATGACTTAAGGCTTATTTTATTTCTAGTTATCCTACCTGTCAGACTAATGATAACAATTTAAAGTTTTTGCAGTTTTAATTTCTGTTATGAACGAACAATTAATTTTGCAAAAAAAATTTCGCTGATAATTTCTGAAGAACTCCAAAACAGTTGGAAATATAAAAAATTAGTATGCATGATTGGCTTATTTATTCAAATCGGATAATTCGTTATTGAGTTAGGGTGAAATATACTGACGTAGCTATTTGAAATATTAGTCATACCCATTAAAAAAAGACCTTTACATGATAGAAACAAATTTAAAAATTATTTGAATTTAGCCCAATAAACTTTGTACATACCACAAAAATTTTTATCATCGAACACGATTGATAGTTTTATCATTGAAAATCATCTTTCAAAACTGATGAATGCACTTCAATAAACTTTTATATTAAAAACGTATGAAAATTATATATTACTTGATCCAAACAACTACAAAAAGTAAGTATTTATATATCATCACAGAAAATGCAGAAAGCCCTATCTAACATTTTAAAAGATTTACAGAAGAAGCAAAAAACTTATTGAAATGAAAAATATACGGGCGATTCATGCAAAATTTCGCAATAAATATATAAATTTGTTGGCCCTTTTTTAATTATATTGTAAAATTGTACACTAATTGTCAATATATATTTTTTTCATTAAGACAGCTTTCATCCTTCTCCTGTAAAACTTGTAATATGTCCGATGTGGCTTTTTGCATTTTCTTTGACGATATACATATAAACAGTATAAGAAAATTATAATTTGCGAGAAAAAAAAACATCATTTGGGGAAAAAAATCATCATATCATATTTTGGTTAAAAAATCATCAAAAATATGATAAAATCAGCATTCTGGCAACGCTGCTCACAAGCACTCAAAATATTCTGTACGTAAAATTAGCTGAAATTGTAATTTAAAATAAGTGAATATTCATTTAAAACCGGTAGTGTAGTGGATAGTGTACTAGACTATTAAATAGGAGGTCACATGTTGAATTCCAGCCATGTTGAATTCCAGCGTGTGTTTCTTTTTTAATTTTCAATGTTAAGTGCATAAAAATGACACACATACATGAATAACCAGAAACGAAATAATATTGTTCGAAAGCGAAAGAGTTTAAGAGTAAGTTTTTGATAACTTCGTTTGAAATCTGAAGGAGCTTTTTTCCATTCCCAGTAGAAATTAAAATAACAAACAATGCAAGCAAGCGACTTGAGTAAAAAACTTGTATGGAAATTGCTTAAAAAATTGAGCGCTTTTCATATAAATTTTATACAAACAATGCTTGTTTGCATTATGGAAATCATACATAAATATAAAATTAATAAAATAATAAATAATGATACAAAATTATAATAAGCCTTAACCATGATAATTTTACGGAACTTGGGTTGATTATTTAATATTAAAAATAGCAGTCAAATTGATACAAACAAAAAAAGTCATTGATTTTTTTACGGTTTTAACATTTTTTAACATTTAAAATTTAACAAACTTTTTGTTAAATTTAAATGAAAAATAAGTAGACCAGTTTTCAATTAAATTTTAATTTATTTTATATTACAATTTCAGTTTATTTTACGTACAGAATATTTTGAGTGTATAAGTCCCCATACAAAAGCAAGCTGTAGATATGTATACTATATATAGAGTTCGACCAAAATTAGGTTGAACCCGAAGCAAACCTAATATTCGGCCAAAAAGCCGAATATATAGCTTAATGCCAAGCGGAAACTTTTTTTGTAGCATTCATTAATATATATTGACATTTTTAAAAGTTTATAAGAATTAAAAACTCATTTAATTTATTAAGAGTATTTTTACATTCATACAGTGTCAGTCAAAATAATAGCACATATTGCATACATTTTATTCCACCATCCAAAAATAAAATTTTAACATTTACGAGCGTATGACTAACAAAAACTTGGCATGAAGCTAGCATTAATGATGCATTTTACTTTAGTTTACTTTTGAGTTCGGCACGCCGACATTTAGGAGTGTTTTATCACTCTCACATATCAAAAAGTTGGGTGGAAATAAGTAAAATGATATATGAAAGTGGAATATTTACCTATTTACACTATATTTATATGATTTCATCGCTACTAAAGTGAAGCTTTTTTTAAACGCGGGCGTAAAATCGATTATATACACAATAAAGAGTTTTTTTCGAGAGTATTGAATTTATCGTGAAGATTAAAAATGAGCTGTCTGCATATGTTGATATTATCTAAAAAAAACGTCTTTTAAAAGACCATTCAATAATCAATTTCAGTACAAAATTGCAGGCGTAAATTCGATTGCGTAAAATCGATTTTTTATAACTCAAAATCGACTTTTGATCGATCCCTAGTTTATGTTATTTATTTTGGCAAAAAACAGTTGAATAATTTTATCGTCCTAATCTTTTGGTTGCGCTTTATAAAACTAAGTCAAATTTTTATTCAATTTCCAAAGATATGGGACGGGGATAAAACAGATTATTCGTGGTGGCATATTTTAAATTCGGAAAATAATATTTCGATTAACTTTTTTATTTAAATAGAATAAAAAGTTTCGGTTTCGGTATTTGGCTAAACATTTTGCCTAAACCGAATATCAGCCGAAACCACAATTTTGTCCTAATCCGAAACCGAATATTCGGTCGGACTCTAAATCTAGGCCATTTGGAAAATAGGCAAATTTTTTTATTCATGATTTATATGTTTTTAGATGCATTTTCTAAAGATCTTTCATTTGATAAAACTTTTGTATGCCATTTCTTGAAATGAAAAAAAAATATATCTTGAAAAAACTAAAAAGTAGACCTTTTTAAAAATGATCCACCTCTCTAACGGGGGTTTTTTTAACGAACCACCTTAATGTATATAATATAATTCTTAAAATCTCTATACTGAAAGAATTTTCATCACAAATTTTGTGAATTTCCACAAAGTACAATGAAATACTTCATTAAAATTTAACCAACGAAACGCTTCGTTGGATTAATGAAAGAACTTGCGTTAAAATTATTATAATAAATATTTCACAAAATATATGAAATACTTTCATTGATCTAATGTAATAATTTGGCTAGCCTAATGAAAACATTTCATTATATTGTTGAAATTATATCATAATTTTAATGAAATTATTTCGTTATTTTAATGAAATTATTACATTATTAAGTAGGCGGTCATTAACTTAAACTGTTTTATTGACTATTTAATTTATTGATAAATCAGCAATAATTTGAGAAAAATTTCAACAAATTAGAGTTAAAATTAGTTGAGCAAAATAAAAAATGGTAATAAAAATCTATATTTTTTAAGACCTCAGTCGCTTTGAGCCACCTCCAAACATTCTTCAATCGGTGTAAAAATTGATACACATTCGTTTTAAGACTATTCAAATATTTCAAGGGGATGAAAATGAGAATCGAAGCACTTTGAAAGATATAGGGATACCCTAATTTACATATGTGATTTCTATCACCGGTCTTTCATAAATGCAATGAAATATTTCATCAAAACTATGAAATACGTTTTATTAAAAATGTGATATTCAAAACTTAAAATTTTTTCAATATTTTTTTATTTGCAAGCTTTTGTTTTAACTATCCACTAAAATATTTTGCAAGACTTAAAACACGGTTGCCATAAAATGAGAAAGCTTTGCAGGCATAAATCCAAAGGAATTTTATGACGACGAAACTACGAAAGCTAATTAAGCAATTCCAATGAAGTTCTTTCATAAAATTTTACATACATACATATTATTTCTGATTAAGTTGAAAACAAATGTAAAATGCTCTTATACCGCCCTCATCTATAAAAACCTTAAATCATTTTAAAATTTATATCCAAACAAACAAAAAAAAGGAACTATCTATAGCTTATAAAGGAAATGTTATAAACAGTAAAATATATATTAAAACCTTTTAAAAAACAATGAAAGAAAACCAAAACAAATCATTTAAACGGCTTCATTTATATTAATAAATTAAAATATTTTGGTCCAATTATATTTAAAATAAACATAAAAAGATAGCAAATCATATATAAAATAATTAAACAACCAACCACCTTATTATTCATACCATAAGCAACTAAAAAATCAAACATGCATACATACATAGATATGTAAGTATGTATATGTTGTATATTTAGCATTCATAAAAACTATTCATAAATTATTTATAATTTTTGGCCATTAGAAGCTATTCACATATTATGTAACGCTATTTTCGGAGGTTTTATATCCCCTCCCTCGTAACGCTTTTTACAAAATACTAAAGTATTAATTAATAAATCATCTAATCCGTAACAAATCCTTAACCGCCACCCCCAACCCCCCATACCTTGGAGCGTTACGTAACATATAAATAGCCCCAAACCCTCAAACATATTTTTGAACAACACATCACTTAATTCTTATTAAAAAAAATCGTGACTGTTCTGTGTTTTATTCCAAATGCAAACAATGTAAATTTTGATGTCGTTATTCCCATAAAAAATATTCATAACAACAAGGCCATGAGAATTTACATTATTTTCAATTCGAGTGAAACCCAGAACAGGGCCGAATATTTTAATTTTATAGACATACATTAACATTACAAGTATTTTTAGGATTAATATTATAAAATAATAAAAGTTTTGCTCAATAATAGCTATTATTAAATGAAAGAACGAAAAGTACATTAAATTTCATGGTTACCAAATAAAACCGATTTACAATTTTTTATTATTATTATTATCTCAGTCATAGATATATCATCACGGTATCTGGGGACAGCTACAAAAAATTTATGCCAGTTGTACTGAAATACTTTAATTTGAAATAATGAATAAATGGTATTAAAAGTACATAAAGAGAACCCGGTGGCAAGTATTGTTATCTCCCTGCTATACACATTATACAAAATCTTCTAGGTGATGTGATGCCAGGAAAACCATATTTCTTTAAATTTACCTTACTGTTCATACGTGTTAAGAAAAAAGAAACATGTACCTATGTTGAAAAAGAAGGAATCCTTATTATATAAAAATGCCTTTGGGCCCCACGTTGGGGGCCATTCTTTTTTTTACGCTAAGCAGCTGCTACACCCTGGCGAAAATTAATTTAACAGCAAAAACTATTTCATTGAATTAGCCTGTTTGGCTCGGGTAACTCCAAAAGCTTGGCTGCATCTAGCAAACCTCGACGAACTATTCAATTTTATTTAGATTCCTTATATAAGGAAATTATAATTCCAATTCTTCATTCTCCAAATATGGACCGATTTTAATTTTTTTTTTGTTTGAAAAGGTTTGCTTTAAGTTTGGTCCCATAGAAGTGGGAATTGGACGGTTGAAGTGGCAGCCTGATATATTGATTATAGCATAACTCCGCCATTACTTGACCGATATTCAAAATTTTTTATTTGAAAGGAAATGAAAGGTTTGGTACTATGAAAAATTGCGGAAAGACATACTGTTTAACCAAACGCAAAATTGTGTCCGTTCTCTAATCTGTTCAATCGGATCGTTGTATTAAAGTCGTTTTTTTGCAGAATTATTTACACTCTCATTCGTATTGTTTTTTTTTTGCTTTTTCATTTCCCTACTTCTCAAAAATGTACCCGCATAAACTTAAAAAAAATAAAAATAAAAATAAAAATAAATTCGACTGCTTTTTACCTCTACAACAATAACAAAAAAACCATTATTTGAGACTAAAAACTAAAAGAAAAACTCTTTTGCAAACTCAGCAGTAAGAATAAAAGAAAATCAAAATCTATTGTTATTAATTTTAAATTAATTTGCTAATACAACAAGAACAAAAAAAATTATTAAAACTAAAAGAAATACTATAAATGTTTACTACTCAAATCTATAATTAAGTTGGTTTATTGTTGTTCGTTTTGTAAGTTTTGTTTTTTTTTTTCATAACAATTGTTTTGTTTACAAAGAAAGTGACGTTAAATGGAAGATAAAAAAGAAAAAGAAATAAATTCTAATAAAATCCACAACTATTTATAATAAATTTATGTATTTTTACCTGCTCTAATTAAAAAATATAAATAAAAAAACCACCTTAATTATGTAAGCCTAAATATAAATAAATACAAGAAAAATAACAAGAGAAATAATAAACAAAACTGATATACTTAAAAAATATTTATTAATGTATAATTTAACAATAATAATTATATTTAATAATCTAACAAAAGAAAAATATGAATAATAAATTGCGACTGTATGTATCAAAACATTTCAAAAAAAGAAACTAAAAAAAATTCGTTTTTTATTCCGCAAAAAAAGTAATAATCCCTTCATTTAAATTTTTAATGTTTTATTTAATCCAGTGGGAGTTACATTTGTTTTATAACAATGATCTCAGTTACAGTTTTACATTTGAAGTAAATTTATGCAAAATTGATTAATTGTTTACAATTATGAGATATTAACTTTCTTAAAAAGGAATTTCAATTGTGTAAATTGAATATTGTCGATGTTATAAATTCATTTATTTATCGACTTTCTAGCTTATTGGTAAGTATGAAAAATTTACAAACAATGCACAGTGGGGCAGATTCAAAATATTTTGGAAATAAATCAGCCATTTCTAAATGGATAATTCGATCAGAATAGAATTTTACATGGACATGAAGATGGCCTTCCCATACTACTCAGGAGCAGAGCTATGAAGTTTCAAAGTAGGGGCACTTCGGGCATGTAAAATTTCTCAACGTTTGTTATTTTTTTGTTTGCCGCCCGATTCCCAAAAATTTGTGTCTTTATAGCCTTCATAAGGCTCTAAAAAATCATGTTTGCTTAAGCACTAATATTTTATCAATTTTTAAAAATCGTGCTGCAGCATTTTCAAAGTATCGGATACAAATAACCTCCTATTGCTACAATTGCTAGTTTGCTAGCTAAGCAACAAAAGTTCGAATCGTTGAAAAGAATTTTGATGGAAATATTCCTTCTGAGTTAATTTTTTTTTTTCAATTTGAAAATTAAAAAAAATTTATTATTTTGGCTTTAGTTCGGTTTTAATTTAATTTTTCAATTAAGTTATATTTTCATTTAGATATAAATATAAAGCATGTGGACAAAAAAAATTTTGACTGCACGGAGCGTTGAACTCCAGTTAATCTCTTCAGAGTTCTTTTCCGCTTAGACCACTCGACCAAAGTCGGTGGCTTGTCCCACTTTCCCGGGAATTTTATGAGGGAGTTCCCGGTATTAAAAATCTTTTATATGGACATTTCCACTTTCTGTTACGTACGACACAAAGCAATTATGTTGATTTTCTTCAAAACAACGTAAGTTTTTTTATACTTCTTCGCATATTTGTGTAGTCCGCAAGTAGATCTACAGTTAGTAAAATTTTAGGAAAAATTGAACCACATGGTTCTGAAAACAAGCTTACTTTCTTGGTGTCGAACGGGACAGAAAGTAGACTTTCCTGTGGAAATGCCCATATACATGAAAGAAATACTGATATTGGCACCCAAAAATTCTTCTTTTTATGGCTTCGTGCACCAAAAGTGTAAATTAACCCTATTGTACTCGCTACGCTGTCCGTCTGTCCGTCTGAATGTCTGTCACAGGCTGTTGTCTCGGGAACCGTAAGAACTAGGAACCTGAAATTTTCACAGAATATGTAAAACTTAAGCCGCTACAACAACAAATATATCACAGTTAAAAATTAAAGGGTGTTCCAAAGCGAGTAACGAAAAATTTTTAAATACTAATTTAATATACAGACACTTATATATAGACACTTTAAATTTTCAAAGTTAGTGATAATTGGTGTAGTCTAGACTGCAACAATTAACACCGATATTTAAAACAATAAAAATTAAAGGGGCTTCTATCAGTTAATGTAATTTTGACTATGCAATTTAGACAATTTGCTGTATCTTGGAAACCGTAAGAGGTAAAATCTTGAAATTTAAAAAAAAAACGCTAAAACTAAACATTTTCAAAATTAAAAAAATTTTAAAACGAAAAATCGCCAAAATGAAATAATGGCTTAAAGAAAAAAAAAGCACAAAAAATCGCTACAATTCAAAAAATCACCAAAACTAAAAAGGTCGCCAAAAAAACTAAGAAAACGAGATAATTTGTCAAAACGAAAAAAAACACTAAAACCGCTAAAAATCGCTAAAACTAAAAATATCATCAAAAACGAAAAAGCCGACAAAAATAGAAAAAATCACCAAAAATAAAAGCGCTAAAACTAAAAAAAAATCACCAAGAAGCAAAAAAATCCCCAAAACCGAAAAAAGAGCCAAAACTCAAAAAAAGCGCCAAAGCTAAAATAAATCGCTAAAACTAAAAATATCGTCAAAAAGCGAAAAAAAACGTTAAAACAAAAAAAAATACGCAAAAAAAGATAGTCAAAAAAAAATCAGAAAAAAAATTACGAAACACGAAAAATCGCCAAAAAAACGAAAAAATTCACGAAAATTAAAAAAGCACCAAAACAAAAAAAAAATCACTAAAACAACGAAAAAAACTTAAACTAAAATTAAACAAAAAACTGCCAAAATGTAAAAAAGAGGCAAAAACGAAAAGGGATATACATGTGTGTATTCGTACGGAACCCTTCGTGTGCGAGCCAAAGTCGCACTTTACTGAATTTATTCTTAATTCTTGTCTTTCATCATTAAATAATATCTATGTAAGGGAAAAGAAACCAACGAACGCTCTAAGTGTATATTAAATTTTTTTGGATTGAAGAACAAATAGAAAAAAGTTGTCTCTTTAATTAATTACACAGTGCAACCAAATGGATTTTTTTTTGTGTATTTTTTTCTCCTGATTGCGATGGCTCATTAGTTTTTCCCTAGCGGCCCTAGTCTTAAAGATTTAGTGACATTTAGCATTTCCATAATTTACGCCACTCTTTGTATACTTTCTGGATTATTAATCCACACAAAAGTCTCTGTCGTTTGCATAGAGTCACATTGATGAGTATATCAGGATATCTTACTGTTATTGCAAGGATATTAAAAATCGTGTGTTCTTGGTTTAGTAATTAAAACTTTTTTTATATTAATTTTTTAAATTAAAATAACTGATCCTTATGTATTTTCGTTTGCTTTATTATTTTTCTAGCACCTCTAGTTCAGAAATATTGTGCATTATATAAAAAATATTTAAAATTTTTATTTTCTCACGGAAATATGGGTAAATAGATATTACTTCAGATGGCAGTGTTTTGAAAGAGAAGACTTTCGAGGCAACTTTAAACGCTGCTATTAACAAAGCAGCTGAAATTATTTGAAGACAGTGGAAAAGGGACCAAAAATATTGATAATTTATACAGCGCCCTTTTAACTGTCCGGACAACTTCTGTCGAGGGCGAAAGACTTTTCTTAACATCTGAAAATTATGTTACTTAAATAAGAAACCGATTATGGAATTAAGCAATAAATGCATTGATACTTTTAAAAAGCCATTTGCAACAAAGCATATAAAAGTTTACATTTTCTAAGGGCAGAGAATTTTCACTGCATACCAATAAGTAAAGGAGTGAATTTAATATTCTAAGACTGCTCTTTGTCAGCAATACTTCTCCTAGACAACCGTCTAATCTGATCTTTAGATCACTTCCGCCATCTGACAACCACATGTTAAAATCATTGATGAATGACCAGAAATAAAACTCCTTTAATTTCAGTTCATCTGTGATTTGTATGCTCTGTTTTCGCTCTGTCTAAAAATAGTTTTTGATAGAAAATATTGTTCTTTTTGATGTAGTTTATTTTGAATCTTTTGATTTGTTTATAGAATACTTTTAAATTAAAGCTAAGTTTAAAGTAAAGAATGATTTAATGATTCATTTTTCTCGTATAAAAATCAATGGATTCCGGAAATTAAAATATTTCGTAATTACTTTATTATGTTCTGCAATTCCCGGGAATTCCCGGGGAATATCTGTTTTGTTTCCCGCTCTCCCGGGAAACAAAAAAGTCAGGGAACAGAAAAAAATTTACAAAAAATATGGATTTCAAAAACATTTGTCATTAACTTAATACATACAATATTTCAATATCTATATTTCTTTCCTATGCCAGTTATCTCTTCTTTTTATACATAAGTCCTCAAAACAAGTTTTACCTCATAAAAAATAACTGGGACATGGCTCGGCTGTATAGAGTATGCTTTACATCTGGGAAGCCCGGGTTCGTATGCTAGCCATGTCAATATTTTATAATTTATATTGTTTTTTTTTTTGAAATAATTTTGTTACCAATATAGCGGAATTGTTTATTACAGGAAATTTGAAAAAAAAAATTATTGAATACCGGGATTTTTGCTCTGTTGCAGCAAAGACTCGATTTGTTGTTGGTTAGTTCTACTTAAAGATTTGTTTATAAACATGATTACTTTGAAATTACCAGCAACATGTATACAAAATACAACTCCTGCAATAAATTGGGAATTAAAAAACAATTTTTCCAAAAGGTCTTAAATGTTGTACTTCAAATATAACTTTTTGTCATATTTTATTCGAAGAGTTCGTTCAAACAAAGTTGATTTCAAAAACACTGAAATTTCCTACATGGTTTTGTATTTATCGAAATACAGAAACTGTCTCTCTCTATAAAGAGTATTTAAAAAAAATGAGCCACCTTTTTGAATTTTTCTTTTGCTTTTTATTATTCGATAAAATAGTATTAAATAATATAATAAATAATTTAGTTTTTGTTCATGATTCTTATAAATAATGTCTAGATTTTTGTTTCATAATAAGTGAAAATAATGGCGATGATGATGGCGGCGGCAAATGAATTGATTTTTTAAAACAAAAAAAACTTTTACTAAAATAATTCCACATTTTATGCCAAACACTTAAAAGTACTCCTAAATTTTAGGATTAAAAACTAGATGAAGAAAAAATAGTTCTAAATGTTAGTTTGAAGTATATGCAAATACTGGAACTTGATCGTTTTCTGTTGCGGAAGTATCATCATTCACTACAATTAACTCATTGGGTTGCACAGATTCCTCAAAAGAATCAACTGCTTCACCACTATCACGCAATGCATTGCTTACTTGTTCGGGGGTATTGTTAGTTTCTACGGCAACAGCTGCTGCTGGTGTTTCTTCGGGGGTTTGCACCACAACTTCTGGTTGTTTGGATGGCTGAGGCTCTACACTTGCGGCAGTTGCTCCCTGAGGCCTATTACCTTGGAAGAAATTTAAGATACTTTGTATGGGACCTGGTTGAGTGGGAGCTGCTTGGCTTGGTTGTTGACTGAAACTGCTCCAAATTTGTTGTAATGGACCTTGTGCTGGTCTGACAGTAGTGGCTGCTGGATCTTGTTGCTGTTGTCCGCCTAAATTTTGAAATGGACCCGCCAAGTTAGAGGTAAACTGTTGAAATGATTGAATAGCCTGAGAGGGATCGAATGTTGGCAGGGCAGGCAGTGAAGGGAATGAAGGAAATGGACCTGGTCCAGAACCATTTCCGAAAAATTGGCTCCAAGGTGGATTTTGTATGAACTGTTGTACGAAATTTTGTTGGGGGGTAGTTTGTGCGGGGGTGGCTTGAGTAGCTTGACGTATGCTACTTTCAGGCTGTTGTTCCACATTATTTAAAGATTCACTAGCACTATCTTCTGCCAATTCAACCAGATTGGAAGACTGACTATCTGCCACTACTGATTTGTAGTCTGACAATTTATCACTTTGCTCCACTTCTTTCACAGGCTCTTTAGCAGCTTCAATATTTTCGAATTGTATTTCTGAAACAATTTGGGGTACTTCAGTCAATTTATTTTCTTTTTCTAAAGCTTGAATAATTTCCTTATTTTGCTCTTCTTCCACCGCTTCTTTAACTTCCTCCTCAACTATGGCTTCATCGATGCGACGGTCAGCCTGTATAGCTCCTTCAATAGCCTCCAACTTTTTTTCTTCATCCACAGCTGCGGCAATATTTTCAACAATCACTGCTGGTTCTAAATTCTTAATTTCAGTTTCCTTTATATTTTCTTTGAAATCTACAGGCGCCTTTATTTCTTCGCCATCGTGTATAATGGCCACGGGCACAAGTATCTCCTCCGTATTACGATACGTACGTCTCTGTACTATGGCAGCATTGCATAATGAGACCACTAAGAAAAGTCCTATAAAGGCGGTGAAGTGACGCATTTTTATTGTAGTATTTAATTAATTCAATTCCTTAATAATCCAATAGTTGTACTTTATAAATCAGATTTAATCCCAACACAACAATTTCGCTGCTGCTTAAAATTTGTTCGAACTGTTGTTAACACTTGAAAATCACTTTACAAACTGTTTGAAATTTCTTTGGCAGAAGTGCATTTATACCCGGTTTGTTACAACATGTATGTTGCTGTGTTGTATTTGAATTTGTTGTGTATGTTTTGTTAAGCGTCCACCGGCACCACTACCACCACCGTTAATCGTCATCGTTTGCACTTGGCTTTGATTTTGAATTATTTCATCTGTTCGGTTATTTGATTTATATTTTCATTTACTACTTTGTATTACAAATATTTATTTGCGAGTATTAAACTGGAATTGTATTGATGGGAATATAAATAATGTATTAAAAAGATGTTTTAGTTGTAAAAAAAAAAAATACAATATTCTGCTATAAAAAAATCATGTTGTATTTTTCTTAATTGGAATGACTGAATAAACAATTTTAAGGAAATACATATGTACATAAAATAATCGTTGGAAAAATAGTTCATTGTACATATTTTTTATTGTTAAAAGGAAAAATAAGTCAATGAGATTTAAAACGAAAGACTTAAGAACTAAACTCGTAAGTTCAATTACACTGACACACAATGGGGCAGAATTTAAGAAAAGTTCGGGATCTCGAATAGGCGTTAGATGGACAATTATTTTTAATATGGGACAGTATAATTTAAAGGGACCTTTTTTAAAGAGCAGTTTGAAAAAGATCTTATGCATTAGTAAAATTTTTGAAATATAATTCTGTTTAAAATGATTATTTTGTAATTAGAAATGTTTCCTCTAAATTTCCCTCTGTTATACATACATATTTACTATTTAAAAGGAGCTGTTTTAAAAATATTTTTTAGAAGCCACGGTTGGGAGTGGTACGAAAAAAATATACTACACAAAAAGTGACTACAAAAAAATTTTGACCATAAAAGTTATGACAATTTTTTAATTTTGGCTTGGGCTCCCACGGAAAACTCAAATATTAGCATCTTTTAAAATAATTAAATACAAAGATTTACACATGATTATAAAGACGGTTGATTCTTTTTTCAAATAAAACTAATTTTAACACAATCGACCGATAATTTTAAAAGTTATATCAATTTCAAATAACACAGACCTACAAAATAAAAATATCGGTCCTTTAAATAAAAATTTGTGGAATATAAAGAGTTTAGTGAGCTGAATTAAAATTCGTTTTCAGTGGTGTTTCTATCATGTAGAAACTTTTTTCGTGGGCATGACTAATAATTCCACTAGGTACAGTAGAAAAATTTCGACTCCGCTGTGAGTTGAACTTACATGTTTCGAGACCTCCCGGTCTACTCATCAGAGCTCTTTAAAGCTTAGACTACTCGACCAAAGTCGGTAAGCATAAATTGATTAAAGTTAAATGATATTCAACTACTCGAGTGGAAAATATAGATTTTTGTCGAGTGCTCTAAGTGGTAAAGAACTCTGATGAGTAGACCAGTCTCGAAACTTATACATATGTATGTACATTTTTAAAAAGGTACATTTTAAGGGGTACTTTTTTAAAAGGGTGTTTTTTTTAAAGGCACATCTTTTAACATTTATAAAAGGTACTTTTTTTTAAAGGTATGTTTTTAAAAAAGTACTTTTTTTAAAAATATACTTTATTTTAAAAAAAGCGATTTTTAAAAATAAAAGTAGTGTTTTTAAAAGGTGCTTTTCTTAAAAGGTAAATTTTTGAAAAAGTCATTTTTTTAAAAGGTACTTTTTTTAAAACGTACTTTTTTAAAAAGGTATTTTTTAAAAGGTACTTTTCATAAAATGTGCTTTTTTAAAAGGTACTATTTTTAAAAGCTACTTTTTTTAAAAGCTACTTTTCTTAAAAGGTATTTTTTTAAAAGGTTCTTCTTTTAACAGGTACTTTTTTTAAAAGATACTTTTTCAAAAGGTTTTTTTTTGAGGCACTATTTTTAAAAGGCACTTTTTTTAAAATGTACTTTTTTAAAAGCTACTCTTTTTAAAAGGTACTTTTTTAAAAGGTACTTTTTTTAAAAGGTACTTTTTTTAAAAGGTACTTTTTTTAAAAGGTACTGTTTTAAAAGGTACTTTTTTAATAGGTAATTTTTTAAAAGGTACTTTGTTAAAAAGTACTTTTTTAAATGGTACATTTTTAAAAGGTACTTTTTTTTAAACGTACTTATTTTAAAAGGTCCTTTTTTTAAAACGTACTTATTTTAAAAGCTACTCTTTTTAAAAGGTACTTTTTTTTAAACGGTACTTATATTAAAAGGTACTTTCTTTTAAAAAGTACTGTTTTAAAAGGTACTTTTTAAAAGGTACTTTTTTAAAAGGTACTTTTTTAAAAGGTACTTTTTTCAAAGGTACTTTTTTAAAAGGTACTTTTTTAAAAGGTACTTTTTTTAAAACTTACTTATTTTAAAAGGTCCTTTTTTTAAAACGTACTTATTTTAAAAAGCCCTTCTTTTAAAAGGTAATTTTTTAAAAGGTACTTTTTTAAAAGCTACTTTTTTGAAAAGGTACCTTTTTTAAAAGGTTTTTTTTAAATGTACCTTTTTAAAAGGTACTTTTTAAAAGGTAGTTTTTTAAAAGGTACTTTTTAAAAGGTATTTTTTTTAAAAGGTACTTTTTGTACAAGGTATTTTTTTTTAAAGGTACTTTTTGTACAAGGTACTTTTTTTAAAAGTTACTTTTTTTTAAAGATACTTTTTTTAAAAGGTACTTATTTTAAAAGGTACTTTTTTAAAAGGTACTTTTTTTAAAAGGTACTTTTTTTAAAAGGTACTTTTTTAAAAGGTACTTTTTTTAAAAGGTACTTTTTTAAAAGGTACTTTTTTTAAAAGGTACTTTTTTAAAAGGTACTTTTTTAAAAGGTACTTTTTTCAAAAGGTACTTTTTTTAAAAGGTACTTTTTTTAAAAGGTACTTTTTTTAAAAGGTACTTTTTTTAAAAGGTACTTTTTTAAAAGGTACTTTTTTTAAAAGTTACTTTTTTAAAAGGTACTTTTTTTAAAAGTTATTTTTTTAAAAGGTACTTTTTTTAAAGGTATTTTTTTTTCAAAGGTATTTTTTTTTAAATCTATTTTTTTTAAGTTTTTACTTTTGCAAATGGAACTTTTTTTAAAAGTATATATATTTTAAATGGACTTTTGGAGAAGCTGCTTTTGCAAAAGGCACTTTTAAAAGTTACTTTTTTAAAGGTATTTTTAAGCGGTAATTTTTTAAGAGGTACCTTTTCAAAGGTATTTTTTAAAAGCTACTCTTTTAGTATATAATTTTTAAAAGAGAATTTTAGAAGGTTCTTTAATACTAAGGAGGTAATGAATAAGTCATTACTGAAAAAGGAGTTCCTCTTATTTTTTAACCGACTTCAAAAAAGAAGGAGGTTATCAATTCGTCTGTATTTCTTTTTTTGTTTGCACAGCCATAACTCTGTCATTTGTAAACTGATTTTCAAAAAAAATTTTTTTTTGTTTGCATTTTGGTCCCAAAATTTTTTTTCGAAAACGGGAGGGGAAAATTTGCTTCCCCCATGCATAGCTCTGTCATTTGTCAACCGATTTCCAAAATTCTTTTTTGTTTGAAAGTGTTAGCCTGCAGTTTGGTCCCATATTTTTTTTCGAAAATCGGAGGGGATAATTTGCCCACCACTACCATTTTTCAATCGAGTTTCAACATTTTTTATTTGCTGGAAAGGGTTTGCTTGAAGTTTGGTTTCATAGAAGTAAAAATGGGAGCACTAAGCGATAGCCCGATATATTAATTATCGCCATTTCTTGACCGATTTTCAAAATATTTTATTTGAAAGGACATGAATGGTTTGGTACTATGAAAAACTTGCAGGCACCCCATTTGTAGACAAACACACAATTTGAACTAACGCATAATTGCGTCCGTTTTGTAATCTGTTCAGTAAGATCTTTGGATTGAAGTCGGTTTTTTGGCAAAATTATTACTGAGAATTTTTTATGAAAAAAATTAAATAAAACTTTCTTAAATCCAATTGTTACTGTTTTTTATTGAACAACAATTTTCATATTGACCCATATTAACAGCAGTAACAACAACGATATTTAATAACAATAAGATTTCGTCTTTAAATTATATGAAGAAAACAACAACAACAACAAAGCATTTGCATAATAATTAAGAAAATTTTTTAAAGTTTAACACTTTCTTTGGATTATTAAATTTAACAGCAAAATGACACCAATTATAAAATCAAGACGGAGTCATTTATTGATAACTAAGAAAAAATGAAAATGAAATTTTAGTAACTGGTTTATTTCTTAACGGTAATTATACTCGTACTATGATTTTATTATAAAAATTTATTTAAATTTTCTTAAAACCAATGAACTTATAATCAACTTAATTTATAGCTTCATTTGAATTGAAGTTTTTTTTCCAGCTTTTTGTAATCAGAAAACGTTAAACCTGTTTCATGAAACTACATTTGATATTCTTTCCTTTCTTTCAGGCCAAGCTAAAAATAAAATGCATTTGTTGCATAAGCCAGTATTAGCTGCAACTTGGTCAAAGAACCTTGGCATGAAGTCATTGAGACTCTAAAGAAGAAAAAGAAACCATGCTTAAAGGTCTTCTTATTGCACTTTTTTTTATCATTTTATATCATCAAACGCATTGTTGGTTGTTGATTTTGCTCTTGCTACCAACATGTTAAGCCAAGTTCAATGACTGTTAATGGTGTCTGCAAAAAAAATGCATGTGAAAAGCCAACAACTTTAATCAATTTCAGAATCTTTAACCACTTTTTGTGGTAGAATCACTTTTTCCTCCTGCAAACTTCAACCAGACACCAACAGGAACAAGCAAAAGCCAACTTGTTGGAGCAAAAGAAAAACGGTTTTATTAAATTTACAAGAACAGAAAAGTGGGGAAACGCAGACAAGTTTAATGTATAAAAATAGTTGGTAATAAAAATAATAAGGTTATGTAGTAGTAATTTTTTTAACATGCATACATTCACAAGATTTCTTGTGGAGTTAAATGAACTTTTGCGCTTGTCTGGTGAAGGGCAGTAGGCAACAGAATACCGAATGGAAAACTTATATGTCCAGTTTGCAACCGATTGTAGCAGCAATAAGTAATTTTACAAATCTTGTTGATACTTTTATATATATAAATGTTTTCTGAAAGATGTATACACTCAAAATAAAATATGGATAAATCTAACCAATTGTGCCAACCCATAAAATACAGTAAAAATATACCAATGGAATTGTAGTTTACTTGATAGTGTGTAAAACTACTAACCGGAAGGTCGCAGGTTCGATGCCTGCCAAGGCTTAAGCAGTAAGTGCGTTTGTTGAAAAAAAAAAACATTTTTTTTGTTTGTAATTTTTTGCTCTTGAACTTAGGTTCTCACAAGTTTACTCACGTTTATAAGCCGGACGCCATTACCATCTTAATCAAGACATCTTGTTAAATAACGATAGCACAAAGTATACATAAAGATGTAGTGAATTGCTTGACTTAAATAAAGTAATTTATGTAAAATAACTATTTTCGTTATCATTATTTTAAATTGATAAATTTTACCATAAAAATGAAAAAAATTTTTAAAAATTACATTAGCAATTTTAATCATCTAATTTTCAAACGTCGTTTTCCCAAGTTTTCATTTTAAAATTTTGTAAAATATAATATTTCGGTCTTGAACTTAAGTTCTAATGTTTATGGACCGGACGCCTTTACCATCCCAGCTAAATCATCTTGTTGAATAACGATAGCACAATGGGCGCATTCATAAGACGTAGCTTGCCTTTATTGTTTACTTTATCACATTTGTAATACAAACTTTATTAAACTAGTTTGCAGCCGCCATATTATAAAGCGGCGTTGTATTAGAATATAAACGGCACACCTTTTTTGATCAGCTGTGCATGCTAAAGGCCCTGATTCACTATCCTACACGATCGCACGATTCATTCACAGCAAAATTTTACAAAAGTCTGACCGACTTTTAAAAATCGTTTCAAAATGGCGTTGTAGGTGCCACACTATTATACAAAAATTGTGCAAAAACATATGTTTGTATTGTGCATGGTGAAATAAGTATACAGGTGGCCGCATAAGGGCAACAAACACAATAAAAAAACAAATAGATAATGCTTGTCAAAAAAATACATTTGCTGGACGTGTCTTATGCACAAAACTAGCAGAACAAAAAATAATCAGCTAACGTTATGCTGCCACCTGTATACTTATTACACCATGGAATTGTGTATACACATGGATCGCATGAAAACTATCATTTTATGAAACTTTTCATAAAATTTTGCCAAATCGCACGACTGGCCGAAAAAATCTGTCACACAGTTGCATTTTTAATCCACACTACCATACTTTTCTGGCACACATGTCATATTTGGCAGATCGCGCGATTGTGTAGGATAGTGAATCATGGCCTTAAGCATAACATGTTGACCATACTTGAGGTCTACACGTAACATAATATGTAAGATGAGATTGTCAAATTCAATCGCACAGAGAATTATGTTACGTGTGGACTCCAAATTAGTGTTATCTCAATGTTATAAAAATTTTTATGAGATCGTTGTTATAAGAAATTTTATAACAACGATCTTATGAGATAAACTGTCAAAAAACACACGTAAACGAAAATAATTTGGTGTGCATGTGTAAGGGTTTATTAAAATAAATTAAATGCGATGTTTTTGACAAAGCTTGTGTGTTAAATAAGTGAATAAATGTGTTTAATTGATTTATAAATTAAATTTTGTGTGAAAAACTAAAAATAAAATAGGTAATTGTGCAAAAGTAATACATGTTAACTCGGTGAGCATTTGCATAAAATGAAATCTTATAGGAAAAGTGTAATTACGTTTACTCCTTGTATGAGACTAAGCGAAAAATCGACATTTTGTTTTTATTATTATGCCGACGTTTTCTCTCATGTTATCTCAAAGTTAATGTCTCGTGAAGACGCTGTCATAGGTAGCGAAAAAATTTCATGATGGAAAAAATGGCAGCAAATACACAACTGTTGTGTGCAGCGGAACTACCCAACTGTGCGTTTCTAAGCCAAACACACAACAGTGGCACAACTGTTACGTCTTATGAACCATTGACATAAAAGGACTTACAACTTTAAAAAGTTATTTTAATTAATGAAAATTGTTATTTCATAAAAATTGCAATAACAATTTACATTAACAGTACGTTAACTATTTAAATTGGCTAGATACACTCTAAAGCATTACTTCAAATTTACGATCATATATTGTCTAAAATTGTGTTGAAAATTTCTCCTTGTCTAAAATTACATCGATTTTGTAGTTATTTTATTAAAGAAAAAACCTTTCAAATTAAACATTTTTAGTCCAAGTGGAAAAAATTTAAACTAAAGTATAATACGGCTATGGCTGAATGGTAGATACGTCAGACTATCAGTCAGGTGGTTGCGGTTCAAACCTGCACGCAGCCAATCGCTTTTTTTAGTAAATACATGTGTGTGTAATTTTAGATCGATAATAATCGGTAAAGTGCTGCCGACTATTATCGACCTTATTTTCAACAAAAGTGTTTTAGAGTGTGGATATTGTTGGATAACGATATAGATTTGTTCAGATTTAAAAGAAAAATGTAATAAATAAATACTTTCTCAAATACCCAAATTTACTTTCATTGTTTTATTAATAAATATTTATTAAAATTATTATTTGAGATATTCTCCCAATTTTTTTCTAATATAGATTTATTTGTTGTGGGTTAAGCAATGTCTATATGCATTTCATTGGTGCTTTACCAAATCATCAGTAGACTTCAATCATACTTCTGAAAAGATTCAAACTTCTTATTTTATGCAAAGACTTAAAAATACTATTTGAGAATTTACAAACAATAATTTTTTTTTTAATCATAAGAGAATAAAATAAGCTTAGTAGGCTTAGGAACTTGTACAAAAACCCAACAAACCATTTATATTCGATATGAATCTATTTAATTTTTCTACACTTTTATACAACTAGTCGTCTATAAAAATTCAGACCTATACGATGACCTCAAAAGACAGTATGGACTAGAAACCAAAAATATTATGTATGAAATGGATGGGAGTAAAAAACTTTCAAGCTTAATTACTCATAATTTTACTTTTTGCACTTCATTTTGTTTTTAAGCCCCTCAAATATATTCAAATAGTTTCCACGAAAGCAATATTACGGTGAAGCGGAGCGTTGAAGAAAATTCTACACGAAGCCGTTAAGAAATCTCTTAAGGGGCTATTCACATATTACGTAACGCTCGAGGGGGGGGGGGGGGGGGTTAAAGATTTGTTACGGATTAGATCATTTATACTGAAAATTTTGTAAAAAGCGTTATGAAGGAGTGGTGTCAAAACTCCAAAAATAGTGTTACGTAATACATATGTGAATAGTCCCTACTAGTGAAAACGTACCTACACATTGTTGCGCTTTCGTACCTACATATCATTGCGAAGTCATGTCAACCCTTTCATATAAAAGCCGTTACGATTTCGGTAATATTTTAGTTCCGAAATTGAAAGATTTTGTTGACCAGTCGCTACGAACTCCTTGCAAAATCGTAACATTTGGTTTGGTGGGAGTATGTGCGCCACACAGCCATGCAGGTACACTCACAAAGAGCTCTTATTTAGATTTGTTGAAGAACTGAGAGTACCCGATTAAATATGTATGAATAAATAAATGTAACGTTGTATCAACATTTCTTCTTGGACTTTGAAAACAACATAAATTGGTTAATTTTAATAACGGCAGAGGTTGAAGTTTTTCTTTTGAAATCGATCTTTGAAGTATCAGAACCAGTTTTAAAACAATAAGTTTGATATTCTTTTCAAGACAAGTTTCAAATAAAATGAATTAAGTGCAAGAATTGCAAATGTTATACTATTAACATGGTTAAAGAATTTATACATAAAGTTTTTCTTTTTTTAAACAAAAAGCAAGAAAACTTTGCCATGCTGACCATTATATGCAAAAATTGTCCATCCTACAAAGCAACGGCAAAAAAAAACAGCAGAAAAAAAATACGTTTTAAAAAGCAAAAAGCGTATAAACTTTGTTTTGTTGTTTTAATTTAAGTTTTACGTTATTTTTATAGAGCCCCCCATCAAATGGATCTTCATTGGCTTTTTCATTTGATTTTTTGCTTTTGCTGAGTCAAGTTCAATGACTGTTTATGGTGTCTGCAAAACTTGACAAAATGACCAAAGAAAAATAATGTCTTCAGAGTATCGGCTTTAAATTCTTAAACTACATAAAGTAGTAGAAGAATCACTTTTTCTTCTTACCAAGCAAAAATCCAAAAGCACCAGATCAAAAAAAAAAAAAGGCAAAAAGCCAAGTTAGTTCAGCAAAAAGTAGTTGGCTTAATAAATTTACAAGAACAGAAAAATAAAATCAGAGCTTTGAAGGCTGATTTGATTACTTAAAAATCGTTGCGGACTTTTTCCAGTTGCAAAAAAATTTTAATTGAAAATGATTTTGATTTTAGACAGAAAATCGTAACTATTTATTACACAGAAAAAAATAAGTTTCGTTTTTGATAACAAAAATACCGGTATTCAATAATTTTTTTTTCAAATTTCCTGTGATAAAGAATTCCCCTATATTGATAACAAAATTATTTCAAAATAAAAATATATATATAAATTAAAAAAATGTTGACATGGCTGGAATACGAACCCGGGCTTTCCGGACGTAAGGCATACACTCTATAGCTGAGCCATATCCCATTTATTTTTTTATGGGATACAACTTGTTTTAAGTACTTATGTATAAAAAGAAAAGAAATAACCGGCATGGAAAAGAAATACTTACAACGAAATATTTTATTATGTTAAAGATAAATGCTATTGAAATTCATATTTTTGTTTTAATAACATGGTTTTATTGAATATAATTCTTGTCTATTTTTTTCTGTGTAAGAGGAAAAATTTACGGCCTTTTTCACAATGTGCGATTAAGAATTAACGCGGACTTTAACGACAAGTTTTGCATGATGAACTTGCCGTTAAAGTCCACGTTAACTTTTAATCGTACATTGTGGAAAGGGTCGTTAGAATGATTAAGAAATGAAAATTAAATAATTCCAACCTACATGGCAGAACATAACATTGTTTTCCGACGCAGCAACAAATCCGACTCAGTGTTCATATGTATTTAATAAGTTTCTCCATTTTTAGGGTTCCGTACACCAAATGTGTAAGGGAACCCTAATTGTTTTCGCTACGCTGTCGTCTGTCTGCCCGTCAACTGTCAGACTGTTTCTCGCAGGCTGTTTTCTCGGGAACCGTAAAAGCTGCGGATCTGAAATTTTCACAGAATATAAAAATTTTTTTTCGCTACAACAACAAATACAATACAGTTAAAAATTAAAGGGTGTTCTAAAGCGAGCAACGAAACATGATAAATTACTAATATAATATACAGACACTTATGTGTAGACACTTGGAATATTCAAAGTTATGAAAAAAGTGGTGCTCGTATTATTTCGCATGAAGACTCAAAATGTTGTAGATATGTGCTTCACAAAATAAACAGAGTACTACTTCGGCAACAATTTTTCATGAGCAATTCGTGTAAATTTTTTTTAATTTGGAACGATTTTCCGTCATCCCACGTCAAATTTGGTTGATAAACTGTTTTGAACTGAATTTTGAAAAAATTTTTTTTCATATGGACTTTTGACAACACTTCGCACGAAATGATAACAAAGTGCTTTAGTGTTAATTGGTGTAGTCTGTAGAATAGACCACACCAAGTAATACTGATATTTAAAACAACAAAAATGAAAGGGTGTTCTATCAGTTAATGTAATTTTGACTATGTAATTTAGACAACTTTCTGTATCTTGGATACGATAAGCGACAAACTGTTGAAATAAAAAAAAAACGCTAAAACTAAAAAATTCCAAAATTAAAAAAATGTCAAAACGAAAAAACGCAAAAACAAAAAAGCGCTTAAAAGAAAAAAATACCAGAATTAAAAAAACAATAAAACGCAGAAAATCACCAAAGCTAAAAATATCGCCAAAGAAAAAACTATAAAAACCAAAAACCGAAAAAAGTCGTCAAAAGGAAAAAAGCACTAAACCTAAAAAAAACGCTAAACTAAAAATATCGTCAAAAACGAAAAAAATCGCTAAATATGAAAAAAATCACCAAAACGAAAAAAAAACAAAACAAAAAAAAGGCCAAAGTTAAAAAAAAATATCGCCAAAAATCTAAAAAATCGCCAAAACGAAAAAAGTTTAAAACAAAAAAAAAACAAATCGCTAAGGCTGAACCCACACCGAATACGACAGAACTGTTTCTGTGACGTATACGACAATAGAACATTAGTTCTTATGAGACCACATACACCAAATTTT
Organism: Panzeria rudis; assembly: GCA_956483635.1. Classification (NCBI taxonomy): domain Eukaryota; kingdom Metazoa; phylum Arthropoda; class Insecta; order Diptera; family Tachinidae; genus Panzeria; species Panzeria rudis. The sequence continues at coordinate 181,113,802 of OY101448.1, forward strand.
TTTTGATGTGCGCTATAATCATACGAGTGTGTTTGACGCAGGGATGGCAAATGAGATTTTAAAATTGTACCGATTGTTCTCTAAAATTTTACTTTTTTGGGCATAATTGTACCAAAATAAATTTTTGAAACCAGAAGCAGTTGTTAAGTACAGAAATTACGTCACTTTTCTGTGCATATATCTGTGGCAAAAGGGAAACTGTCGGATTTAAGTCGGATTTAGCTATTGCAATTTATAATCTAAAACAGCGCACATACTAGCTATTGGAAGGTAGAACGATATACAAAATTTCAATAAAGTTCCGAAAAAATTACTTTGCAAATAAATTTATACAATTTTATTTTTTCCAGACTCTCATGATCAGTAAGAGTTTGAAATTATGGAGACGTTTTGTGAGCTAACCTTATTTGACCACCTTAAGCCAAACTTTGTTTTCAATACTTCGCAAAATTTAATTCAGATAAAAGTGGTATATGTACGAGCGGACGAAAAGGGAAAAATATTTTATCACAATAAAAGAACTGCAATAAATAGGTTTTCTAAAAAATAGACAAATTACTAATTGTACTAAATAAGCGATTGGTGTACCATTGTACTTTTAAAATCCGAATTGTACCAAAAATGGCACAATTGTACCAACTTTGCCATCCCTGGTTTGACGTATAAGACAAAAACGTTTTGTCGTATTTGGTGTGTTTTCAGGCTAAAACTAAAAAAATCGCCAAAAACCGAAAAAAATTACCAAAAACCGAAAAAAGGGCCAAAACTGATAAAAAGCGCCAAAGCTAAAATAAATCGCGTAAACTAAAATTATAGTAAAAAAACCAAAAAAATCACCAAAATAAAAAAAAACGCCAAAACAAAAAAAAAACAAAAAAAACTTTTAAAAAAACTAAAATTAATCGAAAAATCAAATATAAAAAAAAACTTAAAAAATAAAAAAACTAAAATTAATCGAAAAATCAAAACGAAAATATTGCCAAAATGAAAAAAAGGGCAAAAACGAAAAGCGATATATGTGTATTACTGAATTTTACTGAATTTCTTTCTTTCTCATGATTCTTCATATTATTTCGGTATCAACTCCATTCTGATTTAACTGTACTGGAATATTAACTCAACATAAAATATAGTATAGGAAAAATTTTCTTTGAAGGTTATTGTAAAATCATGTTGAATTAACATTAAACACCTATGAAGCAAAATCTCTACCAAAAATGTTAAATTAACCTTTTTGGATGTTCGATGATTTTAATATAAAATTTTTCTGTGTGTTGTATCTTCTTAATGTCATGTCATTTACTACCACGTCATGATATATCATGTCATGATATGTCCTGTAATGTTCTGTCCTGTAATGTTCTGTCAAGTCATATCTTGTCATGTCATGTTGTCATATCGTGCCATGTTATATGAACATGGTGTCACATACAGTTTTATATTTTATGTACATAAATAGAACATAAGGAACTACATTCCTACTCGGTGAGCCACGACACCGTGTGTTCTTTTTATAATTACTCCAGCAATATTTTACCGTCACTTACTTTTAATTAACCCAAGCTTTTGAAAGCAGGTAATAAATGGAAGCTTTTATGTCAACAATTTCTTTATTTTTGTACATACTTACATCTCTCTTGTATTGCAAGGACTTCTAAGTCGGTAACTACAAACCTATTCTTTATTTTTACTGTAAAGCTCCAAACTTGAACTCACCATATAAAATTCATGCTACTTGCAAGCAAGTTTATAAGCAATACATGGTTTTGCATCTCTCCCTTACAAACCTACTTATATGTAAGCAGGTTTGTAGTAGAGTAAACATTTTTAATGGATTTATTATTTAATTTCTATTATTGTCTTCAATAAACAAATCGTTTTAACTTGTACTTCATATATTTTATATACTTATGCCGATTTATTGTCAACATCTTTGAATATCAGTGTATTATCCAAAATAAAGATATTTTAAATAAATTAAATATAAAACAAATAAAAACGAGAGTGTAAGTACATAAGTACATAACATGTTTGCTTATTTCTTCTGCCATTAATCCGTGTCATTTCTGTAATAAAATACATATGTACACATTTAAGTAAAAATATATGTGTATGTACTATTTATAAAATATTACATAATAAGAAAAATATATTTAACAATTTCTGTACTGGCTTTAATAACTCTCCAGCCATTGTTATACATATACTTACATATGCATGTATGTATGATGACAAAAAAAAAAATGACAAAAAAACACGACTGACTGCAATTGATATTGAATTGAATGTTATTGCCAAATTAGCATTTTTATATTTAAAAGAAAAAACAAAAAAACAAGTGGAAACAAATTTAAATCAAATAAAGTAATTAACACCTTCGTCACATATTTAAAACTACATAAAGAAGTAGAAAAAAAAACTGCTCGCTATTCATTGATTCATTTATTTCAGTAAAACATTAATATGACAGGCTGAGATACAACAAGTCGATCCATCGACAAACAGCAAACAAACTGAAAACATCAAATTCAAATCATATGGATCATGATAAGACTTGTACGTACATGCATGCATACATATGTCTGCATGTAAGTAAGTCTCCATTAACATTTAAAACACTTTCACTCTATTTGTAGCAAAAAATAAAATATATCAATACAACTTAATCACAAAGAAAACAAAAAACGATAAAAATTAAACAACTTTGAGTTAAATTTTTAAATAAAAAAATTATTTGTAAACTCTATTCAATATTGAAAAACAAAAGGCAAAATATGCAAATAAAGGCCTCTTTTTGGAAAAAATACTAAAATTGTTAAATGACCATGAATTTATTTAAACGATTTTTATTTATTGTTTAAAGTAAAAGTTTACGAGGATGGCTGGCCCCAGTCAGAATCTTCTTATTGAATTTTTGTGCTGTAATTTGTATTGTTTGTGATGTAAATTTATACAGATTTTAAATTTCGATGAATTTAATAAAGTTTTGAAACTACATATACACGTAAAGAAAAGACATGCCTGTGAATTCAACTACACTCTAAAACATTACTTCAAATTTACGATCATATATTGTCTAAATTTGTGTTGAAAGTTACTCCTTGTCTAAAATTACATCGATTTTGTATTTATTTTATTAAAAAAAAAACTTCACAGCACTGACGATGGAAGTGTAGCGGCTTCCGAAAGTGGCGCTATTCTGTTCTGCTGTGTACGTTGAACAATTAAGTTGAAGTTAATTTTTCCCTTGTTCCTTGGAATATTAATCATACCCAATTCTTTCTAAATATAACGTTACGAACCTTAGCCTAATAATCAATTTAGACTCACAAAAAAACTTCATATTAAAAATATTTAGTCCAAGTGGAAAAAATTTAACATAAAGTATAATACGGCTATGGCTGAATGGTAGATCCGTCAGACTATCAGTCAGGAGGTCACAGTTCAAACATGCACGCAGCCAATCACTTTTTTTTAGTAAAAACATATTGTTCAAAAATAAGGCGTGTGTAATTTTAGGTCGAAAGTAGTCTGTAAATTGTTGCCTACTATTATCGACCTAATTTTCAAATAAAAGCGTTTTAGAGTGTACATATGTATGGGTCAAACATAGTAATTGAAAATTTGCACCCTTCCTGTTGACCGATTTATCTGAAATTTTGTAGACACATTTAACGAGTGTTGTCGTCTTGGTATTTTCGCGACTTCAGTGCTGCCGTTGTTTTCCGGGGAACTTCTAGGATTTTGGGGAGATTTATAAAAGTTTTTAGGAATCCGGAGAACTTTTAAAATTTAGGGGAGATTTTTGTAAAAGTTTTTGGGAGTCCGGGGAGCTTCTGGGATTTTGGTGAGATTTTTGTAAAAGTTTTTCGGAATCCGGGGAGCTTCTGGGATTTTAGGGCTACTTTTGTAAAAGTTTTTTGGTGTCCGGGGAACTTCCGGTTTTGTGTCTAAGGGTGGTGTCCTTGCTTAGTGAAGGTGCCTTGGCTAAACACCAGGTGTCTTAGCTAAATTCTTGAGAAGTATCACCTAAGTGTCTTCTACACTCTAAAACATTACTTCAAATTTACGATCATATATTGTCTAAATTTGTGTTGAAAATTACTCCTTGTCTAAAATTATATCGATTTTGTAGTTATTTTATTAAAGGAAAAACCTTTTAAATTAAACATATTTAGTCCAAGTGGAAAAAATTTAACATAAAGTATAATACGGCTATGGCTGAATGGTAGATAAGTCAGACTATCAGTCAGGAGGTAGTGGTTCAGACCTGCACGCAGCCAATGGCCTTTTTAGTAAAAACCTTTTGTTGAAAAATAAAGCGTGTGTAATTTTTGGTCGATAATAATCTGTAAAGTGTTGCCTACTATTATTGACCTACTTTTCAACAAAAGTATTTTAGAGTGTAGGCAATATTTAAAAATGTAGTTATAAATTACTGTGAATTGAAATTCAAATGACTTGTTGCATATGACTAATAAATAAATCAACAAAATAACGATTAAAGCCTAAAATAATGATTATTTTTCAGCAAAAAATAAAAATCAAGAAATAATCGTTACTTTCGAGCAAAAAAAAAATTAAAATTGAAAATATTTGCTATTTTTGAGCTAAAAAATAAAACTCAAAAATAAGATTTATTTTACGATCAAAAAATAAAACTCAATTATAATTCTTATTAATTGATTTGTTTAGTAAAAATTGAAAATAAAAGTTTATTGCATATATGGAAAGCATGTCAAAAAATAGTAATTTTATTGTTCAACAACATGTTACTAATATTGTGGGATCATTATGTTTTTTTTTTTGATCAAACATTTTACTCTACAAAAATTTCATGACCCCGGGAGTACGCCTTCCCGTGCCAACTTACAGTTGAAATTTTATTCAATTACACTTTACTTACTGCTTAAGATTTGGCAAGTATCGACCGTGCGACCTTCCGGTTAGTAGTTTTACACACTATCAATTAAACTACAATTCCATCGGTTGATTTTTACTATATTTTATTGGTTAGATATATTAAAATTTTATTTTGAGTGTAACTATGAGCAAAAGAGGGAAAATTTAACTCCCCCTTAAAATAATCTCAGATGTAAACTTTCAAAATTCCGATACACGTATATATTTCCTTAGTCACCTCTAGGAGAATCACTCATTAAAACCTTATTATTATGAAATAAATTGATATTGTTGTACAGTGTAATGATACACTGTAATATATCAATCCTCGTATATATCAATATTAAGTTGCTGTCAACAAATTACAAAAACCCATTAACATGCAATATTTCCCTTTTTTATTACATAAACAAATAAAAAACGTGCTTTATTTAATTTATTTATATTTACTTACAACTTAAAGTGCATTTTTAATCGCTATTTCTTTTCTCTCGTTGGCTTTAAAATTTTTACAGCAGAAGAAAGAAATTAATTATAAATTCACATCAGATATGTCATTTTTTATGACAATTCGGAATACTGATTATGATGTTATCATCATCATCATCATCATATGCTGCCAATTTCAAATTCATCAAATATGCTTCGAAAGGTGTCTAATAAAATGTATTTAATTTTTTTTTCTTTTTTGTATGTTTAGTATTCAAAACGCAACATGAAATGTTTGCAAAACATAATAATCACATTTAAAGAAATTGAACTGATTTAAAAAGCAATATTTTAAAATAAAACCAATTTATTTTTCAAATTACTTAATAAGGGGAATTAAATAATTAGTTAATGAAATGGATAAAGTTAAGAAATGTGATACAACAAAAATATATATTTTTTAATTTACAAGGCTCTATCGACTAATTCAGCTTGAGCGGACCAAGAAAATATATACGTGTATTTGTGTTTTGAAAGTTTACTTCTGACATTCATTTTTGAGAGGTAGTTAAATTTCCCACCCTTTTGCTTAAGCCTACACTACAACTCTTTTTTTTTCGATTTTTGAAAATTAAAAAAAATTAAATTGTCCCATAAAGCATAAAAAATCTTGTCTTATGTTTATGGTATACGATAGGGTCAGTACTTTTATGTAAAACACCACAAGCAACATTTTTTTGGAATATGTATTTTAATCCTCTAACTCTTCGATGTATGGGCAATTTCTCCCCTTTCTTAAAAAAAGGGTCAAAAACTCCCCTTCAGTGGCGATTTAGCTGGCAAAATTGTTCTACAAAAACGTTACTCGTAGTGTTTTACATAGAAATGCTTAACACGGCTTATACCTGAAACGTAAGGCTGACAAGAGTACTAATTGTGAATAAGTACCTACTTAGCCGTTAAACATATTTTAAGTTTTAAATGATTTCTGGCGTTCCAGTTGAGTTTGGAGCTGGAAACTCTCTAAGAGCCTATAGTAGAATTTTATGGCAAATATTTTTCTAGCGCATTTTATCCCGCTATATCACCACTGAAGGAGAGTTCTGGAATCTTTTTTAAGAAAGGGCCCAAATGACTCATACAGCGAAGAGTTAATAAGCGAAAACATTTCACAAAAATTTTGCGTGTGGCCTTTTATATAATAATGGCACAAAGATCCACTAGGTGTCGCAGTGACGATCTTTGTACCAGATCTTTCCTCTATTCTATTTTACATAAAAGTGCTGAGCACTTTCTATACCATAAACACAACACTTACAAGATTTTTTTAGCTTTATATAATTTTTTTTCAAATTTTCATAAAAAATTAAACATTTTTGTCTGGATAAAAGTTGAAAATTTAAAATTAAAAAAAAAACAGTGCAACACGAAAAAATATAACCATATACGGACACTAACTACTACGTGATAAAAGACTGAAAAAAAAGACTCGTGTCTCCCAGTTTTGCCCCAAGTCATGCACTTTTTTATGCGCCGCCAAAGATTTGGGGCCTCGGTGTCATTTTTACAAAAACCTGATCATTTTCTCAGGCTCACATCTTGCAAACCGTTCGGAATTTTGATTTTTTCTCTGAGGCAAAGTTCTAGCTCTTGTCATAAAAAACAAAAATTGTGAACATATAAAATCAAAAAATATTTCATCTTCAAGATCAAAATCTCATAAAGCTTTAAAAAATCGATTTTTTGCGGCTACATAAATACTACCCAAACGATGTTAAGAATCATTCTTAGGAAAGTCATATTTTCTAAAAAGTTGTTTATTGAGATCTTAGGTATATTTTTCTGGTTGATTGTTTCCTTGAATTTTGAAGAGTTTGCTACCTATGGACCTGAAAATGAAAAAACTAACTTTTTAAAGCTTTTTGTGATTTTGATCTTGAAGATGCAGTTTTTTTGATTTTATATGTTCACAATTTTTGTTTTTTATGACAAAAGCTACAACTTTGCTTCAAAGAGTAATTAAAAATTCCGAACGATTTGGAAGATATGAGCCTGAGAAAATGATCAGTTTTTTGCAAAAATGACACCGAGGCCCCAAATCTTTGCGGGCCCATAAAAAAAGTGCATGACTTGGGGCAAAACTTGGAGACACGGGTCTTTTTTTTTTTTTGGTCCTTTATCACATAGTGGTGTCCGTATATAATTATATTTCCATGACTTAAAAAATTACACACAGTGAAATACACTCATTGCCAAAAATACGAATTGAAATTTCAAATGCAAAAAACAAAATCAAAAAAAAATTTAATATTTTTCTGCAAAAAAACATCTAAAAACAAGAATAAGAAGAAGAAGAATGTTATGCTCTCAAAAGCGATCTCATTTACACTATATTCGAATACGGGAACGCTTTTCGTTCAAATTGGCATTTCGCGGGCGCCCAATTTAGAGTACTGGAACACAGCTAATGTGAGTGGCATTTCCCTGCAAAAATTGTTGGACCACATAGCTCATTTTAGTTGTAATGGTCTAGTTACAACATGGTCCTAAGTAATGCAGTCACAAGAGTTTATAGTAAGCGACAAGTGTTCGCATTTTAATGATTGCAAATAGTATATGCAATCGTTAAAACACGAATACTTCAGTGGTCCGTCAGGTAGTGACATAGAGTAGTTTCAAAACTAACCTCATGTAGGTGCTATATGCAGTACTTACGGATTAGATAATATATATTGAAAATCTGTTAAAAAGCGTTCCTGGGGTTATAAAAACTTGGAAAATAGCGCTACGTACTCGTAATATATAAATACCCCTTACATGTTAGATTTTTCGTACGAAGTAATCATTATTGCTCAACATTTTTCAAAAATTGGAGCAGAGTGTTAGCCTTAAGGAATAATATATGTTTCACAGTTTTATGCGAAACACCACGAGAAACATTTTTGTGGAACATTTCATCCCTCTAACTCTTCGCGGTATGAGACTCTTTGTCCCTTTCTTAAATATACCGGAATGAAATATTCTACGTAAATGTTCCTCGTAGTGTTTTATATAAAAATGGTAAGCAGATCTCATTCCTTAAACGTAAGGGTTACAAGGGTTAAGGGTTCCTATGACGAGTACTAATCTTGGACAAATACGAAATTTACCCTTAAGCACATTTTGAGTTTTGAACGACTTCTGGCGCTCAAGCTAAGTTTGAGGCTTAAATGTCTTTGAAGACTTATAATAGAATTTCATGACAAATATTTTTATAGGAAATTTCAGCGCACTATATCGCCATATTAGGGGATTTTACACGCATACAGTGAAGAGTTAGAAGATAAAAATAGTCCATAAAAATGTTTCATGTAGAGTTTTACAAACCTATTCAGATTTGTACTTGAAATATAGGGATTACACGGTTTCCTATGCCGGTTCTAAATGTTCAAAAGTTGGGAAGGCGACTTTAATTCGAGAGTTTAGATATAGCGCATACTCTAAAACTATCGAATAGCACATACCAATTTTGAAAAAGTTATAAACAAATAAATGAACTTATAATGAGCCATAAATAGCGCATATCTGCCATTTAGTTTAATTTTAAAAGTAATATATCCCGTTAAGAAGACTTTATACTAAAAACAAATACTGTACCTGAACTGAAGACATATAGAGGTACAACATAGTCAAATATTACCATAATCGGATATAGAAAATATCTTACCATGTCTCCTTCACAAATAATGCCCCATATAAAATTCTTGGTCAATATTTATTTTTGATGTGTAAACATCTATACGCTAGGGGGTTAAAATCTTTTTCACAATATAATCACAAATTTTGAGTAAGATTAATCTTACTTGAGTAAGATTAATATTACAATTGTAATAACGCGGTGTGAGCTGTGTATGAGTGTATTAGTATAATCATACGGACAAGACAGAGAAACCCAGCAGCTAAAGTTACAACTAGTAACGCTTTGGGACAGTCATTTTACTAGTTGTAATAGTAGTAGACAAAAAACGACAGTCATATTACTAGTTGTAACAAGAGTAGTAACGTTACTGGTCAAAAAAGAACAATCACATTACTAGTTCTATCGAGACTAGTAACGATACTAGTCAAAAAAGCTCAATCATATTACGAGTTGTATCGAGACTAGTAACGATACTAGTCAAAAAATGACAAAATTTTCAGGTATACGATTTTATATAAAACCAATTGTTAGCTATTAAAAAAATAAGTAGAATGTGGCTCAGTAGGTAGAGTACTTGCCATAAAGTATGAAGAATGCGTGTTCGTACCCCGGTTGAGCCAAAGTTTTTTTAAGAGTTATAAAACTCTTAATAAAAAAACTAGTAAGCGCACTAGTTTACAATAACTAGGATTCCAACTGGGATATAACTGTATACAAATGAACTAGTTGGTCCCCTATGACAACCCATTGTTAAAACCGATAGTTCGATATATGAAAAAAGGATAGATAGGCAACTAGTCTGAAGCAAAAAGCAACTAGTATAGTTCCAACTACATACCAGTTACTTTGTTTGCAGGGAACTTAACAGCTGCATAGAAATACAATAACACTGGCAAAGGGAGTCTCAAGGTTAAACTCCTGCAGTAAGGTCGTACGTTTGTTGGTTGGTGCTGTGTTGCCGTGTTTTTGAATTGAGTGAGTATTTTGGCGTTGCCGTTTTTTATTTTTGCCGGGAACTTCTGGGATCTATGGGATTTTGTGTCCAGTTTTTCGGGATTCGGACCCGGTTCGTCTCGTGGAAGCGGAAGGGCCTGGTGGGAGTGAGTCAGAGGTGCCTGATGCGAATCTTATCAGTTTGAGCGATTTGTCGGGTTGGAGGAAGGTAAGAGGGTGAAAAACGGGTGAATGATAAGAAGAATGTTTCGGTACAAGGTGAAATGTTTCATTACTAGATGTTTACACATCTCCCCTGTGATTGGACTCACATTCTTTTTTTATTACTCAGTTTTAGTAACAGCCATCAATTAAATTAAAATATATAAGAGAAGCCCTTGTAGCATGAAAAAGTTAAAATATTGTTCTTCTGTGTTATTTAAGAATTCGTTTACATTAAATTAATTTAAATTTAATTTATATAAAAAAAAAATTATTTCAATTAACGGCTTTATATAAATTCACCACAACGGTTGCCATCACGATACTGCCATACACAAATTTCTGTTATAAAATCATTTCTGGCATCCCCTCAACTGTTGTAAATGAAAGTGGTCGCTTTGTGCAATTTTTTACATGTTGCCAAGTCATCGAGTTTTTTATAATCTCTATTATGAAGGGTAACAATTTAATTTTTATAAATTTATATTAGGTATACTCGCTCCAATTTGTCTTGGAAAATAAAATTTTGTTATATCAAACGAAATTGTGGTGATAACCGACTAACAATCAACATATGTAGCTAGCAAAACTATTGTTGATTTTTATTAACGTTTTGGCAGTTAATTGAATAATCTGATGATGACCCTGGTTTTTTTGCATACATACCTACACACTCAAGTGAAAAGGAAAGTTGATAACTGCAATACAAAACACAATTAAGCTTAAGATCGTGGTTTGCTCGGAAATATCATGTTTTTAAATGGATTTATTAATTATATACTCCCCGTCCATACATGCAATTTTTGCTGCAACATATTCTGAATTTGTGGGAGAGTGTTAAAATGGAAATACATATATACCATATGTATTTGTCTCTCGTTCTTTCTCACAGAAAAATGAAGAATAGCTGCAACAAAAATTGAGCGTGTGGACCGGGACATACGGCTTTTTGTAGGTTTAAAAATATTGTGCAGATTTCGCATATTTTATAGTAGAGTTTAGATTTTAGAGAAAAAAGTTCTGGCAACAGTGTGAATGCTGCATACACCACGCAACGCCCCCTGGTTGTCAGTTCACGAAAGATACGATTGGGTATTATGATGTCATTTTGAATAGGTGGCGTGGAGAGCACAGGAATCTAATTACCTATTTGTAAATCATATATACTTCCAAAGTCAAAATGCCTGCGATACATATTTAGGTACAGCTTTTGATATCGAAAGAATGTATATTCCAATTCGAATATGAGAGAGTATAGCTCGTACATATGTATTTACTCTGACGATTATGTATAAACAATTTGGTTTTGCTATGATAGCTTTCAAACTCCATATGACAGTGAGCGCACTTGAACAATATATTTATTAGCCATGGCGATGCTATTTTGTAAAAATAAGATGGCTTGCTACCATGATACAATAATACAGGTACATGCATTAGCTAAATATCTCGTCAGCTGTGTTTTGTGTGTACGTTTTTTGGGTGCACAACGTATTTTGTTGTTGCTCAGCATGTAATTTTTGACAAATCACAAAACATTTTGACAACCTAGATGAGAAATATCTTCTAATGCATGTACTTCTATTATTGTATCAAGGCTTGTTACCACCCAAAGCGTATTTAAACAGGTGATATTATAACCACAGCTGTTCTACTTTTATTCCACACATTGTAGTTTCGTATGTCACAAGATGTGCACGCTGTCATAGTGGCTGATATGTCAGTTATTGTAATATTGGATATATTTTAGAATCGCCACCACCTGTATAAATTTGCCTTGCTACCACTTTTTTGAATAATTAAATTCGCCCTGTGCCAAATGTTACATTTTGACATATGAGCATCCAGGCGAATTGCATTGGACATCTCAGTTTTCATTCTTCTTTGACAAAAAGATCTACTAAATTCCTATTATCGCGGACGGTTTTAATACAGATAATTGCACGAAACCAATGAAAATATTCTTTAAATATTTATTAATAAACGAAACCAATACAAAACGAATATTACTAATAAACTACAGTGTTTTTAATGTCTTAAATTATAATGTAAAAGATTTGTTTTGGAATATAAAGTTCAACTATCAGAAGAAAATTCCTGTTGTGAATGAGAGCGATTAAAGAAAACAAAAGTTTGCATGTCCAAGAAAACGCTAAATAAACAAAATTAAAGGCATTGACTTTAACGGTTTTTTCTTGAAGAATTGCCTGGAATTTGTTTGAATGTGATAAAATAAAGAAATATTAATATTTTATAACAAAGTGAAGATTAAAATAAAAATTTACTATTTTGCTGCCTACTCATATTCTTGAAAGAGGAGACAAAAACACTTGATAGCAATTGTCAGTCTATATTTGTTTTGTTTGCCATAACATTGCCGCATGTTAGAAAGAGACAGTTATTGATAATGTTTGCAAAAGGAAAACGTGTGCCGCTCTCAGTGCATTTTTCATAACTTGTTTCTTTATTGTTTTTCTCTTTCGTCTTCATCTGCTTGTGCGTGTGTGTGGCTGTTTGATGTTTTGCCTTTGCATTTTATTTTTCAAATTGGAACTACTTCAATACCAATTGGACAATTTCTTCTGGTTTAGCAACAAATAGTGTTAAATAAAATAGTGATAAAATACAAGTCAAAATTTTTTCAATTATTTAACAAAAAGCGACGAAGTTAATAAAACAAATAAATAAACAAAAATATTGCTCAAAACAGTTGCATACAGTTTGTGTAAAAATTATTTGAACATCAGTCAATATTGTTTGTGTTGTTATTGTAATTACGATTTTGCAAAATTAATTTTTCTTCTTAATTTTTCTTTTTCATCTCGTTGGTCGGTGCAGTTGTCTTCGTAGTGCTGTCTTCATATCATAAGTGCAAAAAATTAAATAATTTAAATTAAATGTGCAATATATTTGTTTATAAATGATACGCTTAAATTGACATAAATTAAAATTTAAAGTAACAAATTAAGAAATTCTACAATGTGCATTTATTTGACTTACGTGGGTTATATATATGTTAATATTTAAGTAAAACTAATTAAAAAAAGTTAATAATTTTAGAAAATTTGTGAGTGCGTGATTGTGTTTGTTGTCTTGGAAAGAAAAGTGATTTAAGTATAATTTCCATTCGTTCGTTATTTCATCGTTTTTTTTTCGTTAAAATACATATTTATTTTTCTACATTTGATATTATAAAATTCACAAAAGCAAAAAACGTGACTAATGCACTGTTCCATGGAGCGTAGCATATCAGCTGGTGGCACTACTAACGCTTCAGGCCAAACTACAACAATGGCTTCTGCGGCTACAACAAATTCTAAAGATGGTAAGATATTATTGTTAATTTGTTTATAACTATTAATAATCAAATGATAAATTTTTATTTAATTGAATATGTAAGTATGTGTGTACTTGCTTTAGCTATTTTTTATAAAATTGTTTATTAAAAAGCAAGATAGATTTATTTATTTAAATCTGACTTGATTAAAACCCCATTTTCTTGGCTAACTTGAAAATAAGAAATAATTATGAGAGTACATGAAAGGCAGGCATAAAAACTCCAAAAAAAGGGTTACGTAATATGTGAATGAGCATTTATTAGGCCTCCTCCGAGAAAACCCCAAACGACCTCTACTGTCGTATACACATGAAGCCGGAACTTCCAAAATCCTCTCCTTATTTGTTTCCAAGTGAGTTTTCCTTTGGTTCTCCAACCACCTTTAAATATTTATTACATATACATAATTATTTTTGCATGTGGTTAACAGAAACCAACGGTATACCGAAATCGGTACCGCCAAAATCGGCGTGATATTTACTCGCCCAGAGGGGCTTTCCGATTGTTTGTATCTTTTGTACAATCTTGATGGAAGCCTTTAAGGGTTTCAACATGTCAACCGCTAACGTTACTTAAGCAATTTTTGCTAAATTTCAACTAGTTTTTAATTACATACATATACAAAATATAGTTGCTCGTTTTGTGAACTATCAAGCAAGCACTACGTGCAAATAACTCTACTCAAAACTTCTTTGCAAAGGTCACAAAATCCTTAAATAAAGGCAAATTTTTATTTCCCAAACATCAACCGATATTTTGTGCTATTTATTTATTTTATTTCCATTGATTTGCGTTGCATATACGCCGAAACAATGTGGCCTATGAAATTTTATTAATTTTGATTGTAAACAGTATAATAAATTTTCTAGTCTTATGATCAAAGAAGTGGCCACTTTACGTTATAGCCTGTAGTTTATTTTCACGGAAAGGTTTTTGTTTTTAAATTTCAAGAAAAACAAACAAAACCAAAGCTAAAAAATATCAAATTCGATACTTGCAATATATATCGATATATCGATAATATCGATATATCGATATTTTTGCCCATCCGCCTGTTTTAGGATTTTCTGCAGAAACACTCAGAGTCTAACACATTATCCACTAGACTTCGGTCGTACCCACAGTGCGCTGAAATGTGCCAAAAAAATATTTGCTATAAAACTCTACTTCAAAGACAGCAAAGATAAAAATGCAATTTTAACGCTCGAAATAAGCCAAAACCTAAAATGTGTTTAAGGGTTAATTTCATACTTAAACACAATTAGTGGTAAAATATCTAACAAAAGCAGATATTATGAGGCTAATTTATATTAAAAACATGTCTTATGTAGAATTTCACTACAAGTCATCGTACAAATATGTAGTAGAATTCGTAAAATTTATTGAGTTTATTTTTTTCCATATGTTCAACTCTTGGTCGATTTCACATGTAAATACCCATATGTACCGGGTGGCCCAAAATTAAGATTTTCTTCTTGTATTTTTCAGATTGTTGCAAAGAAGATTTTGGAAAACTGAACAATGAGCATACCGCAAGAGACACTATGACTCTGCTACGGAGCGTTTTCATCGAACGGATTATTTCAGGAAGCAGTGATTTTATTAGCCGTACTAAACCGCTCCCGAAACTTTTTCTTTCAAGTATATCAAAGATCGCGCATACGTGAATAGGCCATAGACCATACCCAAACTAAACAAATAATACTCGAGAAAAAATTCCAGCGATGGCTTTGAAAATCTTGAAAACAATCATGGAAAGTTACGAAAATGTCCTGTAGCATCGCCATTATATCCCTTGCTGTATGTTCGTTGTTCAGAGTAAACCTTTCCAGTTTCAATTTCCCAAATCCTCTTTAGAACAATCTGGAAAAATATACGAAAAATGTGTTAAAATAATGGAGCTATAGACTATTCAAACCCTTTCGTTACTTTTGGGCCACAATGTATATGTTCTTTGGTCACTTCAGTCGGAATGCGATGTCAAAACAGTCTTATTTTTGTGTTATAATTACAATGTTACTACCAGAGATGTGAATTATTTGAAATAATTTTATTTAAAATACAAATATAAAATACAAAATACCATTTTTATTTTCTATTTGAAATACTTTGCCTCAAGAGTATTTTATATTTTATTTTAAACATTTCAAAATACATATTTTACATTTGTAAAATACAAAATTCTTTTTTATGTGGTGCGGAGAAAAATAACAAAGTGAAAAGTGATAGTAAAGTACTAGTAAACAATATAAGAACCAATTTTGAATCTCAGCTTTGTCTTCTTGCACACTCTTTTGATTATTTTGCAAAAATGACTAAAACTCCGCAAATATAGCATAAATCGATGTCAAGTACTGAAATTTATTAAAAGTCGCTCGAGCTGTATAAAGAAAAATTAATATAAAAAAATCACGCCTATTGCGAAAGTGGCAAAAATTTGCAAAATTAGAAAGAAGCCCTAAAACTGAATAATGCTCGCTCAAACTGTAAGGAATGCCAAAAACCTGGACAAAATAGAGAAAATGACGAAAATTCGCTAAATCTAGCTAAAATTGGTAAGATTTCAAAGTGCAATCAATATAAATCAATATAAAGTCCCTAAAATTTTAATATAGCCCAAAACCTTGGAAAAAATACTTTGTCACGGAAATGGCGAAAATTTGCGAAAAATTGCAAAATTAAAAAAAGCCATTATATTGAAAAAAAAAGTTGCTAAAACTGTAAGCAATGCCAAATGTTCGACAAAAAACGCGAAAATGTCATAAATTCGCGAAATCTGGGTAACAGCGGCATGATAGCAAAATCTAATATTGATGAAAAATCGCTAAAGCTGTAAAGACGATGAAAAATTGCAAAAAATCGCATCTATCGAAAACATTGCAAAAACTCGCGAGAAATTGCGAAATTGGAAACAAAGTCTAAAATTGATTAGCGATCACAACATATATTGTATTAAATTGCACAAATATTTTAAATTAAAATTACAATCATAAAAGAAAATGTATTTTGAAAATAGGTATTTTGAAAATATGTATTTTTTATTTTCTATTTCAAATACTTGTTTAAAAACTATTTTGTATTTTTAATTTGAAATAGAAAAATAAAAAACCATTTTTATTTTGAATACGTATTTTCCACACCTCTGGTTACTACATAATACTTTTGCAAGTACCTTTCAGATGATGTTTCGAAAAAATCACCATCCATTGAGGATGCGAAAGCTGGAAAAAATTTTTAACATTGATTGTATCAAATATTAGATTTTGCATACATCATTGAATTTGAAATTAAAGATTTCCGCGTGAGGGGCAGTTAGATCACGGAAAGAGTATTTTTTTTATGAAACAAATAGGGTTTAGCTACTGCTCTCAAAAATTCAAAAAATAAGAAGAAAAAATAAAATAAAAAAAAATTGGCGGCGAGCCTTAGTTTCAGAGTTATGGGCCTTTGAATTTTGTGTACAAAATAGTGATTGTATCGTATATTTTCCATCGAATGTGGTCAATATTGGTATCATTTAAAAGCCTTTGAAAAGATCTTTAAGGAATTACTAAAATTTTTAATAAATTCGTTAACCCATTAAAACCGAAAATTGTTTATATATTTTTACTTCGTACCGATACTGAAGTGCACAAATACTATGTAGAATAGTGGCCTCGCTGGGTAAAGATTTTCTGCATAGCAGGCCTCCGGCCGGCCTTAAAGAATTTCTCCTCTATGGTATGCCGACTAGTGGCTTCGCTGAGTAAAGCTTTTATGCCTAGCCGGCCTTCGGCAGGGCTTAAAGATTTTCTTCTCTATGTATGTCGAATAGCAGCTTCACAGAATAAAAATTTTCTGCTAAGCTGGCCTTCGGCCGAGCTTAAAGGTTTTCTCTATGTATGCCGAATAGTGGCTTCGCAGAGTAAAGATTTTATGGCTAGCCGGATTTCGGCCGGGCTTAAAAATTTTCTTCTTTATGTATGCATAATAGTGGCTTCGCTTCGGTCTTAAGGGTTTTCTCCTCTGTGTACTACTTCAAAGGCCCATAGCTCGGAAACTAAGGCACGCCGGATATTCTTTATTTAATTTTTTCTTCTCATTTTTGAGAGGAGTAGCTAAACCATAATTAAGCATTTTTTATCGCGCATGCTTCCGCACAACAAATTTCCAAATTGTCACGATTCCGCACTGTAGGGAGTGAAATTTTCACGGCCAAAAATTAACACAAAACAATAATTAATTTCATATTGTGTTAAAATAACTTTTTAATACATAAATCATACATTTTTGACACGGCTATTATGTTTATATCATTGTTTTTTTGCTATCGTGTTTAGTTTCAAACAGACATCAATCAAGAAAAAAATGAGTTTTATCTTCTCCGGAATATTCTCAAGTGTCTCTACCTTTTCATTAAATTGCTACTCTCTTGATTTTTATTGCTAAAGCAAACATAAATATGTACTCGTATGTATGTATGTATGCATTTTCAAACTCAAATTGAAAATTAATTAACAATACAATTAGTTTGTTCCAGCACACTTTTTTTCCATAACTAGCAAGGTGTTAAAAAACATTGTTTAATTAAAAAAAATTTTATTTTTTATTTAATTCATTTGCTAAATATAAACTTATTTGTAGATGTTAGCAATAAGCCGGCAGATTCCAATAATAATTGTTCAGCTAAATAGAGCTTTTTAAATAAATATAAAAAATATAAAATAAACAAATATAATGAACGTTTGCTTGGCAGAGAGTATTTGAAATATTTTATATACACAACCAACAAACGGCAGATACTTACGAGCATTTTATTTGTTTATTCGGTTATCTAATTAAAAATATATACACACATATTATGTATGTACGAGTATGTTTGTATATTGCAATTCGCAACGTTATTAGCTTTTTATTTCCAAATCAAATATAAAAAAAGTTAATTACCAAGTACCGTAGCTCTTATACACATACTACATATCGCTCCTTTATTGTAACGTAGTCATACCTCAAAAAAATGAAATTTGGCAAATCGTGTTTAAAGTAGGGATGTAACGAATACCGATACCGATACCGATATATCGGCGATACTTCAGATTTTCCGATACATCGGTATCGACGATATTTTACTGTCGATACACCGATACTTTAAAAAAATTTTCTGAGTTTTTTTTTAAGAAATAATTTATTTTTGTTCGATTTTAACGTGAATTAAATTCACTTCGTTATTTTTTAAATCTTATTAATATCAATTTTAAAAATTAATAATATTTTATGCTGTTATTTTGTAAAAAAAATATTTATTTTTTGTTAATTTTACCATGAATTCAAATTCAAGTCGTTGTTTTTTAAATCTTATTCCAGCAAAAAAAAAAAAGATATTCCAAAGAAGTCATGAAAATGTAGAATTCGCGATCTGAAAGTATTGCAAATTTGGATAATTTCTTATTAGTTTTACATATCCTTGCCATTGCAAGAAGTTCTGTTTTTCGATTACCAATTACCGAATTGGAAGCGATGCTAGGACAAATTTCCTTTTCGGTATTCTATCATGATTTTTCCTCAAGGAAAAAGGATACAAAATCACCCATTTTCACAATTTTTTTTATGCGAATTTAAACTCAGAACTGTATTTTCATGTAAATTTAAGTGAATAAATATAAACTTAGAAGTCTTTTAATAATTAAGCTATTAAGCTATTTAGAAGAATATTAGTTGATAAATGTCCTTTAAAAAATCGATTTTTTAAAAAGCATGGCGGGTATTTTTTAAAATTATAAAGGAATTAAAAATGTTTACTTGCTTTTGTACTAATTATCTGCATATTTTTAATATAGATTTTTTGGAAGCAAATAAAATGTACCTCCTTAAAAATTACTGCCAATGTTTTATCAATTTTAAATATTCTCTCTTATAATGTAGTTTTGTATAATAAAAAAATTGCGCTTGAGTTTTGTTAATCTAAACTTGAACTTAATTTCAATATTCGTATCGGTATCGGAATCGGTATCGGCGATATTTATTTTTAAATATCGGTATCGGTATCGGATCGGCAAAACGGCGTATCGTTACATCCCTAGTTTAAAGTTTTAAAATTGTCAGGACGGTGCTAGGGTTTAAGTGGCTATATCTTCGGTTTAGATTAAGATATGTTTCTGAAAATTTGTTAACATATAAAGAAGGTCTCAATGAAGACTTTTTCTTAAGTAACTTTAAAATTTTGTTTTTTTTTCAGATATGACTATATTGCAATAAAGGAGGTATATGTGTATATTCTTTTTAAAAGTCAACAAATAACACTTTCTTGACAGATATTTTTCCGATCAAAAATAAAAGTACAAATATGACCGATATTTTTTTTGTTAAAAAGACTTCAGATTTCGTTAAGATTCGTTTTCATTCATTTCACAAACGACTGTGACAGTGGCCAGAAACAGATAATTTGCGAATATAGTTTCCTACCATTTTTGGTTAGACTAAATCAAATTAAATTTTTACCGTTTTCTGGACTGTTATTTTTCACCGAAGAAATATAGATTATATTTGAACTTGTATTTTTAATCGGGCAAGTTCTGATTTTAATTACTTTTAAGATACAGCCAGAAGAGAGCTGATAACTTCTAAATGGCTGGACAAATTCTCTTCAAACATAGCTAAGAACATGCTGGTTCCAGCCACCATTAAAAGAAAATACTAAGTCAAAACCGATTCAGCTGTTTAGGGTGTACGATATAACTTATACTTATACGATATAACTTGTACTTATAACACCCCTCCTTTTTGGTCGGCGGTTAAACAATTGCGGTACCTGCTCTAATTTGTTTTAAAATCCAACTACCAGAGTTGTTGTAGTGTTCTCGAGCACGTTTTCCCACCATCATGAGAAAGAGCTCGAAATCTACACGGTCGGATCCAAATCGGAGTGGGTGGAGGCGTCTTTATTCCACGTTAACAAGAGAGCATAATGCCTAAGATATGTGCACAATGAATCGTACTACAGGCTGAAATATCAGCCAAGAAAAGTGTATCTACGTACTCTAGGATATACGATAGGGATATTCAAATTTGTACTGACAGCAGTGGTGCGATCTAGTCTCTGTCGGGTGTTTATACAACGTCCATATTACTGCATGAATGCCGGAAGTCTAAGCGATATAACGAGACACATTCGCCATACGGATCAAATGGTTATCGACGCGTTGAAATGCTGCAAAACATTTCAGCAGAATCTACTTGCGATCGCGCAGACTAGGCGGTTTAACGAGGACACCTGCTCGATATCGAGGTTAATATGGCTTCAATATGATTCTAGTAGATCTGTAATTACAGGACACTACAGGTGCGCATGCTACAAGATTGAATCTACCGTATACTGACTTCTATAGAAGTTGTCATAATGACGAGGAGCAGGAGGAAGAGAATGTAGACCCCCTTTTTTGTCATTGCCCCGATCTCTCTCTCTTTCTCTCTCTCTCTCTCTCTCTCTGTGAGAAAAGAGCGGTTTCCAAAGGCATTCTATTGATGCAAGATTTAACAGATTTAATGGACTGCGATAGCATAAGGATGAACTCTTTTATACATCCAGCAAGGCTATACTCTAAAACATTACTTCAAATTTACGATCATATATTGTCTAAATTTGTGTCCTTGTCTAAAATTACATCGATTTTGTAGTTATTTTATTAAAGAAGAAACCTTTCAAATTAAACATATTTAGTCCAAGTGGAAAAAATGTAACATAAAGTGTAATACGGCCATGACTGAATGATAGATACGTCAGACTATCAGTCAACAGGTCGCGGCTCAAACCTGCACGCAGCCAATCGCTTTTTTTTAGTAAAAACATTTTATTGAAAAATAATGCGTGTGTAATTTTAGGTCGATAATAATCTGTAAAGTGTTGCCGACTATTATCGACCTAATTTTCAACAAAAGTGTTTTAGAGTCTATCTATAACCATCCTGATGTCTTAATGGTCCTTTAAATTGTAAATTTCCACATAAAAACCCCCGCAAAACATATCCTCTCTTTTCGACCCGCCCGTGAACATCTTGATCGTTCTTTCACGGTTGAGAAGTGTATTATTCTGTTCTCTATTGGAAAGTGTAATACGGCTATGGCTGAATGGTAGATACGTCAGACTATCAGTCAGGAGATCGCGGCTTAAACCTGCACGCAGCCAATCGCTTTTTTTAGTAAAAACATTTTGTTGAAAAATAATGCGTGTGTAATTTTAGGTCGACAATAATCTGTAAAGTGTTGCCGACTATTATCGACCTAATTTTCAACAAAAGTATTTTAGAGTGTATCTATAGCCATCCTGACGTCTTAATGGTCCTTTAAATTGTAAATTTCCACATAAAAACCCCCACAAAACATATCCCCTTTTTTCGACCCGTCCGTGAACATCTTGATCGTTCTTTCACGGTTGAGAAGTGTATTATTCTGTTCTCTATTGGAACCAAGCGAAAGAAATAGTAAAAAAAAAATAAATAAATAATTTCGGTGTGCAGTAGTATATATTGTCATAGATTCTTTGATATTTTCGCAGAATCCTCGCATCGCCATCGTGAGCCCTTGTCCATGGACATTTAGCGTTCAAAACTGACCGACGAAAGTAAAACTTCTTGGTCAAAACATCCATCCTGAGCTAATTCATCACCGCGAAATATGCTTTCGTTGGAGCCCACCTCTTATCAGTAGCGAGAGTCAGTAACTTTTAACGATCCGACAGTCGTAACATTTGTCGTTATATTTAGTCGCGTGCAGTAGCGATAGTGCGATTCTGTAATTTCATTCGATATCATGTAGCATCTTTGTTATAAAAAGCGAAACGCGCAAAGAGGAATAGAAGAAAAAGCAAATGATTTTGTCCATGCCAAACAGTGTACAGAAAATTTTTTCATAATATTTTTAATTTTGGGAAATATATGTTAAAATAAATGTTTAAATATTATAAATACTGTTATTTATTCATAAAAGTGTTTATGCGTTTGTATATTGTTGTAGAAGTGCTTTAATTCTCGTATTCAATTTTCGCGAAAAAGTTGTATATATAAGAATTTAAATTACATTCAACAAAATACACCTGACCACTGACGATAAAAGTGTAGCGGTTTCCCTTGTTGCTTGGAATATTAATCATGCCCAATTCTATCTAAACTAAACGTTACGAACCTTGGGCTAATAATCAATTTGAATTCGCAAGCAAATACACTCGAAAGAAACATATTAATAACTTTAGTTGTTGGCATAAAGTACATGCTACGGCTGAACAGCTGATTCTTGTCTATTCATTAACAACAGAAAAATTATTGTCGTTAGTTAAGCGACAGCGAATATCGTTAAAAATGGTACTGAAAAGCAAATTCGATAAATATTCGTTACATTTGCTTTAGCGATACGATTATCGTAATACAAGTTAGTGAGTAGTGGTACAGGACCGCTTCCTCTACCGCATCCCTGATAACAACTACACCATCAGCAATATGGATTTGATTACTATTTCAAAGATTCAACTGATATTCCTTAGGGTTTATACCACTCTTTTTTAGGTATACCACAAGTGTCTATATTATATTATTGAATTTAATTAATGCATCATTTCAAATTCAATTTTTAATTTAAAGTTTGAACCAGTGAGATGGTGACACTGCTGTCGTCTGTATGCATATAAATATATTTTTGTTTTTATATGTATTTTTGACAGATAGGAGTGTGCAATCTAAATTTATTTATTTATTTATTTTTTTATTTATTTATTTATTCATTGATTCAACAACAACTGAAAATACCATAAAACAGAAGAACAAAAAATGTTACAATTCATAAATTAAATATTCAATTGTGCATATTTTACTCCAAATTCGCATCCATTCACTTGTACTGTAGTTCATCTTTAAATTGATAAATACTCCAGAGAAGTTGTTATTTGGTTTCATCGTTCCCAAATCTATTGTTTTACATACATTCGTTATTTTTTTCTTTGTTAACATGCGTAGGCTGTGCTATAAGTTTTGTACATTTGTTACGTTTTAAAAGAACATGGTTAAATTAAAAAATAATACAATAATAAGAAATGTACTATATGCGATACTGACACCGATATATTGGCAATTCTTCCGTTTTGCCAATACGTATACAGGTATCGGCAAGTTGTGCACATATTTACAAACGATCCAATTTACAACATTATATGTACATTCCTCGCTAAAGAAATCTTTGCTGTAGCCTTGAATAAATTTTAGTCCCGAAAAAGTATGTACCTAAAGTAAGAATATAAATTTAAGTATAAATAAATAAATTTTTAAATAAGTTGGAAAATTTCCAACGATGATTTTTAGGTTTATGAAAAACACCAACGCAAATAGAGAAGCAAAAAGCAATACAACTTTGTCTAATGTATCTATAAGATACAACTTTTATTTTATTTAAATAATAATCTGCACTGTCTGTAGTATGATGACTGGCTGACTGACTGAAAGACTGACTCACTGTGCGAGAGAGTTACCGAATGAGTGGTTTGTACTTCAAGTACATACTTGGTATTGTTTTTTATAAAAGTATAAAAACTTAACTTTATTTTTATATTATCTTTTAATTAAGAAATTTGACATATTGCCATAATTTTATTTAAAATGAAATTTATATGCTGGAGTTTGTAACTGTTTTGTAAATAGTGTTTGAAGTCTACTGACGATTTGGTAAAGCACCAATGAAATGCTGCATATAGACAATGCTTAAACTCCAGCAAATAAATTTCATTTAAAATATCTTTTATTTATTTTCAAAGTTTTTTTATTGAATTTTATTTTTGCATTTTAGCAGAGCGTTAATGAATTAATTGTTTTAGTTTACAAAATACATGTCTGGCATTCACTTAAATATCTGTGGGCATACTCTTTCAAATAATTTTCTTTTTCAAATCTGCTTCGAAAAAGAAGATCAAGTAACAGACAGACAGACAGAAAACACCAAATCCAAAAGTAAAAATCCAATCTGAAAATACATTCGGTTAAATAAAAAATTAATTCTTCAAATCTTTTTAAAATAATAATAATAATAAAATAAGTTGTATAAAAATGCAAATGCTCTTTTCGAAATCACTGTAAACTTGGAACTTATCCTCACAATTTATGCGTCTTTTAATTCTTAATAAGAATTGGACGTAGTATAATTTCTATATACATATACCATGTAGGGGGAATATCGAAGCAGACCTCTAACACCTCGTATCCCTTTCTGAACCTTCTCGTCCATCAATGAATGATGATACAGTCAACCATTATGTCGATCTAAAAAAAACGTCATCGCCAGCCCTAACTCTAGATTTTAGAGGTTTCTGAGATTAAGATTGGAATCTATCGGTATGCCATACTCATCATCAATACCTTAGTAATAGCAACTGTTTACAGACATCATCCGGAAGATTATTAATTTATCAATTTGGTACCTGAAGATTTCGTATCCTATAATTAACGCAGTTATCTAGCTTTAGGCTCTCCGGTTATAGATAAAAAACGTACATATACTTACCACATTTCCAGGCTTCTTGAATTCAAAAACTGTAAGATCTAGCTCTAATCATCCCATTACCAAGCGCATTATTATTATTACTTTTATATAAGATAAGTAAAGCCCAGGCAACTAATGGGTACTACTTAACTATATAATGTTTTACCGGATTTATTATTTCAAATTAAGTATTTTCTATGTTTATGTCAGATTCCATAGCCTATCGCTTGACATATCGACTCCAGTTTATTATTATACTGCCCAAGAGCTTTCTAAAAGTGTGAAGTAGTATCGCGCGGGTCCTTTAGAAATGTGCTATACCCTACCCTGAAAACAGTTGTATAGAGTGTGCTAGAATTGTCAATATAATTCATCATTTTAATATTTTTCACATTGGTTTTCCCTCAACATTGAAAGAATTTCGCTTCATGAGTCCAATGACAAAATTTCGTTGGATTTCTTTTTCACAAATCTAATAATATATTTCACAATTCTAATGAAATTTCACGAATATTGTGAAATAATTTCATTGGAATCGCTTCATAGTAATAGTAATAACTTTTATAGTTTTGTTAGAAAATTTCATTGGATTTATGTCAGCAACATTATGACGTTTTATGGAAAACCCTTTAAGTTTGGACAAAATATTTTCATTGATTCTTAAAATTCTTTAAATATAAACTATAAAAAATTAAAAATTTAATGCTCTAGAATGTCATAATTTCAATGAATTGTATTTCATTGATTTGATGAAAAGTTTCGTTGGATTTATGAAATAATTAAATCACATACATATTTTTTTTAACATACCTTTGCTTAATTCAACACTTGGCACACACAAGAGAACAACAAAAGTAGTTGTTTTATGTTTGTTGTTGTTGCTTTCTTTCTTATTATTATACACTCATAGAAACATTGTTTTGACAGTGCTGCTAGATGAACTAGCTAAGACGATGCCTATATAGCAAATGACGAGCATCAGTAGTCTGAGTTCGATACTGTGAGCGATCATTAACATTAAACATTTTTCTGATGTGCATTGTGCTCTTCGTACGTATTTCAACCATGTAATTGTCAATAAATTAAAATAGACAATAAAAACAAAGTTAATGAGGCTACTAAATAATGTAATAATTTAGTTAAACAATGAAATCATTTCTTTAAAATAATGACAGAATATCACTAAAATATTGACAGAGTTTCATTAAAATAATGAAATAATTTCATTAAAATGATGAAACAGTTTCATTAAAACAATGAAATAATTTCACTGATATAATGAAATACGTTCATTAGCTTAGTGAAATTATTACATTAGAGCAATGAAATTATTTCATATATTTAATGAAATTTTCACTAAAATAATTTTAACGAAACATGTTTCATTAAGCCAAAGAAGCGTGACGTTGATTGAGTTCTAATGAAATTTTTCATTGGATTAATATCAAAATTCATAGAATTTATGAACAAAACTCTTTCAGTGTAGTAGAAACTAATATACATAGTTTGCATTCTAAAGTTTCAATTTCGAAAATATGTATTTAAAATCTTCAAATAAATTTTTGGGTCTATTTCATAAATTCCTCTAAAAAACTAAAAATTGTTTATAGTTATTAAATACAATTTCATTTAAAATTATTTAGATTCTTATAAAAATTGACCTTGATTTTTAAATGAGTTTATTATTCTTTAGTATTTTGCTTATATGTTCTCGTACTACTGCTGTTCTAATTGCTAAAAATCGCATTTCATGTTATTAAACTTTTGCTTTCGCTTTCTATTTTTTTGACGTGTTTCATGAGTAGTTTTGTTTTTTTTTTTTTATTATAAACAGAATAATTAAAATTCAACGAAATCATTAACTAAATAATTGATTTTTTTTGTTATTAACACCTAAAATTTGCAATAAAATTTTTAATAACAAAATTCATACATTTTAATTTATTTTCATAGATATGTTAAAGCGGCCGAAAAACGACACAAGCGAAATAGCGCCATCAAATGATGGTGCTAATTGATTTGTTTGATTTGTTATGGCTGTTGCGTTAACGCACGTTACTGGTGCGTTATGACGAAATTTTTTTCTAATTGATTCAAATTAAATTGGGTTTTTATTCCAAATCTATACATTCTTATTATTAGGCTAAAGTTGGTAGTATTTTATTCAGAAATAATTTTACGAGACAATTTTCCAAGGAACATGAGAACAAAATTAGCGTGAATTACTTCCAAACTATGAGGTGATTCTTATTAGGCTGATAGTCGTAGCATTTTATTCAGAAATATTTAGACATGAGACAATATTCCAAAGAAAACGGAGAAAAAATAATGATAATTAACTGCAAACCATAACATCGTTGTTTTTGGAGGCCGCAACAGCCTCTCCCTCATAAGTGTTCATGTGTATTTCATGTACATATTTCATCAGTTTTTAGATGGCTTGCTTCACAGAAAAAATTATCACCAAAAAATTTTCAAACAAAAGTTTGTCTACACTGAAAAAATTCCATGCAACATGCACGAGAACGCTCGTACATATTACGAAATATTTCGTAATTTCGCACCACGAAATTCTTTCGTCAAATATACGAAATGTACGAAAATAATCAAAAAATAAAAGTAAAAAAAAGTATGGCTCAACCGGGGCACGAACTCGCAATCTTCATATTTCAAGTCATGTACTCTACCCACTGAGCCACTTTCTACTTATTTTATTAGAGCTAAAAATTAGTTTTATTTACTTACATCTGAAAAATACGTCAATTTATAAAAAACTATTTTTATTTATTTTTTTATTTCAAATATATTTTTTAACAAGGAAAAATGTTTACGAAAGGTATTCGTTACTTTTGTAAATTTAAAATAATATTGCCTAAATGTTTTTTCGTATATTTTACGAAAAAAGTCACTACGAGAGTTTTTTCGTAAAATGTTGCATGGATTATTTTCAGTGTAGAACTAAATTTTATTTTCAGTAAATGTTTTGTACATAATCAATGAACTGTTTGTTTGACTTTTATTGAGGACGAAAACACCAAAAACAACAAGAAAAACTGTGTTGTGAAAAAACCAACCCCGATGACGACATACATATAAATAACAACAACAATGTACCAAGTTTGTTTACTGAAGATTTTTGAGTGAATCAATTCGTTTATATTGTTGCATTAACTCTCATTCATTTTTTTAGAGTCTTTAGATAACAGACAAGAGATGATGAAAAGGTGTGATAGTATCGTTTGCTTCAATGTTTTGGTTGTACATGTGTGCTGTAGTGGCTTAGTTTGTAAAAAGACTTGCATATTTTATTATAATGATAAGTGTACATCAACGCAATTTCATGTTTTTTACCTTTTTATAAATGCGTTTAAACACAAAAAATAAAAATAATAACATTTGTATTAAAAAACAAATTACAAACATCATAACATTGTTTACTTATTTCTTTTAAACATATTTTACACTTTAATAATTAAAGTGTAAAATATGTTTAAAAGAAATAAGTAAACAATTTTGCGATGTTTGTAATTTGTTTTTTAATACAAAATGTTATTAATTTTATTTTATTTTTTGTGTTTAAACGCATTTATAAAAAGGTAAAAAACATGAAATTGCGTTGATGTACACTTATCATTATAATAAAATATACAAGTCTTTTTACAAACTAAGCCACTAGAGCACACATGTACAACCAAAACATTGAAGCAAACGATACTATCACACCTTTTCATCATCTTGATGACACTTAGTCATTATATATATGTCGCATCAATAATGTTTATATTGACTTTGTGCTGCCGATGTTGTGGATGGTGACATAGCTGAAATGGTAGAGGCGTCAGTTTATAAATATGCGATGAATTGAGGAGCATGGGATCGAAACCAACATTAGAAAAATTAAAATTAAATAACAAAAAGTAAAACTAATATAGAAACAAGCAGAAGTAAGAAAATATAAATATGTAAAATTGTTTCAATCATGCCATTGATGACGGCTGATGTAAAGGTTGACAGCACAATGATGAAAAACATCATGCGGTCAAAAACGAAGACACTTGACTTAGCATTGATGTCAAATTACATCAGCGTTATAACGGTTTTTATATCAGTGTAAGCTCTCCTCGTTACTATATAAGTGGTCAATAATTGCTCTAATCACAACAGCTTTCTGGGAAGCAAATTGTAAGTATTACTAGCTACGCGGAAATCTAAGGACAATTTTAATCTAAGGGAAACATTTTTTCTTTGCGATACAAAATCTTCTTTGAACTTCCGACATGCACTAGAATTGCCAACACAATCTGACTTCTTTATATTTATGAATTTCCAAATAAAAAATGTCACTCATGATTGTATATAATTTTTTATCTTATATTTTGTTTCTTGATTTGTATTTATATTTTGCTATGACATTCGAACATACTAGAGCGTGGATGCTACTACCCAATGCACATTTTTTGCCGCAATGTCTGACGTCAGGAAAAATCTGAAATTTTACCAGACAATCAAGCAAGTTGTCAAAAAGGTCCTTAGGCATTTAGCAGAATAGTCGTAAATTTCATGGCATGACGTTTCTGAAAATTTTCCGAAATAATATTAGAATAATATCAGACAGACTGTTCTACATATTATCGAAAGCAAAGTTGGCAAACCAAAACAAATAACAGTGTCGGCATTGGTAATAAAATTTTATTTCTGCATCGGTATTTGCGTTGTACCGGTTTCGGTATCGGTATTACCGATAAGCTATACTGATAAAACTCAAAAAACGATTGCGAAATAAAAATTTGGTATCAATACCGATATGTTATTCGTTTCGGTTGCCAACTGGATCGAAAGGCAATTTAATTTTCTTTAAGAAGTTTAACAGAATAGTCAGCAAATTTTCTATCCAACAACTTTTATCCGTCACTTCTGCACATTGTTTGATTTTAGTTTTCGTAATAACCTAGGAAACAATTTTTGCCGTAAAACAATCGACCGAGTTGTCTAAAATTTTGAGAGAAGAGCCGCCATTTTTCTGGTACGACGTTTCTGCACATTTTCTGAAATATGAGATTAATATCAGACTAGTCTGCACATTATCTGAAGACAATTTAATTCTCTTTAAGACATTTAACGGTTTATTTACATGTTATTTAACGGTCCAGGTGGGAGGGGGCTTCAGAGTTGCTCCTGATTAAGTAATTTTTACTAAAAATTTTGCAAATTTTGCGCTGTATAAAAAACTCCAAAAATAGTGCTGCGTAATATATGAATCTGCACTTTGTCTAACCTACGACTTAAAACTGTTCGCAGTTACTCTGCACATTGTCAGATTTTAGTTTCCAAATTTGTGCAAACATGTCGAAATATCCTTTGAGAATTTCCCTGGAAGATTCTGTAGAACTCGTACAGAATTCTCTTGAACATTTTGGCAAACTTCTTAGAATTTCCTCAGACAAAAGGTTCGCTTTCCTGTCACACTCATATAATTTTCGGTACGTTTTCGCACCGACTTCGGCATCTTGTCCAGTCTCTCTCTGACCGAAATCAACAAAAAATATTTGATGGAACTTACATTTATCTCTCGAGAGTCTGTGCATAAATGTGCCAGTTTTTAAACTTATAAAACATAAGTAAATGTTTTCTGATGAGCTGACATAAGCAACAGAAAAAGCAAACGAAGAGCCACAAAAGTCTTAAAACTTTCTGATTCCATGTGCGAATTTTGTACGATATTTCTAATAAATTTCTAATATTAGCTTTGACTTTTTCTCCCAAATTAATACAACAGGACATAAAAGATATCAGAAAAGTCAGAAAAATCTGAAATTTTCTGATGCTTTATCCGATATTGGTCAGGGATGTAGAAAATTCCTTTAGAATTTCCCTAGAAAAATTTTCAGAAACCGTACAGAATTCTCTCAGACATTTCGGCAAAGTTTTTAAAATTTCCTCATATGATTTTCGACAAATTTTCTGGACGACTTCAGATACGACAACAAATGTTCGTTGGGTACACACTAGCCGTGTCATACTTTAATACATTTTCAAATTTATACTTAAAAAGTATAAGAAAATGCATTCATTCTTTTTGCAGTAAATGAACATTAATTTTCATTTCGTATTCTAAACATTCATCTTTAATTTTTACAACTCGCAAATGGAATACAATATGTATACTCGTATGTACATACACAAATAGTTGCTGCAAGTGTGTATTTAGTTGTGAAGTGCATAGAATTTGTCGCATCTTTTTTTCTCTTGCTTTTGCTGACGTCAACAGACAAGAAATGTTTTTTTTCCAATTTTTCTTCGTTTGATAGTGGCTGGATTAGATGGTTGATTTTTCTCTTAACTAACTGCTTGTTTTGCATATCTAATTTTGCTTATTTTGTATGCTTGTTTGTGTAAAATATTGTCCCTCAAGCGTTATTAAAAGTTGACATTACAAATTTAATGTTGTAGCTGATATCGAGCCATAACCGCCAAAAAAGCTCAAGCGACATACTTTTCGAAAATCGTTTTTGGACGAAAATCGACTACTTACGATAAATCGGACTATCTGTCCAAAGTTTCAAAGTCCTGCCATGTACCGTTACGGAAATACAGCAAAAGACATTTTAGCTTAAGTGCATTTTCCCTTTAAATTTTTAATTTGTTTAAAATTTTTTGTAACTGCAATGTGTCGCTTAAGCTAAAATTCTCTTTTACAAGTATGGCAAAACTAGTGCCAAAAACTTCAAGGATATCAATGAAACGGTTAAAGAACAGCTTGGTAAGGATAATAATTACTAGTTTTAAAATAATTTAATTAAATTAATTGATTTTTCATGGCATCAATAATATCTTAAAATATCTTAACCCCTTCAAACAAGCCTTGTCTTATAGGAAGTTTATTAAAACTATTAACATTACATATAGCAGTCCACTACAAACCTATATAGCCAATATAAGGGTTCTACTTCGATTTAAACCAAGGATAACTAAAAAATACTTCTTCTGTAAAATTTACTTTATGGCGCTTAAGCTTTTTTGGCGGTTATAGCACGATATGAGTATTTTTAATGATTTTTAATGTTGTTTCATTTTTGATGCTGAATTGATATGCTGAATGTGTTATTACATTAATTTTCTTTTCATAAGGATATTTTGATGTCAATTTATACAAATATTAAAACCAGCCCAGTTAGGTCCTACTTGGTCCGGTTATGTTAACCAACGAGGAGATGAGTACACCGCTCCGTTCGGCTCAGTGCTAAATTGTCCCGATGACTGGATAAATAAGTTTATCCTTCTGATATCGCAGTCCGATAAGTCTGCTAAACCTTGTAGCAGTGGACTGCAGATGGAACCCGCCCTTTTCTCAGCGAGAGCGCGATAATGACAGAGAGGGTCCTCTACATTATCTTCTTTCTCCTCATTATGACAACTTCTACAGAAGTCATTCATTATACTGTAGATTCAATCTTATATTCTCGAATAGTGTGTATCCTTGGCTACAATTTCCATATGGTCCAAATGAGCTAGAAGTAAAGATGTGCCCAAACATGGCCATAATCTCTTAAAGATCATAGAAAAATTTCCAAGTTGAATTTTCAAAATTAAAATTTTTCACATAATATAACTAAAAGATTTTTTTATTTTGTACTTTTTTAATATTATTTTCCATTTTTTAAAAAATCCATTTTTCAATTGTATTTGTGATTTAAAAAAAAGTTTAAAAATTGAACTTAAGTAAATTTAAGATGATCTCTGATAGATTTTGGCCATAGGCTAGGTTAGGTTATCAGGTTGCCGGTGAAGAATTGGAAGTAAAAGGTCCAGCCCACTTGGATCCAATAATAATGGCCGCATTGTGATACCTGTAGAGAAAAGAAAGGGGGATAGGGCAGAATTGTATATAGAGTGAGAGGAGAGAAGTTAATAGAGCGAATTAGAAGATGGTAAGGAAGTGTCGTTAGTGAAATAAAAACCCCATTTGGGTAGTCAGCGAGTGAACCACTCGATGCTCCTAATAAAGGAACTTATGTTCTTGAGCTCCATTTTTAAGAACTGGGAGAGCCTACCAAAGAATCCTTTGCCCAGAAGGCGAAAACGGTGGTTCTCCACAGCTGGGCAAAGGCACAAAAGGTGTATTATATTCTCTTCTTCTTCAACGTCATTATACCTTAAGCAGTAATCAATGTAGGGCAGACCCATGCGTCTAGCGTGGGCTCCAAAGGTGCAGTGCCCCGTGACCGTGGCCTTGAGGTTCCGCAGGTATAGTTTTCGGAAGTTTAGAAGTTGCATAGTTCTGTTCGAGTCAAGACGAGGCCAGATTATTTTCTCGCAATAGAGCAGGTTGGTTCATTGTACCATCTGGTTTGAGCCACCTGCATGAGGGCAGCATCAATTCATCTCCAGCTAGATGAGAGTGGGAGACCGCAGAGATTGTTAATATCAACATCCCGAAGTAAGGCTCCCCTCTTAAACAGATCATCCGCAATGTTGGTGCCTGAAACGAACTCGTGTCCGCGTACCCATATGATGGTGATGCCGGAATTACTCGCCATCGTGTTAAGTGCTTTGCGACATTCCAGGACTAGGCTGGATGTGGTGTACACACCAGTGAGGGCTTAAATCTCAGGTTGACTGTCGGTTATGATTTGGATATCAATATTCGATACCCGATAAAACCCTAGCCAGTACATTGCTTTTTTCGTCCGGGAGTCTGAAAGACATATTGATCCCGAACTCGCAATGTGGACACCCCCGCCGACTGTCGTTCCCAGTTTGGAACCATCGCTGCAGATCTCTATGGCCCCGTGTGAATCTGGGGAGAAGTCCCCCGTCAAGGAGTGTCGAAATTATCTCTTGAAGGAGGGCTTTGCAGTGTGCAATAGTCTATGAGACCCGGAATGATATCAGTAGTCTCTAAAATTCTAGCTTGTCCCCATGGTCGATGGTTCCATGCTCCGATCGGATTAAGCCTGATTGTTGTACGTAGTGCTAGCTTTCTGGCCAGCAGATCCACAGATAGCCAACACAAAGCAGCGAAGAGTGCCTTTGTTGGCGTAGATCTTAGGGCAACAGTTATCATGATTGCCATTATGCGAAGAACCCTCTCTATACGAGATCGATTGCTCGCCGAGTCCAGTGCGGATATGCCGTAAAAAAGTATCGGCTTGATTACTGTTTCTTATATACAATTGACCCCCTTGGGATTTATGCCCCAGGAGGGGCCGTTTTTAAAAAATTATTCTTTGTTTGAAAGTGTTTACCTGAAGTTTGGTTCCATTAATTTTTTCGAAAATCTGTGGGGCATCAGATAGCTTAAACCTTATCCTCTGCTGGTCACGAGGAATAAAGACGCCTCCACTCACTAAAAAGTCTGGCTGCCTTCCTAAACGCATGTTGCTTTGCAATTCAACAATGTCACGTATTCCCAAACGCAACCGTGCAAACTTTGACAAAGTATTGCATTCATAAAATCATCTGTTTTGCATCTGAACTGCAAATAAACGCAACTAGTGCACTATTTAAATTGGCAATGCTTTTTATTGACAATGCATTTGAATTGCATTGTTGTGGAGTATAGCTGCTTGATTTATTTGATGTTGCATACAGACGTTTAGGATGGCAGCCTCTGTTTGGAATCCGTCTGCGTTCTCACGATGACAAGATATCGATATCATTACAGCAAATCTTTTATCGGTGAGAGGTATGTGCGAGCAGTAATCAATGTTCTCCGCGACGCCTGTTAGGAATCACAAAATTCGAACATGTTCTCTATTTACCTTTTTCCATGCACCAGTTGCGTCGGTTCTGTTCGCACTCCATGAGATCAGGTGGTAGCTAATGCATCATTGTGAACAGTGCTTTTGATCGGATGGTGCGAGAACCACCTGTGACCAACCAAACGAATGTACAGAGGCTGCTCTCTATTAAACTGTATAACACGAAAAAATAAGCTTTTAACGGCTGATTCTGGGCATCAAAAAATATATGCGTGTATCGGCATTTTGAAAGTTTATATCTGGGATTCATTTTAGGAGGAGTTAAAGTTCGCCCTTTTGCACATAGTTATGCTGACTCGGCATATACATTTTTTTAGGCTTACGTTTAAGGTATAATATGTGTTGAGCACTTTTACGTAAAACACGAGAAACATTTTTATGGAACATTTTAAATCTAACACTTCGTTGTATCTTTTTATCCGTTTCTTAAAAAAGAGACAAAAAACTACGCTTTCAGTGGCGGACTAAAATGCTATAAAAAATACTTGCCATAAAATTCTACTTTAAGACTTCAAAGACACTCAAGCTCCAGATTCAACTTGAACGCCAGAAATCATTCAAAACTTAAAGCGCAGTTAAGGGTTAATTTTTACTTAGTCACAATTAGTACTCGGCGTAGGACATCTTGTAATCCTTACGTTTAAAGGAAAGGGTGGTTAAATTTTAAAGGCC
The DNA here is from genome assembly GCA_956483635.1 of Panzeria rudis. Taxonomy (NCBI): domain Eukaryota; kingdom Metazoa; phylum Arthropoda; class Insecta; order Diptera; family Tachinidae; genus Panzeria; species Panzeria rudis. The sequence goes on from OY101448.1 coordinate 181,149,230, forward strand.
GATGTTGATTTTGAATAAAACAGAAATTATTTAGGAAATTATTGTCATTTCTTTTTATTATGATAATATGGTACGGTTCAATTATGTATGGAAGAAAATATCAGCCAAATGGCTGCCGTGACCTCGGCGGCACACCTCCATCCGATGGTCCAAATTTTCGATGACGCTGAGGCATAATTGAGGTTCTATGCCGTTACTGTGCCGAATTATCTCATCCTTTAGCTCTTGAATTGTTGTTGGCTTATCCACGTACACCTTTTTTTTCAAACAAACCCAAAGAAAGAAGTCCAACGTTGTCAAATCACATGATCTTGGCGGCCAATTGACATCGCCACCACGTGAGATATCACGGCCATTGAATTTGTCGCGCAAAAGAGCTATTGTTTCGTTAGCTGTGTGGCAAGTGGCACCGTCCTGTTGAAACCACATATCGTCCACATCCATATCTTCAATTCGGGCCATAAAAAGTTCGTTATCATCTCACGATAGCGAACACCATTCACAGTAACTGCCTGACCGGCCTTATTTTGGAAAAATACGGCGCGATGATGCCGCCAGCCCATAAACCGCACCAAATAGTCTGCAGTACGAGCTGTACGAGCATGCACTGATGTTTTCACATCTCCTACAGACCCGGTTTGCTAAAATTTTTGCTCGATTTTTCCGATTGTACGCACATTTGGACGATTAAATTGACCGAAAAAATCACGAAGTGCACGATATGCATTTTGATTTGAAAGCCCATTTTCATAATAAGACTGAATAACTTTAACGCGTTGCTCGATTGTGTATGTTTCCATGGTTCAAATTGAGTTAGTCTGAAATTGAGAAATGTCAAATGAAATGCAGAAAAAAACTTGACGTTTAGGTGTGGTTCACATTCAACATCGGCCCTTAAAATTTAACCACCCTTTATAACATGTATTCAGTACTTTTATGTAAAACACTACGAGGAACATTTTTAATAGTTCTTTTATTTGAATTGAATATGGCTCTGCAGGTAAAGCATTATATAAAAAATTAAGGATAACTCGAGAACCATCATTCAGTTGTTTATAATAAAAATATCTGCATTAAAATTTTTTTCAAGTTCTACCAATATAATTTTTTCATTCCATCAATAGCTTCGGTGATATTTAGGAAGTTTGGCTGGTTTTGTCGAAAAAAAGTTTTTTTCATGAAAAATTTTTTTTTTCAAAATTTCATACAAAATTTAAGACCACAAAAAATCCGTTCTATCTCCGCACACATAAACTTTAATGTTACAAGCAAAACAAGCCATATTTCATTAAAATCCAAGCACAACTTTTGATTTTATTCACAATTAAGTGACGATACTCATTAAAAAAAACAACGATATTTATACAACAGTAGCACACATAAAATCAGGAGTGTTACTATTTATTGTATGCATATTATTATGCATACAATTCACAACTCATTTTCTCATAATAAATTGTAAATCACCATTCAAAAGCAATTAGGAATCACATCGTGGCTGGTGCAAACAGTTGTGGCAGCAATCATTTGTAGCAACCGAACCGGTTCGGTTTGCGTTGGTTGAAAAAGTTTTACAATTTTTCTTAATTATATCTTTATCTCAATATAAAAATAAAGTGTATTTTAGCTTTTTTATCTTGTTTTTATATTCTGTATTTTAACATATTTTTCTTTTCGTTTTTCAGGTAAGCTAAAACAAATTCAATAGACTTGTTTGTACCTCAGGATATAGTGAGTAAAATTTAATGCTAAGTTTTAGGTGTGAAATATTTCGTAAATTAATTAATATAAGATTTAAACAAATCATTAAATTAAACATTATTAAAAAGAACTTTAAATAAATCTTGCAATAACAATTTAAAACAGTCTATTCCCTTGGATAAACTCTTTAAAAATATCTAACAAAAAAATTTCACTTTTTAAATCTACAAATATTTTCACGTTTAATAAATTTTTGAGAAAAATATAAAAAAAACCACAGGATATTCGTAAAATGTGTCTACTCCTTAAAAATAATAGACTATCCTTGAGTTTGGTTTGTTTTCTTTTTCAATTGAAATAAAAAACGAAAGACTTATTTTGTTGTATAATTCAGCAATATTCTTATATTGAGTTTTTAATCGAAAATGTTAAATGTACTGAAACTCTTTATATATTAAATACAAAATGTTTTCATTATCCTTTCAGCCGTAGTATGTACGAAACAAATAAATTTTATTGAAGACTCCAAAGATGGGTTAAAATACAATTTCCGCAAACGTAAAAAGCAAATAAAGGCAAAAATTACGGAAACAAAATAAGAAAAAAAGTAACAAAACTCGCAAAAAAAATAAATGTCTCTTCTAATGCACAGTGGGCACTTTTGCAAAATAAGTGGTAATAAATCTTGAACTTCTAAACTGCAAATTGGATTTATCTGAAACTTCGAACATCTTTAGAGGATTTACAACGCGTGTCTTCGTGGCCTTCTGGTTTAAGAACGAGAGGAGTTGTAATTTTTTCAAATGTTATCCGATTTTAAAAATTTAAAGCGCGTTGAGTTATGCTAAAAAATACAAAGAAATAATTGGGGGGATTCAAACGGTGTGCTATCTAGTCATATTGTCATAATGTCCTAATATTTTACAATAGTTTAAAAACATTGTTGTGGTGCTTCAAACAAAAAAGTCCTAAAATGATATGACCTTATGTGCTGTGTTTATTGTTTGTCACAACTACACAGCATAAATCTGAGCCGAACGGCCAAAACTGCTCAGTTGGGGCCGGTGATAATATTTAGAGGCCGCCGCCACTGAAATGTGTATATGTATGTAATATGCATTTAAGTATGCCTTAAAATTGTTCACAGTCTTACAACTTCACATTTAATTGCATTTTTATAACTTTTAAATAAATAAAAATTAAAAATTGAGTAATATAAAAATAAGCAAGTTAGAAAATTTTGTTTGTAATCCTTAGCTGGCTGGCTGGCAGCAACCTAACGTTTTTCACTAGCAGCCGTTTGGAAAACTAGTCGGTTCAGTCAGCAGCAGCAGCTGGTCTTTACTTGCGTACCACAACAGGTTGGTTGGTTGGTTGGTTTTCAACTGCCTTTACAACTACAATTTAGAGTTGGAAAAAAAACCAACCTGTTGTAGTACGCAAATAAAGAAAATAAAAAACATGATTGATTATGGAGATCATGTTTCAACTTTGATATTATAAACTTCTTATTCTTATGATTAGGAGTTTAATATAATATCTTTAGTTTTTCTATAAGATTTTTGGGTAAAGGTTCCCTGACGATTTGCATTAGCCCCAATGAAATGCGCATAGGAACTAGCTAATACCCCTCCATAATCGATTTCAATGTATTTTAATAAAAATTTAATATTTTACTTAAAAAGTAAAACATTAATTTGGGAAAAAGCACGTTAAACATTAAAATTAATGTAATAAAAAATTATATTTTAATGACTTAAAGACAATTTCATTCCACATATTCTGAGAGTTTATTTGTTGAAATCGAATACCCCTTTCGCGAGTTATGATGAAATATATTAGTGTGACCTCCCAGTCGTATTAGTACTAAGTACTCTTAACTGAAAAACAGATTGTATAATTACTATGAATGTTTTTTTTTTATTATGGAAAGTGTACATAAACGTTTTGTGTAACATTAGGAATGTAGTTTTGTAGTTTTTATGTGGTTTAAGTATAGTTGTACAAATTATAACAGTTGTGTGAATAAAAGGAAAGAAGTTAAGAGAATTCTTTATATTCTTTGAATTGCATACCCTACAATCGGCATATCTCGAGATCAGTAAAATTTATTCGAATAATATTTTCAGGCATAGTAAAGAGATTCATATAGGAGTAAAAAATTTAAATTTAAGAAAATAAAATTTTTTTACCATATATTTTTATGGTACAAAACTTTATTTATCGTAAATTTTGAATTTTTTCAGAAAATCTGCGCGTATACATATCAGGCTTGGGGGGTAATGATTACACTCTGTAATTAATTACACGTTCAAATACACATTACATGTAATTTGTAATTGGTACACTACAATTACAATTACTTGTAATGTGTAATTGTCTGAAGAGCAATTACAATAACATGTAATGGGTAGTTGATATACTAGCAATTATAAATTATTTTAATTGTAATTGAAGATTATCAACTACAATTACTCATAATTACTTTAACAATAAAAATTACTATAAATGTATTTTATTACAAACAAAATCTATTATTTATTGAATTCAAAAATCATTCCAGAAAATGTAACATTTTTAATATCTCTAACTGGGGGTCTCCACGAGCAATAAAGTTGGAAATAATTATGTTTTCAACTGTCAAATTCTATTTCCAACATCATATGTTCACGTGTGGACGGCAAAAACATTTATTTGCAAATAAATTGCGACATAATTGTTCAAACATATTTTCAAGAAATAATGTTGAACATAAGCTGTCAAATTTGATCGGCATTTGTTGTTTGCGTGAATTAAACAAAAGAAAATTGTAGCTGTGGTAAAAATACAAAGTTTTTTAAATAAAATAAAGCAAATTAAAATAAAATAGTTTTAAACAAAATTAAATAAATTAAAATAAAGACAAAAAACATCGATCCATTCACAGTGAATTTTTAAAATTTATGTCCAATACCACAATACGTGTTCTATAGCTCAGAACATAAGCCTATACATGAACATATTTGTGCTGTTATTCTGCCGACGTTATTTCTTATGTTCGGAAATAAATATTGCGCGTGGAGACGTGCAGTAAAATTAACTGGAAATATCTAGAGCTCTAAAAGGGGATAAAAAGTAGCAAAATTACTTACATCGCAAAAATGAAAAAAATTTTGCGAAAAATTTTAAACAGCTCCATAAATTCATTAAACATCGTTCAATAGACATTTGTCGCGAAAATCGCGAAAATTCGCGAAAAATTTAAAAATGGCCCTAAAATTGCTTCAAAATAGCTCATATTATACGGAATGCAAAAAACTCGGCAAAAATCACGAAAATGACGAAAATTCGCAAGAACTTGCAAACATCGAAGAAACCGGTAAAACTGTAAAAAATCCCAAGAACTGGTACAAAAGCACTATTATCGCGAAAATTCGCTAAAAATTAAAAAATTGCAAACAAGCTCTAAATTGATTAAAAATAGCCAAAATTCTATGGAATGCAAAAAACTATGAAAAAATCGCGAAAATTACGATGATTCTTAAAAACATAGAAAAGTCTTATAGTGATTAAAAATCGAGAAAACTGTAATAAAGCCAAGAACCGGCTAAAAAATCACTTGTCGCGAAAATAGCGGAAATGTGCGAAAAATTCCAAAACTACAAACAAGCCTTAAAATTTCTTAAAAATAGCTTAAATTGTAAGGAATGCAAAAAATTAGGAAAAAATCGCAATGACGCAAATTCGCAATGTTCGCGATAAAAGTAATTTTTTTCAGTTTTGGACTTTTTAACAGTTTTACCAATTTTTTTTATCAATATCAGACACTGATATCTTTTTAATCTTACCAAGTTTTTGCGAATTTTCTTCATTTCCGCGATTTTCCGAGCTTTTTGCATTTCTTACAATTTGAGCTATTTTGAAGCAATTTTAAGGCTTTTTAGCAATTTTGCTGTTTTTTTCGCGAATTTTCGCTATTTTCGCGAAAAAGTGTTTTTTTAAGCCAGTTCTTGTATATATAACAGTTTTACCGATTTTTAATCACTATGTTTTTAATGTTAAGTTTTTGCGAATTTTCATCATTTTCGCGATTTTTTCTGAGATTTTTGCATTTCTTACAATTTTAGCGATGTTTAATAAATTTTACGGCTTGTTGCAATTCGGCAATTTTTCGCGTATTTTGAGAGTAAAAGTGATGTTTGCAGCTCATCAAGGTTGTGAGTATAAAAAAATTTAAGGGCTGGTTTCTTATTCTCACAATCTGCAAAAAATTTTCGTCATTTTGGCTATATAAAAGACTTCCAAAAATTCGAAAATATAATTGAGTATATTGTAATTAAATCAAATTTTGCTTGTAATTTTAATTGCAATTATGACAACACAAATTACTTCTAATTTCAATTGGTATGATTGATTAACAATTGCAAGTAATTTGTAATAGGCTTCCTACAATTACAATTATTTATAGTTGTAATTGGTGCTACAGCAATTACAATCAAAAGTAATTGTATTTGGTAGCAGTCCAATTACAATTACAAGTAATTTGTAATTGCACCAAGGCAATTACAAATTACTTGTATGTAATTGAAGTGAAAATGTAATCATTACTCCCCAAGCCTGATACATATCCACATTTATGAAAAGGCTCTCCTCAATTTTTGCTAAAAATCTTAGAAATATCTACATTATAAAATGTAGTTGTTGAAATTTTCAAAATCTACCGTCACAGTGTGGGGTACATGCCCAAAATACAAAATATTTGGTTTTAAACACATTGTCAATGGATTGCCTTTTGGGATATGTGATTAAAGCGTGAATGCATTTAGCAAAGTTTTTTTTTTACAAAATTGAAAATAATGAAGGTACTCTTTTTTGAAAAAAATAAAAATGTTTTTCTCAGGTCAATTTCAAAATTTTGAATTTTCAGCCTTTTTCCGACTTCAAGAATGGAAATATAAAAAAATTTTTTCTCCAAATTTACTTAGAACTTGTCAAAAATCGAATGCTTACTTTTAATTTAAAATCCAGCTGTAAATTAAAAAGTTATAGGCGAAATACTAAAAAAAAGTCCAGACAAAATAAAACTGTTTTTCCTCTAAATCTTCTGAACTGTGAGAGATACAGAAACATAAGTATGTAAAGACATTATTTCTTTGTATTTTAAAAATCGGATAACATTTAAAAAAGTTACAAGCAACAGAATTTTTTTTTGAGTCCCAGGTAGTCAACTTTGGCGCACTGTAACTCCTCTCGTGTTTTAACCAGAAGGCCACCGAGATACGCGTTGTAAAGCCTAACTTATCCTCCAAAGATGTTCAAAGTTTTAGATAAATCCAATCAGTAGCTTAGAAGTTACAGATTTATTACCATTTATTTTGCAAAAGTCTCCACTGTGTAATGTAATAAAAAGATGTTACCGACAAATATCTAAACGCACATTTACATAGAAAGCGGCAATAAAATGTTCAAATATTGGAGATGCAAATAATTTTTTTTTATATTTATTTTGTCTTACTTGGTTAAAAAAAATAGGAATCCAACCGCAAAAAAGTTTGGATATTAAACTAAACTCACATGTGTTGTTTCGATCGAGTACGTTTTTAAAACAAATAGACAATTGTTTTCTTTTTCATTACATTCATATTATTATGCACAATGTATTCATAAACGTAAAAAAAGCTTCCAATGTTGTAATAAAATTTCAATAGATTTGAGGAAAAATGGTTAAATTGTCTAAATATTTTTTGTTTCAGAAAGTGAGAAAAAAAGGTACAATTGTTTATTCTACAGAAACTTCCAGGAAAAATTTTGTGATTCGTATTAAAGGATATATTACACAGGTCAACACCGATTTTAGAACGCGGGACTAATAAGTCAAGAAACATTTTACGAAGAAAAACTTCGTAGCTACTTTTTTCGGTGCATATACGCAACTTTTGTACATTAGGCCGGAAAAAAAACCTTTCGTAATTTATCTTCTTTAATAAATAGATGATTTTAAATATATAAATAGTTCTTGCAAATAAAAAACCGGCTACAAAACAGGCGTGACACTTTTGTAGAATTAGTTAAAAATAATATATATTTTGTATGGGAGTGGCACTGCCGACATTTTCAGTGATAATGATGATTTGCCGCAGAAACTTAATGTGTGTACACTCTAAAACACTTTTGTTAAAACATTAGGTCGATAATAGTCGGCAACACTTTACAGATTATTATCGACCTAAAATTACACACGCAATATTTTTCAACAAAATGTTTTTACTAAAAAAGCGATTGGTTGCGTGCAGGTTTGAACCGCGACCTCCTGACTGATAGTCTGACGTATCTACCATTCAGACATGTTACATTTTTTCCACTTGGACTAAATATGTTTAATTTGAACGGTTTTTTCTTTCATAAAATAACTACAAAATCGATGTAATTTTAGACAGGGAGAAATTTTCAACACAATTTTAGACAATATATGATCGTAAATTTGAAGTAATGTTTTAGAATGTAGAAAGTTTTATCAGAATCGGTTAAATAGAAGTAGTTGAAGAAGAATATTAGCTACGTTTGGGTGTGTCACTATCCACTTTTCTAACCATAATGTTGTCACGATAACTAAATGGGAAGCTGTTGAAAACTAATATTTACTTTGCATGGGCGTGGCACTGTCCTTTTTTAAATCAAAGTTTCATAAAAATCGGTTGAGTAAAAGTAGTTTGAAAATAATGTGCTTGACGCTGTCCACTTTTCAGCGGGATCAATCTTCAAATAAAAAAAATCCGAAATCGGGAACACGCATAAATCGAAATACACGAGGAATTGATCTCCTGAATTTGAAGACGGTTAATAAAATAATTAATAATAAAATTAATAAAATAATAACACAAGTATTGGACTGGAGCAATGGAAAGTTGTTTCTTATGTTATTTAGGGCGCTGAACTCAAATTAGCACTCCATTTATTCAAATTGTTCTACTTTTCGGGATATACCTTTATGTCAAAATGGAAACAGCTGTACGACAAATAATAACATAACAGGAGAACGAATTGTCCTATTTAGTTTAATAAAAAAAATCACAAACTCGTCAACAATATTATCTTGAAGTCCTGCCAATATTGCTTTTTAATCTGCTTAGTAGTTTCAAAAATACTGTGGAACTTGTGCAAAGAAAATTTTATAAAAATTTCTGTTTTTAAAAAATTTATGAAACAGAAAAATAACAAATATTCTCTTCCTTTTCTATAAGCACATAGGTAAATATGTTCCAAATGAAACGAGCCACATTCCATTTAAATCGATCCACAACTTTTGATTTTATTTACAATTAAGTCAGAGAACTAAATTGAAAAAATTGTGATTTTCATTCAACACATACACACACACATATATTAAAATGTTACTGTTGTATGAAAATCGTGATTTTTATCAATTGAGTTCCTTAGTCCCGGTCCACACGTGCAATTTTTGTTGCAGCAATATTTCTTTTTTTTTTATGAGAAAGAGCGAGAGAGAAATATATGAGGTGTATATATCTATTTCAACACTCTCCCACAAATTTAAAAATTGCTGCAACAAAAATTGCACGTGTGGACCGGGACTTAGATGTTCCACGATATCTCTGGCATGTCTTCAATATAATACTGTTGCTGAATTTCGAAATTGGCCAGCATTTGTCTTACTATCGCTACAAAAACTGGATGAAAAATGACAACTAAAAATACTAAAAATACTAAAAATAAAAGAATGTTAAAAATGAAAGGGTGTGTCAAAACAAAGTAACGTAATACTGACATTGAGCTGTATCTTGTGAACCATAATATGTGGACACTTGCAATTTTTATTGTTAGAGCATTATTATGAAGACTACAACAAGATATACTACAAACGAAACAAAAGTAAAAATTAAAGGGTATTGTGTATTATTATGTAGACTACAACAACAAATATCAAAAATAAAAAAAGTTACGACTTAAAGGGTGTCCCAACAAGTACATGATACAATTTTGATTCAACACTGAGCTTTTGGTCTCTCCACGAAAGCTAGTACACCACTTCAATACAATGCTCAGAAGCGACCAAACCAAATTCATGTCTGCAAGCGAAATAGCAAATTTTATTGTCTTCTGTGGTACTGGAAGAGAGTCGCGTTACCGCTGATCTGCCACTTCGTCGGCATTCCTCTATGACACTGTAAACTACTGCTATAGCTTAAATCATACAGACTGGCACAACACAAGAGGAAATGTGAAGGCACCTGCCAGGCGCGGTAAAGGTCGAACGAAACTATTAGCTACAGTGCTCACAGGGCACTGGAATACTGGGGCCCATGCCAGATGGATGGGTCTAAATTACAACGACTATTGCAGAAGTTGTAATGATGAAGAAGAGGAGGAATCTGTTCTTCATCTTCTCTGCTAATGTCCAGCTCTAGCCAGCATAAGGACAAACATTTTTGGCGCTAACATACTCCCCGACTTAGACAGTCTGGCAAATGTAGCGACAGTCAGTCTATCCTCGTACTTAGTTCAATCGGGACAGGACAATCGTAACTTGCGACTAATTACAACTTGTCTACTCTAGAGTATCACAAAGGGACCTAATTAATGGACCCAACTGAGTGAATTCTTGAGTCGTGACTGCTCTCTCAACCTAACCTAACCTATGTACACTACATTACCCTTCCTACTTGATTTACGAATTCCAGGATTGATATATGAAGTAAACCCGTTATTTTCATGTTTTATTCGTACTTGAATTTTTTTAACACGACTTCTACTTAAAACAAGAACAAAAAATTTAAAGTTAGAACGGTTCTTTTTTTCTTCCTGCATATTTCCAATAAAATTTACCCAACTTGTTTTTTAATACTGTAACGTATCATGCAACAGCTGTTATTTCACTATAATAGTTCACCTAGCAGTTGCTTTCCTTATAGTTGCTGCAATTATTATTATTTTATTATTATTTTTTAATTTTTAATTTAACAGGCATTTCAATTTTGTGTCTGTTGGATTATTCCGTTTTGTTTTTTTTGCATTTTCAAGTCTCATTCTTTTTAAGTAAATATTTGATTTAAGTAAATTTGCATATGAATTTAATACTCGTATGTACTTGTACAGCATCAAATATGCCAACGTCAAACTTGTACAAAATTAACCAAAAATCCCACACACAAGAGATGGTGACATACAGAGAAAAACAAAGGGAAACGGAAAGGGAAGATAACGATGAGCTGAAATGAAAATAATCCTACAAATAAAGCTGCAAAGTCAACTATTGTTTGTGTTTGTGAACATGGCACAAATCCTTGTTAAATAGGCTGCCTGGCATACGAGTTTACTTACAAATACATAAATATTTTTGGTGGTGAGACTGGGAGGAGAGGAAGAAATAGATTGGAATTATATGCAATTTTGTCAATGTTAAAAATGCACTGAGGAAAAAACTGAAATGATAATCTCTCTTTTTGGTTTAAAATATATAAACCTGCACATCTATAAATCAGAGAACCAGTAATTTTTTAAATTTATTATGATGATGCCACATTATTATTGCTTAAATTATCGATAATACATGGGAAGTGCTTTACTGCTGTTCAATTTAAACTAAAATTAAATTTCAGTTTAGTTGAACTAAAATAGCGTTTAAACGTTCACTGATTTAATAGCTATTAGATGCTAATGAGAATCATGGCTTCCAGTGGGCTAATCGTTCCCTGCAAGAAATGTCCCTACAGTAAATGGAACTGACACAAAACAAGTCACGGGACCGATCCCCAGGTGATAGGGTCCAGTCCGAGTTCTAACACTTCCTATGAAGCGGACCAGCCACTTTTACATGAGGATGGCCTAGGATGGGGTTAATTGATACTTTGTATCCACCTTGTAACTTGTCTCTGAACTATCTTATGGAGTCCTAATCGGTGTATAATAGATTATATATAAATATTATTCTGAAATTCAGCTGTAATTATCGATTAATTAATTTTTTATTGTGACAAATCGAAGTAGAAATTGTATATTATTTTTAAGCGGTGTCTTTGATAGGATTCGAACCGATAACCTCCGGCATGATAGGCTAGTACACTACCCACTCCACCACAGGGGCACTTATATTTCAATGTTATAAATATTAGTTAAGCTGGAGTTAATATCTGAATATAGTTACGGAACAGGTTCCTGAGTGGAATGGCAGTCTCATTGAAGGGAGGCAATTAATATTATATAGATACTATGTGATAGGCCTTAGATCCAGATGCATCGACTTTGTTCAGTGCCGTTTACTGCAATACTAGCCGGAGTACCAACTAAATTGACTGAAAATGGTTAATATGTGACCATTTACACAATATGTCTTTTATCACCATTCACTACTCCTTATTTTTGGTGCCAGTCTCATTTTCTCAAGTCATAGAACGAGTACTTTTGAATCATTTGTCACCAAATTTTCCGCAGTGATTGTACCAAAATTGTCTTGAACGTACTTATCCTATGACTGTTGAAAATAGGAATGGAACAAAATGTTCCTGAGTCGTGTCCGGTGAAAACAGATAATATCACAAACCGAGAACAAAAATGTTCGCAAAGTACCCTCACTATAGAAGCAGATTTTTTCCAAATCAAAAGTACAGTAATTTAACTACCATTAAAGAAACCACCACAGCACAAGTACCTTAAGTTTGGTTCTAAAAACTGTCACTGAATATCTTAATTATGTCAACCCCTCCAACGACAACGCCATGTAAAAGTTACTGGTCCCTTTCATATAAAGTTCCGAAACTCGAACCGGTTGCAAGTCCTTGGGAACCAGTCACGTGACCTGTTTTGTGACAGGTTATCTTCCCTCTAGAGTTGTTATTAACCTTATCAAACCAAACTTCAAAAATTTTTTCTTCTCTTATACATTTTTTACAACATTTTTAAATAACAAATTTTCTCTCTGTGTATGAAAATATCTTCCAATTTTGTATTCTAACACAACTTGTTTTCACATTCAACCCACCTTCAACCACACATGTACTCTATTGTCATGTTTATTTACTCTAATAATAGAATGACATTTGTTAATTAAACAAATTGGTAACTGATAAAATAAGTTAATAAATGTTTAAGAAATTTTATCTCATAATTGCACAATAACAAAAACCATTGCAATGTATGTATGTATTATGTATGTTCAACTTAACCAGCAATGTCTACACAATTAAGACACTAGAAAAAGAAAAGAAACACTTTAATTTATCGTATTCGTTATAATCAAAATCTTTGAGCGAAAATATAAACATAAATAATTAAATTAAATTGTTTTAATTTTTTCTTCATTCTTTACATTTTCTTTAATAGAGTTGCAGTTGATTTTATTTGATTTTTTTTTTTATATCTCTCTCTTGTTGCAACAAATTTTATTTTTCTATTCACTCATGTAGTAAATTATGCATGCAGCATTGCATTGTACATTTTTTATTGCTGCTGCTATTGCTATTGCTGCACTTTACTATTACACAGAGCGTTGCCTTGCAACCGCCAGCCAAACCGAATAGCTGTTAGATGAAGAACAATATTTATTGCTCTTGGAATTTTAAAAATGTTATTTTTTTTATGACATTTTTGAAATGGTTTACTATGGCGAGTAGATTGTTTCGTTGGTTTTATAAATCTCTCGTGTTAACAGTGACGTGGAGACATTTAATAATGTGTTGCGACAAATGGGACTTTGTGATTTGGCTTTGGGAGTGATTGGCACCTTACTTTAGAAACACGAAATATAAATAATTTTTTTTATTTAATATAATTATGTATTTTTCGAACTGAATTGCTTTTTAATTTAAAGTGATTACACTGTACAACACAAAATAAAATAAAAAATAACATGGTTCTAACTAGAGATGAGCAAATGTCGTAAATAAATAATCACGCAATAGTGCGTGGGCGTGATTTAAAAATGAAGTATCGTGAGCGATCGTGCGTGATCTAAAAAAAATATAATTTTCAAACACTCACGAAATTACATTCCGTAGCTTGCTGAAAAAATTTCCTCTTTTGTCTTACAATACTTTAATTTTATTTGGGAATTTTATATGACATTTCAAAAAAATTTCTAATTTTAGATTCGATGTTCTGATTATTTGTCCGATATTTTTTAAATTGTTCAGACATTTCGAAAATTCCTTTAGAGTTTTCTTCAGAATTCATAGAGAATTCTCTCAGACATTTCAGCAATTCAATTACAATTTCCTCAGACAAAGATGTTCGTTTTCTTGTCAACTACACAGAAAATATTAAATTTAATTTTTAGCAAAGAAATTCAATGAATTAGTAAATATTTTGTCTAGCTGCGGACCTACAAACATATTTGTAAATATAGACAAAAATTACTCAAAAATTTCATTAAAAAAACAGGCTTTCTTGTATAAATCCATAAAACAATTTGTCTAAAAATTGTAAACAGAATAATTTACTGAATCAAATAAATTTTTTTACTGGATTTTTCTGTACTATATTAATCAATATTTTTGTCTGAATTTATAAAACAATTTGTCTTAAAATCCATTAAAATACTAAAGAAAATAGTTTACTGAATCAAACAAATATTTACTGGGTTTTTTTTTAATATACCAAACAAATTTTTTGTCTGATTCATCATCATCAATTAAGCATTTATGAAATTTCACTTTATTAAATGTCTTCAACTCTGAATGTTTGCCTAAAGGCTCTAAACAAATAAATGAGAATTGACGCAACAATATTAACGAATTGATTCACATCTTTCTTCATTGGATGTTTTAATACACATCACGAAAGTAAAATAACTAATAAAATGGCTACAATTACATGCATGTTGTTTTAAGTTGAAATATCTTTGATTCAACGTGATTCATCGTGTTATTTCAGTATCAAATTTACGTTGTTTTAACTTGAAATAACTTTCCTTCAACATAATTCTTCGTATTATTTCAGTATTAACTTCGTTTTGGTCTAACTGTACTGGAATATTAAATCAACATGAAACATAGTTATTTCAATAGGAAACATGTTCTTGGAAGTTATTGTAAAACCATGTTGAATTTACATGAAATACCTATGATGTAAAATCATCACCGAAAAATTTTAAATAAACCTTGTTTTCAACGATTTTAGCATAAAATTTTTTGTGTAGTGACTTGGCAAATGAAATCGTGTAATCCTTATGCTTAAGGTATAAGATGTGCTCAGCACTTTAATGTAAAACGCCACGAGAAAAATTTTTATGGCAGATTTTAATCCTCGTAACTCTTAATTGTTTGGGTCTTTTGGTATCTTTCTTCAAAAAGGGACAAAAAACTCCCGCTCAGTAGCGTTATAGCGGGTTGAAATCTTTTACAATATGCTATTGCATGTTTTTTTTTGCAGTACAATGTATTGAGGAACGGTTAAACATTTATACTTTTCCGAACTCTTTAAGCAATTTCGCGTCGATTTGTTTTTACATATTTTTGCCTATAAAACATATTTTTGTATATTTCACTCTCAAGCTCTTATATACCAATTTTTTTACATTTTGCGGCATATTTGGCTCCCTTTCGAACATATTTTGTCTTTTTTTTTTCAATTGTAATTTGAAACACATCCATCCATCATTACCTCCAATCCAAATCGCACATTTTTTATTTTTTTTAATTATTATGATTAAACATTTAATTGAAACTTGAAAATATTTTAATTAAACTTTTAATTATTATTATTAAATATTTAATAAAAATTATTTCAATTAAATTTGGTACAAAAATTTACTTAATATTAGCAATTCGTTTATAGGTGAAAATTTAATTAATTTCGTTACTTGGCACAACGAATTTTTTAACTAAAAATAATGTTTATTTTTTTCTGTGCATATATGCACCAAAAGAATTTTGCTTCATAAAACCATAGAAAAAATTTCATTAGACTTTTTTCATTGACAGTTTCACAAATCTAATGAAAATTTCATTAATATTATGAAAGAGTTTAATTGGTTCAAACAATTTTATTAGATTTTTCATTAATCCAGTGATAATTTCACAAAACCAACTTTTCATAGAAATTCAACCAACGAAATTTTTTCACAACACATATTAATGAAATTTTCATTGGATTTGTAAAATTGTCATTGGATTAAGGAAAAACCCTAATGAAATTGTTTCAACAAATGAAATTCTATCACAATATTAATAAAATTTTCATTGGATTTGTGAATTTGCCATTGGATTAATGCAAAAATCAAATAACATTGTTTTATTGGTTTTATGAAGCAAAATTCTTTTAGTGTGTAACTGCGTATAGTTACAGAAAAACAAAGTTTCATGATAGATTTATTTTTAATTGCTTTTTTAACAGAAATTTGTCCGAATCTAAAAATTTCTCCTATATCGATTTTCCGATTTGTACTATTTTTCTTTATTGCAGTGATTTTAGTGATTTTTTCCCCGTCATTGATGATTTTTGAACTTCTAACAATTTAAAAAAAATTAAATTTAAAAAAAAAGAACAAAAAAATTTTGTTTTTGGCAGTATCTCAGCTTTTTTTTTATTAATATTTAAAAAAGTTAGATCCATAAAGTTATGTAGGGCCCATAAGTTTTCAACTTTTATAATTTGGAGCTTGTTAGATCATCTTCCCAAACTTTAATGATACGGAATATACATATTCATACAATATACTTTGTAGTGTCACAAAAGAATATACAAATTATAAATTTTAAAGTTTGTATTGCATATTAATTAAAGTAGATTTTTTAGAGCGCATTTTTGTTTAAAACACAAAGTTGCTATCAAATGCCATACAATGATTATTTTATGTTTAGACACACTCTCCTAATGCCAAACAACGCCCCTGACTTTTGACACCTACTAGAAAAATACACTTACAATTTGCTCTAAATTATCTTGATGAACGACTGTAGTAATTAGTTCCAATTAAGGCCTATTTATTACAGCGTACATGTTAAGTGTGTTAATTTTTTATTTTATTTCTCATTTTTTGTAAGACAGACGTCTTTTTTGACATCGTCTCAAAAATCTATTAATCATGCAATAAAAATTCATTGCACTCAATTTAAATATTTTGTTACGGCCAATAAAAAAAAGAAACCAAATAAAAAACATACAGAAAATGACAAGAAACGAAATAACAAACGAAATCCATTAAAATTTCATCATGAAATAAAGTGCAAATATACAGCTTAAGATTAATAAAATTCATTGGACAAAAAATATTTATAAATGCAGGAATTTTTAATGCACCTTAAAAAGAAAACAAAAAATAAAAAATATCCGAAAGCATTTCTTTAAATTTGAAAAAAAAAATTGAATTTTATTATTAAATTGCTGAAGTGGCCTGGTTTTAACATCCTGGATCCTTGTGTTCTGTTTGTCATTTAATTTGGGCTGCCTCAATTTTGTTGTTTGTATACCTGGATGTGCAATTTCCAACAGAAATTGTAATGAAAAATTCATGTCAAAGTCAGGTGCATTACGTACGATTTAGAAAAACAAAAATATAACATCAATTTCTTTCTTTTCTTTTTCCTCTTTTTTTTATCTGTGATACTATCTGGTAATTGTAGTTTAAACTTTTGTGACATACTCTTGAATATTTGAAATATTAATGCCAATTGATATTATTTAGCTTAAAATTTTTGTAATCTCTTCAATACTCTATGCAACAAGAAAAATGGCAAGGAGCACCACTATATTTTCTTGATGTGTTATGGTCTCCTAACTACAGAAAGAGTAGAAATTTTAAAATCTATAGATTGTTTTTTTAAATTTTTTTTTCTAAATTTTTGAATTTTTAAATAGGCTGGTCGGCTCCACCGATTTTATAATAACTTGGGAAGGGGTTGCCCAATATTATTACAAAAACCAATAAAAAGCTTGAAACCAAATTACCTTTAAGCTGTTTTAATATTATTTTCATATATTGAATAGTTTCGGAATTATTCTGACCGTAATAATTTAAAGTTTTTTATCTATTAAAAATTTATAGTGCCCAATCGAACGTTTGAGTTCGGTGTCGGGGTGCTGCAAAAAGATATATTCGGCTAATGTTCGGCGTTCGGTAAAATTTTCACCGAACACCGAACTTTGCATAATTTTTTTATATATTTAAAGAGCTTATTGTACTGTTTTACCAACGATTGTAACGGTTGTGTCTTGCTTTAGTCGTGTAATTTGGAACAGGGGCGCAATAAAAGATTTAAAGTAGTCCACATTAAACGAACTTTCGCTACAGTGGTGGAAAATTATTCTTACCTGTTAAGGTAATTGTATTTAAATATTTACCAAATATACTTGCAAAAATGTTAATTGCGGTTTTTTATATTAAAAGCTGAGCTCATCTTATAACTTCAATGTAAAACCTACAAGATATCCTATGCCGAATCAGTATACCTATGTGCAAAAGGGTGGAGGAGAATTTAACTCCGCCTAAAATAATCCCAGATATAAACTGTCAAAGCGCCGATTCACATATGTGTGTACATATATATTTAAATGAAATTTATTTGCTGGAGCTTAAGCATTGTCTATATGCATTTCATTGGTACTTTGCCAAATCGTCAGTAGACTTCAAACACAATTTTGAACAGTTACAAACTCTTTATCTCATGTACAAACTTTCAAAATCCATTTAAAAATTCACAAATATGTAAATGATTTTCAAAAATAAGCATAGTAGGCTTTGAAAATTATACAAAACCCAGCAAATAATTTATATTCGATATGAATCTATTTTATTTTTCTACACCTTTATACTGTTTGTAACTGTTCAAAATTGTGTTTGAAATCTACTGACGATCTGGCAAAGCAACAATTAAATGCACATAGACAATGCTTAAACTCCAGCAAATAAATTTCATTTAAAATCAAATTATGACAATATTTCAAATAATAAATTTCTTAAATATGTACACTAGGGTGGCAATGAACTATTTTTGATTTGTTATTTGCAGCAAAATCCAAACCGATTATTGTAGCATTTGGTATAAAACTCACGTGGTGAAAAATTTTAGCCAATTCGGATATTTCAGGAGTGCTTCTACGTTAAAATCTTGTGAAATCTACCAAAACGAATCAAAAAAAAGGGACGCCTTAGGGTTCTCCAATTCGGCTCAATTTTTTACCTCCACGCAATCAAAGATTATTGTTTGGAAATTATGCTTAATTTTTAATATTTCACAAAATTTGAACTTTGACCACTAGAGTTCGCACGTTATAGTTATTCGAATCGGGCCAAAATGTTTATCTGAGCTTAATGAAAGATCACTATATTTAAGTTGAGTTTAACATTGGCAAATTTTGGAAACCTTAAAATTTTACCTCAGTGTGGCACGCCTGAGAGCTACCCGATTTGGCTAAAATTTTTACCACGTGTCTTATAGTCCAAGTATCATAATAATCCGCACAGCTTATTTTTTCATTGTCACCCTAATGTACATTTTGCACATGTGCACATGTATTATATGCATATACATTAGGCTGACAATGAAAAAACATAAAATAGCTGTGCTGATTATTAAAGTACTTTGTCTAAAACACACGTTGCGAAAATTTTAGTCAAATGGGATAACTCTCGGGGCGTGCCACATTGAGGTAAAATTTTAAGTTTTCCAAAATTTACCAAAGTTGAACTCAATTTATATATAGTGATCTTTCATTAAGCGTAGATAAAAATTTTGGCCCGATTCGAATAACTATAACGTGCGACCTCTAGTGGCCAAAGTTCAAATTATGTGAAATTTACATAAATGAAGCATAATTTCCAAACAATAATCCTTGATTGGGTGGGGGTTAAAATTTGCGCCTAATTGGATAACTCTAAGGCGTCCTTTTTTATGCTTCATTTTGGTAAATTTCACAAAATCTTAACTTTAAATTCAATGGGGCACGCCTGGAAATTATGCGATTTGGCTAAAATATTCACCACTTGAGTTTTATACCAAATGCTACAGTTATCCAAACAGAGTTTGTTTAAATTAACAAATAAATATTTCATTGCCACCCTAATGTACATATATATATTTTTTTTGGTGGCCTCTACCAGAATCAACTGCTTTAGCTTTGAAAAAAGTTGATTTTGCTGTACAGTGTAAATATTCGCAATTTTTGCAAACATCAGGTGACTTCACTTTATTACATATACAATAGAGAGTTGGAGGCTTAAAATGTTCCACTAAAGTATTTTTCGTGGTATCTTACATAAAAGTGCAGAATACATCTTATACCGTAAGCGTAAGGCTTACAAGATTTCTTCTAACGCGTCACTATGACTGTATGCAAAAGAGGGGGATATCTAACTCCTCCTAAAATGAATCCCAGATGTAAACTTTCATACATGATTTGACGGTTTTGTGTTCCAAAATTAGCAAAGTGACGATTTGACGATTTTCTCATAAACAGTGGCGATTGTATGTAGTGATAAAAGTATAGCAATTTTCTTTTAGTAAATATTATGCAGCACAGAAAAAATATTTTTGTAAACGAGACAGTTGAACTTTTTTCGTGTTATATGTGGATGAAGAGGACATGAGGGCGAGTCAATAAGTCCCTTGAATTTCCCGCCTTTTAACTGAAAGAGCAACAGTGCTTCTGCCCACAGGCATCTGGCAGTTGACTCCTGTCGAAATTTGAACAAGATGCGAAATTTAGTTTGTATTTGACAGCCATTGTTACTAGACTACCTACAATATATAAAAAAAGTGGGCCATACATTTGACCAGACACAAATTTCTGCAAGTATCTTGACTCGCTAAATCCAAATCTGAGGCCAGTTTGACTCGTTGCTTCTCAAATTTCGAGCAAATAGTGAAAAACACAAGTTGTTTGAGTTTTTAAGAGTTTGTCGAAATATATTCGAAATGCTTGTAGGTAGGTGGGTCTTGGGTGCCGCTGTGGCTGACTGTTAGCGATTATTATTTATACCAACAATGCTTTGGTAATTCCACACATTTTGGAATACAGAACATACCCGATTGTCATTTTTAGTTTGATGATTTCTTGACAAAACTCTCAATAAATGAATTTAATTTTCGGATGCCCGATTTTTTTTACGATTTTTAATAGTTCAAATTACGATAGTTTTTTATCGTTAAATTGAAACTGAACTAAAGCTGAAACCACCAAAAAAGTTTCACTGTAGTAATATGGCAAAATCTAGTATAAATATTTAATAGTTTGTTAAAAGCTTGTATTTATTTTTAACTTCATCAGCAGAAGAATACAAACAATTCTTTTTAATCTTTTAGTTGGAAAAGAATTTAAAAATTTGCTATACACTAGATATAAATCTTATAGGGGATTAAACACAACCGTATTATGTATATAAAATAGTCCCTTATATATTATTTTTATTTACCAACCACTTAGTAAATTAGTTTTGTTTTTTAAACCGTCACTATTTTTATCAAAAATTTATAAAAGTTTTTCCTTCTCCCTGCTTTGGAAAATATTAAAAAGTTTAATCTTCAAAAAATATCCATGTAATACAATGATTAATTAGTTTTTGTTTTGTCTTTGTTGTATATTTTGATAAAAGTATTTTGGATCTTGTTTTATAATACCTCTACTTGGTTTTTTTGGTGTCTACTTGTTTGGTTTTCGTTAGTTTAATAAACAAATACAAAAAATAGACAACCGCAAAAACAAAAAGAAATAAATAGAAAAATAATCTCTAATCCATAAAAGCCACTGAAATATGCTGGTGAAAGAAAAAAATGCATTAAAGAAATAATGACATCAACTATAAATATTTCAAAATACTGCAAAGCAGATTGAAATGCAATAATTCTGTCAGTCGATTTTTTCTTTTAAACTAACAAATAGATTTCTATGTTCGGTCACGTTTTTGTTTTTTGTTCTCCCTTTTGTTTAAGTAATATTTGATACTTTTATTATTTACCCAGCAAAAACTTTGCTTACTGGTAGGCTAAAAAGTAAATGCGAATTTAAGTCGTAACTACTTACAATTTGACTCGATAACTATTTATTTTTGTTTGAGAAGTCCAAAAAATAAGGGGCACACCTTACAAATGTATGTATTTACATTTTCACAGCAATTGACTAGTTACTACTTGGCTTACTTGAAGCTAAAAATTAAGTAGTCAAATAAGCGACAAAAATTAGTTTGCATATACAAACACATGTTGACTTAAAAAGTGGTTGTCTACTTATTTTATTGAAACATATCAACAAATTGTAACTACTTTCAGATAATGAGAAAAATACGTACTGGTTATATTAAAAACTAGGTAGTAGATCTAATTTGAATCATAGTAATAAGATAAATAAGTACCACTCATTACTTTGTAATCCATTAATAAAGTACTACCGATTACAAAAATTGCAAAAGTTTTTGCTGGGTAGTTAAATTATTTTCAATTATTATTTTTTTAATTTTATTAGCAAATAAATGGATTTTTCTACCGAATATAGAGAATACAACACTACAGTTTGACAGATATTTATGATCTAATACCTAGAACTTTAAAAAATTTATCGTTAAAAAAAGTTTAGTACGAAAGTTAAACAGAGTGTAAATTTGCAATTTCATTGAATTGCTTTACATTAAGTTTAAGTTAAGGTTTTTTTTTTAAGTTTGAGTGCAAAATAAAATTATTGCCAGAATAATATTAAATTACATACACCACACCGCACAGTGGGGGAATTAGGGAGCAAATTGGAACAAATTTACATAAAAATTAAAAAAAAATATTTCATGTACACACTCTAACACACTTTTGTTGAAAAGTAGGTCGATAATAGTCGGCAACACTTTACCGATTATTATCGACCTAAAATTAGACACGCATTATGTTTGAACAAAATGTGTTTACTAAAAATAAAAAAAAACGATTGGTTGCATGCAGGTTTGAACCACGACCTCCTGACTGATAGTCTGACGTATCTACCATTCAGCCGTAGCCGTATTATACTCTATGTTAAATTTTTTCCACTTGGAGTAAATGTGTTTAATTTGAAATGTTTTTTCTTTAATAAAATTACTACAAAATCTATGTAATTTTAGACAAGGAGAAATTTTCAACACAAATTTAGACAATATATGATCCTAAATTTGAAGTAATGTTTTAGAGTGCAGACACGCCCTTTTTACAGTTTTATTTTATGTGAAGTTTAGTAGTAGGCATGAGACATTTTGCAAGCCTTATCTTTAAGATATAAGATGTGGTCAGCACTTTTATGTAAAACATCACGAGAAACATTTTTGTGAAACATTTTAATCCTCTAACTCTTCCTTGTATGGGCCTTTTTGTCGCTTTCTTAAAAAAGAGGCAAAAAAAACTACACTTCCGCGGCGTAATAGCGTGTTGAAATGTTCTACAAAAATGTTTGCAATAAAATTCTACTTCAAAGACACCCAACCTCCAGACTCAACTTGAACGCCAGAAATCAATCAAAACTAAAATGCCTGTAAGGGTTAATTGCGTGCTTATTCATAAGAAATTTTGTCAGCTTTATGTTTAAGCTATAACTTTTTTTCAGCACTGTTATGTAAAACATCACGAAGAACATTTTTCTAGAACGTTTTAGTCCGCTATATCGCCACTGAAGGGGAGTTTTAGCTCGTTTTTGAAGAAAGAGACAAAATGTTCCATAGAACGAAGGGTTAGACAGTTAAAATGTTCCACAAAAATGTTTCTCGTAGTGTTTTACATAAAAGTGCTGAGCACATCTCCTACCTTGAACGTATGGCTTCTACGATTTCCTATAGCGAGTCACTTTAACAATGTGCAAAATGGAGAGAAATTTAACTCTCCCTAAAATTAGTCCTGATGTTAACTTTTCAAACGCCGATACACGTATTTATTTATTTATTTTTTTTGTGCCCTCTACTAGAATCAGTTGTTAGAACCTTATTATTTAAAGAAAATAGATTTTTTTTCTGTACAGCGCTAATTATTAATGTATTTTTGTAGTACAATTGATGTTGATTTGGTAAAATTTTAACATTAAGATGGTGCAATATAAACATTTGAGTATTTCATCAGACATCGATTTTTTTCTTGTCTCAGACAAACAAGCAGAACTTAATACAAAATTAGAAAAATATTTCTTTACTCTGCCAAATAATAATACTCGTAGGTTCTTTTTCAAACACTTTGTTTGCGATTAGGTTATTGGCTAAATTAATTTATTCTTATCACATGTCTGCCTAACTAATTGCTCTATTAATGTTCATTTAATGTTCTTTTTTTTGCTGCTTTCACTTACTGCTTCTTCTCTGTTATATGGTTGATTCTCATTCTAAACGTACATTTTGTGCTTTTTATGTTTACCAATGTAACTAAATGAAATATGAGAAGTGGGATTCACATTGTAGTTTTTGCGTCATTCGATGGATCCTGAAATAAGATTATATTTTTAGATTTTTTCAAATTTTTGTGTATTGAGCGTTACATTTACTTTCGCGGTTGTTCCGGGAATGATGTCTGCAAAAAAAAAAAATACTACACAAAAAATAGTATTAGGTTTTAAAGCACTATACATCTACTCTGTAAAAACAAAAATATATAGTAGTCACAGGACGAAATTAAAAGTTATAACCACTTCAATTTTGACGTGGGTTGACATGGATAAATTAAAAATTTTTATCTTTTAAAATAATTCTTTACAAACATTAATACAGGAGCGAAAAGTTGGCCAACTCTTCTTTCAATTAGGACTAATTTTAATAAAATCGACCAATAATGTTAAAAGTTAATACATTCTTCGAAAATATAACAACCCACAGTGCGGTAGAAGAAAAAATTTTTTTTTTCAAAGAAAACTAAAAATTTGTAAACAGATGATGTTCTTTATATCGTTTTTACCCTTCAGCTACTGTTAAATTGTTTTTAACGTCCTTAAATTTATAGATAAATTTTATTTAACATGTTTTTTTACGTAACGCTCAATACATTTTTATACGAATTTAATATTTTTTCAGAACACACACTATATTTTTAATTCAATAGAAGTATTTTAACGTAATCTCCTTAATTATTCACTAAAAATTTCAATTAAAATCAAAAAATATGGATAACACTCAATACATTTTTGTGGATACAAGCGATGATTGATTGATGAAAAGTTTTGCAATATACTACTATTTAACAAAGTTGTTATTTTAGTGTATGCTGTTAATGCAATTTTAATAATTAAATTGAGTAATGAAGCGTACTATAAAAATGTAACGCTCAATACACAAGAATGCGGACAAGACTAAGTTAAAAAATATATATAGGGCCTGTCCCACCATGTCGACAAGTCGATGTCGCTCTCTTGAAAACAATTATAATAAATTAAAATTTGTTTTGGTTTTCAATATAAATAAGAGAACGACTTGTTGACATCGTGGGACAGGCCAACAATTTCTAATATTTTTCAAAAACTTTATGTGTGAAAAAAGAGAAGAAAATGCAGATATTCTAAAACCGCTATAAATTTAATATCGTTTTTTAAAAAAAATCATAGCTTCTTGATGTGAAAAATGAACAGCATGCATAACGAACACGCTATTTTGTATGAAGTGAGGATAAATATTATCTCTTTCTTCGTTTTTAACAGATAATGAATAGCCTTACACAAAAAAAAAATTACGTACATTTATTTATAATCTATTAAATCATGCTAAAACAGTTTTCATGTTAAAATCTATGCGTTTATTTTATGAAATATTTTTCTGTACTTTTAACGGACACGAAAAAGCATTTGAAATGGGAATCACTGATACACAAAATTTTCTTTAACTATTTTTATAGCTTTTCTTCTTTGCCTATTTGCCATCAAATCGTACAAATTGACGGCACGGCACAACTTCATATCAATTTTTTATATCTTTGTTCCATTTACGTTTTCACAACATTTATCTTTGAAGTATTAAAACTACAAAATTTACCAAACTAAAACTTATCAGAATGTCAATTAAAAGTTAAAGGAATCACACAATAAAGAAAATAAAGAGAATGTTTGTATTTGTTATTTTAAGAGTATGACAACTTTTAATAACTCATTAATTAAGTTTTTATTTATTTTTTTTTTTGTTGAACTTTGGTTCTTTTTCGTTCATTGTGTTGGGAGCGAGAAATACTGCTACGAAAATGTGACAAAAAAAGAAAATTGAGAAATTACAGGAAAATTTCAGAGGGAGAAAAAAATTAAAACTCAGGATACTTAGACTAGATTCATACATGGCAATTTTTCTTGAGAAAGTTTTAGTTTCTTTATGGCACGGAGTTGGACCAATCCTGACAGTCATGGGTAGAGTGGCTTGGCATCACTACAAACAGCTCTTGTATGTGATATACTTTGACAAGGAAAACTTGCCTGTTTAGTGGGTTTTCATGAGCGATAACGATCAGAAGGACACATCACGTATGGTAAAAAGTTTATTTTTGATGTACAGTCGGTAGAGATGCTACCATGGCTCGCACAGAGTCCGGATCTTAACCCCATAGAGAACTTCATCACTATATATTATTTACTTAAGCAAGTGCAAGCACTTTGAAGTCGAAATACGGCGATGACATTCATAATAAATCTGTTTCTCCAGGCTTCGACTATATTGATTGGGTTGCCCTACCTGCGGCTCACTTGGAAACTTTTTAAAATTTTCAACTAATATTCTTTCAAAAACCACTTTTACTTTAATTTATGAAGTTGTCAAGGTTACTTAGAGTTAGATTTTATAGCTCAGCTAAATTGTCTGTTCCCTACGCAGAAAAAACTAAATTTCATTTTCTGTAAAGGAATTCAATGAAATAGTAAATATTTGGTCTAGGAACGGACCTACAAACAACAATTTCATTGAAAAAAACGTGTTTTTTTCAGTGAACAAATTGTTTAAATCTATAAAACAATTTTGTCCAAAAATATTTGCAAATTGTAAACAAAACAATTTACTAAATCAAACAAAAAGATTTACTGGATTTTGTGAAAAATATCAAACAATATTTTTATCTGAATTTTTAAAACAATTAGTCCAAAAATACAAAGAAAAATTAAACAAAATAGTTTACTTAATAAAAGAAAAATATTTACTCGATTTTTTGTAATATATCAAACAAAATTTTTGTCTGGCTCATGATCATCATCAACATCCATTAAGTATTTATGAAATTTCACTTTGTTAAATGTGTTCAAGTCTGAATGTTTATCTAAAGACTCTGAAAAATGAATGAGAATTAACGCAACGACATTAACGAATCGATTCACTCAAAAATCTTCAGTAAACAAAATTGGTACACAAACGTACTCCTTTTGCTATCATTGTTGTTGTTGTTATTTGTGTGTATGTCGTCATCGGGGTTGTTTTTTACGACACAGTTTTTCTTGTTTTTGTTGTTGGTGTTTGCGTCCTAAATAAGACTCAAACAATCAATTCATTAATTGTGTAAAGAACATTTACTGAAAATTAAATTTATTTTTAGACAAACTTTTGTTTGAAAAAATTTTTTGGTGATAATTTTTTATGTGTAAGAGGGATGACAATCTAGCTGTTTCGCCCTCTCTTCTACTAAAATTCAAATGCTATATTTGACAAATTTTTCACAAAATATAATGTTTTTAAATTAAATCGAGTTGGCCAAGGCTTGTCGACACACCTTTGCTAAAATTCTCCTCCGATGCAGCGTTTGCTAAAATTCTCCTATAAAGAATAATTTTCTTTGAACTTTTGGGTGAATAACATCATTTCATTTATCCTTTAGCAAAACCAACCAAGATACATTTAAATTTTAAATTTCATTTACCTTTCCATGCAGGCAGGCATAGAAAAAGCCACATGACTAAATTTTCTATTTACAATTTGTTTTAAAATCTTCATCAATAACTAATGCCGTACATGACATTTTCTCCTTAAACACAATCCTTTGCATATGAAACAAATTGTGTTTCTAATAAACGTAATATTTTGTATGTGAGACAAGTATTGTACCACAGACTAACAGCAGCAAAACACAACCTTTATCCATATTTGAATTATATCGAAACTGAAATAGATAGACTTGAAGTGACTGAACACATGAAAATATAAAGATTTCCTCGAAAACATGCTAGACCACAAATATTCACCACATCTTTTTGGCAAGTGAATAAATATACACGAATACAGGCACGTTCTCACTTAGGCATTCAATGCAAGATGTTTTTATCCTGTTGAAGACGACACATAACAAATCCTTTGTATTATGTTTAACAGTTATTTGGATCTTCAAAGAATGGGTACTGGAGAGAGAAATAGAGACAGCGAGGGAGAGAGGGTAGTATAAAAGAGTGACGTGCTTATGTAGTGTATGGTAATAATACGATACAACCAACTTAGCATGCGAAGGAAGGACACATGAATAGACTGATTGAAAAAAGAATGTCAATTTTTGTTCATTGTTAAGCTGTAGTGTTTAGAGAAGTAGCAGGTATTTTGTTGATTTTAGATTGCGTCTAACCATGATATACATTTTTTAGTCCCATATGTGTATTCCGTGATTTCCACTAAACACCATAATAACGAGCTTGGGACATTAGATATACTTTGATACTGCAAAAGAAGTGTTTATTTAAAATTTGTGCAACACGAGATACATACATATATTGAGAAGAATAATCCCAATGGAATATACATGGGACTTTATTTTGCAGACCACACTCCCAATCTGCTGTTACGTTGCCATATCTCCGAAAAAGTTACTTACCATATGGTAAATAGGTTGCTCTAATAAGTCAGTTAAAACTGAATCGGAACAACACTTTTACTTGTGGTACTCCAAATGAAACCGATATCTCTCTTACCAAGCTCCCGACAAAAATATCAATTCGCAGTATCAGCTTTTGTTCAGTTTGTTTTAGAAAGATCAGTCTAGTTGTATGAATTTTACAGTTACTCTTTGGTATCGCTCGATTGAGGTCGATATGGTAGCAGCTTTGTCTAACTTAGCGTTTACACGTGCAGGTGCAAGTTCGAAAAACTCAATACACAGTCTTACTTTTTTACTAATACACTTACACTTTTCGCACTTGCAGCCAACTTGCAGCTCACTTGCAAGGGATTTTACAAGACAGTGATTTTTTGACACTTGCAACAAGTAAAATGACAAGTTAAATAACAGTGTTACCCTATCAACAGTTAAGTACACATTAACTGGATTGCAATATAATGTTATTTTATTTTTACTGATTTTAAATAAATTTAAAAGTTAATTTAATATTATTTTCCTTAAATATACATAAATAAAGCAGTTAATGAAGTTTTAAAACTTAAATATCGTAGAAAAAATACGAATAAAATCTGATTCCCTTAAAATGAAATATTTTTGTATTATTAGCAACTCTGCATTAAAAAGTAAACAAAATCAAAAATGCAGCTAAAATTAAGTCAAGAAAATATTATAAAGTTAATAAATTTGTACCGTTCCTATCCCATTTTATGGGATATGAATAGCAAATTATATCAATAATAAAGAAATTTTTTTTAGTTGTTCTGCTCTCACCGACATTTTTAAAATGAACTTTCACCTGCCCGTGTAAACATTCAAGCAACTTGCAAGACAGTTGGGCATTTTTACGAAATTTTCGTTGATAATATGTACACAGAACTTACACGTGCAAACGCAGGGTAAGGTCCTTCGAGCCACATTATACCAACCACATAACAAAATCCAGTTTTTTGCAAGTTTCAAAGAAACTGCTGGTGTCTAATTATAATCCACGGACTCAGTTGCGGATCCGCTAGATTCACGATTACCAACAGGTTTAATATTGTAATAGCTTCATAGCAATATTTACGAGAGGCTTTTAGTTATCTCCTTCAAATAGAACATTATTGAAGACAAGGTTGGCTTTTGACAGCCAAAACAAATTTGAGGATGCCGAATTGAAAGTATGTATTACTGGATGAATATGCGTCACATACGAGTTTGATATAGAAACCAGTTCTTAATACTTTATTATTAATTTGTAAATATATTTTCTTTTAATAAATTAAAAATAAAATAAATAAATAAATATCATTCTGCCGATGTTCAAAAACTTCGCTTTAGTTGCAGCAATTGTCTCCATGTGATTGCAGGCGGACAATCTTTATGGTCCTTCGAACCGGACTATGGTTATCGTTATTCTAGAGAATGATGTCACAACTGCAAGCTCCACCTTTACGATGCTAGTTTTTCCAGGCTTCCCCAAATCCGTCCGCTACTGCAAATTGAGCCCAGGCTTCCCAGATTTGCAAATTTTCATCCCCAAAAAGCATTGTTATTAATATTATCCTCAAAAATCCCCACTAAAAATAATACTAGTTCAATTTCAATTCTTTTAAGTTATTTAAGTTAAATTACGCATACTTTATTTGCACTGTAGCTCATTTGTACATATACATATATTGTTTATATATAAATATGTATATATGTATTTGTATCGAAAGCCTATATTCAAAATGTCCAAACTCAAAATTTGAAGGAAACGAGTTCTTGATGGCAAATAGTGCGTTAGTTATGTCTCCATGTTTACAAAATTAAAATTCATTATAATTCTAGAATTAATTTTAATAACAAAATTTAACGTTCAAGTAACAAACAAGTGGATCTTTCAGCAAGACATAAAAAAATTTGTTACGCTTAAATTCAGAATATACTTTTTCTTTCTGTGTACTTTTGCAATCTAACAAATGCCTCATATAAGTTTATATGCTATTTTTTTATATTCTACATATATTTTGGTTTAACATTACACTTGATTGGTTTCATTTTTCACTTTTGTGTGAAAACAGAAAAAACCAAAAACAACAAGAAAAAAACTATTCAACAAAATATTACGAAAACAGGAAAAATGTTAAGAAAAAAACATTAAAAAATACCAACCATTTCTCAGTACTCAACTACAAAAAGCAAAGTAAAAAAAGAAGGGTTAAAGTTCATACCACTTTGTATAACGATTGTGAACAAACGCATAAACTCATACACGATTGCATGTAAGACGCATATGAATGAGAAACAAAAAGATTTATGTTATTTCTCAACCATTTAGGAAATTAGTCTACTGTCAAAATATTCACTTCATACATTTATTTTAACCTTTCACCTCGATGCTTTTTCTGAAAGTGAAAATTGCATGGAATTTAACACGTTTGGTTGGTTCAAGTACTTGAAAATCACGCTATTGACAGCCATCATTTTGGACATTTAAATTTATCGTTGGCTTTATCACCCTTTTCTTTTGTTAACAAAATGTAAATGAAGTCTGGTTTGTTTGTTGTGGTTGTGAATAGTTATTAAGGTGGCAAAACTTTGGTTACCTATTTCTAGCTTGATAGATAGCAATTAGAATGACATCTAATCGCTTCAGAAAAAATAGATTTAATTTTAAGTAAAAAAGTTGAATAAATTAATACAGAAATATTTTGTCTCGAAACGTACCTACAAAGAAATTTTTAAATTCATGAACGGATTTCTCCATACACAGAAAAAAATAGACAAGAATTATGTTTAATAAAACCATGTTATTGAAAAAAATATGAATTTCAATAACATTTGTTATCAACTTAATACAATATTGCGTTGTATGTATTTCTTTCACATGCTGGTTATTTCTTTTCTTTTCATACTAGTGGTCTGAAACAGTCGATGGTACTATTGATACTAGAGATGTGCAAATGTCGTGAATTTTTCGTGTCAGGCGTGATTCACGCGTGACTCACGCGTGATCGTGATTAAATTAAAAAATAATCACGCAATCGTGCGTGAGCGTGATTTACAAATTAAATACCGTGCGTGATCGTGCGTGATTTTAAAAATGCAATTTTCACGCACTCACGAAATTACATTTCGTAGCTTGCTGAAAAAAATTTTCTCTTTACTCCTACAACATTTTGGTTTAACTTGCGAATTTTATACGACATTTCTGATAAGTTTCTATTTTTAGATCCGAGTTTTCTGCGACATGTCGAAAATTCCTTAAAAGATTTGTCAGAATTCGTAGAGTTCCGGCAAAGTTTTTAGAATTTTCTCAGACAAAGAGGTTCGTTTTTTTCGTTAACCACTCATCTGGACCGTCTTCGAATACGAATATGGCATCTTGTTCGGACTTTCTGCCCTACTTCGGACCGAAAGTACGTGTGTCGACAGCAAAAGAAACCCAGTGAACCTTTTATGCCGAGATGTCTGACATCAGGAAAAATATGTTTGAAAGCTAAAGACAACCCAGCACACAAAAAGTCAAAACGTTTGAAATACATATGAAATACATATATATATATATCGCTTATTTACTGAAACAGCGGACACAAACATTTTGTCTTCTATGATAATTCGCACCAGGGCGTCACTTACTAAAGATTCTGTGTAATACGAATTTTTACGAAATATTTTACAAATCTGGTACATAAACTAATACAGGGTGTTTTTTTTAGAGGTATAGAACTTCGAATAAATAAACCACAAGAAAATCGTTTTAATGTCCATCAATTTGGCTTTATTGGAAGGATAATTTTATGCCATTAATGTTTAAATATGATTTCGGGCATGTGGCCGCCGCGGCTGGCTCGAATAAAGTCAATTCTACAGGTCCAATTTTCAACCACTTTTTCGAGCATATGGGGCCGTATGTGGGCAATAACGCCACGAATGTTGGCTTCCAAGTCCCCTAACGTTTCTGGTTTGTTG
Source organism: Panzeria rudis (assembly GCA_956483635.1). Classification (NCBI taxonomy): domain Eukaryota; kingdom Metazoa; phylum Arthropoda; class Insecta; order Diptera; family Tachinidae; genus Panzeria; species Panzeria rudis. Next base: position 181,181,563 of record OY101448.1, read on the forward strand.
GCGTAGACGAGCGGCTTCACATATCCCCAAAGAAAATAATCCAATGGTGTCAAATCACACGATCTTGGTGGCCAATTGACAGGTCCATTGCGCGAAATTATGCGCTCATCGAATGTTTCCTTCAATAAATCGATTGTGACGTGCGCTGTGTGGCATGTAGCGTCGTCTTGTTGGAACCACAACTCATCCACATGCATGCCATCCAATTCGGGAACAAAATAGTCGGTTATCATGGCTCTATACCGGTCTCCATTAACGGTAACTGACTCTCCAGCATTATTTCGGAAGAAGTATGGCCCAATGACTCCACCAGCCCATAGAACACCAAACAGTCAGTTTTTGTGGATGTAATGGCGTCTCAAGGGTCTCATGTGGATTCTCTTCACTCCAAATGCGGCAATTTTGCTTGTTGACGTAGCCATTCAACCAAAAATGAGCCTCATCACTGAACAAAATTTTGCGATGAAAATCAGCATCGAGATCAATCTCATTTTCGGCATATACACCAAAATCACGACGCATTGCATGGTCTCGCGGCTTTAATTCTTGCACAAGCTGGATTTTGTAAGGTCGCAAGCCAAGATCTTTGCGCAAAATCTTCCATAAAGTTGATGGACAAAGCTCCAATTGCTGTGCACGGTGGTGAATCGATTCATTCGGGTCCTCTTCAACACTTTGCTCTACAGCGGCAATTGTTTCTTCGGTGCGCACTGTTCGACGTCTCTGCGGATGCGTATTATCACATAGAGTAAACGTAGTGCGAAAACGATCCATGGTTAACCGAATTAATTGCTCTGATGGACGATTATGTCGACCATAAAATGGACGGAACTTGCGGTAAACTTCGCGAACTGAACCATTATTTTCGAAATAAATTTGCACGATTTGCAAGCGTTGTTCTTTTGTCAACCTGTTCATGATGAAATGGCAAACCAAACTAAATATTAATCACTTGACAGCTGACAAAATGGCCGCCAGTTAAAAAAGTGATGCCAACTTAAAGTTCTATACCTCAATAAAAAACACCCAATATTAGAAATTACATAACTTTCATATTTAATAAATGACAGCTTACAAATATACACCAAATGAAAGCTTGGAAGGTTCCCTATAAAATAAAATACTGAGTACCGCTTATTTACCGCTATATTGTCCAGTCTTTAAGATACCGGTGTTTTTACGTAAAAAGCCAGGCGAAAAATGCTTAAAATTCCATTATAGGGAAAAAGTTAACATCAGCGGAATGACAGAAACGATATGGAGAGCATTATCCGTTCAGAAATTTCTGATTTGCTTTCAGAAAGTCATTTCCAGAACAACCGTGAAAGCAAATGTAACGCTCAATCCACAAAAAAAAAAATCGAAAAATATTATATTATATTAGGATAGATTGAATGAGTGAATGAGGCGAAAACTATAACACCTTCTCATATTTCTATTAATTAAATTGGTAAAGTTAAAAAAAGAAAATGAAAAACCCAAAATGTACACTCACAATGAGAATCCCCATGCATATTATTTCAAAATCCCGTTTTCATATGAGCACAAAAAAATTCTTAAAACTTTAATTTTCGATTTGTGTTTTCGTGGAATTAAAAAAAAAATAAATATCGTAAAAGCTTAAGCTTTCGTCGTGCGTGAGCGCGCGTGATAAAATCAAATTTGATCGTGAGCGTGCGTGATCGTGAGAGTCTTACAATTTGCTGTGCGTGAGCGTGCGTGAGCGTGCGTGAAAAAAATATTTTTTTCGTGATCGTGCGTGATCGTGAGTGAAAACTCACTCACGCGCACATCTCTAATCGATACTATCGATAGTTTTTGACTATCGAATCACTATCGATAGTTTTCAATACTATCGATAGTTTACAATAGTTTTTGTTTTTTTAATTATTAGGTTCGATAGCGTATCTTTTGGGTAAAATTTGGTAAAATGAGAGTAATCAAGAATTAACCCCAATAAACACAAAATTACGGGAACAGCAAAATCAACTTTCAGTTCTAGGGAACGACAAAATTTACCAAAACTTGTAAATTAGTGTAACCTTTTTGAATTATTAATTGCTATGTGTTCTTTCGATGTTGCTATGTTGTTATATATGAGATTAAAAAAAAACTTGGTAGGGTAAAGGATGTTGGAAAATTCAGAGACAACAACTTCTTAGAAGTATTTTTTGAGGTTCAATATATTAAGGTGAAAATTCCCGGGAATACCCGCACTAATTTTCCGGGAAATTGGGATTAAAAATTTTGCGGAAATCGTGTGAAAAACTGTAGTGGCATGTCCAAAATTTTTAATTTTTTTCCGCTCCGCGGTCAAAAAAAAAATGAAGTGCACAAAAATTAAGCTACTGAATTCAAAAACCAGTCCGTTTGCATTTAGGAGATCAGAATTTATCCGTAAAAAAACTGCTAACGGCCAATCGTCGGCTAAAAACTTATATGAAGAAAATGTTTCTCATTTTACTACCAGAAAAAGTTTATTCAACTTAATTGGTGAAAACTTTTAGTTTAAGACTTATAGGTAAGTTAAACGGTATGCCTTTTTAGGGGTTTTTTAGGTCGGTCTATACTTTAGAAACTTAGTTTTTGTTCACTTCATATTTCGGGGAGTGTAAAAAATAATACTTGCACATATATGTATGTGGTCTAATGTAAATATATGTATGCATTTTTATATTTTTATAACTCTTATTAATAAATTTACTGAGTTTGTAAGAAATATATTTCTTTTACAAATATACCAAGTACAACATACGTTTGTATAGCCAAATTGTGGCTTTAAGACTATCGATAGTTATCGCTGGTTTTTGAAAAACTATCGCATGCTATCGATAGCGTAGACTATCGATAGTTTCAGACCACTATTTCATACATAAGTACTTAAAACAAGTTTTATCTAAAAAAAAAAATAAAATAAAATAAATGGGATATGGGTCTGCTGTAGAGAGCATGCCTTACGTCCGGGAAGCCCGAGTTCGTATCCCAGCCATGTCAAGATATTTTTTAATTAATATTTTTTTTTTAAAATAATTTTGTTATCAATATAGCGGAGTTCTTTATCACAGAAAATTTAAAAAAAAAATTATTGAATACCGGGATTTTTGTTATCAAAAACGAAACTAATTTTTTTAAATGAAAATAACATTAAATTAAATTATATGGCTCTTTTTATCCATTTCTTAAAAAAGGAGAAAAAAAACTCGCTTTCAGCGACAACATAGCGCGCCAATATGTTCTACAAAAATATTTCCCATAAAATTGTATTATAAGTCTTCAAAGACACCGAAGCTCCAGATATTAGTTAAAACTTAAAATGTGTGTTAAGGGTTAATTGCGTAGTTATTTTAAGGTATAGCATATGTTCAGCACTTTTATGTAAAACACCAGGAGAAACATTTTTCTAGGACATTTTAAACCTCTAACTCTCCGTTGTAGGGGTCTTTTTTATCCATTTCATAAATAAGGAAAAAAATGCCCTTCAGCGGCAACATTGTGGGCTAAAATGTTCCACAAAAATATTTGCCATCAAATTCTACTGTAAGTCTTCAAAGACACCGAAGCTCCAGACTCAACTTGAATGCTTGAAAATCATTCAAACCCCATAATTTGTTTAAGGGTTAATTTGGTACTTATTTACAATTAGCACTCGGCATAGGAAATCTAGTATGCCTTCCGTTTAAGTTATAAGATGTGTTCAAGACTTTTATGTAAAACACCACGAGAAACATTTTTGTGGAACATTTTAACTCTCTAACTCTTCGCTGTATATTTAATTTTATACATTTTTTTAAAAAGAGGGCAAAATACTTCCCTTCAGTGGCGACATAGTGGCCTAAAATATTCTACAAAACTATTTGCCATAAGTCTACTATAAGTCTTCAAGACACCAGAGTTCTAGGTACAACTTCGATGCCAGAAGTAATTCAAAGCTCAAAATTTGTTTGAGGGTTAATTTTGTACTTATTCACAATTGGTACTCGGCACAGGAAATCTTGTAAGAATTACGTTTAAGTTATAAGACTTTTATCTCAAACACTATGATAAACAGTTCTGAAACATTTTATCGCTCTATTTGTTCGTTGTATGGGTCTTTTTGTCCGTTTCTTAAAAAAGGGAAAAAACATCCTTTCAGTAGCAATATAGCGGACTTAATTAAGTGTTTAAAAAAATGTTCATAAAACTCTACTATAGGACTTCAAACACACCGAAGAAGCTCCATACCCAATTTGGATGCCAGAAATCATACAAAGTCGCCTAAAATGAGTCTAAGAGGCAAACTTTTAAAACGCCGATACACGTATAGGTTTTTTTAGTGCCCTTTACCAGAATCAATCGTTACAATCTTGTAATTTTGAAAAAAAAATTGTTTTGTTATAAAGTGATATTATCAGGGAAACCGCAAATATGCAATTGCATCTTTTTTCCTGTGTGATGTATGTCGGTACAAATAAGATATTTATACGTTTCAGAACTTTTTAAGAATTTTAGCATCGATTTGTTACTGCATATTTTACTCTTCACAGCCTGTTTTTGCATATTTTACACTTAGTCGCATATATAGGACAGATTTTTTATTTGGTTCTTTTTATGCATATTAAAAAATTATTTGCTGGGTTTTGTACAATTTTCAAATCCTACTTTGCTTATTTTTGAAAATCATTTACATATTTGTGAATTCTCAAATGTTTTTTGGAAGTCTGTACATAAGATAAAGAGTTTGTAACTGTTCAAAAATTGTGTTTCAAGTCTACTGACGATTTGGTAAAGCACCAATCAAATGCTGCATATAGACAATGCTCAAACACCAGCAAATAAATTTCATTTTTAATATTAATGTTTACAAAAAAAAAGAAGAAAAAAAAGTATGTTTTGAAATCGGAAATTTGGAAATTTTTATATAAACCCATTTTATTTATTCTAATGTATTTTTCCCCAATTTTTAAAAAATTTTCTTCATTCCACTACTGATTTATTCCCAGTTTATTCACAGCTTTAAAAATGTTCAATTATACAGTTTTGAGGATTTTTTTTAGCAATTTCAATTTTGTCGAGATTGTTGGCTTATTTGCACTTCATGGAAAAATAGCAGGACGAGAATAGTAGCTTTTGCGAATATTTAAACTATTTATGCGATTTTGCTGATTTGTTCCTAATAGGAACCAAAATATATATCTTGGTGTCTGGTGCCCAACATTTTATATTTGGACAGCTGAAACGCCAGGCTGGCATTGTTAAATCGATTCCCGTACCCATAAGGAACCATAATATATAGGTTGCATGCAATAGCGTCCAATGTAATAGTGTCCATGGACGTTATTTCCACGATGAAAAGGAAATAATGACCATAAAAAAATGCGAATGAAGTTCATGCAAATAGTACTGCAGAGTGAAGATTGACTGCATAGCCGGGATTTGGACTGGATTAATTGTTTTCTTCTCTATGTCAAATAGTGGCTTCGCAGAGCTCACATTTTTGGCTAAGCAGAAAGCCTTCCTCTGCAAATCCACTATTCGATATTCCCATGGACATTATTTCCTTTTTGAAGTGGAAATAATGTCCGTGGACGTTATCTTCTTGGATATTATTGCATGTCACCAATATATGTACATAATTAGTGGTATCAGAAAGAAATGAATATCATATAAATTATAAACGAAAGGATAAAGTTTTAAGACCAAACTCTTTTACATTTTGGGATCATATTTTTAAGTTTTCTAGATTTCCCTAGTTATTATATAAAATGAGGGGTTTTTGATGATCTTTACACGAATCCGCAAAGACTTATTGACTTCACTCGTACATTTAATTAAATTAAGTTTTTGTTTAAAACTTTTTTGAAAAGCAATAAATTACTTTAATCTAAAAAAAAGAAGAATTTGTTCCAGATCAAATATAAAAAGTTCCTTAACCCTGTTTTGTATTCAAATCAAAACTAAAATAATAAAATGCTTTCTCTAAAACTACAATATAAAAGTTGTTTATTAGGAAAAATAAAATTAAAATTAACTTTAGTTTTGCTTTTAAACTTTAAAAGTGTTTGTTTGTGCAGTTTTTAGTCCTTTTGAGAAAAGGTAACCAAGCTTTTAATAAAAACGCACACATCTGCATACACACCTGCACACACACATACATAAAGTTTAACATCCGTTTCCTCTCACCTTTCTGATTGTGCTGTTGCTAGTTTTATTTTTTTTTATAGTATTTTTTTTTCTTCCAACTCGTAATAAGTTAAACTAAATATTAAGCCTGAAGTACGACGATAATTGCATGCACAGCCCTTTGGAAGAGTTAACCAACATTTCTAGGTTTCTAACGCTTTTCAAAGCCACACTTGTGTTGAAAACAGTTGCAATTTCTAACGTTTGTTGTTACTTCCAGCCATGACTTGAGATGAACAAATGAAACTAGCAACTGGCCGGAAAGACAAAATTTCAAAAAATATGAAAGGGAGAAAAAAGACACAGCAAAAAAATGTTGTAGAAAACAAGGTAAACCATAAAGTGCTGCTGTTGCAGCATTTGTTTCAGTTATTTTGTAATTTATTTCAGTTTGCTACCGCGGTGACGAAGGGTAAAATTAAAACTCCTCGCAGGACAAATGAACAAACAGGTGTCATGTTCTTACGAAATACACTTTTCACTTTTTGATGATATTTCATAGATGCTGGGAACAAAAATATTTGGAAATAAAAAAAGGATTTCATTGTTGTTGATTATCTGCTTGGCTTAGAACTATTATATTTTAAAGTAAACTAAAATATATGCTACAATATATTCCCCCCTTATCTTTTATGCTTCCAACCAATAAATCCAGTCTTTCAAAACACTGACTTTTTAACAACAATAACATCCTTAGAAGAAAATTGAAAAAAAGGAATATGCAATAGCTTTCTTGACAAAAATAGCAAAAATCTAAAGAGCTCATTACTTTTGTACTTCAAAGCTTTAGTTAACTTTGCGGTGACTCCATTTCAGGAAGGCAGAATCAACTGATGTTGTAATTGGCGTAGCAGTAACATTAGGATTAACATGTTAAGCAAGATGATTACACTGTACGAAAAAATTCAAAATTGTTTCACAACAACAGGGTTCTAACGACTGATTCTTGTGGAAATCATTTTAGGCTGAGTTACATTTTCCCCATTTTGTCCATAGTTATAGTGACTCGTCATAGGATATCTTTTAAGGCTTACGTTTAAGATATAAGATGTATTCGGCACTTCTGTATGCAAGACATCAGGAAGAAAAATTGTTGGAACATTTTAACCCTCTAACTCTTCGTTGTATGGGTCTTTTTGTCCCTTTCTTGAGAAAAGGAGGAACACCTCACCTTTAGATGCGATATATCGTCTTGAAGTGTTCTAATAAAAATATTTGCCATTTGCCTTAAGACACCGAACGCCAGAAATCATTCAAAACTTCAAATGCGTTTAAGGCTTAATTTCGTACTTATTCGTAATTAGTACTCGGCATATGCTATCACAAGGAAAGCCGTCGACTTCAACCCACAAGGCAGCAGAAGATCTGGACGTCCACGCAACACTTGGAAGAGGCAGATTATTGCCGAGCTAAGAAGCTGCGGAAGAAGTTGGAGCGAATGTAAACGTCTAGCTTTAGATAGAGCTCAATGGAATTTGTTTATTACGGCCCTATGTTCCTCCTAGGAATTAAAGGATTAAATATATATATGCTATCTTGCAAGCCTTAGCTTTAAGTTATAAGATGTATTCACTACTTCTATGTAAAACAAGACAAAGAACATTTTTGTGGAAAATTTTAAAGCTCTAAGTCTTCATTATATGGATCTTTTTGTCCCTTTCTTGAGAAAAGTGGGAACAACTCTCCTTCAGCGCCGTATAGCAGGCAGAAATGTTGTAAAAAAATTTTCTTTGTGGTTTTTTTTTTGCATAAAAGTGCTGAACACATTTAATAACTTACACATAAGGCTTAAGAGCTATCATATGCCGAGTAATAATTGTCAAGAAGTGCAAAATTAATCCTTAAAATAATTTAAAGTTTTGAATGATTTCTGGCGTTCAAGCTGTGTCTGGAACTTGGCTATTGTAGATTTTTATGGCGAATATTTCTATAGAGTACTTTGGGGCACTGCGGCGCGCTGTAACGCTGCTGAAAGGAAGTTGTTTGCCCCTTTTTAGAAAAAGGGACAAAAATTCGCATACAACAAAGAGCAAGAGGGTTAAAACGTTCCACAAAACTGTTTCTCGTGATGTTATACATAAAAGTGCTGACGTGTGTGAAGATACCTCCGTCAGTTAGCTTCGTTTTTGGCATCCCTGTGTCACTTTACATAGCTCTCGCTCAGAGACTGTGAAGTAATATAAAATCTCTCACTTGATCACTGTTAACTTAACAACAGTGTAGATATTTTATAATATTTTCAAGCAAAAATATTAATGTGCATACGGGATTTTTTTTGGTGGTCAACATATCGGCCAAAATCGAAATGGTGGGGTCATACCGCTAACTGAGATCGAAAGCTAAGGCTTCAAATATTTCAGAATGGTATAGATTGTATTCAGAAGTAATATAGCTTTTGAGATATAGGACTAGCAAAAGGCACATATCAAAAGGGATGTACATGTTCAAATAAACTGAACAACCAAACATTCACATACACTAGTACTTGTAATTACACAGTGCAACAGTCCGAAAAACACACGTACTGGACAGTATAGATTCGATTGTACTACCACGGGGTAGTAAAACCCTATGCTTAGCTTGGCGAATTTGGTGACCAATTTCGTTTTATGGACCTCCAAAGTTTTGGAAAATCAGCGGGCCCTCAAAAAAAGGTGTCATCAGATTTTGGCCAACAGAAAATTCAAACTTGGTGATACCGCTTAACTATATAAGGCAATAGTGTAGCTAAGAGTTCGCTAAACAGATCTTATTACCATTTTATGCCAAAAAAATTAGTTTTTCGTGCACTTTTTTTTTTGAAAAATTAAGGAAAAAAATTATTTTTTTCACTTTTTCCATAATAACTTACAGGGACTCGTAATTTTTTATTAACAATATTTGGCAAAGTTGTAGCTACTGTAAAGCTGAACAACTTTTGTGAACATATCAATACAATCTGAATGTATCTGGGCACCATAAACAGCTCAGAAAAACAAATTTCTACCTTAAAAGTTTTTTTATTGCATTTTTTTTTACTTTCTTTGTTATTGTTCCACTTCTTATGTTGCTGATTTTAGTATTTACTATTTTTTATTGTTTGTTGTTGTTTTGCCAAGTAATGGTAATGAAAAATTTGGAGTCCCTATAATTATACTGAAAAAAGTGAATAAAGTAATTTTTTTTAATTTTTTTTTCAAAAAAAGTACAGGAAGATATTATTTTTCTGGGCACAAAATGTTAGTGAAACACAACAGAGAAGTATGCACTTGAATATACTATTTTCAAAAAGAAATATTTTTTTAGCATAAAAAAATAGTGAAAAACTACAATTTTAAGGCCTGTGTGAGCTATTAGAGTGCCTAGATACGTTCGGATTGTATTGATATGTTCACAAAAGTTGTTCAGCTCTACTGTAACTATAAGTTTTCTTAATATTGTTAGTTAAAAATTACAAGTCCCTGTAAGTTATTCTGAATAAAGTGAAAAAAACAATTTTTTCCTTAATTTTGTCAACAAAAAGTTAAAAAATTTTTTTTTTGCCATGAAATGTTAAAAAATTCTGTTAAACAGACTCTTAGCTACATTATTGCAATATATAGTTAAGCGGTATTATACAGTTTGAATTAGCTGTTGGCCAAATACTGATGACACCGTTTTTTGAGGCCCCACTGATTTTCAGAAACTTTGGAGGTCCATAAAAAAAATTCGTCACCAAATTCGCCAAACTGAGTATAGGGTTTTACTACCCCATTGTAGGACAATCGAACCTGTACTGTTCTTGAGTTCTTGTGTTTTTCCAAAAGTCTTGATTTGTCGCATAGTGTTATCAATGATAATTCATACTGGAATAGAGAAATAATAAAAAGAAGCTTAACACAAAACTGTCTTTGGTCGAGTTGTCTAAACGGTAAAGAACTCTGATTAGATTAGCGGGAGCTATCGCAACTTCGTCAGTTCAACCCTTCGCGCATTCAACATTTTCTTTGTTTACATGCTTCATATTTGTCTCTAAATAAAAATATAATTTAATTGAAAAATTAAATTAAAACAGAACTCAAGCCAAAAATAATTAAATTTCTTTAGATATAAATAAATCCACACAGGTCGACTAAACTCACAACTTAAAAAAAATATTAAAAAGTCTTTAAAGTCAACAAAGCTCATTATTCAACTTGAAGGCTAGTAATAAGTTTAAACTTAAGATGTGTTTAAGGTTTAATTTCGTACTTACAGAAATTTTTTTTGCGTAATTTCGAATTTTTTTTAAGAAAATCTATGGACAATTTATCATGACTTTTTACAAAAAGTTTTTAAATCTTCCTTAAGAAATGAAATGAAAAATTTTTTTACAGACACGAAAATACTACTAACATTAGTTAAAAAATTTACTTTTACCCCACTCAAAGAAACACGTCTCTAAAGACATGATTCTGAAAGCCTAACACTTTTATTATCATTTATTTTCCGAAATGCACCACTGCACTGAAAGGAAAGTCATTCATTCAGGCAATGAAACGGTTTCATTAAATGTTCTTCATTATATTGATGAAACTTTTCATTGGTACAATGAGCAATTACATTGCATACATGAAATTTTTCAATCTCTACTCTTCCTAAGTTCTTCATAGTTCATTGTATTAATGAAAATCGTTACATTGCTTAAATGAATTTAATTTTTAGCGAATTAATGGAAAATATAATTAAGTCATGCAATTTTTGACAACTTAATGTGCAAGATTTTTCAAACATAAGTAAATCAACTTTTATATATTTCAACACTGTTATGTACCTATTTCTTATATTTTAAATCTTTTTTAATTTCAAAGCAATATGGTTATCATAAATGCAATGAAAATATTTCTTTTATATAATGTAATATTCTTCATTATATAAAAGACGTTGTTAGCTATTCGTCTCTCTTTTTTTCCAACCATACTTTATTTATGTACATTTTTAACATAATAAGAAACAAGAGGGGCTGTTGGCTGAACTGGTTAGCGCGTTGCCTACAAATCCTGAGGTGTTGAGTTCGAGACTAGTTTTAGGCAAGCAATCAACATCTACTGGCTAGTGAGCAGTACTGACAGCGATTGACTGACATATACTAATGCACATCATAGCACGTTAATTGCCTCAGTGTGTTACTTGTGAAAAAAAATCAAAGAACTACATTTAATTTATGACTGTTTCTTTTAACTAATGAAACAGTTTCATTCTATTTATGACATGGCTGGCCAAATAAAGTTCATGAATACAATGAAATATTCTTCATTAATCCAATGAAGGGCTTCATTAGCTGACTTTCAATGATAAATTTCATTAATATAATGAAGAAATTCATTGTCTGAATGAAGAGTTTCCTTTCAGTGTGTGTACTGTGTTGATGGGGGTGTAATAAAATAAAGTCAAATGTGAAAAGGCTAACAAACAAAGTTCATGATACACAAAAGCTTCAAAAGCATTTTCATGCCTATACACATATTCATTCTTAAACAAGCATTTGAGAAATGAAACTATAAAGCTTACAAAAAAAACTAAGAAAAAACGGAACTGCACTTTATCTTTATTTTGCCTTCGTAACACAGCCAGCTGGTGTGTAACAGCGGATTCCTTAGATTTATTTTTTTCCAGCAATTTTTAAAGTTTTTTCCTCCATATTTTTTTTTTGCCAAAAGAACGAGCAAAAAACATGCAACTAAACTAAAGTTTTCAACGAAACCTGCTTTCAATTTTAATTGCTACAAAAGACTTAAACCATCATTAACAATAGGCTTGAATTCTAGACAAGGCAAACAAACAACGTAATTATAAATGGAGGTGTATAAAGGTGTAGGATGCACATATACTACATACAAATGTGTGGTGTATGTGTTGAAAGTAGAAAGGTGTTTGTTGCTCTATTGTTTGATATTGTGCGTTTTAGACTTAAAAAATAGGCATTGGTGAGAACAGCAAAAAAAAAAATCAGCCAAACAATACACTACAATCTTTTGTTACAGTTACTTTTAGTGCTTTTTTATATATGTATGTATGGGACAGTGCTGCTAGTTTATGACAGTGTATTGCCGTAACAGGAAACTTAAAAAATCTCAATATACTCACACACTCTGTAACTGGTTCATACATGAGACGACGATCTCTAAAACACAAAATGAAAAATGAATTTCCTGCATGGTTCAATGGCATCCATGTCCTTTAATACTCGATGGTTTTTCAGGTGTTGCGGTAAGACTTCAGTTTCTTTACTTTTTTTTAGATTATTAAAGGATTTCACTTTGTTTATGTGGGAGTATCTTTTAGATGGTTGCTAAAGTGTGTTACACAATACATCGTCAACAACATGAGGATATTTTTGTAACAAACAATTTGTGTAGTCATAAAACAGATACATTACTGTAAAAAATTAGTTGCTGTTTTCGTTTGAAATTGAAATTTTGTGTATTCTATGAGTTAAGTTTTTTGTTTGAGAGTTGAAATTACACTGAAAGAAGTATAACGACTTATTTATCCGGGGTATACTCAGCCTTAATTGTATATATAAATTTTTATTGCTAATATTTAACCATTTTCTTACAAAAGTATATAACGAAACTTCTCCAAGTGTACAACAAAATACGCTTTTTCCAAAATAACAAGGTTCTAAGTCTATCGCCGTTTTGAAATTTTACATTTGGAATTCATTTTAGGCAGAGCTAAAGTGCACCCATTTGCACATTGTTATAGTGGAACGGTATGAGAAATCTTGTATAAGATGTGCTCAGCTTTTTTATGTAAAACACCACCAGAAACATTTTTGCGGAACATTTTAACCCTCTAACTCTTCGTTGTATGGGTCTTTTCGTCTCTTTCTTAAAAAGGGACAAAAAGCCCCATTTAACGGCGATATAGCGGGTTAAAATGTTCTACAAAAATATGTACCATAACATTTTACTATTTATCTTCAAAGACACCCGAGCTCCAGACTCAACATGAACACCAAAAATCATTCAAAACATTAAATATTTTCAAGAATTAATTTCATACTTATTCACAATTAGTACTCGGCGTAGAAAATACTATAAGCCTTACGTTTAAGTATAAGATGTTTTCAGCTTATTTTATATAGATATATCGGCGATACTTCAGATTTTCCGATACATCGGTATCGGCGATATTTAACTGTCGATACGACGACTCTTTTAAAAAATTTTTCAGAGTTTTTTTAACAAACAATTTATTTTTGTTCGATTTTACCATGAATTAAATTCACTTCGTTATTTTTTAAATCTTATTAATACCAATTTTAAAAATTAATAATATTTTATGCTGTTATTTTGGAAAAAAATTATTTATTTTTGGTTAATTTTACCATGAATTTAAATTCAAGTCGTTGTTTTTTAAAAAAAGATACTCCAAAGAAGTCATGAAAATGTAGAATTCGCAAATTTGGATAATTTCTAATTAGTTTTACATATCCTTGCCATTGCAAGAAGTTCTGTTTTTCGATTACCAATCACCGAATTGGAAGCGATGCTAGGACAAATTTCTTTTTCGGTTTTCTATAATGATTTTTCCTCAAGGAAAAAGGATAAAAAATTACCCATTTTCAAAAATTTTTTTTATGCGAATTTAAACTCAGAACTGTATTTTCATGTAAATTTAAGTGAATATAGTTATATAAACTTCGAAGTCTTTTAATAATTAACCTATTAAGTTATTTAGAAGAATATTAGTTGATAAATGTCCTTTAAAAAAATCGATTTTTTAAAAAGCATGGCGAGTATTTTTTAAAATTATAAAGGAATTAATTATTCGTATCGGTATCGGAATCGGTATCGGCGATATTTATTTTTAAATATCGGTATCGGTATCGGATCGGCAAAACGGCGTATCGTTACATCCCTAATTTTAACCCTCTAACTCTTCATTGTATGGGCCTATTTGCACCTTTCCTGAAAGAGGAACAAAAAACTATCTTCTAGCGGCGATATTGCGAGCTGAAGTGTTTTACAAAAATATTTGCCATAAAATTCTACAATAGGTCTTTAAAGACACCCCAGCTCCAGGCATAATATAAACGCCAGAAATCATTCAAAACTTAAAATGTGTTTTAAGGGTTAATTTCGTGCTTATTCACAATTAGTACCCGGCGTGGAAAATCGTGTAAAACTTACGTTGAAGTGTTCAGCACTTTTATGTAAAACACCACGAGAAAAATTTTTCTAGAACATTATAACCCTCCAATTCTTCGTTTTATGGGTCTTTTTGCACCGTTCTTGAAAAAGGCACAAAAAACTCCCCTAAGATATAAAATGTGTTCAGCACTTTTATGTAAAAAACACCACGTGGAAAACTTTTGTGGAACATTTTAACCATCTAACGCTCCGTCGTATTGGTCTTTTTGCAATTTTCTTGAAAAAGAGGCGAAGAAGCTGAAATCTGAGGGTGCTATTGGCTGAGCAGTTAGCGCGTTTGACTACAAACTCTGAGGACTTGAGTTCAAGACTAGTTTCAGGCAAGCCAACAACATCATGCATTTTGCTCATGTAAATTGGTGTGTTATTGTGTTGGTTGTAGTTGGACTACTAAAGTGCTGAAGGCATAGCACTGATCACCTTGCCAGTACCGGTAGCGATTAATACTAACATATCCTAATGCACTTCACTGCACCCACCTTCGTCGGTATTGTAGCAGAACCGTCGGCGAAGTAAAGGAACTAATAAAATGGCTACACAGCCGCAAAAAACAACTCAATGCCTCTACTTGACACCAGAGGGGCTTGTAACACTGCTCTACAAAACATGCGCAATAGCAGGGTTGTAAATGAATTAAGCTTTCTATCTCTCTTCCACTTCATCACCTGTTCTCTCTACACTATCTCTTTCCCAAAGAAGGTAACATCTTAATTAATTAACTGGTAGGCATTAATTGCCGGATTGTGTTACTTCTCTTTAAAAAAAATGTTCTGCAAAAGCATTTGCCATAAAATTCTACTATGTATAAGTCTTCAAAGACACCCAAGCTTCAGATTGAACGCCAGAAATATTTCAAAACTTAAAATGTGTTGAAGGGCAATTTGTATTCGGGATAGAAAATCATGTAAGCCTTACGTTTAAGATATAATATGTGTTCAGCTTTTTTTTATGTAAAACACCACTAGGAACATTTTTGTAGAACATTTCAGCTCCCTATACGCAACTGAAGGGGAGTTCTTGTCCCCTTTTTAATAAAGGAATAGAAAGACCCATACAAGGAAGAGTTAGAGGGTTAAAATGTACTACAAATATATTCCTCGTGGTGTTTTACATAAAAGTGCCGAACAGATCTCATACCTCAAACGTAAGCCTTACAGCATTTCATTAATATGATTATTTCGAACGTATTTGCTTTGTGAATCTAAATTGATTATTAGGCTAAGGTTCGTAACGTTATATTCAGAAAGAATTGGGTGTGATTAATATTCCAAGGAACAATGGAAAAATTAACATCAACTTAATTTTTCAACGTACACAGCACAACAGAGTAGCGCCACTTTCGAAAGCCGCTACACTTCCATCATCAGTGCTCACGTGTATTTGCTTATCACCACTTGTCAGGTGGCTCTGTTGAATGTGATTTTAATTCTTATATATAGAACTTTTTCGTGAAAATTGAATACGAGAATTAAATCACTCTCAAGTTGATATTAAAGTGCACTTTCCCAGCGTTGCCATCGGTTTATTTTTCTTCATTCCCATTTTTCTGATTTTTGTTCTACTCAAGACAAACTTGTGTGTATACTTAAGTATATATGACACATTTCTTTTGCCGATTGACTATAACCATGTGAAAAAGTGGGGAAACTTTAACGCCACCTTAAAATTAATCCCGGATGTAAACTTTTAAAACGCCGATAGCCGTATATAGATTTTTATTGCCCTCTACCAAAATCAGTCGTTAAAACCTTGTTATTTTGAAAAACAAATTGATTTTGTTGTACAGTGTAATTTATTGTTATAAAGTTAATAATAAATAAATTCCACCCAAGGAAAATTCTATTTATTTTTCAATTTGCGTCATTTAATTGTTTGCAGTTGAATCGAAATAAAAAAGAAATTAATTTATAAAATAATAGTAAATATTTCTCTTTCATTCATTCAACCATTCATTCTTTCATTAATTTCTAACTTCTCTTCTATATCTTTGCAGGTACGTATTGGAAATGCAAATTAAATATCAAATAACAATAATTCAAATATTTGTTAATATAACTAAAACAATGTCTATGGCCATGTATGTAAGTATGAATTGCAAATATGTAATTAAATTCAATTATATTTCTTTATCTACGAAAATTTATTTACAAAATGCTTTGTTAACTAATGAATTATTACGATATTTTTCAATAAAACATTTTGCCACAATTATACTGCCTAACGAGGAAAAACATTTACATTTAATATTTCAATAATTTTAATAATTTTCCCACATATTGAAACTAAACTAAAGATTAAACTTTTTAATAAAGATTTCAATACATATTTTTGTATATAAAATGAACCTGATTTATTTCGAATTTCTTATCCTTCTTGTATAATGAAAATTCTTGTATTCAGTTACACATTATTGTTTAAAATTCCTTTGGCCATAAAATAACAAACTAAAACTCACCAACTTAAACCGAGAAACAATTTCAGTAAAATCATCTAAACTGGGCTAATAAAATGTGGGGTAAATAAAGTTAAATCTCTGACACAGATTCATATTTAAATACCAAAATTTGTTCTCCGTTGCAACGTTAAAATCTTTGCTATAATATTTTTTCAAGGATACTTTGATTTTTTTTTTGCCGAATTTTTTTGGTTGTATTATTTTCAGCAAATAAGAAATGATTAGAGCAGATCGGTAAAGGGAACATAATAGGTACATACTGTGCAACAATGAATTTCAATGGAAAATAATAGAGACTAAAAACAACGTAATGTAAACTTATTTATGTTAAATAAAATATGCTCGTAATACAGAAAAAAATAAATCGTTGTAAAACGTACATTATGACCTGATTTTGGTTGACGTTTCAATGTAGTTGCATGTGTGCGAGTGTGGCAATGTAGATGGTGAGTAGGGACAAAGATGCCAGATGTAAGTTAAAAAAGGTCAGACTGCTATTTTGTACCCGGAATAAGGTATAGCATAAATATAATTATTATAATAAAAACTTTAATTATTACATATTCTAATTACATTGTACAGCAAAATCAATTTTTTTTAATAACAAGGTTAAAGTTCCTTGTCTTTAATTTTTGCTCATTGTTTTAGATAGGAAATCTTATAATGCTTACATTTTAAGTATAAACATTGTTCAGCTTTTTTATGTAAAACACTACGCGGAACATTTTTGTGGAACATTTTTATCCTCCACCACTTCGCAATGTGGGTATTTTTCCCCCCTTTTTTGAGAGAGACACATAAACTCCGTTTCAATAATTAGCAATTTGTACGTGAGCTGTCTTTCCCCCAGCTCCCACCCCAAGAGTTTTTTTTTTGTTGGATTACGTGCATTGACTATGAAGGAATTCGCAGCAAGTGACGCTGACTGTTATTGCATTCCAAACTAATGATTACTTTGTATGGGAGGGAGCCTTTCCCCTGCGCGCATTAACTATAAAGTAATTCACTCCAAGATTGTAGACGCTCACTGATATATGATTCCTAACATGCTATAATTAATGATTACTTTGTACGAAAGGGAGTCCTTCCCGTGCTCCAACACCACCACTTTCCTGATGGATTACGCGCAACACTATAAAGGAATTCATACCAAGTTTGAAGCCTCTCACTAATATAGTACTCCAGATGTGTGATAAATATAAATTAGTTTGTATGTGGGGTACCTCTTCCTCTGCTCCTAGCGCATATTGAGGAAAATGGGGCCACGTAACGCTATTTTCGTAGTTTGTATATAACCCCCCCTCTATTACGCTTTTTACAAAATTTTCAGTATATATTATTTAATCTGTAACAAATCTCACTCTGCTCGTTTACTTTTTGAAAATCTGGCAACCCTTTCTCTACCACAAAATCACTATTAATGGCATAAGAGACACTGCCGCACGTTTCGCTACACATACAGCCACACACATACGTACATACAGCGCTTACCACTGCTTACATAATATTTTTTTTAACGGTTTTGTCATTAAAACAGTGGTGGCCATACATACACTATCATATTCTTTGTTTGTGTAGCTGTTTCTAGTCTAAATAGATACATCCGATTCATACGATGCTTAAAAAACCATGAATTTTTTCAATTTATCTTTGAAAACATCTGCTAAAAACCTATTGCATTTATACGATGATTTTTATTTTCAAGTTTTGTTTTTATAAATTACTTTCGAAATTAACACAATCACAGATAGACAGAGAGAGAGAGAGGGAGAGGGAGAAAGAAAGAGAAAATGAGAGATAGTTCAAATAGAACTAAGGAAGAAAACAAAACACGGAAAACAGAAATCGTAATGTTTTTTCTACCCCTCTTTCTTCTCCACTCCGCTCGCCCACCAAAAGAACTGTCATGATTTTTAGTCATGATTAAAAATCACCATGTGAATCGCCTGATAGACTGGGTGTTTCATACACAGTGTACGTGTGTTGATGGTATAGGAAATTGAGAGAATGGCCACCACTGTATTAAAACAAAGAATAAAACAACAAAAAAAAAACATATATTACACATAAAACTGAATGAGGCAAAACGAGAAGTTGTGATGATGACGAGAGAACTGTTGATGGGGACGGTAGTGATAGTATTTCAAACCATAAGATTTTATAACTCCAAAATGTAACAAAACAAAGAAAACTAGGGGGGAGAACAAGAACAACCGTAATGTAACACATTTACAGATTTCACGTTTACGCCACTTTTCCCACTGGATTTTCGTTACGAATGTTGCTCCTGCTCTATAAAGCAATGAACAAACTGTGAATGATAAACAACTTAAGGGAATGAACAGGAAGAATATAAAATTTTATATATATTTTTAACATTAACCGTGTAAGAACTAAGAATGAGCAGTTATTAATAGCTCGTGTTACATTGCAGACTGAACCACTTGCAAGAATGTGTAAGAACATTATTTTACATCCTTTACGACCAGCAGCCAACTACTCAGTTTTATTATGTATATAAATGTTCTATTTTCCGTTGCAAGTTGCAAACAAAAGATGGCAAATTGTTTGAGAAAAGAAAACAACCAGCAGAAAAATACAAGAAAGAAAAAACTAAATAAATGCCAAGATAAAATAAAATAAAATTGTGTTAACATTTCATTAGAGAGTCTCAACTTGGCAAACATAAGGAAACATTTAAGAACTCAAACTGTATGACCAGCAGCTCAGCCTGTTGGCAAGGAACTTCTTTGCTATCAACAAACGAATGAAAAGGAAATTCTGCAAATATTATTGCTTTAAATGTTAAAAATCTTATAATAAGGACACTATTACGTCTAAGTATATTTTTTATTGCATACATCTGCCCCATTCTTAAATGACCTGTTGGTGCTTTATTTCTGCAGTTGATAGGTGAAGGAGGCATTAGAATGTTTTAAAAATTTTATGAGGAGGTAACACCAAATAAAAAGTTTTATAACCAGACTATAGACTTAAGTCCAAAACATAGTCGCTTGTGCAGAGTCACAATCTTAGAATACCTTCTTATATTTAGACAAACGTGTTTTACTGAAAACAGTCTATCGCTTTATATTCACAATATCACTTTATCCTTAAGATAAGGTGTTCCATTATAGAGCTGAGATCGTGAATCCTGCACACTCCTGCCCATATTTTTGCACGCTCAAGTGATTGAAAAAAAGTTACTCTCGACAATGTGTGATCGTGCATGAGTCACGGAAATTATGTAAACTGCGCACGTCCCTATTTTTCTTCGAATTGGTTTTAGCCAAAAAGGAAGCAGTTTCACAGCCAACATTAACATAACTGGAGAACGGTTTGTCCTGGTTGGTTTGGTGGTTGGTATAAGTGGCTGCCTACTGCACGCAAGCAATCAAGTAGAATCAATAAGATTCCGTTTTCACAGACCACTCCACTCGTCAGTGTCAACCCATGTAGATTCGAATCCGGATCCGCTAGTAGGTACTAGATCCAACCCGTCGCATTGAGGTACATAATCAGATCACCTAGACCAATTTCTGATAGCTCCGATAGGTCGTCTAGTATATTGCCGCTCAAGAATTTGTGTCTCGAGAGGTACAAGGCCGGGCACTCGCAAAGAAAGTGTACGTCTATGTCGTATTTACTTTGATCCCGGCAGCCACAGCCACAGCAGAATGCATTGTCGGAAAGACCTATCCCGCTAGCGTGTCTGCCGATCGCTTAGTGCCCTGTCACTACCGCGACCAGCCTCGAGATGTCCGTACGGTTTCTGTTAGTTAGTTGTGTTGTGCGATTATCGTTGTAGCAAGGCCACATCTTCCTAGCCACCTTACACGTGCTCACCTTGCGCCATCTGTCTTCAGCTTTCTGCCGATAATGCTTGAAAATATGGTTTCTAATAGTGCCAAACGGCATGGCTATCGATTCAGCAGTGGAGGCGTCCATAGCAGAGCCAGCCATGGCCAGCTCATCCGCCTGTTCATTGCGGGAGCCCAGATGAAGGTAACGTCTGTCTGACCACCTAATCTGGATAGCACGTCCTTGCACTGGCTAACTAAAGTAGACGAATTGGTGTGTGACCTTAGAGACTGAATTGCCACCTGACTGTCGACGAAGATACCGATTCTCCCCTGAACACTCCTGTCAATTAACACCTGGCCCGCCTCCATTAAAGCCAAAATTTCAGCCTTATATAAACCGGCTACGTTGGGAAGTCGGAAGGAGAGTTACCGCAAGGTCATTCGGGAAGACTTCAGAGCTTACATTGCAGATCATTCTTGATCCATCAGTATACACCCTGAAGTTGAAGTCTTTTTCTATGTTATTTCCCTTCCAATCCCGTCTGGATGGAATAAAGACGTTGAAAGTGCTATCGAAGTCCAGATGAGGTACCACGTAACCAGTGGGCTTCCTCACTGTCGGTGGTAATTGATCTAAAATTCTGGCATGACCATAATACCACCTCCCAGATGTCGCTAGTCTTGCCGCACTGCTCGAGGATATAGCCAAGACATGACGGTCAATCGGAATTACGTTTAGTATAGCATTCAGAGCTTTTAAAGGACTAGTACGTAAACAGCCTGTAATCCCGGTACAAGCAGATCTCTGTATTCCGTATAGATGATCTACCATTTATTTCTTGCTTGTGGCGGATCACCATACTACCGATCCGTAAGTAAATAGGGGACGAACAATTGCTATGTACATCCATTTGAGTATGTTTGGGGCTTCTACCCCATTTGGAACCAAACATTCTCAGACAGGAGTAGTAGGCAACTGAGGCCTTTTTAACTCTGTGTTGAACATTTACTTTCCAGGATAGTTTAGAGTCCAGGATAACTCCTAGATATTTTGCGTTGCCCGATAGGGACAGTACCAGATTCTATAGCCGAGGGAGTCAAAAGTTCTGAACTTTGACCTTTGTAGTGAATAGTACCAGTTCAACTTTATTTGGGTTCACTCCTAGACCACAACAAGTAGCCCATTTGCTGCGTGTGCCCAAGGCGTTGGAAATCATGTTATTTATCACGTCCGTGAATATCCCTAATATCATTAACACCTCATCGTCCGCCTAAGCCACAACCTTGACTCCTGCAGCGTCTAATCTGAAATCTGAATTGAATTAATAACGAGAAGCTAAAGCAGAAGTGGGATCAATCCTCCCTGTGGTGTTCCTCTGCTTACCCATTTTCACTTTTCGTTGTTGCCTAGTTTTACAGTGACGTTTCTTGCCATCAACACGGTGATATTTCAGTTGCTGGTGTATTCCTCAACATCGACATTCTGGATTGATAAAGGCGCCTTCTATGTCTAGGAAGGCAGCCAGAGCATACCGTTTATGTTCAAGTTATCTTCTTGCTGTTTCAGTAGATCGCCCCTTAAGGTAGGCATGCTGACTGTCCGAGAGTCTTGACGACCCTACAAGTGGATGTCTAATATGAGCGTCTGTTAATCTTTCTAGCGCCTTCACCAGGAAAGATGAAAGGCTGTTTGGTCTGAAGTCTTTTGCATCTTCGTGACGGTTTGTCCTATTCAGTTTAACAATAAATCCGAAATTTGATAAATATATTGTCTTGAAACCGTGTTAACATTATCTTTTAATCAGCTCAGTTATATTCAGAGATATTGTAGAACTTGTGCTAAAAATTTATTTAAAACAATTTGTAACAGTGTACACAAGGCACTGAAATATTCGGACCCATGACAGAAGGATGGGCTTAAGTTATAACTACTATTGCAAAATACAACGATGAATTAAAAGAGGAAACTGTTTTTAATTTCGTATGCCGTTGTCCTACGCTAACAAGCGTTATGGTAATATTACTTGGCTGTAGTACCCGGCCAGATTTAGACGGTCTAGCATATGTAGGCCCTGTCAAGTCTACATATGCTAGACCGTCTAAGTGGTCCTACTTGAAAGAAATTGGATGGTTTTACATGTCACTAGTGCAATAATTATGCCTCATCCAGGTATCACAAATAGGCCGAATTGACGCAATCAATTGAGTCACCTCTTAAGTGGTGACTGCCCGTTAAACCTAACTTAACTTTGTCTGGATGATGCCATTTTAAGTTCTTAGTTACGTAAATTTGTATGTTATTTACGCACACGGATAAAAAATCTTATCCAAAGATTAAAAATTTGGTCAAGTACAGTTAGGTTTGTGTGGGCGTGGCGTTGCCCGTAGGGTAGTTGATAGTGTGCTAGACTGTTAACCGGGAGTCGCAGGTTCGATTCCTGCCAACACCCTGGATGATTCTGCAGAAAAGCCGAAAAAGGCTTAAGCAGTATGTGTGTTCGTTTTAATATTGTCTATAATAAAAAGTCAGTGTGTGTGCAAAGTTCCAGAAGAATCCGTCAAGTAGAATTAGTATGAAAGTTATATGATTTATAAGGGCGTGGCACTGCCCTCTTTTCTTATCATTAAAATCGAACATCGTTGGAACTTAAAGCGTGTGAAAAGTTTTATAATATTCGGTTAAGTTGAAGTAGTTTAAATAGAGTTTAATCTTTGTATAGGCGTGGCATTGCCCACTTTTCTTATTATAATGTTGTGTTATCAAGTGAACTTAATGAATGTGCGAAATTTCATAGGGATCGGCTGAGTATGATAAATGTTATATTTACCCGGTTCTTACCATAAAATTCTAATTTCATTGGTACTCAATGTGTGTGAAAAGTTTCGTAAAAGTCGGTAGAAGTAGTTGAAAAAATAATATTAGCTTTTTGTGGGGGTGTGTTTCTGTCCAATTTAATTATTGGAATGTTGTATTGACAAGTAAAATCAATGATTGTGCATAATTTCATAAGAATAAGCTGAGTAGAAGTAGGCCCGCCCCTATTATGATTCACAACTCAACTAGTTTCAGTTGTCAATGTTACCACCCACCCAACTCAACCATTTTTTCATAACTAATTTTAGCTGTCCTCGAAATAATGTTCGAAAAAAGGGTTCTTATCTATACAAAATATTTTAAGTATTTAAAGTTTTGGCCTTACTATTTTTTCTTCAGATTTTATGGATATGGCAACAATATTGCTTGACAAATGCGATATATTGGCGCCTAAAATCACTATTTTAAAAACAAGCAAAAGTAACACAATAGTCAAAAAAAAAAAAAAAAAAAACACAACTAATAAAAAACAGTTGTCTCACTTTGCTGAAAGTTGTAATCTACAATAAGAATTTAACAACTACGACTCAGCTATCAATTTAGTTGTATAAGTTGTTTAAAGGTAATATATAATTTTTACGGGCGGGTCGCTGCCCACTTTTCTTATTATTAAATTCTAATCTCATTGGAAGTCTAATATATGTGAAAAAATTCAAAAGATTGGATTCAATGGAAGTAGATAATTAGAAAATATTATTTGCTTAGTTTTGGGTGTGGCACTGCCCTCTTTATGTTTGCTAAAATAATGTTGAAAGACTATCAATTTAATAGTTACAAGTGAAGATAATAAAAGCGTGCTAAAATATATGTTTAGCATATGCCTTAAATAAGATCACGTGACAGGAGGGAGATGGAGACCATTATCTATTACATATTTTCTTAACTTCAGCTTTTAGTCGCATGGCCGGCCTTCTTATATCAATTTTTATGCTCCTTGAGTTCTTATGCTTTATGTTTCTTAACTGTGTTTAATTTTTCTTATCTTCAGATTTTATTACAACTTGATTGAGCCATAAATTTTCATCCTACGTTTCTTTTTTTTTATTACTCCATGGAAAATTCATCCATCCATTAATTTATTCGTTTATTTTTTCGTTCTATTGTCATGTTTTGTATCTTGATTTTTCCTTACTTTCATCTTCTACACTTTGTCAGTATCTTCTTAATAAATAAATGAAGTGTTAGAAGAGCCGTCGTCATTTTGAAACGTTATCAGGATGTAAATGATGATGACGCACAAGTTGGTTAATTACTTGAAATCTTTAGTTTTTGGTGTCTCTTCTTGTGCTTTGGCATTTATCCCTTGTTTTCGTTGGCGTTTAAAAAGGCTTCTAATTGGATTCCCTATAGTTGTGCCAACATTTTAATTATTAATTAAAGAACATTAATATTTAGTTGGCTTTATTTTGAAAATAATTGGAGGATAAACGTTGTTTAAAAAGTTGTTGAAATTAAATTATTTTTGGAGCGACTTAGAAGAGAATTGAAGTGAAAGCGAATTGGTAATTTTAGAAATAAATCTGGTTTGTTAAAATTTGGACATTCTATAAAACCAGCCAAACCTTTTTTTTTACATGTTTTTAACTATTTTAGGTTAGGGGCTGTTCACATATTATGTAACGAAATTTTTGTCGTTTTTCGTCACCTTTCCTCCCTCTTCCTTGAAAAACATTTCAGCACATTTGTTATATAAATTATCAATTCCATAACAAATTTTCAACCTCCTACGTAACATGTGAATAGCCCTTTTTTACACTATTATTTTTTCTATTCCATTTATTTTCCAAATGGCTTTTAACACAATCCTTGCTTGTCATTTTGTTTGAATTAAAAAATATATAAAGAAAAATGTCCAAAGTTATTAAAAGAAAAACAAATTTCCCAGCACAACTACAACAAACGACACTTTTAACTACAAATGAAATGAACGTTCGAGCAAATTGGCCATTAGTTTTATAAAGACACATGGCAGTGTGTGACACTTCTCTTGCTCCATAACAGTTTGTTTTTGTTCTACCACAATTTTGACACCTTGTGTATAATTTCAATTTGAGGTTACACATATTTAGAAAACTTCTTTTAGTTTCTTAATTTGTGCAACAAAGTTTTATTTTACTTCCTTGGTGGATATGTAAGTGAGCTTTATGTATGAGAATGCTCGTTTCGAATATGTAGTGAGTGTAGTGCCAATTTGTAACTATAGTTTAAGTAACTTCAGGGAAGCATTTAGGGTTACCAGTTTTTATTTAACATTTATGTATATGACAGTTTATTTTAATACACAACGAAATCATCTCAAAATTGCTTTATAACAATCTCAGTGCGGCTTTGAGATAAGCTGAATTTTGTAAACATGTTTGTCCGTGCGTTGTATAGGCTGCTTTCAAGTTTCAAATAATCTCGTGTATGCTTCGCGGGTAGCTTTTAATGGCTTTTGCTAGTTTGTATAAAATGTGGCGTTCTAGCCAAATTAGTACTAGGATAAATGTCCTATCTGTGCTATTGTATCCTTGACAGTTTTCGAAATAATTAGATATTAAAAATCGGCGTAGAATATGGTCAAGACTCACTTCTACAATCTACAATGATTTTCAGTGCCAAATAGAAAAACTCGCTATCACTCGGTCCAATTCCGAGAGTTATGCTAACTTTATACCAAACTTTATTTTGTTCATTGTGATAATTTTTTCTGTTTCAGCGCCTTCATTTCGTTTTAAAGATTTTTTTGAATTAAACTTCTTATTATGTGAGTTTTAGAGATTTTTTCATCGCTTAATCGTTTTTTTTTCGTACTGTCAAAGCATTTGCTTTTTTCCCTCTTGGTGATTTATTGTGTTTTGGTGTTATTTTTCCGTTTTGGTGTTTGTTTTGACAACTTTTCTATGTTTTAACGTTTTTTCGTGTTTTTTCCATTTTGGCGATTTTTTTCCTCTTTTGTGAATTAAACTTTTTACTATGTATTTTTGTAAAGTTTTTAGTTTTAGAAATTTTTTCATCGCTTAATCGTTTTTTTCCGTTCTGTCGAAGCATTTGCTTTTTTCCCTTTTGGTGATTTATTGTGTTTTGGTGTTCTTTTTCCGTTTTGGTGTTTGTTTTCTCTTTGGCGATTTCTTCTTGCATCTCAACGTTTTTCTTTTCTTTTTGGCAATTTGTCTTCGTTCTGGCGCTTCTTTCATGCGTTTTGTGCTTCCCAACAATTTGCTTACTTTCTAGCGATTTCATTTTTTGCGATATTTTGCGCTTCGGAAACTTCCGTTTCGGTAGCTTTTTCGTTTTTCGTGATTTTAGTACGTTTTGACAACTTTTCTCTGTTTTAACTTTTTTTCTTTGTTTTTTTTTCGTTCTAACGATTTCTTAATTATTATTTTTTCGTTTGGCGATTAATTTCTAATTTTAGCGATTTTCGCATGTATTGGCAACTTTTTTTTGTTTCGGCGATTTTCCCGTTTTAGTATTTTTTTCCTTCCTGGCGATTTTCCTTTTTGCAGATTTTTTCCGTTTTATAGATTTTTTTCTTTTAGACGATTTTTTCGTGCCTTTACGAAGCGCTTTTCGAAGGAGGAGAAGCTATACAACCAGCGCTTCACTCACTTACAAAAACTCTGTTTCAGCCGCAGCAGTAGTTTTTGCTGGAGAACAATATTTAGCGAAAACGAATTCAACTAAATTTTGGCTGACACAAGTTTCGATTGTCAAATTTACAATTGTTTCCCTGCTTGTTGCAAAATAATCGAATCATCGATCATCCTAAAATTGTTGCAACACTTTGTTTGAAACCTAAAAATTTTTGTATTCTTTCGTAACGAAGAGTTCACACAAAACAATTTTAATTAAATATAATAGTTTTCACAATACTCAATTAAATGACATGACAAATTGTCTACATCCATCTTTGTTTAATTTGCTATGTCTGTCCGTCTATATATCTTGCTATCTTTAACCGTTTGAATGTTTTCGTATGGCTGTGCAATTCATATGGAGTTAACAAAATCTATGTGTGTGTGTATGTTTATATGAGTGTGATGTTGTTGCATTATATTCCCCATTTGAACATATGACAGACATGTCATGTCATTTCATTTCAAAATGTTATGACATGTCATAATTTTTTCGTTTATTTTTCTAGCCACCACTTTATTACAAAAACAGTCTGTGTTGCAGAAGATTCTTTTGCTTCTGTAGTTTTAAAGTTGCTTATAAATTTTGTGTGCAGCAAAGCAAAATAGAATTTATTTTTAAGTTTTGTTTTCGCATTGACGGTTTTTTTCCTATTAATTTAATTCTTTTTTTTTAGAAATTTTCTGCACTCTTGTTAACAAATTGTGTGGCAGATTTTATGATGTTTTGGATTTTTAGCTAGTTTTTCTGTCTTCATTTTTAAGTTTTCTTTTGTTGTTATTGTCGTAGTTTTTCTTCTAACAAATCAATTTTGCTCAAAATTTTTAGTTTGGTTTCTTAGGGACTTAGCGTGAAGATTGTTTTCTTTTTATTTACTTTTTCCGTTTCTATTGGCGTTGTGCCAAATCAGTGCGTGTCCAGCTAAATTCTTTTCTTTGCACTTTAACATATTTTGTTTTTCATGCTTGATAGTTTGAAAGTTTTTGGCTCTTTTTAATTAAAAAAACTAAAAAGTGTGTGTTTCGTATGTAATGTACTTAAAAACTATTTGTTTTTTCTAACTCTTGTGGCCACAATGCAGTTTTATTTTCGTTGTATATAAGAATCGACTAAGTAATACGGTTTGTGGTAAAGTATTGAACATAATGATTAAAGTGGAAAAGATAAAATCAATTTAAAAAGATTAACGTTAATTAATTCCAAACTACGCGGCAGAACATAAAAACGTTGCTTTTAGAGGCCGCCATACCTTCAATGTGTATTTCTTGTATTTCACAACTTTTTGGGTGACTCGAAGAGAAATTGAATTTGAAAATTAATTATTATTTTGTTGTGTGTCCTGGAATTAATTGATGTTAATTTCTTTTTGTTCCTTGCTTGTCAGCTGGAAAATTACACTCTACAAGGATTTCAAAATATGATTTGGAAGCACCTTTGCTTTCCAAGACCCATTAAATGTGTCTTGGCTACATTTGGATACATATGATTTGCCACACTCGCACATGCATACAGATTTTGCAATCTTGTAACTTGAAATCTAACTTGATAATTGTAGACATTTGGACGACAACCATTATCTTTGAGTTGTAGTTTCGATTCCTCTTTCATTTCTTTTGTTTATTTTGCTTAATTTTGCTATTTTTGTTTGTTCGTTGTTTTTTCCTTAATTTATTTACTTTCTTGTTCATTTTATCTTAATTTTATCGTTGTTCATTTTTTCTGTGGTCTTGTTTTCATTGCACGAAAGTATCTTTGGAAGTTTTTCTTATTTTTTTTTGTTCGTTTCATATGGTTTTGTGTTGTGGCTGATTTTACAGTTTTCCCAAATTTTTTATTTGTCTTCAGTTGGTTTTCTTTTGTTTGTCTATTTTTTCATGTTTTATTAGACTTTTTTTTTGTAATATTGCTGTTGGTTTTTTGTTGCCTTGTCATGCGGTTGCTGTGTCGTCTTGAGAAAGATTTTTTTTTAAGTTACAATAATGTGTCAGATTATAAAATGCATTGGTTGTTTTTATGAACGTATGACAATGATATTTTGCAGTTTGTTTGTCTTAAAAAATCAAATGAAGGGGGATGGAAAGTGGTTATATGTATTACGTAAATAGTCTTACATCATTTTCGAATATAGAAAACTTAACTAGGACTAAGACTTCAATACAAAGAGCAAAACCCTTTATGCCCTTTTATATAAAAAAATGTTGGAAATCGGTATATAAATGAAGGAGTTGTGCGATAATCAATATTTCAGATGGAAGCGGGGAGGATTTAAATAAATTAAAGATAAACAAACTGACGAAGCGAATAAACAAACTGACTTTCCACACTGGTAGAAAACCCGTCATAACGCTGATGTAATTTGATATCAATGCTATGTCAAGTGTCTTCGTTTTTGACCCCATGACACTTTTCATCATGGTGATGTCAACCTTTACATCAGCTGGTCATCAATGCCAATGATGACAAATCTATCATCAGTGCAATGACACACCGACATTAGGAAAATGACGAATTTACATCAATTTAATGACAAAATGTCATCAGTATGCTGTAGCTGATAGAAAACCCGCCATAACGCTGATGTAATTTGACATTAATACTTTGTCAAGTGTCTTAATTTTTGACCCACTCACACTTTACATCATTGTGATGTCACCTTTTACACCACCTGTCATCAGTCACCTTGCAATGATAAACTGTAATTGATATTATGGCGAAATAAATAAAATGACAATATAACTATATTTTTTTATTGCAATAACGATCAATTCTATTCATATAATATTTCTTATAACAAATAATTAAAAATATGTATCTATGTAATTGTACTTATAAATTTCACGCACAAGAACACCACGCGGTACTATTTAATTACCTTCAAAAATGCAACTGATCTAGAAAAAACAAAACATAATAGTTTCCTGCCAACACTTCTCTTATTTCTTTTGTGTCAAGAGTATGTTTTTGTTCTTATTGCGCACTTCGCTCTCTTCGCGCTCATTCTATTTGCTGTTGATGACACATGTGATGACTATGTCACCGACCATCGGTGACTATGTGACAGCAATATGATGAAGAGGTGTCATACTATCGCTTGTTTCAACGCTCTTTTTTTTGAATGTATGCTGTACTGCCTTAATTTTTAAAATGGCTTGGGTGTTTTATTATTAGCTCAGCACTCTTTTATAAAACACTGCATGAATAATTTTTGTGGAACATTTTAACCCTCTAAATCTTTGCCATATGGGTATTTTTGTACCTTTCTTAAAAAAAGAGACAAAAAACTCCCTTTCATCAACGATATAGCGGGCTGGAATGTTTTACAAAAATATAAACAGCTACTATAAATCTTCAAAGACACCCAAACTCCAGACTTAACTTGAACGCCAGAAATCATTCTAAACTCAAAATGTGTTGAAGGGTTAATTTCGTATTTAATCGCAATTAGTACTAAGCAAAGGAAATCTTGCAAGCCTTATGTTTAAGGTATAAGATGTGCTTAGTACTTTTATGTAAAACAAAACGATTAACATTTTTGTGAAATATTTTAACCCTCTTCGTTATATGGGTCTTTTTGTCAACACTTTCATGCACACAGAAAAATTTCCATATAAAATCGTCGAAAACCAGGTTAACTTAACATTTTTCGGTAGTGATTTTGCTTCACAGGTGTTTCATGTTAAATCAACATGATTTACAATAATCTTGAAAGAAAATTTTGCCTTTTGAATTAACTATATTTCATGTTGATTTAATATTCCAGTACAGTTAAATCAGAATGAGGTTAATACTGAAATAATACGAAAAAGCATATTGAATCAAAGTAATTTCGAGTTGAAACAACGTGAATTTGATATTGGAACAATACGAAGAATCATGTTGAATTAAAGTTATTTCAAGTTGAAACAACGTGAATTTGATATTGGAACAACACGAAGAATCATGTTGAATCAAAGTTATTTCAAGTTGAAACAACGTGAATTTGATATTGGAACAACACGAAGAATCATGTTGAATTAAAAATATATCAAGCTGAAACAACATGACTTTAATGTAGCTATTTTATTAATTATTTTACTTACGTGATAGTCATCAGATAACTTTTCGTTGTAGCTGGACTGCCCCAGCCAAGATTTCAACTCGTGCCACCTGCATGATAGTGTACGCGCTAACCACTGCAGCCACAACAGTTTCAAACTTTTCTTTACTTACACACTAAATAAATACCATCGTAAATAAAATGCATTTCATTTTAATTCAACATGATTTAAATAATTATTTAACATAAAACTTATTTCAAATTAAAGTTATAGTCATGTCGATTGAAAATGAAACTTAACGTTTATAACAAAATTGCTTTAACGGTGATTTAAAGTTAGATTAATTATTTTCCGTTTAAAATTAATATGAAACAATGGTAATTTTAAACCAGCAGCAGTAAATATTCGCTGGTAATTCGTTTTTTGTCGTATACATAGACGACACATGTAAGAATAAACAACAACAAGTCACACAACTAAGCAGAACAGTGAATTGTAGCAACGAACAAAGCAAGTAAACTCTTAACACACTCAAACGACAAATTATTTCTTGTAAATTTAATATGACTTGCAATCAAAATTGCGGCATGTGGATTTTACATTCCTTTTTTTCTGTGTGTGAGAAACACCGCGAGAAAAATTTTTGTGGAACATGTTAATCCTCTAACTCTTCGTTGTATGGGTCTTCTTATCTTTTTCTATAAAAAGGGGGTAAAACTACCCTTCCGGAGCGATATACCGAGCTAAAATGTTTTACAAATATATTCGCCATTAAATTATACTATAGGTCTTCAAATACACCCAGGGTCCCAAGTCGCCTTGAACGCCAGAAATCACTCAAAACTTGAAATGTATTTAAGGGCTAATTTCGTACTTCTTCAAAACTAGTACTCGGAAGAGGAAATCTTTTAAGCCTTGCGTTTAAGGTATAAGATGCGTTCACCACTTTCATGTAAAACATGATGAGGAACATTTATGTAGAACATTTCCCGCTATATCGCGCCTGAAGGGGAGATTTTTGCCCTTTATTTAAGAAAGGCACAAAATACCAATACCGTGAGCGCAAGTGCTTTCTTTTGCTTATATTGATCTAATATTTAGCTATAAGTTTAAAATTAAATATATAAAATTTTAAACAATAAAGTTATGAATTTCAGTCGACCTAGATATATGGGTTAAATCCGAAGAAAATTTATTATTTATGCTTGTGCTCGAATCAAAAAGCTGAAAAAAACAACTATACGTAACAGCATGAATTGATTAAAGGTAAATGATTTTCAACAGCTTGACTTGACAACAACTATCGACAGTGGGCGAGTGATCAGAGCTGCAAAGAACTCTGATGAGTAGATCGGGTGGTCTCGAAACATGTAAGTTCAACCCTCTGTGTAGTCAAATTTTTCTTTGTCTATATTAGAGATGAGCGATCTTTCAGTATCTGTGATTTAAGCACTGTTACTGAAAAATCACGATTCACAGTTGTGACAAAATTTGTCAAGTAACTGCTACTTGGAAAGTTGTTCTTTTCTACTTCTTGCATACCGAAAATTATGATATTTCACTGTTTGTGTGGGTAATAACGTTTTTTATTTACCTACAACAATAAAAAACGAATAGTATTGCTATTTCTTGTGTTCTCTTCTTCCTTATTAGTATTTCTTTTTAAAATTCAGAGTATATTTTAAGGCGTATTTAAATCTGCCTTGGTATATTAAAGAACAACGTTTTTGTTGTAGAGATGCATGTGTGCTTTGATAACTACATTGCTATGAGAACTGAAAACTGTGATCACAGTCACAGTTTTAAGTAACAGCGATTTTTAAATCACGTTCACTGTTCACGATGTTCTTTAAAAATCACGGGATCGCTCATCTCTAGTCTACATGCTTCACATTTCTCTCTAAATAAAAATATAATTTAATTGAAAAATTAAATTAAAACCGAGCTTTTAAGCCAAATTAATTAAATTTCTTTGAATTTTAAACATTTTAAAGA
This sequence comes from Panzeria rudis, assembly GCA_956483635.1. Lineage (NCBI taxonomy): Eukaryota > Metazoa > Arthropoda > Insecta > Diptera > Tachinidae > Panzeria > Panzeria rudis. Next base: position 181,214,661 of record OY101448.1, read on the forward strand.
TTAAAGGACTCATTAATTAAAGTTATTTTACTCATTTAAAAACAATTAAATTAAATTCCATTTTGCATAAAACTAGTTCAAGAAAATTGCCATTAAAAGAATTAAGCTTCTCTCTCACCCCTCTGCAATAATGTTCATTATAAAATAACACTTTCAATTTTCTACTTTAATACCTCGACGCAAGGAAAATGTTTACCTTTTACCATCAAGTTGCATAAAATATTAGAAATTATAAAATATAGTTCAAGAAATTAATTGCCAACTCTTGCAATACAACTACTGTTGGCACAAATGTGACACTAGAAGGTTGTTGCAGTGATGATGGTGTGAGACGAAAAAAATACAAATCTGCACTTGAAGATAAATATGTTTGTACATGAATGAACATGACATACATAAATAACTTAAATACAAAGAACATTAAAAAAGTCAAACATATAGACAGACTGGCCTGGCCGACCGACCGACAGCCAGCCGAAAAGACGGACTAAGGGCAAGCCAGGGAAGTGATAAGAGCAAAAACATGAGAGCGATTTATATAAGAAATTCCTGAAATAATAATAATGAAAACAGACACTGAATGAATGAATGAATGAACTTGACGATGGCGAATATGATGGTGATGACGACAATGACTATTGTAGAGTGAGTGCTGATGATGACGATGATTATCATGGAGCAACGATATGCTGTGTGGAAAAGCAACAACTAACTTAAAATGTGGCAATAATAATACTTAGACAATGCCGACGATGCACTTATAGGAAAGTAGTTTCCATTTGCTTAAAATTAAAAAAAAACACACACAAAAAAAAACTTAACAAAACGTTAGGAAAGGCTAGAAAAAAAGTGCAATGTTTAACCTTGACATTAACACTGGAAAAATACCACAAATCAAAGTCATCTACAGGCACATGACTATTAAACCAACGACTAAACATGCTGTGCTAAAAAAGAACAGACAATTGTATGAACTGAAGAAAAAAAAGTGCAACAAAAACTCTTTCATTATTATAATAACACATAAAGGAAAACATTGTAACAATAGTTGCTTGCAGCTGCAACAATGACAACGAGATTTGTTACTGTTTTCGCTTCTTTTTTTTTTTTGCAACATATTACGAGTAACTTTACTAATTTATCTACACAGACACATCCAACACTTTGTGTTATATCTCGTCCATTTATCCATCCATCTCCATCTCTTGTCAGACAGTGAAATGCTTGTAAACTGATAACATGACATAAATTAAAAATTTGTTATTATTATTATGCAACTATAACAACGAACGAACGAATGAACGAACGAAAACTAGTAACTCTTTGCTTGTCCAACCAACACAATTGCATTACACTAATAGATTTATTATTTCAATGTTCTTTGACGCAAAAGGACGTTTCCTTGTGTTTTATTTTTCTATTTGTGTTCCCTGTTTATGAGGTATGGGGAGAAGTAAGTGGTAGGAAACTATGCAAATGAAACAACTAAAGTGCACAATAATTTTAATTAAATATTTATAATTGCAACTGCAAACAAAATGAAATAATTACTAAAATAATTGAAAAGTTAAATATTTAAAACGTTGTGCATAAAATTAGAAATTAAAGTGCACCACTGATTTTCTTGCAAAAGATTTATTTGTTAATTCTTAAACTTCATTTCAATTGATGATAGGAGAATCTTCCTCTAATTTCCAGACCAAAGCGATAGAAAATTTATTATGGAGTAATTGGAAAAAAGGATTTTTTCAAAATTTTCAACTACACTGAAAAAACTGTTAGAGGGGGGTTTTTTTTAACAAACATCCCAATAAAAAATGTTCATGTTTTTTGAAGCACTAAGGCAACAAAGCGCATAATAATACGCTTTAAAAGAAGAGCTTATTGCAAAGCAGTGAATGTACATGAAAGAAACTATACAAAAAAGCTGATTTATCACTGCTAATACAATGCAGGTTTTTAAGCGAGAAAGTTCCATATACTTACAGTTTTAGTGCTGAAAATGGTGATGATTTTCATCGCTTCAAAAAGCGTTTTTTGTATCAAAAATGTAGTACTGCAAACCGGGAGCTCGCCATACAAACATCAGCAGCGATATCAGCAGTTTTGTAAGCACTACTTTTATTCTCTCATAGTAAAAACTAGGGATGTAACGAATACCGATACCGATACCGATACATAGGTATCGGCGATATTTTACTGTCGATACGACGATACTTTTAAAATTTTTTTTCAGAGTTTTTTTTAACAAATAATTTATTTTTGTTCAGTTTTACCATGAATTAAATTGACTTCGTTATTTTTTAAATCTTATTAATATCAATTTTAAAAATTAATAATATTTTATGCTGTTATTTTGTAAAAAAATTATTTATTTTTTGTTAATTTTACCATGAATTCAAATTCAAGTCGTTGTTTTTTAAATCTTATTCCAGCAAAAAAAATACACTCCAAAGAAGTCATGAAAATGTAGAATTCGCGATATGGAAGTATTGCAAATTTGGATAATTTCTAATTAGTTTTAAATATCCTTGCCACTGCAAGAAGTTCTTTTTTTCGATTACCAATCACCGAATTGGAAGCGATGCTAGGACAAATTTCTTTTTCGGTGTTCTATAATGGTTTTTCCTCAAGGAAAAAGGATAAAAAATTACCCATTTGCACAATTTTTTTATGCGAATTTAAACTCAAAACTTTATTTTCATGTAAATTTAAGTGAATAGATATAAACTTAGAAGACTTTTAATAATTAAGCTATTAAGTTATTTAGAAGAATATTAGTTGATAAATGTTCTTTAAAAAATCGATTTTTTTAAAATCATGGCGAGTATTTTTTAAAATTATAAAGGAAATAAAAATTTTTTCTTGCTTTTGTACTAATTATCTGCATATTTTTAATATAGATTTTTTGGAAGCAAAGAAAATGTAGCTCCTTAAAAATTACTTCAAATTTTTTATACTGGGTTAAAATCAATTTTAAATATTCTCTCTTACAATGTAATTTTGTGTAATAAAAAATTGCACTTGAGTTTTGTTGATCTAAACTTGAACTCAATTTCAATATTCGTATCGGTATCGGAATCGGTATCGGCGATATTTATTTTTAAATATCGGTATCGGTATCGGATCGGCAAAACGGCGTATCGTTACATCCCTAGTAAAAACCTGCTTTGTTTGACGCAATTTTTTTACTGGGATGTTTTTAAAACGGGTTCAAAATTTTTATTGTTGTCTTTATTTGGTTTGATAAATAATTATGTTTGACTTATTATTTCATTTAATTTTTGCTATCATCAATGTTGGCAACCTGATAAAAATATGAAATTGTTTGATTTGTTTTTTTTAATTCTGTAAAACATTTTTTTTATTTCAAATTATTACAAATTTCTGCATTTGAATTTACGAATTTCTTTGTAGGACCTAAATTGAACAAATTAACATTTGATTCAGAGAATTTGGTGTTTGCATTGAAAAATTATTTTTTTCCTGTGTACGATATCTCCCGAAACGTTTCATCGATTCAGATCAATTTTTCAAGTCATAAGAAGTGACTGAGTATAACAAATCAATTTGACAACAAGTTTGGATAGTTACACTGTGCAACAAAATAAAAAATTTTCAAAATAACAAAGTTCTAGCGACTGATTCTGGTAGAAGAGAGCACAACAAAATAAATGTGTATCGGTGTTGACGTCTGGGACTCATTTTAGTTCAACCAACCTTTTTTGCACAATGTTGTAGTGCTTTTAGGTATAAGTTGTGTTCAGCACTTTTACGTAAGCCTCTACGAGGAACATTTTTGTGAAACATTGTAGCCCCCCAACTCTTTGTTGTACCAGTCTGAAAGATCTTACAAAAATATTCGTCATAAAATTCTACTACAAGTCTTCAAAAACACTTCAGCTCAAAATTCAACTTTAACGCCAGAAATAAATCAAAACTTAAAATGTATTTAAAGAGTAATTTCATACTTATTTATAACACTGTACAACACAAACAAAAAAAATAACACGGTGGCAATGACTAATTATTTTGGACCATGTCTTTGGCTGATTTGAGCTATATATGGTTATTTTGAACCATATATTCAATCATAATATGTTGCTCTTCGATTGTAGTTGCCTCAAACATGTTTTTTCTTTGTGTGTAGTTATAGTACTTAAATCACAATTAGTAATCTGTATAGGAAATCTTGTAAGCCTTAAAAAAATTTTGTGAAATATTTTAACCCTCTATTTCTTCGTTGTATGGGCCTTTTTTCACTTAACAAAGGGACAAAAAAAAACTGAAATGTTCTACAAAGTAATTTTTATAGGTCTTCAAAGCCATCCAAGGTATAGACTCACCTTCCTACTTAATCACAATTAATACTCGGCATAGGAAATATCTTAAGCGTTACGTTTAAGGTATAAAATGTGTTCAGTGCGTTGATGTAAAACACCAGGAGTAAAATTTTTGTAGAACATTTAAGCTCACTATGTCGCCACTGAAGGGGTATTTTTTCGCCTCTTATTTAAGACAGGGACAAACACACCCATACCACGATGAGTTAGAGGGATAAAATGTTTTATAAAAAGTTCCTTTGTGGTGTTTTGCATAAAAGATCTGAAAACATCTTATGCCTTAAACGTGAGACTTACAAGATATCCTATGTCTAGTCAGTATAACTATGTGCAAAAGAGGGAAACTTAACTCCCCTAAAATGAATGCCCGATATAAAACGCAGATACACGTACATACATATATATTGTTAGTGTCCTTTACCATAATCAATTAGAGCCTTGTAATTTAAAAAAAATTATTTGATATTGTTGTGCAGTATAACTAATGCCAAAACATTCCACAAAACCGCCAGCGATTAATACGGACTTATCCTAATGCACATCACGGCACCATCCTTCGTGGTTCATGTTACAGAATCGTCGTCGAAGTAGAAGAATTAATAAATGGCTACACAACTTAAAAAAAGTTAATGCCTCTACTTGACACCAGAGGAGCTGCAATACTGTTCTATTAAAAATAAAAAAAAATGCGCAATAGCAGAGTTGTAAATGAATACAGCTTTCTATCTCTCTCCCACTTCACCATCTGATCCCTTTCCCACTTCACCACACTATCCCTTTCCCAAATAAGGTAACATCTTAATTAATTAACTAGTGGGCCATAATTGATTTCTCATATCCCATTTTTTTAAATTTTAAAGATGTAAGGAGGTTGTACAATCTATAATCTTCTATTTGAAGAAATCTGGCATCACATTTCTGACACCAATATTGTGATAAATGTCATCAATAAGGCGAATAATGATGCAAAGCTGATGACAAACGTCATATTAATATTTGTCATATTTTAGCTGACATTATTAATAGCTGACAATACTAATGCTATGACAGCAACGACATCAATTTGAAGAAACTTTTTGTATATTATTTATTAATAGGAAAAATATGTATACTAATACTAAATATTGTTCTAAGTATACTAATACTAAATATTGTTCTTCTTATTGATGACACTTACATAGTTATTATATATATATATATATATATATATATATATATATATATATATATATATATATATATATATATATATATATATATATATATATATATATATATATATATATATATATATATATATATATATATATATATATATATATATATATATATATATATATATATATGTGTCGCATCAATATCAAAATGAATGATATTTATAATTCTCATAAGATAACATGACACTGATGTAAATTTTAACACCGCAATCATGACACGTGTCATGGACTCAAAAACGAAGACACTTGTCATAGTATAGATGTCAAATTACATCATCGTTATGACGGTTTTCCTATAAGCGCATTTTCTCGCAAAGTAAAACCTTATAATAATCTGTAATCTGTTAAGTAGAGGTATTTAATATTCACGCTGCGAGAACTGGTTCCGAAATCCGTTGCTAATTTTGACCTAAACAATATTGGTATTTCATTTTTAATTTCTATCCGCTTGTCCGTTTCTTTGTTTTAGAGTATCCCAGCAAAAACTTGGTAATGAGTTGTCATTACCGAACAACATAATTTTCAACCACAAACTACACACCTTCTGAATTACTTTACAGTAGTTGAACAATTACTTACTAGTAATTAAACAAGCCATCTATTCTCTTATTGGCAGAATACTAGTATATCTGCTTATCATATAGACAGTTCAACACCTGGGGAAGCATAATAAATTTTTTTAAATTGTGTTCATGTTTGTGAAAACAAGTTTGAAGCCCGTAACAAAGTAGTTGTGCAGTAGCTCAGTGAGTAAAACACTTGGCATAAGGTAACACAATAACTGAGAACGGCACGAGTTCAATGCTTAGCAGAGACATTTAATTTTTATTGCATTTTGTTTATTCAATACCTTCTAAATATTGAAATTTATAACTTATTATTTGTAAATAAATGTGGTAAGTACTCCAATGACATCGCCATGTTAAAATAATTGGTTAAAATGCTAAAGTAGAAGTAGCGAAGGGTATGTTTTTTTTTAGCATTTTAACTCATTACTTTGCTATCAAAATTTTTTCTGGGATATTATTTCTTCAAGAACAATTAAAATTTTAAGTGTAATATTTTAAAATTTCAAAAAATGTTCGACTTTCTCGATTCAACTTCGGGTTTTTTGAGAATTTTGTCTTTCGATTTTTTGACATTAGCTCCTAAATATTGCACAATAATTTAAAAAGGGCCTTCATAAAACAAATGCTCTAAATTGCAAAATCGTAATTTGAAGGTTTTACGAAAACCTTCAAATATTCTCTCTCTCTCTCTTAACTTATCAATTTCTAAAGAAACTCCTAATTTTTTATTAATATCTATATTTTTTTATAGCATTCGATAAATTTTCTATTGCAAAATTGCGTAAGATGAAAAACACAATAAACCTGTTTAACGAGGCGTATGAAGACTTAAAAATAAATTGAGATTGTTTTTCAAATTTTGTATGCTTCATGAAATTTTCTAAAGCCGAATTGCATACAACTTACTTCACCGAAGAAAACAAACAAACAAGCCAACAAACATGCATCCATCTACCTTCACAGCTACAACTTTTACAATAAAATAATTAAAATTGAAAAAAACTATAGCAATAAAAAGAGGTGGCAAAACCAGTTGTTCTAGTTCACCTTCAACGTCCTTACAACTACTGTGTTATTCATTGAAAAGAAAATCGAGTGTTTAAAAAAAAGCACAAAAGCAGCCATTATTAATGGAAAGGAATTAGAGCAGAGGTGCTTAAACTGTTGAGGTTGGGTTACTCTGGCTGATGAACAGGATAGGACAGTATAGGACAGTCAGCGACACATTACTGACATAATCTAGTCTTTCTTGGTGCGATTACCTAGAAGGTGTTATATTGTCTCTTCCTCTTCTTCGTAGACATCCTGTATAAATAAAATTTCTTAGAAAAAATAATAGCGCCATCCATCAGATCCAAAAGTATCCTATATGTGTCTCAACTGAAATCAATTGGAGATTATCCATTCCGACATGCGTTCCATCGCGCACTATCCCCGTGAGTATTGCCAACCAGAAGTGCAAGACATTTTCTTCCAATGGCTAAGATATGTTTCGTCTTATTTATTTTTATTGGCGGCTAAACAACCCTGGAGTCAGTTGGCAGATGCTCAGCATAATACTTATGAATGTGAGTTCTATAGTATTATAATGTGCAAAAGGGAAGTCCAGTCTTTTGGCAACTGGATGCGGGATCCTGATTGGCTTATGACTGGCCAGGATGATGACTAAACAGATCGTGCGGCAGATGACTGCAGGTAACAACACGGGAGGGAGTATCGTGGTTCGAATTCCATGTATTTTGGTGGAAAACCTTCACGGACTGTTAGCTAAGATATAACAGTAAGTCCTCCGACAAGGACTCGGAGTTGATTCAGATCATGCATAAGCCTGTGGAGCTGAAATGAAAGAGAAACCGAAGAATAATTTTTGACTGAAAGTTAAGATGGACAACGATTGGCGGAGATGTTATTCCTTGGTTTCAGTGATTCTGACACCGACGACTCGGAGTTGCTTGGACTCGTAAATACGTAAGAAGCTAAGACAAAAGAGGAACTCACTTAAGGATCGTTCAAACATCATCTGACAAAATGGAAAATCGTGGAAGATGATGTTTGCGGACTGTGTGTGGAGGTGTACATGTTGTGTTACTGTCTAGTCCCGACTAGCATTATACCGAAAAAGACAACAGTTGTCTGCCAGAAATAACTAAAATCTGGAGCAAAAGCTTGTGTTGTCGCGTTGCAGTAGCTGAGCTGGTAGGCTGTCCTAAGAGTTAGATGTGCCAACAACTAGTTATACTCGAAAAGTGGACCAAGAGAGCAGAGATCTGCTTCGATATTCATAGGCAAAAAACCCTGGTATCCACCAATTGTAACTGCGAACCATGTGAATGTGTCTTCCTCAGCCTTATACACCTAAATCTGATGCAGCAACTCAGGAAAGTGAATTTTCCAAGACAAAGTCACGTTCATCGGTCATTTTGACCTGCTGAGGGCTTTGTTGATACCAGCTGTTTCTTTGAGAATCCCAATTTACAGACATGATCGCCGGCAACCACATATCGGTTCGAAGGACTATAAGTAATAAAATTGGAAACCGCCAATTGCCCTTGGTGTCTCCGTCTGACGAAATAGGGCACAATACTCCACTGCAGTTTTTAGGTTTCCTTGACGTTTGCCTTTCGCTGCTGTAAGCTTTGGAGGCAGAATGTAGTTCGTGCTCGAAGGACCTTAAACAAGTTTGCAATATTTCGTTACAATTGCTTCCTTTGAAATGCCTTTACTAGGGCTCTGCACACCTTGTCCAGCCTAATTGTCCTAGCGTAATTTAGAGAAGCGCCGTGAAATCTAGCACCCAGGCCTGCCATATTTGCCGATTTATCGTCATTTTGCCGTTTTTTTGCCTCAAAATTATCAAAGTGCCGATTTGCCGATTTTTGCTCCAAAAATGCCGATTTTTCGATAAACACTTAAAACAGAGTAACTTTGTTTGTTTTAGTATAATTTATTAATTATGGGCTACACTGGAATTCTTGTTACATTAAAGACACAAATATTAATCAGTCAGCGCTTCTACTAAAGGGTTAGGTTTATTTACAATTAACAAGGACATTTTTTTTCGACATGTCTAACGTCAGATATAAACTGAGACTATACCAGACAATCAACCAAGTTTTCTAAAATCCCCTCAGACATTTGGCAAATCAGTCGGCAGTTTTCTGGTTCGATGTTTCTGCAATATTCTGAAATATTTTTCGATTAATTTCCTTTAAGACATTTAACAGAACAGTCTGCACATTTTCTGTTTTAAGTGTTACGACTATTAGCAGACACTTCCGGACTAGAAATTCTCCCAATACTCATATTGGGGTCCGATTGGGAATTCATGTGGCACACCCAAAAGGGTTATCCCATTTGTGATTTGATCGGGAACTTGTTGGGACAGCCCATCTACAAATTAATGCCTTAACATAAGTTCTTCCCAAATGGGAAACTATTGGGAACTTGTTGGGAAAATCTAACACAGATCTTTAACCATATATTTTGCTCATCTTCAAAAGAGATGATTGCTACATCCTTTTATCCCTTGGATAGCTTTAGCAATTTTAATTCAATATTAGAGTTTGATATTTTCCCGATGTGAGCCAATTTTTGCAAGGTTTTGATATTTTCCCACAGGAAACCAATCGGGTCCCAAATACGTTTCTGCGTTACATCGGAATTGGGATCCCAGTTAGATCCCAAATGTGTTTGCATGAAAATTTCTAGTCGGGTTCTGCATATTGTCTGATTTTAGTTTGTGTAACAGTTTTCATTTATCTCTTTAGAGTTTGCGCCTAAATGTTTGATTTTTTAAACTTAGAAAATATGGGTAAATGTTTTCTTATGAGCAGCCATTGGCAGCAGAAAAATGTATGCCAGAAGAGTAGTCAAAGAGGTCTTACAACATTCTGATTCTATTTGCGAATTTAATACGACATTTCTCATAAATTTAAAATTTTAGCTCCGACTTTTCGCAGATATTTTCTAATTTTTTGTCAGACATTTTTCCGACATTGTTCAGACATGTCGAAAATTTCTTTCGAATTTTCCCAGAATATTCTTCCGAATTTCTAGAGAATTTTCTGAGACATTTCGGCAAAGTTTTTAGAATTTCCTCCGACAAAGAGTTCCGATTTTTGTCAACAATTGAATTGAAATTTCTTTTTCTATTTTATTTTCACTGATTTTTATGTTATTTGTTATATTATAAACATTAGTTAATGCTGAATTGTTTTGTTTTGTCATTCTTTTGTTAACAAAAATATGTTTTATTGTATTTAAAATAAGTATTTTGAATTTGCCGATTTATTGCCGATTTTTCAAAATTGAAGTGCCGATAATGCTGATTTTTTCTGAAAATATGCTGATTTTTTAAGAAAATCATCTGGCACTCCTGCTAGCACCCGAAATCCTGAGGAGATACTCCATAATTCGACTTAAAAGAAAATGTTTTCCGATAATAATGTAAATAGCATAAAATGTATAACAGTTTTCTTTTCGAGTTATACGCCAGATTGAGGAATCATAAATATACACTAGTTGATTCTCCTGTTTGTCTACGTATGAATTAAATTAATTTTCTATGCTCCTTTATAACTTCGCCAGCATTCTTTTTGTTTTCCAATCTTTTTCATGGGGCTCTATACGAGTATGGCGTAATTTGGGAATCACGGTGTTAAAGGGAGTATTTATGGCAAAAATATATTAGTTTTACATGACTTAAAATGCATGCAAAAATGTTCTTCAAGAACTCAGCCACAATCGTTTTTTTTTTGCAAGTAAATATAAAATGGTTGTTGATGCACAAGGAAACCTGCTATACAGTTATGAAGTCTTGTTGCTAAGCTGCATGTGTATGTTTGCGCTTGACTCAGGCGTATTTCTTTCACTTTGACTTTATGTAAGTTATGTTTTTAAGGCATCATATTTGACAAAAGGGTACGTTTTGTGCCAAAAGCTTTGGCGCAAAGCGTTATATTTTTTATTAATTTCTTAAACGGAAATTTCTTTCGGAAATCTTAATGTTTTTAAGCTCTATTATATGCGCGTGTAGGTATTTTAATCAATTCGGGCTCATTCTCAGCTTTTACAAGTGCATTCGGGTGAACTTTATATTTTAGACATTCACAAGTAGGTGTATATGGATAATGAAATTAAAAAAAAACCCCGTTTAGCAGTTACGGTTATGAATACGCTCCTTACCAGAATCATTTTAACCAAATTCTAAAACCTTAACCATAATAATTCAAGCCTCTTGTAATATTTTGCGCAACAAAATGTTGACATGTGCTTAAGCTGTGTTAATGCAATATACGAGTACGGTATGACATACACATACGAGGGTTACTCTTCATGTTATTTTTAGGTGAATCAAGCGGAATAATTAAAATAGCACGAATTGTGGTTCCAGGGCTTGCCAAATGTTAAGACCACAACACAGGATAAACACACTTCCAACACACAAATTTCTGTTTCTTTACTATTGGTTCCCCTCGTATCCAAAGTATATGGTGTCTTTTTTTGTGCTCCAATTATTTACGGTGGGTTTTTCACTACAAAAGAGGCATGCCAACATAAAATAGTGCTAAAATTATAAACTTAGAAAATCTGGGTGTAAGTTGAAGTAAACTTAAACTAATACAAGAACAACCCCATTATGTTACTATTAGAGTTGTTAATTATTGTAGTTTAGCCGCTATCGAATAAAACTTCGCTTCTTTTTATCAATCGATTGCATTATGCATATGCATGGATATATTTTGGTCAATGAAATACTAAAGGCTACATTTTTGAAAAGTTCTTAATGTCCTTTTATCCTTAAGAGTGATAAAATAAATAATGCAACATGTATACGCCCTGCCCTATACTCTCTTATACGATGCAAATATTGTCAACATTAAATTAAAGATATATTTTAGTAAACCTTAATCTCTGAAACTTTGAGGCCCTTAAAAAAGGGGAGAAATAAAATTTAAAAAAATATATTTTTGCTCCATGAAGTAGTTAGGTTGCTCCGCTTCTAGCGTAGCTTGAATTGTGAGACAGTTTTATATACAAATATCCCAATGAGAGAAATATGTCGATTTTTTTTACCAAGAAAACTGAAATTTTCATAAAAATTACATAATTAAATATCAGGCTTAAAAAAATATATGAAATAAAAATTTCCCTGAGGGAAATTTTTTCAACTTCAGGAATTTTCACCTAAAAGCTATATTTAATGCATGAACAATTAAATTAATTTTTTTTTGAAACAAAAGTATGACTCAAAAATTTCCTTATGAGGAATTTTTAAGTTGAGGACTTTTTAGCAAAAACTTCAAGTTAAACAGTAAGTCATAGCCACCAGAATGATAAAATTAAATAGCCATAAAAAATAGTTTATATGCAATGAAAATTTCCCTGTAAGGATTTTTTTTAATTTGAGAATGTTTTAACAAAATTATCAAATAAGTTCGAAATAATAATATTAAATTATATTAAATTAAAAATTTTAAAAATCCCCGAAGAAAATAGATCATAACTTCAAAACGGCTAGACCAATTTTCTTCAAACATAGGATAGAAGATTTTGGATCAAGTCACCATTCATACAAAATTTACTTAATTAAAATCGATTGACCAGTTTGGGAGCTACGGCGTCAAAGACACACAGATTCTACAGAATACATCTGCAAAAGATGTGATATCTTCTAAATGGCTGGACCGATTTTGTTTCCACTTAGCTAAGAACACTGTGGTTCAAGTGACTGTGTCACACAGACACACACTACAAACTTATAACACCCCTTTTTTGGTCAGGGATTAAAAAAATATTAAAAAAATTGTTGGCATAAAAAATTTGAAAATAAAAATATTCCAGAATTAAAATATTTTAGTTTGAAAACTTTTCGCAAAATTCTTATTCATCTTTGTTGGTGAAACAATAAAATTAAAAAGTTACTTTACAAAACTTCTAAGAAAAATTTCCCATTAGAGGATATTTATAAAGCAAAAAAGGGGTTTTTACTAACTTAAAGGGTAAGAGTGTTTAAGACAGGAATAATTCAACATTAAAAGGCTTAATACACATTTTGCGAAAGATTAAAAAAACTTTAATCCTTGAGGTCCTCTAAAAATTAAAGAAGAAAAATATTAATCGTAGCTAGTTTGTTAACTTTCTAGCGTAATATGTGCTGGCAAGCGTATAACACGTTAAAACCGATATACTCGGCCATGTCACAGAGTTCAATTCCGTTCAAAAACGGAATTCAATCCACCCTAATATGTCAAGCACTAGCTGGAGCATACCGCAGCATACAAGCGCCGACAACAGTCTGGACACACCTGACAAATTTGTGTTTTATATTTAGACACCAGCTGCTACAAAAATGGGGTAGGTTGAATTCCGTTTCTGAACGGAATTGAACTCTGTGACATGGCCGACTAAATTCTATTTATGTATAAAAAATTAAGTAGTAAACATTCCCGAAAGGGAATTTTTTTAATTCGAAAATTTTTTTAATAAAAATCACAATAAGAAAAACTTATTGACTCAAGAAATATTCGAATACTTTGCAGCTTTGAGGCCCTTTGAAAATGGAACAGTAATTAAAAGCTAAAAACATTATATGACATACAGTGCTATGTACAAATATCCCAATAATGGAAATTTTTTAACAGCTGTTTTGAAAAAATAAAAGTTTTCCAAAGGGATATTTTTTTATTTAAAAAATTTTAACAAATCGTTATATTCACTTAATGAGCGGTAAAAATTAAATAAGTATTTTGAAAAAGAAATATGAAATAAAAATTTCCCTATGAAGTTTTTTTTATAATGTAAAAAATTTTTATTAAAAACTAGATATTTAACCAGTAAAAACGACAAATATTTGAAAATTATAAAAAATAAAAATTTCCCTAAAAGGGAAATTTTCAAATATATATTTTTTTAGCAAAAATTCATATTTGCGCTTAGAATCATCGTTCTGAATTGTGAATTTGCAAAAATGTTATGAAATAAAAATTTCCCATTAAGGGAAATTTATTATCTGAAGGAAATTTTGAAATGTTTGCATTATATTTGAATTAGTTTTAAAAATATTAAATTTTAATGAATTAATTTTAGTTGAAAATGATTAAATAAAGGAAATTTTTTTGTTGTAAATGAAATATGTAATATTAATAACTTTTGAATAAATCTCACATTTGCTGAATATGTATTTACCAAAACTATTTTCAAATATACATAGATTATTCGGATAACATTTTATTCGAATATCAAAAATCTAACTCAAAAGCTAAGAAATGAAAGGTAGAAATATATACTCCTGAAGGTACATAAAATACGGGCCAGAAATGAAATGTTGTTTATAGATGCACGTACCATTTTCTTTCGTGTTTGTTATTCTACAGCTAACAGCCGCTTATTTCTTTCCGGCTTGCAACAATAATAGCAACAGCAACAGCAGAAACAACAATAAAAATCTTAACATTTCTATCATACATTCTATTAAAGTTTGCATTGTTTATTGTTGCGAGAAGAACGAAGGCATTTTGTGGCACGTTAAGTAAGTGATTTAGAAAGGGAAAGGGAAAGGAGCGAGAGAGCAGCGATAAAAAATGAAGCTATTTCAAGACTAATAAAAGAAATGTGTGGTAATGTAAGTTTCATAAATGTTGGTTGTTTAGTTGGTTGCATTGTTGATATGTTTTTGTTGCATGTATCCATTACTTTTAGACGGGGGAAAATGTCTTATTTCTTTTACCTAATAATATATGTGGTGCTCAGTTTTCTATATATTTTTTTATTGTAGGTTCTTTTCTAGTTTGCTGGTGCTGTTGTTGGAATTTTTTTTATTGTACGTTCTTTTCTAGTTTGCTGGTGCTCTTGTTTGGATATTTTTTTGCCGGTTTTTGTTGTTGTTGTTTTGCAATTTGCAAGTTAACGACCGCGGAAGTATATATACACGCGACTATGCCACAACAAGCACTCACTCATTCACTCACTCACCGATTCATTCATTCAGTCATACATGTGTTTTTCTTGTTTGATTATGCATAATATGTGTGAGTTGTGTGGCAATTGATTGTTGCTGCCTGCCACTACTGCTGCTGTTGTTATTTTGTCAAGTGATTTTATAAAATTTTCTCTTGTTGTACTATTGTTGGAACATTTATTTCTATTCTTTCCAAGCTTACATTGCGCTTATACACACGCACTTGCACACGATACAATTTACGTGGCTGCCGTTATTTATTTAGCTGTTTAACTGCAGCAGGCAGCTTTAAAACACAACAACTGCAGCAAAACAAAAAATTTAAAGTCTAGAATAAGTAGTTGCTTGGAAAAGCGGTTGCAGAAATAGTTGTTTACCAACGAATTAGATCGAAAAAATTTCAATATGTACCTACTCATAAAAAGTGTATACGAAAATATACTATAATATTGGTTAGATATGTATGGGAATACGAGTGTTACCATTAACTCTCTCTCTACTTGGGATGTATTATAAACTAGTGACACATTAAATTCCTGGTTTAATTTTTATTCGATCATTACTTTTCAGTGTGTATACGGAATGCGGTTTCTGGGAAGCATATAAAAAATTAATTGAATATAACTTAACTCTGAAAAAATATATGTATATCTAAAGCTGTTGTATATTCAAAAATTAACCGCAGTAATTGTGCAATGTAAAACTTATTCCATTTCCGAGCACTAAAGAGTGCAATCATCTTCATATAAATTTTTTTCAATAACACTACAACTTGTCTATCAAACTGCAATAGAAATAAAAACTAAACTTTAAATAATTATATAGACATTTAGCAATATAAATCAAATGAGAGTTTTACGATGCATATGTTTACTCTGAAAAAATGCAAGTGTATATCCATAGAATTTTTTCATTAATACTATTTATCAATCATTATTATTTTCCCCCAAACTTTTTCACTTAAGCTAACCCACAACAAGTAAATATATACTTGAAACATAAATTCTTGAAAATGTCTCGAATAAATTGATACATATTTGGCCAATTCACAACCTGTTGTATGTGTTGTATATCGTATAAATGTTGTTGGTAATTTCCAAATACATAAACATTTGCTTAGAAACATGTTTATATGAAAATTACCAACAACATTTTTACGATCTACAACACTCACAACAGGTTGTGAATTGGCCAATTGTAAAGAAGATGTTAATTTTTAGTTTTGCCTTATAAATACATTATTGTTGACATAAGGTTGACTAATTGTATAAAAGTTGTAAACAAATAAATATATTCATATCGAATAAAATTTTTTTGTTGTGTTGTTTCTTATTTGAGAGTCTGTCTATAAGCATACGAGTTTCAAAACTTTTCAGACATGGTTAAACATCTACTGGTGAGTTGGCATTATAACATAAAGAAATGCAGCATATATATTAGCTAGCCCACAACAAATAAATACTTTTTTGAAACCATTATATTGTTTTTCGAAACAACTTTTATTTTTCAAGTTTCAAGACTGTATAACAAAAAAATAATAAAAAATAGATAAAAAATATGTATATATATAACATGGTTCATACGACTGATTTTGGTAGAGGGGACAAAACACAAATGTACGTGTATTGGTGTTTTGAAAGATTACATCTGGGATTAATTTTAGGGGGAGTTATATTTCCCCCCATTTTGCACATATTTATAGTGATTCGGCATAGGAAATCTTGTAAGCCTTAGCTTTAAAGTATAAGATGGCGATATAGCGGGCTGAAATGTTCTAAAAATTATTTGCAATACAATTTCACTATAGGTCTCCAAAATCTCGCCAGAAATCGTTCAAAACTTTAAATGTGTTTAAGGGTAAATTTCGTACTTATTCACAATTAGTACTCAGCATAAGAAATCTGGTTTAAGGTATAAGATGTGCTCAACACTATATGTAAAACACAACGAGAAGTATTTTTGTGGAACATTTTAATCCTCTAACTCCTTGTTTTATGCGTCTTTTTGCCATTTTTTTTTCAAAAAGGGGCAAACAACTGCCCTTCGGGAACAAATGTTCTACAAAAATGCTCCTCGTTGTAATTTACATAAAAGTGCTCAGCACATCTTATACCGTAGACGCAAGACTTACAAGATTTCCTATGCCGAGTACTAATTGTGAATAAGTCCGAAACAATAGTTATAGTGACTCGGCATAGAAAATCTTGTAATTCATACATTTTAGTTATAAGACGTCTTCAGCGTTTTTATGTAGAACACTACGGGGAAATTTTTTGTGCAACATTTAAACCTTCTAACTCTTGGATGCATAAGTCTTTTTGTGCCTTTTTTTGAAAAATGGGAAAAAAACTCCCCTTAAACGACGATGTAGCAGGTTGAAATGTCATACAAAAACATTAGTCACAAGATTCTACTACAAGTCTTCAAAGATACTAAAGCGCGAAAATAAACTTTAACGTCAGCAATAAGAAGTAAACCTTCAAAACACTGATACGCGTTATTTTTTTTGTGTTGTATAATGACATTTATATGTTTTAATTAGCACATTTTTAATTTTTATTTTTCTATTACAAATTAACCTTCTTAAAACTTTTGGAAAATATATTGCTGAAAAAAAGAACTTGTTATTTCCTGCTTTTTATACTTAAATCTTTTTATATCTATTATTGCTAGACCATATATTTTGTTAGATGCTTGTTAGTTTTTTTTTTATTATTTACAAACATTTACATTGTCCTCTTTAATTATGTACAGCACGACAAGTATGTAGCAAATTGAGATATGCAATGTCAACACTTTATCCTGTTACAAAACCAGTAATGGAAAAAAAGGAAAAGTGTTACGTACAGCTGCGGTAAACAAATAGCACTATAGACAAGCTTTGCCTTTATAAATATATTTGATTTCCACTTTACTAATTGAAGGGATCTTGTGACACATAAGTAGAATGAAACAAGCATTTTCTTTACGGAAACCTGATTTCTCCAATACAGTATTAACTTTTACGTTATCTTAAACGGCTACAATTTTTTTTAAACAGAGTTTCAATGTTCAGTACATTGTGCCAGACGTTTTTATTTTTCCTGGACTTTTTTGAAAAAGTTGCACTTTTTCATAAAAATTTGCAATTTTTCACAAAAAGCTGCAGTCTTGCACAAAAAGTTTCACTTTTCTTTGATAAAGTTGCACTTTTTTTCGAAAAAGTTGCACTTTTCTGTAATAATGTTGCACATTTCTTTGAGCAAGTTGCAAGAGATAACAACAGTTTAAAATTTAAGACCTCCAAAAGCTTTTTGAATATAACGTTTTCAGCGTCAATGTTTTGAAATTTTTTATGCCTGTTCTGTTATACAACTCACAGATCAATCTCTAATTGTATTCTACGATTCTTACCAACCGGGCAACATGTCTTATATGTTATACGCTCTAAGAAATACATTCTAAACTATCCAACATAAACAATCTCTGCATCAAAATTTAGTGGCGAAATAAAAACAAAAAATATTCTTAAATGATTTAAGGAAAAACACAAGAAAACACAGAACTTAATTTTCTCAAAATCTGCTAGTCTAAGCACAAAAAGTCTCCTCTTCTCTGCATGTTAACACAAATAGGAAAGAAAAACAAAAATGTGGTATGCTATATTGTGATGTGTGCCCAGTAGCCAGTAGAGTTGGGCAGTTCGTATATTTAACTAAATTTACAGTTTTAATTAAAACATTCAACCACCCCAGTCAGTCAAACAGGCATCGATAAATACACCAAAGGAAACACTACGCCCCAAAATAATTGTGTTACATTTTCACAACTTACTTTTAATTATAATTCAAATGCTGTAAGAATAAAACAAAGAATAACAAGTAAAACTAAATAGTACAATCGCTTTGCAATAAAAAAAAACACATTTGCTAAGAGTAACAAAAATATAAAAAAAAAACATAAAACTAAGAAATATGAAAGTTTAGGTTGCAAAAAACCACAATAATTGTTGACTGAGATTTTTGAGCAAAAATGCAACATTTAGAGCATAAGAATTAGAAATGGTTTCGGCATATAAATTTTGGGTTCTGAGAACTTACACATTATTTTAATGTGAAAAGAAACAACTCAAAGGACCGTTCACATATTACTTATATTCCTTCGCAATGGACTTGTGGTCCTTCGGAGCAGGTTTATAACATAATAATTAAGCAAAAACCAAATTGAAGAAAAACACAGTCAACTTTAAGTGAAATTCTCAAGAGAAAGTGACAAATTTGATAGAATAGGATTGAAAATGAATGGACGATTCCTTAAGAGGTATTTTTTTTACCAAAAGCAATTTTTCCACGTAAAGTAACCAAAAACTGCGCTCCTTCGAAGAATGTTTTATAAAAAAATTTTACCCCTACAATTAATAGATTCATATTGAGTATATTACATAAGTTGTTTGCTAAGTTTTTTTAAACGTCTTTCCTTTATGTTTTTGTAATTCTCATTTCCTCTTTGACAGTTTTTATATAAGCATACGAGTTTAAAAACTTTTCAAAGCATATTACATAATGGCTTAATGATGAATTGCCTTTAATACCAAAGAAATTCTTATAACCCACAATAAATAAAGTTTTTTTAAAATATTTTTTCTTAATATTTCATGGTCCTTAAAATTGTCATAAAAGTTTCCAACGTTTAATCCGTCTCCAACACCAATCCGTCTAATAGTTTTTAGTCTACATATGTATTTATTTTTCATTTTTCTAAAACAGAATTTCATTTACAATCAATCACTCACTAAAGGTAAAGAGCTATATAATTTTTTGTGGATTTTTTTTACTTGTTTCTGCATGGTAGAGATGGAAAACTATCGATAGTGTCATCATGGAAAATTTTCTATATATAAAACAAATATATCGATTCTAAACTATCAAAAGTTATACTATCGAAACATCGACGATACTATCAAAGATTTATTGTTATCAGAGAAAGCACTAAATATGTTTGTAAAAATTCTAAATAAAACAGTTTTTTAAAGAAACTAGAACTTTTTTTCATAGTTCAATAAATAACAAAAATAAAATCCTTGTAACATTTCAATATAAGAAAAATTTGTGAGTTCAGTGATTTTTAAAACCAATTCAACTAACTGACGACCGTTGAAAAAATGTCTAGCACAACAATAGTGGTGGAGAATTTACTATCGATAGCGCCAAAAATATCTATTCTTTTCAAGTAATAATCGATTGAAGGACAAAAACATCGTTAGTCACAAAAAAATTAAATATCGCTACTATCGATAGTGCCATCGATAGTTTTCCACCTCTACTGCATGGTTAAAGTTTTGCTTGATGATTTTATTGTATCCGACAATTTAGCTTGACGGTTTGTTTGTTTGTTTGTTGCGCCACTACTGCTGACAACGCAAAATTTCTTCTTTATTTAATGCTTTACCGATTCGACAATGTGGAGGTAGTAAACTGCATTCTAAACAAAAGACTCGAAAAATAAAATAAAGGCTTAAGAGAAATTTTATATGTATGCATATATGAGTATAGTATACCCGGTTGGACATTCAACCATGTGTAAAAAAAAATGAAAAAAGTAAAATATTTCAGGAAAAAATTAAATATTTATCAGTGGTTGTGCACTATGGCCTGATATCGATAGAAGGATTTTTTTAAATTTTGTTTAGAAAATTATTGCAAAATTTTTAATTGTTAATTTTGACTACGACTATCAAGGCAGACCTCCTGCTCCCTTAGTACACTCACAATAATCACCCTTATCGGGAATAAGACGCAAACATTGTGCTCACGTGAAATATTTCACATGAACAAAAAATAGCGAAAAAAGAGCAAAATAGTACACTAACACAACAACAACACAAAATGGGCGATCACATGAACTTTTGTTATCGATAAGGGTGAATAATGCAAGTAAATAAAATCAATTTAAATTGTTAACTTACTGTTAATGTAAACAATTTTTATTAGTTAAAATAACTTTTTAAAGTTATAATTGAACAGCTAATGTGGGTAAAGCTAACCAATTCAAATTGTAATTTACTGCTAATGTAAAAATTTTGTTTAAATTTTTATAAAAAAGTTTTTATCGCTTAAAACTAGCGCTTAAATAATTACAACGAAAATAGTTATGTAACAAAAATTACTATTACTGAACTGCTAATGTAAAATGCTGTAACAATCAATTTCAATGCATTTTTCAAACTTTTAATATTTTACGGAATTGTAAAATATAAATTTGGGAAAAACTACATAAAAAAAATTATTTGTACAAAAAAAAATTTACAATTTTTATGGCTAAAATAACAAATTAAATTGTACCCAATTTTTGTGGTTAAACTTACAAATTTTTATGGTTAAAATTACAAAATTAAAATAATAACAACAAAAATAGCTATTTTACAAAAAGTACTGTACTCAAATCAAGCACGGGAAGTTTCCAAGTCATGTCTACACTCACAAGATTATTCCAGTAACGTAATGTAAAGCATTCCGTGCAGTAATTTTTAAATGAATAAACATTTAAAATTCTAAGCAATCTTCTTTTTAACTGATTCTAATAACATTCAATAAAAAAAACTAAGTACACGTTAATACGGATTTTCGGTTGCTTTTAATATTGTCTGTTGTTTATGTTATAATAAATATCAAAAAATTTTAAATGCATAACAATGAGTAGGTTTATGTTAACTTCGTGCTGCTGGCTTACATACTATGCTTTAGCCGTGTGGTTGGTGCATTGGGTTTCAAGATAGAAGAAGCTTTGTTCGATTCCCAGTGGAAATTAGAATAACAAACAGCGAGTAAAAATATTAAATTAATAAAATAATAATTAAAGATACGAACGAACTAATAAGCCTTTAACATTTAAAAATAAAGCAAACATTATATATATTTACGGAACGTGGGGTTGATTATATAACAGTAAAAATAGCTGAAACAAGAAAACATCTTTTATTTTTACGGAAGTTGCGATTAGTTCTTGTGACAGTTAAATTGATCGAAACAAAAAAAATAATATTCATTTTTTACGGTTTTAAGTCAGTAAATTTTTTTAACAATTAAAATTTAATGAGCTTGTTGTTAAATTTAAATGAAAAATAAGTAGTCCGGTCTACTTTTTTAATTGAATTTTTGTTTATTTTATATAACATATTCGCTTAATTTTACGTACAGAAAATTTTGAGTGTGTGCTTATTTTCTCAAGACTAAAAAATCAGCGTTGTCAACTCGGTGCTTTTAGTTTTAGTGCTTGAATATCTACTGCGGTTACCGTTACAAATCTAATTTAATATTCACATGTCGAATTGGTTTACCTTTTGCATTATGGACTTTGTGATGATCAACATATCATATGACTCCTATCTAAAATTTCTAACCCATAGTGTCCGTGTGTCTGGTTATACATATTAGGGAAGCTCATTATCTAATAGTGCATTTACACCAGAGCGAAATCTAGTACTTACGAGATTTTTACCTAAATCTAGTTGCTTTTTACTAGATTTTCCATACAAAACGAAATCTACTACGCCACCAGATTTTGACAAAATCTACTAAAATCTTGTAGTACTTATTTATACAACCGTGGTTTTGCTCATATAGTACTAAAAAATACTAAGCTGTTCCAGAATACATACCTTATAAGGTGTGCGCTGTAGTTCTTTTGCATTTGACGGATCTTTTTTTCTATGCAGTTTGACATTTCACAATAAAAAAGGTCAAGCAACTATCTCTGTTATGGAAACGAAATCTTGATAAATGTCAAAAAAGCCTTGTGTAAACGGCATAGATTTCGACATAGATTTCAATTGAAATCTACCAGATTTCGCTCTGGTGTAAATGTAGTATAAGCAATAAATGTTTTAGATATATGATTTTGAACATATTGACATTTAATGGAATCTTTCAGGAAATATACACTCTTGCGCGTACTTCTCTGGCTAGGACTGCCATAGTTTCAGATTTTTCCCAAAAACAATTGCAGCAATAATTAAATTTAATTACAAAATTATATCAACGATATTATTGCACAATTTTCTAAAAAAAATAGTTTTTTTGGGTAAAAAATTTGAAAATTCTGAAAATTTTCCGCTCTTCCTTTTCACTGATTATGAGTCGCCCTAATAGGCATTCCTAACCTTTACACGCTATTGTTTGTTGGGCAGGCACTTCAATTTAAAGCAATTGCAATTCCAATTGACCACCAACATGTCGAGTGCAACAATCATTTATTTTTATTGGGTGTTGTTTTTATTGTAGAGCACTTTTTTTTCTTCCAATCCTTTTTGTGCTTTCAATTGCCTGCTGCTGCTACATATTTTGCTGTTGTAGAATTGCTTGCTGCCTTTCAACTCAGCTGTTGCAGTTAAAGTTGCTTTTCGTTATTTTTTCCAGGCACGAATTGTTTTTTGTAAATTAAGGTATGAATCATTAAAATGAAATATACACATGTGAAAAAGAAAATAAGAAATAAAAAGAAGTGGGAGTGCTTCAACGAATTGTGGCACAATATTTTTATTTTTTTTTTTACTTTTCTATTTGAATGTTAAGAGACTTGGAAAGTTTGGTAATATATGGATGGATGGAGGAAGGTAAGAAAGGACATTTGTATAGGAAAAAAACGGTGTATGTAGACATCATTGTTTAAGTGCAGTAAAACGTTTTTTACGACTCTATATTATAGAGTTTATAAGGTTAAGCTGGGTTACGCAGCTGGTGGAAAAAAGAAAGGGTTGAGCTCTTTTGGTCCGATATAATGTTTTTCCATTTGAGTTAGCTCCGCAAGAAGGGTAGAGAATATAAGGTCAATTCTGAATAGCAATTTTGTCACTTCCCGTTGACACCACGCCCTAGATGGACACATGTGGCAATGCACACACCTCCTGCGACGGTATAAAATAACTTCCCAAAACGAAAATAAAAAAAATAAATGGAAAATGTTTAGAAACAAATTATGTTGCTTATGCTGCTTAATGGCTTCTCTGAGTAAAAACTTGCTGCCTACCAGTCCTTTTGGGGACTCCACCTCTACGTTTGTCGCATTAAGGCTTCCCAGAGAAGAAAATCCTTGCTTTCTTGCAAAGGCTTGCTAGGCCGTTATTCGACATACCCAAGGAAAAAGCCCTTAGTCCCTGCCAGAGTGGGGCTAGGCAAGAAATCTTTATTCAGCGAAGCAGCTATTATTTGAATGTGAAATTAATCAACAACAAACTATTGGATACTTATTTTGTAAATGGATATATAAAGAAATAAGTCGCCAAAAAGGAAAAATTAATCAAGTCCTATTAAAAATCGTTGTTGTTGCATCCTGTACTAATTTTGGCGACTTATTTCATTTTTTGGGGAATTATTTCATACCGCCAACTTTTCTGTACGTACTACTGGCAGCTTTCTGTTGCAATGCAATAGCAGATCGGAATTAAGTCTCCTATTGAAGACAAGACCCCTCATGTGTGCTCCTGTATGAGACCTTGACAAACTCTGTTCTAGAAGTCTTTGCTAAGGAAAGCAACAACTGCTGAGCACCGTAGATCAGAAGGAAGCCTGAAGAGGTGATTCAAAGGCGATCATCATCTTATTAACTCCTCCAGTCAGTCGCGGATCCAGGGGAGGAGGAAAAAAGGGATATTTCACCCTCAAAAACGAATAAATGTACTTCATTTCTATGGAGTTTCTAAAATAAATTTTGCAAAATGTTACGTTTTATTTAAAAGTTCGCCTCCCAAAGTTTAAGCTGGATCCGCTCCTGCCTCCACTAGATGCATATCATTTATGCTTCTACACGTTTCCTCGAAGTGGTTGTTGCTATTCCAAACTAGGAACTCTGTTAGAGGCCCTAGGTATCAGAATACGCCTGTATAACAAAAGTTAAACATTAGTCCCCCGGAAAATAGAAGATCAAAAAGAGTAGAAGAGAAAGTTACGGAAAATATTTGAAAGAATGATGTCGGATAGCTTCTGTGTATTAGAGAGTTCATAAGAGCCACGCCAGGAGGGAACTCCATAAGAAAACCATTTGATGCTTTTAATAAACGAACTTAGGTTAGGCTATGTTGCACAGGTTATCAGTTCATAAATTCAAATCCAGCCCACTTGGGTTGTAGTTGGTCCCGTGGTGCTAACTGATGAAAAGACGTATAGAGAGATAAGGTTACTTCTACACTTCCCCGTTCGGATGAGGGCTAAAAAATCCGGACGACCGGATAACCGCATTCGCATTTGGATAATTTTGCTAAATCTTGCAGCAGCGAACTGTCCCTGGAAGCTGCTCTTTTTTCCTTACTAAGAGAACGTCGTGCTGGTCTCTCTAAATTTAAAAATATACTGTAATTACGTTGGGTCAATATTAACCTCGATACCGAGCAGGTGATTACCTTAAACCATCTGCTGAATTATTATTTTGAACATTTCAACAGGACACCGACCATTTCATTCGTATCTCGAATATAACTTCGTGTTCCGCATTTGACCAGTTCATCAGCGACAATATTTTCGGAGTATTTCGAGAATTGAATGTTTCGCTATACCGTTTAGAAATCTTCGGGATTCATACACCAATCTGGACGTTGTATAAACACCTGGTACCCCATTTATCGCACCTTAACTGTTGCAAAAATTTGGATATACTCACTGTATAACCATCCTATAGTACCTCACCCAGTTTGATGCACTTTTTTGTGACTGACATTTTAGCCTCTAGCACGCCACATTGATCATGTGTCTTAAACCTTATCCTCTCTTGGTAACGGGGAACAAAGACGCCTCCTCCCACTCCAAAGTCTGATTTGGATCGTTCCGTATAGATATCGAGTACTTTTTGACCATGACAATAAATCGTAGAGGACTTGCCTGCTATTATTATAGCAAATCTTTTTTTCGGGTAGAGGTATGAGCGATTCTTTCCGATATACCTGTTAGGAAACCCAAAAATCTGGCATGTTCTCTGTCAGCTCCCTCCCATGCACTAACCGCTTCGGGTCTGATCGCTGATTTTATTGCCAATGTATTATTGGGGAAAGTGCTTTTGATAAGGTAATGCGAGAAGTACCTGTGATTATCAATGCGGATGTACGCAGAATCCTTTCTATGATCTGACACAAGGTGATTTTGTATAGTCCAGTACAGTGCACACTGCTAAGTTTTTTCTTTTCTGTAGAAACAATCAGGGTCTTGGCAGGAATCGCATCTCCCGATTAATAGACTACCACACTATCCACTACACTACGGAAGTATTCAGTTTATTATCATGATGAAAAATTAATTGATGCTGTTTTAATTTATTCCCCAAGTCTTCCCTATATCCCTTCTACAGCAGTATTTTGCGATCTCTCCTGAACGTAATGCCGGGCAACCTAAATACAAGGTGCATCTTGGGCAGCTTTATGCTGAGACCACTTTCGAAACTTCACCTGCGGATGGTTTTTAGTGAAGATTGCGGACGCTGTGAGAGAGTATGCAGGAGCTGCTTGCCGGATACTGCAGCCGCAATGTCATCGGCATATGCCACAGTTTAAACATCATGAAGTCAAGAGAGAAGACAAAACATATCCCTGTGGAGTACATCGGTTAGCTACTTTATAGATCGTGGCCCTGTTAATCAATAATTTTAAAACTAGAGTTATGGCCGAATGATGGACATTCAATTAATCAACGAATTTTTTTTTTGATGAATTCCATATATAACATTTTTGTGAGAATTCTGAAGCATCTTATGCCCGAGATTTAAAAGTGTGGGTCTGTTCTTTCCTCATGTTTATCTTGAAAAACTTTGTCATCATTTACTGGAGATCAGAATAATGGATTGCTGCAAAGGGCATCCGCATTTACAAAGGTATTAATTATATGCTTTAATCCTTTGAACAGGATTATTCCATGCTTAATTCTTTCTTTTACTTTCCACTCCCTGCAAAATTGTATGGAGTCATGTGCATGCCGTTAATAAATCACTTGGAACTTTAAATAAATGTATAGTGACATTTAATAAATATGTCTCGTTAACTCACAGCTTGTTTTATTTTTGAAATTAGAAATTTTTTTGCAACTACATTTTACAAACTTTTATTTTCAAATTTTTTTTTGGCAACAACTAACAAAAGTTAACAATTAAATTGAATATTTTGCACTCGTTGCAATTGTTGCTTGCTATTCTCTAAACTTAATTGCAAACATGATGTTCAAACAGTTTAACAATCAGCTTAAATAACAATCCATAACAGAAGGTATCATTGACAGCAACAAGAGAAGCGAAGCAACAGCAAAAAAAAAATTACAAAATTTTAATGTTGTTATTATGCTGGTTCATTCATGGGTGTAACACAACACTAAACTATGGATTTAAAATGCATCCAACGAACGAACGAACGAACCAACCAACCAACCATATTATTATTTTACATGGTTGCTTTTACTGAACAATTTTTTGTTTTTGCTCTTTTTATTTTAGTTATTAAACTAATAATAATTATCACCACCATCATAGTCAACCTCATTGTCATCAGCATAAATTTATACACAAAATTTTTTGGAATCATTATTGTCATGTTACACAAGTTTAACCATGGATGAGCGATGAGTTTTGCTATTTTTTCCTCTGTTTTCCTCTTCCTGCAATTTGTTGTGTGCTTAAGTCCCTCCCCACCACAACAACAAATGACATGACATACACTTGTTGTGTAAAAAAAAAACAAACTAACAGACTGCATGTCTGTGTGTCTCTCGTTCCGTCTGTCTGTCTGTCTAACTGACTTTAACAATGTGTGACATAAAACATTTTTAGCATTGCAAATGCTTGTTTGTCTACTTGTATTTTCCTGTTTGCAAGAATTATCAAAAAAAGATAGAAAACAGCCCCGACTAGAAAAAAGACTGTAAATAATTGTTTTGACTGGAAACAAGGGCGTCAAAAAGGCGCCATCACATTAATATCCCAGCAACAGCAAAAACAACAACAATATGTACAAAGAAAATCACAAAATTCAAAATCATTGTGTTATGAAAGGAATAACAGATTTTCATTGGCCAAGAATTATGAATGTTCTATGTATGATTTTTGGCCATGTCAGTGAGAAAGAACGAAAATTTAAAAGAAAACTTTCTAATTTTAACATTGAACAAGTCACTTTTTTCCATTGTTGAAAATGTTTAGGACTTCGGCAAGGATATTTCCAAAACTCTTGAATTGTTTTTGATTTTTTAAGAAATTAGTTATTTCAAAAGTAAATTTAAGGGACGTATATTATATATCCTCCAAGAATAATTTAAATCAGCTTCAAGCTTATTTTTTTATTCTCTGTAAGAATGAAAATTGTCCCTAATCATAGTTACAAACAAAGCATACTTTAAGGGTTCTAAAGTTTACTTTTGTTAAAAACTTACATTTTTTCTACTATAGACAGGTAAACATGTACTTTAAACGTAAAAGTTTGTTTTATATATAAAAATGGCTGAATTTGTCTTTAACATGCTTGGCAATTAAGCGGCTGCTAGACAGATCAATATCTAGCTTCAATATATGTATGTGTTTGTGTGCGTTTATTGTGAAAATCAAAAGCATTTTGATATTCTTCAATATTTCCCCTCCGTATATGTGTAAATAATTTTTTGTAATCAAACGCACACAAAACATTTTAAAAATTTTATGTGTCACCCTCTTAAAGCTGGTTCAAATTAAAGCGTACCTACTTTTTGACTATAGTAAGAAACTAGTTAAGAACAAAATATTTACTTAAATTTGCGTTTGACTATGCCAATGTTTTTAATTAATCTAACAACACCGTTTTGAAAGTTTACATCTATGATTCATTATAGAAGAGTTGCTATGAACAAAGCAAATAAATACCAACACAATTAACAGACAATTTCTCTTAAATTTAATATGATTTTCAATCAAAATTGCGACATGTTGATTTTACATTGGTAGTCTTTTCTGTGTCTTTTTGATGTGCAAACATCTATACGCTAGGGGGTAAAAATCTTTCACAATACAATCACAAATTTTGAGTAAGATTAATCTTACTTGAGTAAGATTGTAATAACGCGGTGTGAGCTGTGTATGAGTGTATTAGTGTAATCATACGGACAACAAAAAGTACAGAGAATCTTAACAGCTGCATAGAAATACATTAACACTGGCAAAGGGAGCCTCAAGGTCAAACTCCTGCAGTAAGGTTGTACGTTTGTTGGTTGGTGCTGTGTTTCCGTGTTTTGAGTGAGTATTTCGGCGTTGCCGTTTTTGATTTTTGCCGGGAACTTCTGGGATTTATGGGATTTTGTGTCCAGATTTTCGGGATTCAGACCCGGTTCGTCTCGGTTTTTGAAAACCGTTTTTTCGGTTTTACCGAATTTGTTGCTGAACTTGGTGCGATGCAAAAATAAACAGGCCTTAAACTAAATCGACGACAGTAGCTTAAAAATTCTCTCATATTATTGTTTATTTTGTTTTGTTCTTATATTTCGTATGAGAAATGTATGATCTTTTATTAAAACACGGCAAAATTGTTGAGAGAATGAGTAGCTAAAACTGAGAGCATGAGAAAAACGTTCTCAAAATAAAATAGATTCTATCCCATGACTGCTTTTTACTGCGTATGATTAATGACAATTTGTATGGACAAACTCGGCTAGTCCCAGTTCCGTTTCATCATTAAGGCTTACAAGCTTCCCTATGCCGAGTACTAATTGTGAATAAATACGAAATTAACCCTTAAAGATATTTTAAGTTTTGAATAAGTTCTGGCGTCCAAGTTGGTCCTGGACCCACTGTAGAATTATATGGTAAATTTCAGTCCACTATATTGCCGCTGTAGGAGGTTTCCCCCTTATTTAAGAAAATGACAAAAAGGCCATACAAATAAATAAAAAAACTAAAAAACACGCTTTTATAAAAAATCCAACTAAAAAATAAATTTTAATACACTTGAATTAGGAATAGTGTAAAAAAATGTATTTTATTGTAAAAAAAACGTAGTGTGCTTTTTAAGATATTATCAAAATGATAATCCTTTTACTCATATCTGTCAATAAAATATTTGTAACTATTGACACCATGCAACCCACGCTTTTTTACAATAAAATAAATTTTTTTTGACACTATTCCTAATGCAAATTTATTAAAATTTATTTTCTAGTTTTTAGTTGGATTTTCTATAAAAGCATGTTTTTATTTATTTTTTATTTTTATATATTATTTATTTTTACTTTTTTAGTGATTATTTGATATTTACATCTCTATTAGCTATTGCATAGCAGAGAGGTGTTTCACTTTGACGGAATCTGCAATTGTCATATGCTCCCTTACTTATTAATAAATGAATAATTTCATGCTGACGATGACGGCAGGCTGTGTGTAGCATGCAATAGTTAAAATCGTTACTTAAAACAGCTTTCCAGATATCCGATTATTATTAATTAATTAATAATATAGCATGTAATTACTAACTACTTTGTATGGGGAGTACCCCTTTACTCGCAGCTATCCTTCCAGTTTCTTATCTATGGTTGTGTCTTGTCTTCAAATTAACTCATACCAAATTTCAAAGCGCTTGCTATTATGGCTTTCAAGAAATCAGATTATTATTAATTACTTTGTATGGGGAGTACCCCTTCCCTCCAACAATATTGTAACTATCTATGTATTTTATCTTCAAATTACCTCATACCAAATTTGAAGACTTTTCCCATCGTAGCATGCCATATAGCATGCAATTACTAACTACTTTGTATGGGGAGTACCCCTTTCCTCGCAGCTATCCTTCCAGTTTCGTATCTATGGTTGTGTCTTGTCTTCAAATTAACTCATACCAAATTTCAAAGCGCTTGCTATTATGGCTTTCAAGAAATCAGATTATTATTAATTACTTTGTATGGGAAGTAGCCCTTCCCTCCCACCTATCCCACCAATATTGTAACTATCTATGTATTTTGTCTTCAAATTACCTCATACCAAATTTGAAGGCTTTTACTATCGTAGCTTTCTATATAACATATAATTACTAACTACTTTGTATGGGGAGTATCCCTTTACTCGCAGCTATCTTTCCAGTTTCTTATCTATGGTTGTGTCTTGTCTTCAAATTAACTCATACCAAATTTCAAAGCTCTTGCTATTATGGCTTTCAAGAAATCAGATTATTATTAATTACTTTGTATAGGGAGTACCCCTTCCCCCGCTCCTATCCTACCAATTTTTTTACTTATTTCTCAGCTTGCTTCCAAAATAGTTCATACCAAATATGATTACTGTGACTGCTGTAGCTTTCAAGATATAAGATATTTTGTTAGTATGGGTGTGGCACAACCTACTTTTATATCCATCAGATTGTATTGTCATCCGAACCTAATGCGTGTTTAAAGTTTCAAGTTGGTTGTATGTCTTGAAGTTGGTGAAAATTACGTTGCAAGTTTCCGTTACATACTAACATACATACGAAGCTAATAAAAGCGTATTAAAAAGAGTTACAGTCTTAAAATGTTTTACGAAAAATTTTTTCGTGGTGTTTAAATAAAAGTGCTGAACACATCTTATACTTTAAACGTAAATCTTACAATATTACCTATGCCAGGAAACTATAACTATGCGCAAAGGTTGGGTGGCGGCGGGCGAACTTTAAGTCCTAAAATAAATTCCGGAGATAAACTTTCAAAACGCCGATACACGTATATATATATATATATATTATTATTATTTTTTGGTTCCAGAATATATGGTTCGAATCATGGTATTCTTTTTGTATAATTAGTGTATGTATAGACGATTATTGATTGGTGGTGATGACGTGCCCCAATTTCGTTCTTATGCAAAATCAGCAAATTTACCCTTCTTCCATGCAAACCATATCAAACATTTTGTTGATTAATTTTTTTCCCAAAAATCTGAAACATTAAACCATGCTTTGTATTTCAATTTGCCATTATTACATATTGTGGTTTGACACGACATCACCCAGTTGCTGAATTATACATTCCCTGTCGGAAAATCACTAGTCGACTACAAAAATAATCAACTTATAGTTAACTTTTGTTAGACTAACGACCTTTTTCACGATGTATGATTAAAATTTAACGTGGACTTTAACGGCAAGCTAGGCATACAAACTTGTCATTAAAGTCCACGTTAACTTTTGATCGCATATTGTGAAAAGGGGGCTAAAAGCTAACTACAATTTAATCCAGAACTGACCCAAAATCAAATTTTAAGTTGAGTACATAATCGGGTTTGATGAGAGCCAACAACTTTACTCTCAGCTACTTTGAAACTCATTTCAAGTTTATATTAACTTTTTGCTATTATTATTTTAAATGGCAGCTTAGCTGGGTTGTCAGCGCGTTGACTATAAAACGTGTGATACATAGTTCGAACCCCATCAACATCTTTTTGCAAATATACTAACTACCAGGTGACTTAAATAAAGTAAACTTTAAGTTAGCTGAAAAGTAGTGCAGAGTGTGACAATTGACTACGGCCTAGAACATCGCAATGTTAAAATACTCGTAGTTAGGTGTTTCCATTTATAAAATAGTCCAAGTATCAGTCAGCTCTAGTTGCGAAATAGTTAGCTTGAAGTTAATTTAAAGTTAACTCAGTTTCCGGCAGGGTTTATACAAATGCAACAACTCAGTATGTGTGGTTGTGTGTGTAGAAGCCATAATTTGTATCTAAATGATATTAATATTTTATACACACCTGAAGAGTTGTGGAATTTATTTTTATTAAAAACAATTTAAATGTCATAAAAACAAATGTAAACAGGAGATATTTAAATTTCATATATAATTTTGTATTAATTGATGTTTGGGTTTGGATATCAATTAATAATAAATCTCTTTTATAGTGAGCGGAAGGAATGGAGAATTTTAGTAATCCGTCTGGATCTATAATTGAGATTTTATTATAATTACTCCAAAAGGTAATTATAATAACGAGTTGAGAGGGGAAAAGAAAATACCGGGGGTTAGATTCTTTTCTATAGTATTGGGTCTATTTGGGTTTCTCACCTTTTCTCATAGAATAAGTAGGTATGTAGGTATGTATTTCGATGATTAATAATTATGTAGATTTATTTGTAAGTATAGATTTAAGTAGTTTAATTTAAATAAAAATATTTTTGTCTTTAAATTTATATATAAAAATGGTAAGTATATAGGTTTCAAAGCGTAGCTAAGTCTTCCTTATAGTTTGGCGGTGAAAATGCAAGTAAATAGAAATGGTTAAGTTTTTACAAAAAGATGCATCGGCCTCCCTCTAAGGGAAACCCGAATACAGACGTTATTGGAACTTAACGAACATTAAGTACTAAATTAGTGTTAACAATTCATTTTATAAAACAATATTATAAAGTAGCGATTATTTCAAGTTTAGTGTAATTTAGAAATTCATTGATTTTAATTAAATTTTAGGTAATTGATACAATTGAAAATAATTTACAATATGTATATAAAATATGTATATATTTTTCAGTGAGTGTTCAAACTTGTTTGGACAAATTTATTTATTTATAAAATTTAATGATGAAATAAACAAAATAAACTACTTCAAGTAATTAAATTGATGGAACAAAAAACCAAAAACTTTTAACGCACAACAAGTAATTTTCAAAAGTATCACATATATTTGGGACTATAGAAATCTTTGTTAAAAATTTGCTGCATTGAGGCCCTATGCTCCTTATAGGAACTAAAGGATCTAATATATATACATATATATATATACATATATAGAAATCTTTTACTTGGGTTTTCTTTAGAAGACAGAATATTAAAAGAAAATTAGGAAAATTTTCTTAAATTATTAAAAACTGCTTTTAAAAAATAAATTTATTTAGTTTCAATTCATTATCAAGACATGACCATAAATATAAAAAAAGAAGAAAATAGATAAAACAATAAAACATACACAAATGTGTATTTTATGGTTGTTGCTACTTTTATCAGAAGCACTATTATTTGTACATGCTGCCAGCTACTTTCTTTTACTTAATAAAAACTATCAAACTTAATTTATCACTATATTCACTCTACGAAAATTGTTCAGAGATCCAACAGCAAGCTTGAAAGGAATATTGCATTAATGTATAAACAACAAAAATGGAGTGTATGTGTGTGTGTGTTCATTAGTTTTTCCCCAGAAAACTATTTTTCTATTTTTTTTATATTTTATTTTTCTTCGTTGGTCTTATCATGATTGTCGAATAAGTCAGGGATGTTGGAACTGCTATGGCAGCAGCAAAAATATGTTTGCTAAGAAGTCATTTTATCGTATCTTTTGATGTTGCCACAAAACAGCTTCAGCCAACATAAAGTTTCTTCTATGCAACAAACAAACTTAGAGAAAAAAAGCTCATCTGTTTGTATTCTTCAGTAGTGGATGAAGAAAGTACTTAAGTACGTCTTCTCGTAACTGAAGTAACCTCAAACTATTTGCTCTGGTAATTGTCTAATTATGCAAAATTTATTTTACGCAACCACTAGAGTTCACAAAACTTGTTTAAAGTAAAAAATATGCTACTTTTACTGTTGATACTATTACAGAGTTTTATTTTAGTGCAAAGTGGATAAATTAATAAGTTTGTCAAAAGGTTGAAGAAGATTTTTGTTTTTTTAAATTAACTGCATACAAACAATCCTACCGAAATGCTTAATGAAACTTGTTGTTAACCGGAAGGCATATAATTGTCATATTTGAAACTGTTTCAATAATTTGTTACTATTTGAACAGTTTTATGTAAAACACAACGGGCAACATTTTTGTGGCGCATTTGAACCCTCTAATTTTTCGTTGTATGCGTCTTTTTGTCTCTTTCTTAAGTAAGGAGCAAAAAACTCCCCTTCAGCGCCGATATAGCGGGTTGAAATGTTCTAAAAAAATATTCATCATAAAATTCTACTATATGTCTTTAAATACACCCAAGCTGCAGACTTAACTTTAACGCCAGAAATCATTCAAAATGCAAAATGTATTTAAGGGTTAATTTCGTACTAATTCACAATTAGTACTCGGAATAGAAAATCTTATAAGGCTTACATTGTAGATTAGAATGTGTGCAACACTTTTATTTAAAACACCACGAGGAACATTTTCGTAGAACATTTTAACCCTCTAACTCTTCGTTGTATGGGTCTTTTGATCCTTTTCTTAAAAAGGTGTATGAAAATCCCCTTCAGCGGCAAGATAGCGGGCTGAAATGTTCTACAAAAATATTCACTGTAAAATTCTACTGTA
Organism: Panzeria rudis; assembly: GCA_956483635.1. Lineage (NCBI taxonomy): Eukaryota > Metazoa > Arthropoda > Insecta > Diptera > Tachinidae > Panzeria > Panzeria rudis. The sequence goes on from OY101448.1 coordinate 181,249,963, forward strand.
GGTCTTTAAGCTCCAGACTTAACTTGACCGCCAGAAATCATTCAAAACTCAAAATATGTTTGAGGATTAATTTCGCAATTATTCACAATTAATACTCGACATAGGAATTTTTATTAGGTTTATTTTTAAGGTATAAGATGTGATCAGCACTTTAATGTAAAACACCATGCGGAACATTTATGTAGAATATTTCAGCCCGCTATATCGTAGCTGAAAGCGACAAAAAAGAGCCATATCGCGAAGGGTTAATATGCACTGCAAAAATTTTCCTCGTGGTGTTTTACATAAAAGTGCTAACCACACTACCTTAAACGTAAGACTTGAAAGATTTCTTACCCCGAGTACTAATTGTGAATAAATATGAACGAAATTAGCCCTTAAATAAATTTTAGGTTTTGAATGATATCTGGCGTTTAAGTTGCGTCTAGATGTTCGATGTCTTTAAATACCTATGGTAGAATTTTATGGAGATTTTTTTAGGACACTTCAGTCCGCTATGCTGCTGCTGAAAGTTGGTTTTTTGTTCCCCTTTCAAGAACGAGCCAAACGACCCATACAAATAAGAGTTAGAGGATTCAAATGTTCTACAAAAATGTTCTTCGTGGTGTTTTACATAAAAGTGATGAACATACCTTATACATACATAGAAAAAATTATCACAAAAAAATTTTTCAAACAAAAGTTTGTCTAAAAATAAATTTAATTTTCAGTAAATGTTCTTTACATAATCAATGAATTGTTTGTTTGACTCTTATTTAGGACGCAAACACCAAAAACAACAAGAAAAACTGTATCGTAAGAAAACAACCACGATGACGACATACACACAAAAAACAACAAAAACAGTGATAGCAAAAGCAATGCGATTGTAGCAAGTTTGTTTACTGAAGATTTTCAAATGAATCAATTCGTTAATGTCGTTGCATTATGTCTTATTCATTTTTTAGAGTCTTTAGATCCATGTGGACCATATGAAAATTGTAGCCTAGGATCCACACTTTTCGCAAATATAAGTCGCATTGTTCAATTGTATTTGTGATTTTTTTTTTACATAACTTTGAAAATTAGACTTAAGTAAATTTTTGACTAAAATTTGAACTTAAGTAACTTTTTGACGATCTCTGAGAGATTTTGGCCATGTTTGCGCACATCTTTACTTGTAGCCCACGTGGATCATATAAAAATCTAGCCTAAGATCCACAGTATTCGAAAAGATATGTCGCATTGTTCAATTGTATTTGCGAATTTTTTTACATAACTTTGAAAATTGGACTTAAGTAAATTTTTGACAAAAATTTGAACTTAAGTAACTTTTTGACTATCTCTGACAGATTTGGCCATGTTTGGGCACATCTTTACTTGTACCCCATGTGGACCATATGAAAATTGTAGCCTAGGACCACAATATTCGAAAATATAAGTCGCATTGTTCAATTGTATTTGTGAATTTTTTTACATAACTTTGAAAATTTGAACTTAAGTAAATTTTTGACTATCTGTGAGAGATTTTGACCATGTTTGGGTACATCTTTACTCGTAGCCCATGTGGACCATATGAAAATTGTTTCCTAGGATCCACACTATTCGAAAATATAAGTCGCATTGTTCAATTATATTTGTGAATTTTTTACATAACTTTGAAAATTGAGCTTAAGTAAATTTTTGACTATATCTGAGAGATTTTGGCCATGTTTGCTTTAGATAAACATTGAGACTTGAACAAATTTAACAAAGTGAAATTTCATAAATGCCTAATGGATGATGATGATGACCAGGACAAAAATTTTTTTGATATAATATAAAAAATCCAGTAGATCTTTTTGTTTGATTAAGCAAACTATTTTGTTTAATATTTGTTAGTATTTTTAGACTAATTGTTTTATAAATTCAGACAAAAATATTGTTTGATATTTTTCAGCAAGTCCAGTAAATCTTTTTGTCTGATTTAGTAAATTGTTTTGCTCACAATTTGTAAATATTTTTAAAGAAATTGTTTTATAGATTTAAACAATTTGTTTACTGAAAAAAACAGGTTTTTTTCAATGAAATTGTTGAGATATTTTTGTCTATATTTACAAATTTGTTTGTAGGTCCGTTTCTAGACAAAATATTTACTTTTTCTTTGAATCCCTTTACAGAAAACGAAATTTAATTTTTTCTGTGTACCTACATTAAGCTTAAAGTTTACAAGATTTCCTATGCCGTGTCTGTATAACTATGTGCAAACGGAGGAAAATGCAACTCGCCCTAAAATGAATCCCAGATGTAAACTTTCAAAACCCCGATATTTTATTGGTCTCCACTGCTGGAATCCGTTGTAAGAATCTAGTTATTTGTGGCGTACAGGGTAATATTGACATTGAAGCTGTACCTGCATAAAAGCTCCGTGCACCTTGTCTTTACCTCTGTGGCACTATTCAGATCAACTTTTATTACTATTTTTGTGCAATGTGTCGTTTACCCTCGCATTTCATAAAAGACGACCATATTTTACTACTTAAATTATTCAGTATATTCATTAAATACACACACAAAATTTTGAAACAATTACTTTTTGCATTGAAACTTAAAATTTTATTATCCATTGCTGAGTAAACTGTTCACATAAAAAAAATCCTTGTATTGCACTGATTTTATGACTTTACTTTGTCTGATATTGTTGCATTGATGATATGTGTACTAAAAGTTACGAACTCATAAATATAGAAATTTAAATCCGTGCACACCACTCACTATATTGCCTTAACGACTCTGCTTTCAACATTTTTGCTACAAAAATAATGTTGACTTGTTGAGCAAAAGGGAAAAAAAGAAAATTTCTATAGAATAAAAATAATAAATCCCTTATTATTATTCAGTTTAAAGATGAAAGTTTTCTTTTTCAAAGAGTTCATTTATGTACGTTTGTAAAATTGTTCCTTTTATGTAACAAAAAATATTGAGAGAGAAGAAGAAAATTACTCTAAACGACCTGCTTCACTGCAAATTTTATTAACATAAATTCTCTATACATTGTTATTTCAACAATATTTGTCTTCCTTTTTTCTTAAGTTGAATAAAAAAAATATATATATCCAAAACTTTGCATAAAACAAAACCAATTTTGTAAGTTTTCTCTCTTCAAGACTGTGTTAACAATTCGTTAGTAAAATCAAGTAAAAGAAAACTATTGTGTAATATATGTACATACCTATTTCCTTGTTGTATGCACGTAATGAAATATTATTCTTATTGTTTTTTTTCTTACTTCTGTACCCTCAGCTTAGCAAAGTTATTTTAATTTGGCATTGTTAAAGTTTTATTATATATTACAGTTCAAACAGGATAAACTATATACATACATATCTTCTTACTTTATTTCTTGTTTTAAATGAGCGCTGTTGCACAGTATCTTCAACTAAAATATTAATTTTAAGTTTTCTGATTAAATTTTTCTATTAGTTGTCTGCTTAATATTTAACATCTTTCTTCTTTTATTGTTCTCTTTGCAGGTAAGTTTTATTCATCAACAACAATTATGCTGAGATTTAACAGCTGAATCAAACAGTTGTTTTGAATGTTGTAAGATTATATTACCTTTAGCTAAGTCTTATAATAGTTTTGCTTCATGAAGGAAGCGGGTTTGTATAATTGAACATTTATATTGATGTAAAATGAGTAATATCAAATTGCAACAGCAATTCATTTTTGTTCTCAATAAATATTAAGGTCGATGATGTTTTACGAAATAATGAATTACCGTTAAAAAAAAGAGTAAACTAATTCCTAGAAAACCTGTTACCTGTTAAAAAGCCGGCCTGAAATAACAGATGTATAAAATAACACCGGACGCAATAAGTCCTATAGTAATGAAACGAAATAAAATAATTAAATAAGTTCCAATCAAATTTAATTAGATATATCCAAAAGCAATGGAATTATGCCCTAATTAAAAATAAAATACGACCCAATTGATACTGAAATACCTCCCATGGATGAAATAAAACCCAAAAACTATGAAATAAGTTCGAAACAAGCTTATGAGACATAAAAAATATTATGGAGAAATCTTTTTTACACAGAAAAAAATATCATCAAACTGCAACCATCAATTCGAATTGTTAATATGTAATTTAAACTCAAAAATATATTTAGTTAATATAAAAAATTAAGGTATTGATACGACAAACACAGAAATTTTTTTGAACAAACTGAACTAACCAAACTTTTTGTTATATGACACAAAAATTTAACAATTTTTGAATATATTTTTGATTAAAAATGTCAACTAACGTTTTTGTTGAGACTTATGAAAAAATTAACAATCATCATTGTTAATATAGCAAATAAAAATTTTTCTAGTCAATTAAATTACTCAACAAAATTATTTGTTAAATTATATTATAACGGAATGCACATACGTAAAGGCCCTTTTACACTGTAATACAAGCTTTGAGATTTTCATTAGATTTTGTAAGACGAAAATCAAATCAAAATCAGTCTGACTGTGTCATTATATTTTGTTTCTACACTATCACTTTCCAAATAAAACGTAACACAAATAACTTGCAATAAGGCACATTTTTTCGTTATTGATTGTTTAGAAAATTTCCTAAAAATTATGAAAACCATAATACTGTCAATTTTCTTTACGTATTATTTGACAGATCATAACAATTTGTTTTCACAATGTTGGATTTTTACTTAAGGTCGAGTTTTTGATAAGATTAATACTAAATCGAATAGTCTGAAGAGCGCTTGAATGAAACATAGGAAATCAAGTTTTGTGTGTGTTAACTATTTGTGCATTTAATAACGAATTGTTCTGTAGCTGAGGGGTAAGAACATTAGTCTATTAGTCCAGAGGTCGCCGGTTCGATTCCGCCCAAAGGGATTTTAGAGTTTTTCGCGGACAAGCTTCGAGGGTTGCGATTGTGTATAAAAAAATATTGTTAATACAACAATTATGATAATTAAAATTTGTTGGGAAAATCAACAATTCACATTGTTGATATAAAAATAATCTCAATTGAAGTAATTTTGAAATCTACAAAAAAAAATTTTTTTTTAAATTTTTTTGTCAACAAATTCTTTGTTGATATATTTCATTGAAAATAGTTTTGTGATTTTTTTAACTTAAAAATCATTGTAGGTTGAAAATGAATTAATTATTTAATTGATATAACAAATAAATTATTTGTATTTACAAATCTTTTTTTTCTGTGTAAGCGAAGGCGTCTTTGGAAAATCCTTATGCCCGGCCGAAAGAAGCCAGTCTAAAATCTCTGTAGTAAGCGAAGCTACTTTTGGACATACTTCCGCATAGCCTCCTCTAAGGTATTTCCAAAACCAGCTTGGTTCACTAAAAAATTTTTGTATCGGAAGACAAAAAATTTGAACCGAACTGAATGCAGAAAAATATCAAATTAAAGAAACTTCAAAATAATTACATAAGTTTCCAACTTTTTTCCTAAAATTATTTTTTCTTTTCCAATTAAAAAAATAAATAAAATAATTAAAAAGAAAAATATGAGATACGGTTGACCTTGTAGGCTATCTATACCTAGAAGTTCCTATAGATTTTTAAAGTAATTAAAAATAAATAATGTTTAAAAAATTTTGGGCCGCGCAGTTCTTCTTTGTCTTTGTCAGATTCCACCGCCTATAGCTCCTTACCTGAGAAACAAATAAACATACCGATTCCAGCTTATATTACTGGCCAATACCTTTCCATGAATGTGAAGCAGTACCATCCGCGCAGGTCCTTTAGAAAGCAACTGTATGGAGCGTCCTAGAACTCTCAATATAATACACCATTTTAATATTTTCTGCTTTTAAGTAAAGGGTGAGCAAATTGAGGTTAGGAAGTAAATAGGCTGTCAAATGATGAAATATCAAGAATTGAACTGTCATCCTCTTGGCATTTATTTAGAGAAAAGTTGGGACATTTTAACCATGGAACGCTACACTCACAGAAAAAAATAGACAAGAATTATATTCAATAAAACCATGTTATTAAAAAAAAAATATGAATTTCAATAACATTTATCTTTAACATAATAAAATATTTCGTTGTAAGTATTTCTTTTCCATGGCGGTTATTTCTTTTCTTTTTATACATAAGTACTTAAAACAAGTTGTATCCCATAAGAAAATAAATGGGATATGGCTCAGCTAGAGAGTGTATGCTTTACGTCCGGAAAGCCCGGGTTCGTATTCCAGCCATGTCAACATTTTTTTAATTTATATATATATTTTTATTTTGAAATAATTTTGTTATCAATATAGGGGAATTCTTTATCACAGGAAATTTGAAAAAAAAAATTATTGAATACCGGGATTTTTGTTATCAAAAACGAAACTTATTTTTTTCTGTGCTCTTGAACAATGAATTTTAATTGTGAAAATTTACTATCAAAATTGTAAAAATTTTACTGTATCACTTCGCAAAATTCGAGCAGCTTTTCCTCGTAATCAGGCTACTTTAATTCTTGGATGAGTAGAACTTTATAAGCGCGAAGATGGAGATGTTTAGGCAAAATGTTGCGCAAAGTGCCTCTGGTGATATGCAATTGTTGCGAAAGACGACGAGTTGTCGTGAAATTTTCACCATTTTGATAATCAATGTTCACAACTAAATTCACTGTTCAAGAGCGTAGCGTTCCATGGTTTAAATTTCCCAAGTTTTCACTAAATAAATTCCAAAGGATGACAGTTCAATTGTTGACATTTCATCATTTAATTCCTAACCTCAAATTCGCCCATCCTTTACAAAACTGCAATGTTTTCTTTAAAAATGGGCTAACAATTAATAATATCACTTTATATTTAAAAAAATAATAATTTTTAAATTAAGTATTTTAATAGTTGGTGGACCGTAGTTAACAGAGGTGTAGAACATATTTAACCTACCGTTATAGAATTTTCTTTGAAATAAATCATGTATCAAAAATACATATATTTTGTTTAAATCTATAACACAGTTCAAATAAATAAATTTTGTTTTTCAAACAGATATCGACAAAAAATTTAAATGCCTTTTACTTCCTGCGAATGCCGAAATGTTTACAGTGCACTCAATGCAATTCTTTTCAACTCTTGCTTTTTGCTTCAGCACATAAATAACTTAATCATATTCATACATTATTTACACAATTTAAAATGTTTAGAATAATATTATTCCAAGATGTTAAGTGTTCTTTGTAATTAAAATACTTCAGAAACGAATTTATTGACTGTTCATATGGCAATTCTTTATAGCTACTGTTCCTTGGTGCCGCTATTGATTTTGCCTTAGTTTATAGACTCCCGTCAACATTTGCAGCATATTGTATATGAAGTCTTTTTATGTTATGTTTGCTTTATTGTTTTTGTTTTATAGTCTATATCACTTATGCAAATTTTTCATGACTTCCGCTATATACGATACCTTATTGTAGCACTTTTTGAAAATTTTTATTTCTACTGTATACTATTAAGTAGATATTTAGATATGTAAACGCTGTAAATGTTTGTATGAGGGCAGTTGGAAAATTTCTCTTAATTGATGAGACATGATTGGCGTCAGCAAAAGAAGCCTCTATAGCACGCGAAAAGCATGAAATTGAGGAGCCTTAATCGGAATAAAAAAATGCTATGATCCATTCACGTGCAATATTGTTTAGATTATGCAACTTAAGCTCTTGATGAGAGCAGCGCCTCTTGCACTATAAAATAGAAAATGCTAATGGGTCGACTATTTTCTACATACGAAATTCAGTTGGGTTACCAGTTGCCCAAAACAGTATTACGGATGACAACTGAAAGCTGTCAATCAATATCAGCTTCTATTTGCAATCCATAATGGTTGCAATCCATAATGGACCCATAAATGTACTTTCAAAACAAAAACTTAAATATATTGGCCCATAATCATAGTCATAAAGAAAGTATACTTTAAAAGTTTTAAAGTTTACTTTTGTTAAATATATGCTTTTAGTTTATTATAGACAATAAAAAGTACGCTTTACAGGCAAAAGTCTGTTTCAAACTTAAAAATTGCTGAAGTCGCCTTTAAATAGCTTAACACCACATTAAATAATATTTTTTTTTCAATTTGCAGTGTAATTGTTGTCTAGATAAAGGAAAATTCTCTTTCAACATTTTTTATTCTTATTTTAAAGACTGTTTAAGGCGCTTTCACATTGTAATACAATCTTTGAGATTTTTATTAGATTTTGTAAGACGCAAATCAAATCAAAATCAGTCTGACTGTCAAAAAATCTTAAAGAAACTTTTCTCATTACATTTTGTTTCTACATTATCACATTCCAAATAAAACGTAACATAAATAATTTGCAATAAAGCAAATAAATAATTTGCAATAAAGCAAATTTAGTATTTTGTTATTCTTCAAGCCGGCAAACAAATACACAACTGTTTTTGTTATTCCTATGTTTGTTTGTGCAAAAGACAGCCCTGATAAAATGAAAAAAGTGACTGTTTAGAAAATTTCCTAAAAATGACGAATACCATAATACTGTCAAATTTCTTTACGTATTATTTGACAAATCATAACAATTTGTTTTCACACAATTGGATTTTTACTTAAGATTTGAGTTTTTGACAAGTATTAATACAAAATCTAATAGTCTGAAGGCCACTTTAACAATACACACAAGTTATTTTTAAACATTTGCATTTTTTGTTTTTTTTTTGTTTTGTGTTCTTCTCTTTCTCTAATGTACAAAACAAGGCAGGTCTAATAGGTACAATTATTAGAGCAAATGATCATCAGCAGTTTTTATCAAGTCTGTCAAACTCGATGTACAAAAAATAAAAACTTGTGTATATATGGAGTTTGACAAGTTGGTTAAAATAAAGTGTAGCTGTATTGGTTATGCGTTTATCTATATTGTGCGCGTTGGTACAAGGTCAGCTAATCAGAGAGGCCACTTGCCTTATATTTAAACATTTTGTATGCAAACGTTTTCCGCATTTGACTTGTCACCCATTTAAAGCTGGTTCAATTTAAAACACACTTTGCTTTTGACTATAATGGATAAATACGAGTAAATAATAAAATGTTTTAAATATTCAGTTATTTCTAAAACAAACCAACTTTATTATTTGACTATGATTATGGGCCATTATAGCTTAATGCCTATCTCCCCTCGTATATAATTCCAACAACACAAATGTTTTCCGTCACAACTCACATGCATTAATGACACCGACAACAACAACAAGAACAACAGCTAGGCAAAAATGAACACACTTTATTCATCTATTAGCGATAAATGCTTATTTACTAAATGGCTGTATTCTCATTATTGTCGTTGTTGGATTTAGCTACTAAAAGTATATTTTATGCATGAATAAGAAAATTGCAATTTTAAATAATGTTTACATAATATTAGACGTAAAAAGACATCCAAACACACCTTTGTATGGAAGTATGCGTTTATCAATATGCCTGATCTTTTAGTTTTACTGCTTCTGTATCAAATACCGAACATGAAAAGTTGAATAATAGCAAAAAACAAAAAAAAGGCATTCAGTAGATAGACTTTTATACATGAGTGTGATATGTGTAAGATAGAGAGACAGTGTATGTGAGTACGTATTGGGTATTTGTTTGATTTACAATTCAAATTAAATAATAATGTAAAGCCCCAAAACAAAAGTGTGAAAATAACAAATATTCTTATTTGCAATACAAATACATCAAGCTTACCAAGCGAACATGTAACGAACAAGTGCTTGCAAGCGAACTCTTATGATATTGAAATATTTTCCTAAAAAATTTAAAAGCTTTACAACACAAGTTTCAGTTTGAAAATCGTCTTCCTTTTAGGCTAACAAAGGCAAGCAACAGCTGCACTGAGCCATCTACTTGATCCATCTTCTGTTGCATTAGCAACATCAAAAAGAGGCATATTTGGTTGTCCAAAGTCCAACCAGCCACTAGAACTGGGTGAGCACCTTCAACATCCTCTACCAGCGATTTTAACTTAAATCACAGCCACTACTGTGGCTGCAATAACCACACACACAAACATAATTTATCTTGAGGGTAAGACGAAGTCTTCCAGCATATCCGTTCCGTGTAGGAGTAGGGTATGCATTAGTGTCAACCAGCAGCTTTAACTCTCCTTTGCCAGAATCAGTTGTTAAAACCTTGCTATTTTGAAAACTCTAGATTTTGATCTTGAGTTAAACGGCCCATACATTACACAATATTATAGTCCTTTTGGCGCTTGCTACTCAATAAGTTGCACAATACTTCCGAATAAAAAAATTGCGTAACTTCTCTTGTAATAAATAGTAAACGCAACCTACAAGCAAAATGAAAGCAACATTAAATAGACTTGTCAATACATTACACAGTATTCTTTGGATTTTTCGCAATATATTTTCCAACATTCAAGTATGGATACACATTGGCGATATTATTGTACAATATGACAAATTGCACAATTATATCGCAAGTGTATGGACTGCTTTAAATCTGCAATTGTTAGCTATATCAACTTAAAACCAATAGGGAGTCGCTGGAGATACTCAGTGTTCGTAACTTTCTGGTGGAGTGAATAGTTCTCATGCTTAGCAGCATAATTACCAACTCGATTATGGGAGGCTCCAATCTGAGAAAAATAGCGACTAGGTGTATCCCACAAGAAGGAGTTATATTACCTCTATTGTGGCTGCTGGCGATGAACGTAATTCTTAAACGTTTTGTCAGGAGCGGCCGGTAGATAGTCGCTTATGCGGACGACGTGGTTTTATTGGTAAAGGGAAAGTTTCTTCCCAGTATCGGTGAAGTAGGCGCATGGCGAACTAGGAGATACAAATTAGATGGTTTTGTACTGTCTAGGATAGGAGGGATGGAAGCTTTCATGGTAAAGAAGCACGCAGGAAAGGCTAAAGAAAGGACTCAACGCCTACTACGCATGCATGAACTCCATTGGAAGGAACTGAAGTCTGCAACCGAAGGTGGTAAGCTCGACTTACATATTGGTTGTCAGGCCGGTTATTTCCTATGGTTGTGTGATGTGGTGGGAGGCATTGAGGAAGGGGAGTCATAGGAGATTTCTTGCTAAGATGCAGAGTTTTGCGTAGCTGGGCATCACAGCTGCCCAGAGAAGCACACGTCAAGCTGCCTTGAAAACCATTCCTCACCTGCTTCCCATAGAGGATTTTGAAGCAAGAACGGCGTCAAGAGGTTTCCTGTTAGAAGCAAATTTGGTGAGGACAAGGCCAACAGGTCACACAGCAATCTTAAATGAGATCAGTCTCCGTAACCCATGGGTTCACGGACTCTAAGGTCGCTGAAATTTTACCCTTACTAATAGCTCCGTATAGGGACTTTGTTTGGGTTCAATCTGTTAGGCTCTACGAGGGTTGAGCAATCTTTACAGGTAATGAGAATAGGTACGGGTGCTGGAGTCTATATTTTGGGGACGCACATTCGCAGTTCTTTCAGGCTACAGAACGATTGCAGCATTCCCGAGATCCTGGCGATCCTCAGGGGCACAGAACTCTTGTAGCTGAAGGCGATGAGATAACCTTCTACGCCGACAGTCAGGCGGCTCTAAAAGCTTTGAACGGACACAGTGTCAAATCAAAACTTGTTAGTGACTGTACAAGAGCCCTAAACTTGCTTATGAACAAATATAGTGTCAGATAACGTTCGGTTCCTGGCCACTGCAGTATTGAGGGAAAGGAAACTGCCGATGAGCTGGTAAGAATAAGGTCGGCGTTAGATGAAAAAATGTGTGATAGATCGGTTAAATTACCGATTGGTCATTACTATAGGGAACTTAGTAATTGGGTGTTGAGCTGGGCTAACCTTAACCTAACCTAAAACCAATATGTTTGCTTGGTTATTTTAAATAGTAAATATCTCAAAAGATATATGAAATGAGAACGGAAGTGTAATTTATTTCTAAAGACAAACAACACAGATTCTCATTTGCTGATTTCAAATTGTCTTTATTTTTTGTAATGTTATTGAACTTTTTGATATGTGTTGTCTTTAAACAAAGCAAATTCATCATTTGCTAAAGACTTACATTCACAAATATATTTTACATAAAATAAAACTTTATAAATCTAAGTTAATTTAATTTAAACTAATCTGTTTATAATTGAATTGTCACAAAAATTTCCATATCATATCAAACATGCGATGATGGTTGCACTGAAATGGTATCTACATATGTACCTTCATTCATATTTGCAAAAAAAAGAAGAAAAAACAGAAATTAGTATGTAACATGGCAACTATAATGATAGTAATTCTTCATATTCATAAAAGTTGTCTTGTCTGAATGACTAGTTGGATTGCTGATTGTGTCTGGTTGCCATTTCTGATGCAGTTTGCCTGCATCTCATTGTGACTGAGTTACTTGCTGTACATACATGTGTAATGCAATTTCATACAGAGCAATGCTGTATTATACTGCTTTGGGTTTTATATGTTGTTTTTGGCTTGACCACTTATGTAGGTTTTATCAAGTCCAAATAGTTATTTGACATATCTTTACGGGTCTCATTGTATGATGTTGGACAATTATCATGAGCTTCTTTCTGACTTGCTGTCTCTAGCTCTAGCCGCCCGTGTGTCTGGTTGCCTGTCAGTGTGAATGTAATGATAATGATTAAAAAAACAAAAAGAAATAGCTTGTCCACATGACACAAAAATTGTGTTATAAAAGCCCTTTTGTTGTGTCTTTGCAACATGATACGACTGGAATGAGTACGAGAAAAAAGTTATGTTTCCATGTATTGCGAGTATGAAACACATGTCAACTTTTAACACTAGCTTTCTTTAACACAGACATATTAAATAATTTTTTGGGATGACTACGACGACAACGACACTGAGAGCAGCGTACTGATGATGATGTTGATACTTATGACATTCATTGTAATTGTAGCATGTAATTTTATGAACACTTTCGGAATGCAAGCACTCATGCACATACGTTGCATATATTAAATCTATAAGCTCGTTACTACAACTATAGGCAGTGCTTTAAGATAATGTTGTCTATAAAGCTACTAAATTTCTGAATTATAAGTTTGAAATTTTTTCGGCATATTGGATTAAGGAAAAATGTATCACCTCATGAGCTGATCATTAGTTGAATATAGAATCACTTCAAAGTTCTAGTTTTTTTTCGAGATTGAAACCTAATTAGTGACGAATTTAAATATTTTTTCTTGTCTTTAACAAATTTAGGAGTAATGAGTACTATAGTCGGCTTTCGGGACCTACAGATGTTGCTGTTAGGATTTTTTCTTTAAAGAGAAGTAACACAATCAGGCAATTAATGCCTACCAGTTAATTAATTAATGTGTTATCTCGTTTAGGAGAGTGATAGTGTAGAGAGAATAGGTGGTGAAGTGGGAGAGAGAGATAGAAAGCTTAATTAATTTACAACTGTTATTGCTCGTTTTTTGTAGAGCCATGTTGTAGCCCCTCTGGTGTCAAGTAGAGATTCCAAATTTTTACGATGATCTATGGCAGGACACCTTCTGCCTGGGGTCCGTTTCTCAAAACTACAAGTTTCAAATCTACAAGTAAAATATATACAAAACGACAACACTTTTACAAATTTTATTGTTGTTTTGTGTGTTCTTTACTTGTAGATTTGTAACTTGTACTTTTTGAAAAACGTGCCCCTGGTGTACTAGTGTAGTATACACTGATATAAAACCCGTCATAATGCTGATGTAATTTGACAGCAGTGCTATGACAAGTGTCTTCGTTTTTGACCAAATCACACTTTTAGGCATTGTGATGTCAACCTTTATATCAGCTGTCATCACATATTTATATTTTCTTACTTTTACTTCTTTCTATTTTAGTTTTGCTTTTTGTTATTTTATTTTTTCTTCTAATGTTGGTCTTGATCCCAGGCTCCTATTTATTGCACATTAATAAACTAACGCCTCTACCATTTCAGCTATGTCACCATCCAAAACATCGGCAGCACAAAGTTTACATATACACTATTGATGCGACATATATATGATGACTATGTGTCATCAATATGATGAAACGATGGCATACTATCGTTTGCTTTAATGTTTTGTCTGTGCATGCATTCAGTACTGGATTAGTTTTTAACAAGACTTGCATATATTATTATTAGCTCTGTCATAGTAATGATGATAAGTGTGCATAAATGCAATGTTATGTTTTTTAGCTTTTTAAGAAAGCGTTTAAACACAAAAATAAAAACTAAAACAATAGCATTTGTATTAAAATACAAATTAAAAACATTATAACATTGTGTACTTATTTCTTGTATACATATTGTACACTTTAATAATATATAACAAACAAGTCGCATCGTATTGATGTCATTGCAGTCATAGTATTGATGACACAAACTATGACAAAATTTTAAGATTACGTTTGTCATAAGATTAATGGCTCGATTATCGATGGCAACCGAACTTCAGTTACGTTGCCAGCCGGCAACTGAAAATTTATGGTTGCCAGAAAAGCACTAATAAGCAACTGAAATTGATAGCCTTGAGTTGCCAGTTGCCATCCGTAATATGATTTTTAGCAACTGGCAACGCAACTAAAGTTCGGTTGCCATCGATAATCGAGCCATAATACCTGTTTTCATTTTAGTGATGACATTTGTCATAGCATTGATATCAGAATTGCGATAATATGGCGTCATCAATGCCACGATACATTTTTCTATAAGTGTAGAGCCACTCTAAAGTACCTGATTTTCCCTGAGATTAAAACTATAGTTGCGGTCAAGCAAAATAGTTTTCATATCTTAAAAAAAGAGCATTGAGTACACTAATCGACAAGACATCCCTATTGAACCAGAAATGGGGCTATTGTTCAAAACAATTGAAAAGTTTGATGCTCTGCTAAGAACGATGGTATTGTTGTAACAAAATTCTTTGTCATCTGGGCTTTAACAGACTACCATATTAAAATGTGCTCTAAGATGTAAATATATACCCTAAAAACGAAATGACTAGTATGTGGTTAGAAATATACTAGTTGCTTTTTATTCAGACTAGTTGCCTAACTGTTCTTTTTCCATATATCGAACTATCGATTTTAACATTAGGTTGACATAGGAGCCCAACTAGTTCGTTTGAACATACTTAT
The DNA here is from genome assembly GCA_956483635.1 of Panzeria rudis. Lineage (NCBI taxonomy): Eukaryota > Metazoa > Arthropoda > Insecta > Diptera > Tachinidae > Panzeria > Panzeria rudis. The sequence continues at coordinate 181,265,075 of OY101448.1, forward strand.
ATGCTAGTTGAAATACTAGTTAATATAGACTAGTGCGCTTACTAGTTTCTTTATTTATAGTTTTTTAAATATTAAAAAACATTCGGCTCACCGGGGTATGAACACAGTCCTCATATTTCAATGAGCACCTTTCTACTTATTATATTTAGAGCTAAAATTTTGTTTTATGTATTTACACCTGAAAATATGTCAATTTATAAAAAATAATTTAAATTACTAATATCATTACAACTAGTTGTATGACTGTTCCAAAACTTTGTTTTTTGACTAGTATTGTTACCAGCCTCATTACAACTAGTAAGATGACAGTCCTTTGCTGACTAGTAACGTTACAACAAGTAATATGACTGTCCCAAAACGTAACTAGTTGTACATTTATTACTTTATTTCTCTGCTTAAAACTTGCTCATGAATATTAAACTATGGGTTAAATGAGGGTTTTGTTCACTACCCCACTAACGATATTTACCATGTCCTAATACAAAAACATTTGTCTTAAAATCCTTATAAGATAGTTATTACGAACCCGTATGTCGTCAATGTGCTTATGAAGACTATTCATAAATTGGTTTCATTATAATTGTGTGTAAACATTTCAGTTGTAAAGCTACATCCTTTCTCCAACTTTTTCATTCTATTTAGCCAATTATTTTTTAGATTTTGTAATATTCAATTTGTCTGTAGAATCTTTATTTAGGGCCAATACTGGCCACAAATACAAGAAATAAAAAAATCTTGTAAATCATTTTATGGCTTTTAAAACTTTTCTAATGAAGTAACTGGCTTTTTGTGTTTTTCTTTCTATCTATTTTCTTTTCTAAGGAAATAATGAATATTGCTTTATTCTAGAAAATTAGATAGTCGTAATTTAAGTTACTTCAAAGTTTTCATTTCATGTACTTGATTTTCCTGTCCATTTTTTTATCACTCAATTAAATTAATGTAATTCAGTGAACTTTATTTCTTGTCTATTTTTTGTTTGGCTTGTCTTATCAATTTCGATTAGTAAGAAATAAATTTTGTTTTATTTTTTTCATTTAAATTCTATGAATATTTTAATTTTATCCGATTCACAAAATAAACTTTATCTACTTTCCTGGATTTTTGTGTATATGTTGCCTCTTAAGTTGATGAACATGTGAAAATTTATTTAGAAAATTAGCATTTCAACATCTACTGTGCAAATTTATTTTTGCATTTGTTTGACCACGATGTTTATATTGATTAGTTGGCAAAAGTCGAACATGAAATTCCTGCAACATGCTTAACTGGAATGTTTTTTTTTTTGGTATAGTTTTTAGGTAATAGGGATTTCTTAAAAATTCTTTAAAAGTCTTCGAATCAAAACAATTAACATTTGACCTTTATTATTGGATGGATACATAGAAAAAAATATGTTTCGTTTTTGATAACCAAAATCCGGTATTCAATTAATTTTTTTTTTTCAAATTTCCTGTGATAAAGAATTCCTCTATATTGATAACATAAATTGTAAAAAAATTGATTTAAAATTTAAGTAAATTTTTTATTAAAACTTGAGAGAATTTTTATAAAAAAAATTATTTAAAATTTACTTAAAAAAATATATAAATAAAAAAATATTGATATGGCTGAAATACGTACCGCGTACGTATCCTTCGGACGTAAAGCATGCTCTCTACAGCTGACCCACATCCCAGTTATATTTTAATGAGATAAAAGTTGTTTTATAGTACTTACCCCTAGAAACCATGTCAATGTATTTATGGAATTAAGTACATATGTATTTGATTTAACGGCTATTTTTATTAAATATCTGCAATTTTTCAATAACTTTTTTATCAAACACTTGAATTCCACTATACTGATAACAAAAATTGTAAAAAATATAAATTTTTTTAATTAATAATCGAAATATTTGAATGAATAACACATTTTATCAATAATTTTTAATTTTTCCAGTACACTTTATTATTATATTACATTTAAGTAAGTTGTTTATTAAAATTTGGAGGAATTTTGATAAAAAATTTATTTAAAGCTTATTGCAAAAGAAAAAATAAATAAATTAAAAAAAAATGTTGACATGGCTGGGAAACGAACCCGGGCTTTTCAGACGTAAATCATTTTATCATTAACTTTTAATTTTTCCAATAAACTTTATTTCAAATTTAGGTAAGTTTTTTATTAAAACTTGGACGAATTTTGTTAAAAAATGTATTTAAAATTTGTTTCAAAAGAAAAAAATATAAATAAAAAAAAATGTTGACATTGCTGGGATACGAACCCGGGCTTTTCGGACGTAAAGCAGAGAGCATGCAGCAGAGCCATATTCCAGTTATTTTTTAATGAGATAAAACTTGTTTTAAGTACATAGGTATGAAAAGAAAAGAAAGAAGCGGCATGGGAATGAGATACATTCAAGAAATTATGTATTTGATTTAATGGCTTTGTTTATTAAATATCTGCAATTTTTTAATAATATTTTTATCAAAAACTTTTTATTGCGTGATATTTTAAAAGGCCGTTTTTGATAAATATTGTATTAAGTTAATGACAAATGTTATTGAAATTCATATTTATTTTCAATAGCATGGTTTTATTGAACATAATTTTTGTTAATTTTATTGATAGACTAGCATTTTTGTTGGCTTTAGAGCAATAGTAACCAATTGCTACCAGCAACGAGTAGAATAGTGCAACTTTTTTGGTGTCGGCTTGATGTGATTTCAACAAATAGTTACAGAATAAGACGGAATGAATGCCAATTACGTGCTTTATTAGTCCAATATAACAAATTACTTTAGACTCAAAATTAATTTATAAATTTTTAATTTTCTTTTTTTCTGAATTTTCTTTTCAGGTAAGTGACAGCATTTGACTCAACAAAATTTTCTTTAATGTGGGGGAAGATTTTTATATTTTATTTTCCAATATAAAAATTAAGCAAAATATTGTTTTTTTTTTTAAATTAATTTTCAGTAAATGTTAATATGTAATATACAAAGTTTAGTGTAACATTTTTATAACCCGTAAAAAAATAAAATATCACCGTTTTATTACCCATTTTAAATTTACTCGTATATCAGGTTTTTAAGCAAATATATTTTTATGTATTTAAACTTTTATTTTAAAACATTTTTTTTATTAAAGGGATTTGTTAAATTCTGTCTTATATTGTTTGCTTTAAAACTGTTAACGCGTGTAAGAGGAACACGAAATGCCAAGCACCTTCTCCAATTCCCAGGCAGACGACATAAATTCACTTATGCGTGTTGTAATATTTAAAAGTTCAACATGTAAAAGGTAGTTGCGGCTCTTTATACTACCTGGCTCGTCCCTCTTCTTAACTTTTACATTAAATGTAAAGGAATCAGAGTGTACAAAAAAAGTAAAGAAATATTTTCTTGAAATTTCAATTGGGTGGGTGAAGAAAATATGTACATTAAGTGGAATTTTAAACGAAAAAAAAACAATACAGAAAATAAATAGAAATAAAGAATTTAAGCGATAACTCTGAACAATGTGCGTGTTAAGCAAATAAACGCACCTAACAAAAAATAAGAATAATAAAAATTATAATGAATAAATAGTACATGTTATTGTACATAAATGTTTGTAGACATTTTCCAAACTCATTCTGTTGTCCTTTTTAACTTGGTCCTTACGTGTTATCGTTTAATCAAGCCTTTCGTTCTTGTATTTTTGCGTAAATATGTTGTCTGTACACATGAGACATAATGAACATGTTTTTATTTAAACATACTATAAGTTTGTTGGTAATTAATTGAAGCTAGAAGATACTTTCATTCATTTGCACTTACTTTAGGTCACACGGTTTCGGCCCTTTAATTTCTAACAAGACCCTCTTTAACAACACTGTACAACAAAATCAAATTGTTTTCAAAATAACGAGGTTCTAACTATTGATTCTGGTAGAGGGCACCGAAAAAAATTAAATTGTTTCCTTTTTTTAAAAGGACCCGCGAAGCGATTTAGCTTGTCTGCTGAAAAACACCCTAGGTCTATGGCGGCAATCGAACCCACGACGTCTGGACTGATAGGATAGCCTCGCTACCAATGAGCCACAGTTGAGTAAAGAAAAATAAAAGGAGAAAATTGTTGCTTCGATCGTCGTTGTTATTATGGGATTTGTTTCTCAATGAATGATTTTCCGTCGACGTTACAGTCTTGTTCTGTTTCATCACTAAATCCGTGGCCATAGTACATTATGGCGTCCATACACTACACAAGTTCACTGCACACGTCTGGCACTGTACAGTGCGTTTGTGTAGTGTATGGCGGTGGTTGTGCTATTTACGCAGTGAACTGAGTAAATATCAAAACGATTTTGATATGTAGATGTTGCAAACGCTCAGTTGTGTCGCGATTTTTGAGGAGTTAAAAACAAATAAATTAAGTAAGTGCGACTTTAGACCGCTCACGAAGGGTTCCGTACGAATATACATACATACATATATCCCTTTTCATTTTTTCCCATTTTTTTATTTTGGCAATTTCTCGTTTTGCTTTTTCGTAAAATTTGTTTTATTTTATGATTTTTTTTTGTTGATTTAGCAATTTTTTTTTGTTTTCGTAATTTTTTTTGCGGTGTTTCGTTTTTTGAAATTTTGTTTTTGTTGATTTTTTTTTTAGTTTTGGTAATTTTTTGGTTTTAGCGTATTTTTGTTTTAACGTTTTTTTTCGCTTTTTGACGATATTTTTAGCTTTAGCGATTTATTTTAGTTTTTGGCGCTTTTTTCAGCTTTGGCGTTTTTTCGGTTTTTGTGATTTTTAGTTTTAACGATTTTCTTTTTGGTTTTGACACTTTTTTTCGTTTTGGCATTTTTTTCGGTTTTTGAGGATTTTTTTTAGTTTTGGTGTTTTTTTTTTGTTTTGACGCTTTTTTTCGTTTTGGTGTTTTTTTCCATTTTTGGCGATTTTTTTAAAGTTTTTTGACGATATTTTTAGTTACAGCGATTTTTTAGGATTACGTGCTTTTATTTCTTTATGACGACTTTTTTCAGTTTTTGGCGTTTTTTCACAATCTTTTTTGGTTTGGCGATTTTTTGCGTTTTGACGATTTTTTTATTTTGTTGTTTTTTTCCCTTAAGCGATTTTTTCACTTTGGCGATTTTTCGTTTTGACATTTTTTTTAATATTGGATATTGTTCCTATGCGCACTAGGCATGCGATAGTGATATATGGAGATTCTTAGTAACAGGAATTGGAAACGCTGGACCCTCCTATTTTGTGAGGTTCGTAAAAAAAATGTATGAGCCAAAAATTTGGAGGGGTAGAGTGGGGGCAAGTGGCTCCTCGTCGGAGTCAAAGTTGGGGGTGAAGTAGGAAAAATCGACATAAAGAGACATAACAGCCCCGGCGTCATCCCTAGTGGGGTCGAATGTATGACCGACCCCACTTAACTTTTTATCCCCGACATTTTTCCCGAAGTAACCTACCACCCATCTCCCCTTCTTAAGGGGGCTCCCCTACAAAAGTTTAATTTTTATAAATTTTCTTCTCACTGCTCTAACTGTCCACCGGGATCCCCCAGTGAAGTCAAATGTATGACCGACCCCCAATATTTTTTCATTACCAACATTTTTTCAGAACATACCTACCCTCTAGCTCCACTCCCTAAGGGGGCTCCCATACAAGATGTCATTTTAGAAATTTACTCCAACCGCTCTAACTGTCCCTAGGGTGACCCTAGGCAAGTAAAATGTATGACCAACCCCCAATATTTTTTCAGCCCCAACATTTTTTTAGAACATACTAGCCCCCTATCTCCACTCCAAAAGGGGGCACCCATATATTATGACATATTTCAAAATTTGATTCCAACGCTCTAACTCTCCCAGCAGGGCCCCTAGAGAAGTAAAATGTATGACTGCCTCCCAATATTTTTTTAATATTAAAATATTTTCAAAACATACATATCCTCTATTTACACTTAATATGATGGCTTTCATAAATTTGTTTATACATTTTAAATGAGAAGTTGGCGTTAAGCCTGGCTTAACGTGCAAAGACATTGTCCATTCAAATCTAAAAAAAAAAAAAAAAAAATAAATAAAAAAAAAAAAAACACACTTTCTAACTTACTAATTTTTAAATATTTTTAAATAGATTCGTGAGTTATTTAAATAAAAATGGCATCAACATCGAGCAGTGCTGTGAGAAATTTAAGATCACGTTCTGAACTTTTTTTAATCGGGCAACCGTGCTCAAATATTATGGGAACGAAATTGCCGTCCCGAAGACAAGTACTCAAAATGTACTTTTATGGCACTGGAAATCGTAAAATGAATGCTAACGACAGTTCGTACTTGGTGACTGACACGGTCATGGTTTTTTGGCGTCAAGCGTTTATTCCAACAAGACATAGAGGCGATGTAAAAAAAAAAGTTCAGTCATTGGTCGCTGAATGGATAGCCTTGCAAAGGAATACTTTGAGAGGGGGTGAAGCACAAAAAAGAAAGGAAGCTGATTTTGTCAACAAATTGGATGACCTATTTGACATCGCACATGCCAATGCCCTCGAAATGGTAGTCAATCCGGAAGACGCTGTGTTTCTGCAAATGCAAAGAGAGAAGGGGCGTAAAGGAACCATTGCCGGCGTTGACACAATTTTTACCAATCAAGTGAAAAGACGATCGGAACGAGAAGAACAAGAAGAAGAACGTCTGAAACGCGCAAAACAACACAACGAAGCAGCAACAGCGGGTAAGTCTTACTATTATAACTTTAAATATATAATAAATAAGCATTATTTTCAGTCACCTATTTTTCATCTACCGATTCGAGTGAGTTAAACACTGAACAAGCAGCTGCCAATGACGAAATGGTTTTGAGAGCACAAGTACCAAAGGGAACTAGGGGCAGTATCGAATGCATCACTCCGGAGCTGGTATCAGTTTTTGACAGGTGCAAGATTTCTGACGGAGCAGCAGTTCGTATACTGATTTCTGCAGCACGCGCATTTCAGCGTGACCCACGAAATTATATTATTAACAGGAAGTCCCTTCAACAAGCCCGTACACAAAATCGGCAGCAGATTGCTCAATGTTTGAAGGAAAACCATCAAGTACGTAATTAAAAATATAATTATAAGGTTTTAAAATTTGTAATGAATATGTTTGAATTACACGTTTTTAGTTGTCTGAAGCCAAGTTTTTCAATGTGCACTGGGATGGAAAAATGTTGGTGGATTTGCAAGGCGGCGGTAAAAAAGTTGATAGACTTCCTGAGGCTAGCGGCAGCAGTGGAAATCCAGATCGTGCTCGCTCTGTACATGTTTTTGGCTTCCAAGGAGTTAAAAGAATTACATTGGCCTCAAAGCAAATAAATAAAGAGGTAATGCAGAATGATTTGAGCCATTTCGTCACACCTGAGACAGCTAATTTTTTTACCCGCTTCGGATTATCAGCCGATTTTATTAGCACAGATCCAGATGTCTGGAAAGATCGCGAAGACTTCCAGAAGTCTCTAGAAATATTGAGCAACTTACATGTTGTAAACGATGCAGCCGAAAGGGGTGTAAAATTAATAGAAGATTATAGCAACGTGTTGTGCCGTAACGAGGAGGAAAAAATATTTTTGCTACAGGTCGTAGCCGAAAATAGGAAAAATTATGTATCTCATGATAAAAATAAATTAATATAATAAAAATGTTATACCTTAAATATGAATTATAAGAACATATGCCCTTTTATTGATTAAAAATGCATTAAAAATAATAAATTTATATGGGTATCGCCTTAACTATTAAAATAGGTTATAGGTATGTTCTGAAAATATTTTTATAATAAAAAAATATTGGGAAACGGTCATACATTTTACTTCTTTAGGGGCACTGCTGGGAGAGTTAGAGCGTTGGAATCAAATTTTGAAATATGTCATAATATATGGGTGCCCCCTTTTGGAGTGGAGATAGGGGGCTAGTATGTTCTAAAAAAATGTTGGGGCTGAAAAAATATTGGGGGTTGGTCATACATTTTACTTGCCTAGGGTCACCCTAGGGACAGTTAGAGCGGTTGGAGTAAATTTCTAAAATGACATCTTGTATGGGAGCCCCCTTAGGGAGTGGAGCTAGAGGGTAGGTATGTTCTGAAAAAATGTTGGTAATGAAAAAATATTGGGGGTCGGTCATACATTTGACTTCACTGGGGGATCCCGGTGGACAGTTAGAGCAGTGAGAAGAAAATTTATAAAAATTAAACTTTTGTAGGGGAGCCCCCTTAAGAAGGGGAGATGGGTGGTAGGTTACTTCGGGAAAAATGTCGGGGATAAAAAGTTAAGTGGGGTCGGTCATACATTCGACCCCACTAGGGATGACGCCGGGGCTGTTATGTCTCTTTATGTCGATTTTTCCTACTTCACCCCCAACTTTGACTCCGACGAGGAGCCACTTGCCCCCACTCTACCCCTCCAAATTTTTGGCTCATGTATTTTTTTTACGAACCTCACAAAATAGGAGGGTCCAGCGCTTCGAAATCGAAAAATCGCTCACTATCGCATGCCTAATGCGCACTTCATTCAAATTAACTCACACCGTCAGTTTTTTACTTAAGTTCGTATCCCGTCTTCGCAAAATTTAAGCCTCTTACTATTATAGGGTTTTAGATAGCGGATTATTTTTAACTACTTTGTATGGGGAGCACCCCTTCACCAGAACCTATGACGTAAATTTTTCGCTGAATTTCGTATTCCGTCTGCAAATTAACTAGTACCAAATTTGAAGCCTCTTACTTTTATACGTTTCTAAATAATAGATTATTATTAACTAGTTTGTATGGGGAGTAGCCCTCCTCCAGTCCTGTTCCCCCAATTTTTTGCCTAACTCGAAGCTTAGGGTGAATTCGTAAATGCAGTAAATTTGTGCAACCGGTATGCAAACTATTGCAGTTCTAATAAAAATGCTGCCGCAGTTCCAGAGATCTGCAGCAGCACTACCAATTGTTTGCTTAAAGAAACTTTCGACGCAGAAAAGTATTGCCAAATGATGGTTTTCGAACGCAGGACTTTGACTACTGCACAATTACTGAATATACATTCGTACCCTTAGTCTCTTTAAGAGATATTGACAAAAAATCTAAAATTATAAACAGGGTGAGTCAAAATGAATTAATTCCCATTTTTGGCGTTGAAAACCTCACTGTGTGCCGTTTAGTGTTTTTCATTCGGGATTTCCCGGGAAAAAATTCCAGGGATCCCGCACATTTTCGGGAAATAAATCCCGGGAAAATTGTGCGGGAATTCCCGGGATTTTTTAAATATTATTATGGTAACTTTTCTTTGCAAGCACACATTTTTAGTGCTGTTTTTATTTAGAAAAATATGTAAATAAAAGAAAAAATATGTAAGCCCCTATTACCGTTTACAACACACAAATGTTGTGTTGTCTCGGTTACAACAGATGATTTACAGCATCTAGTTGTTGTATATGTTACTAAAGCCTTGCAAAGAAAAATCTATATACATAATTCCAATTTGTATCCGTTTTAATTTTTTATTTTGCCACGGCAACACGACAACAGTTAATGAGCAGTTGTAAGTTTTTGACAGTTTTGACAACAAATAAAAATACATGTTGTAAACGATAATCACACTAAAGTAACCTAGACAACTAAAAGTACAACACTGCCCATAAAGGTTGTAAATTGTAATCGCAGTTTACAAAATACAACATTAAAATAATTAGTGTTGTGAACGGTAGTCGGGGCCGTATTTTTGAGCACATTTTATCTGTCTCCATATTTATTTTCATATTTTTCTAAGAGCAGCGCTCAAAAAATCATATTTCGTGAAGAAATGAAAATAACGGATTGTCACTGAGTGGACATAGCGAAAGTGGGCATAATAAAGAAGTACTGGTCTATATTTTCTGAAAATATCAGATTGTTATTTTAAGCCACACATGAGTTTTTTGAATCTCAAAATTTTGAATTTTTCAAAAATTATAAATTAAAAAAAAAATAAAGCTTTATGTACAACAGGTCACATAGGGTTCAATTAAAAATCCCGGAAATTCCCGGGAAATGGAAAAATCAATCTCGCTTTCCCGGGAAATGAAAAAGTCCGGGAAAAGAAAAACTAGTGCCGTTGCACGTGTATATATTTTGTTGGTGCGCTCTGCCAGAATTAGTCATTAGCATGATGTAATTTATAAAAAAATTAATTTTGTTGTACAGTGTAATTTAAAATACAAAGAAACGCAGCTTTAGTATAAGGAAATATTAGATTTCCTTCCGCTTTATTCAGAAGTAAAACATCAAGAGAGCTTGAGATAAAAGAGCAAAAAAAAAGTAACAATATTAAGAGAAAATTACTAAATGGAATTTGTGATACTTTATCTCAAACTTGTTACACTTTTCCACAAATTTCGTTTTAAAAAATTGTGTGGAATCTAAAAGTTTCATGAAAAACAATAGCGACGTGACTGAAACAAACAAAAGAATAGAAACAATTCTTTTCTCTTCGATTTGTAAAAACATGTGATTCTGTTTTTATTTAGCACTTTTATTGGATATTTTTCTTCTTTTTATTTATTGTAATTTTCCTACCATATTTGCGCCAATTTTCCTTGCGCCACAGTGTGTGTGTGTGTATGTGTAAGTGTTTCCCAACTTATTTTTCTTTTACATTTTATTTATTTTCCGTCATCATACAGTGACCAAATTCTTTAGAATATGACTGAGAATATGGCTACGTAATATCTGTAACTACAAGTTTTTTATTTTCTTTTTATTGTTGCTTGTAGTTTTCATTTCTGTTTTTGTATTTTTTTTTTTTTTGTTTACACCATCAGCAATGCCAACATTTCTGATGCATGCATCAGGAAATTCTTGTGTTCAACTTACACACAATTAAATTTGAATGTGTGATAATTATGATGAAAAAACGGCAGCACAGTGGGTTCAAACGAAATTTATATGCGACACTTACACTTGTTCTTACACTGTTCTAGGGATATTTGGGTCAAACAGATTGCTTCTTGAGCTAAGGATCTTTCGTATGACAAACTTTGAGTGTCATAGTAATTAGAATTTCGATGACACAGGGCAACTTAAATTTTGTGACAAGGGACTTATTAGCCAGTTTTACTACATAAAGAAGTTCTTAACAAGTAAATTAAATTGTGTGAATTGACTCTGATAAACCATTACATCATGTCATTACATTGCACGACCTATATATCAATAACTGCTGAACGGATCGTCTGATTCATAAAATAAAAATATTAAAAATTCCACATTCGAATTCGCTTCAATTCGTAATATGTACTAGCTAACTAACATCAGTTTTTCATCTGATCTCTTAAAACTTAAAAAAAAATCCAATCACTTCTTAACCTTAAGAAAACTAAGGCTCTGGGTACAAATTTTCCTAAAATCTCTTGATCCGTTCTAAAAAATTCTTTGTCGAATAATCTCGAATAAACTGATTTTTTTAAACTGCTTCCGAATTTTTTTCGTAACGATGCCTTTATTTCGATTTCGTTGTTGAAAAATTTAATCACTTGAAAAATTCAATAGATCACGAAAAAATTGTGTTTTGTTTTCTTATCATGACAATTTCGTCAATGAAAATGTAAGTATGTATTTGGTAGTTTTAAAATACTTTCGAAGATGTGTTTATCGTCGATATATATTTTTTTAATTTTTCAATTTTTTTAGTGATATTATGCGAATCTGGCGAATTAAAAACACATTTTGCGTTTGTTCGAAAAATTTTCAAGTTTCGAACTTTTAGAAAATTTAGAGTATCCCGTTTTAACTTTGATTTTTGTGATCTCTTTAGCGAATTTATAGTATCTGGTGGCTTTAAAACACATATTTTTAATGTTCGAAAATATGTAAAACATCGAACCTTGGATTTTCCATATTTAAAAGTAATTTATCTTGCGAGCTCTCAATTTCTTAACTGAAATTATAAGTATATTATGTATTCAGAATATATTTGGTGGAAGTTCGAAAATGTTTTGAATTCGGGAACTGTGAAAAAATTTAAATTTTCTTGACAAAACTTTGATTTTTTGCTCTTTTTTCGATTTCTTTAGCGAATGAGTATGATTATCTGGTATACATATTTATTTAAAATATATTTGGTGTATATTCGAAAATGTGTTAAATGCCGAAATTTTGAAAAATTTTAGATATTCTCCCTTCGACTTGGATTTTTAGCGAGTTTTTTATTTCTTTTGTGAAATTCTGAGTACATAGTGGACTTGACATACAATTGGTGCATGTTCGAAAATGTGTTAAGTATCGAACTTTTAGAAAAATTTCGATTTGGCTTTTTGTTTCGGTTTTTAAATTTTTGAAGTGAAATCATGAGTGTCTGTTGGGGTTGAAGTATGTTCGAAAAGCATGTTCGAAAATGTGTTTCATATCGAATAGCCGAAATTTTCGATTTTCTCGGTTTGTGTTTGTTTTTTTTGCGAGTTTTCGATTTCCTAAGTGAAATGCTGATTAAAATACATATGACCTTCAGTAGGTTCGAAAATATATTAACTCTTCCGACTTCGAAAAAATTTTGATTTTTTTCGCTTCAACTTCGATCTTTCAATAGTTTTAAATTTCTTAAGGAAATTATGAAGAGCTTGTGGACTTAAAACGCATTTAGAACGTGTTCGAAACTGTGCTAAATATCATACTATCTACACTCTAAAACATTACTTAAAATTTACGATCATATATTGTCTAAATTTGTGTTGAAAATTACTCCTTGTCTAAAATTACATCGATTTTGTAGTTATTTTATTAAAGAAAAAACCTTTCAAATTAAACTTATTTAGTCCAAGTGGAAAAAATGTAACATAAAGAATAATACGGCTATGGCTGAATAGTAGATACGTCAGACTATCGGTCAGGAGGTCGCGGTTCAAACCTGCACGCAGCCAATCCCTTTTTTTAGTAAAAACATATTGTTGAAAAATAATGCGTGTGTAATTTTAGGTCGATAATAATCTGTAAAGTGTTGCCGACTATTATCGACCTAATTTTCAACAAAAGTATTTTAGAGTGTAAATTGGTTCACGGAATGCCGGAAAATGTGTTTGTTTTGTATTAACTTGGTGAAACGCTATTTCACCTCCAAATAAAGAAGATTTTCTCCACTCACAACTGTTATAGACATGAGTTGCAAATAGACGCGCAAATGATTTTATGTACAAAAAATCATGTCAAGGAACACTATTCCAATAGAAATTGTTTTTTATTTCGTAAATTTATTCTTCAAAAGATGAAAACTTTCCTCATAATTGATTTTCAATTTGGAATTGATAAGTTTCTTCTGCTAGGAGTGGTAGATAAACACTCGGCCAAAAGTCCGGGATGTTAGTAAGAAGCTTAATATGAGCTTTGCGTGTTAAAAAAGTTTCAAGTGTTGGTTTGAGGTATTCGAACTTCTACACTGTAAAATCAAAATCCAAAACAAAGGGAATCTGAAGAATGCAAAACAAAAACGTTCGCAATGAAAGTACGGAATTATATGTACGGAAGTATATGGGCATTTCCACAGGAAAGTCCACTTTCTGTCCCGTTCGACACTAAGAAGCTTGTTTTCTCAGAACTATGTGGTTAAATTTTTCCTAAAATTTCACTAACTGTAGAGCTACTTACGGACTACACAAATATGCGAAGAAGTATAAAAAACTTACGTTGCTTTAAAAAACTCAACATAATTGCTTGGTGTCGTACGGGACAGAAAGTGGACTTTCCTGTGGAAATGCCCATATACAAGATTACAAAAAAAGTCTTTAAGAGTCTCGACGGCTTTCGGTTTGAAATCAGCAGAATATTCCATAGGTGATTAGCCGGGTATATCTCAAAAACTTTTTTTAGTTTTCTTCTTATTACCATTGTTCTTTGTGCACTTGTTGAGCCACTGTGCGGCTAAGATGATGTGGTTGATGATTCATCTGAAAATATTTTGAATAATTTATTTTATGGAATTGCATGTTGGTTTGTTTTTCCATTTGCTGCATCTCTTAAAGTTGCATTTGTAAATGCCTCATGTGAGTATTTCACATGTTTTATTTATTATTATTTTTTTATTTTTGTTTTTTATTTTTGTTTTTTATTTTTGTTCTTTATTTTGTTTATTATATTTTTCACTTTTTGTATGTAAAAATGTGCATTTTAAAATGTAGAGAAGAAGATTTTATCCGTTGAGGTGGCATAACACAGTAGCAGCATTGCGATTATGGTTTTTTCGTATATGTATGATGATGTTTATGAGTTTGTGATTATGACTGTTGTTTGGTGGGGTTCTTCTCATCGCAAGTTAAATGAGCTCATTACAAGAAATGTGCTGGCAGCCAAATGGGGAAATGCATACGAACGCCAGTATGATGAACGCGGGTATTTTCATTTATTTTAGTAATTTTTTATTTTTTATAGAGATTTTTTTTTTTCGTTTTCGAATGCCTTCTTTTTGTGATTTCATTTCATCATATTGTATGACTGGTCGTTGAGCATATTCATGTGCATCGCATTCTTAATGACGCAAAGATCAGAGTTTTTTCTTCTTGTTGTTTTATGGAAAACGTTTTTTATATTAATTTATTTTAATTTATTCGATGGCATTGTTTGTTACTTAAGCTTCTTTTATTTATTTATTTATTTTACTTACTTTTCGTTAAATGTTTTTAATGTTTGATTATATCAATTGTGCGGTGGCAATTGCCTAATCACTTTTTATTTATTTATTTATTTAATAGTTTTATTACAATGACGCATTTATTAAGGCGAGTAAATTGATAAATGGAACTTAAATATGTTTGGTTTTATATATTTTGAGTTTAGAATTCAACATGACAAACTTTGAGGAATCGTTCTCACGAAGCTGGACTTTGGTGAACACTATCTTTTGAGATAAGTTAGGACTTATCCTACATCTGGCGTAGCTATAAAGTTAGATAGGTAACGTTTTCGAGTTTCTTCATAAAGTGAAAGAATCGACATAGGAAACCTTGTAAGCATTGCGTATAAGGTATAAGATAAGGTATAAGGAGCAAATTTTCCAACCGATTTTCGATAAACAAAATGTGGAACAAAACTGCAAACGCTTTCAAACAAAAACAAAACCAATTTTGAAAATCGACCCACAAATGAGAGAGTTATTGTTGTGGGGATAGCAAAGTTCCCCATCGATAAAAAAAAATAATGGGGGTCAAACTGCAAGCAAACCGTTAAAAAAAACTATTTTAAAAAATGATCCACAAATGACAGTTATGTGTGGGGGGAGGGGGCAGGGAAAGGGGAGAGAAAAATTTCCCATCGATTTTCTAAAAACAAAAAATGTGGAACGAAACTGCAGGCAACCCCTTTCAAAAAAAAAGAATTTTGAAAATCGGTTCACAAATGACAGAGTTATGCATAAGGGAAGCAAATTTCCCCCTTCGATTTTCGAAAAAAATTATGGGTCTTAACTTCAAACAAACTCTTTCAAACAAAAAAACAATTTTGAAAATCGGTTCACAAATGACAGAGTTATTCAAGGGGGAGCAAATTTTCCCCTCTGATTTTCGGGAAAAAAATTATGGGAACGCACTGCTGGCAAACCCTTTCAAACAAAACAAGAATTTTGAGAATCGGCTTACAAATGACAGAGTTATGCGTCTACAAACATAAAAAAGTTTAAAAAAACTACACACGAATTGATAACCTTCTCCTTTTTTGAAGTCGTTTAAAAAGGGCAAAAAAGACCCATAGCACGAAAGTTAGAGGGTTAAAATGTTCTACAAAAATGTTCCTGGTCGTGTTTTACATAAAAGTTAGTAATACATCTTATACCTTAAACTTAAGACTTACAAGATTTCATATACCGAGTCAGTATAACTATGTGCAAAGGGGAAGTAACCTTAACTCCCAGTAAAATGAATCCCAGCCTTAAACTTTCAAAACGCCGATATACGTATACATATATCATTTTTGTGCCCTCAGCCAGAATCAGTCGCTAGAACCATGTAATTTTTTTGCTATCAATGAGTGTTTTATCATCGTTTATTGTTGTAGTTTTGTGCTGGTGTATACAAGCCCCTCCCCGTCCACTGTGAATTACATAATTAAACGATCTCTTTCTTTAAACGAAGAATACTTAATTAAAAGTTTGCAAATGTTCTAAATGAAATGTAAACTCATGGAAAAATTCATAGCCGCATTGGTGACAATTTCTCACAGAATTTCGATATCAATGTTATGACAAATGTCAGCACGATGGGGCTATTCGCATCTTATGTGAAGCCATTTTCGCCGTTTTGTTTTGTTATAAAAGCAAAACATAAAAAGTTAATCAACATTATGGCAGAACGTAACACTCATTGTTTTCGCTGGTCGCTACACTAGCTCATCAGCGTGCATGTGTTATGCTGTGTAATCAACTAATGGCCTGCTCAACATCTTCTCGCCTTCCCTAGCAGTTTTGAGTTTTTATTAACTATTTAATAAATACAAAATCCTTTTTGGATGCTGTACACAAACCCACCACATCAACTTTTACTTATAAAATAAAGATTTTTCTTCATATTCTTAAACTTCTAAATAGTCATAAATATTCCAATTGAGTTATTAAATTTAAAGTAGTTCAAGTCAAAAAGTTTTTCTATTAAAATCTCACATGGCAGTTTAGCACCACCACATTTTGATTCTGGAATTGAATTCAATTGCTCTGTAATGATTTATTATTAAACAATTTTTTTTGTAGACATTCGCAAAACTTCTTTAATAAACTTTTGAGAACAACAAACGGACGAACGAACTGCCAGCCAAGCCAGCTAGTCAGTCAGCCAGCCAGCCAGTCAACCAACCATTCAACAAATAAACAAATTTGTTTAAACTTTAAACTTATATTTGATCATTTACATTTTGTATGGAAAATGCAGTTCAGCTCATACGAGTATCCTCCATCCGCTCTCGTATGTACAACGTGCCACATAAATTTCGTTACTTTTTCACATAACCTGACATTTCCCATGATTTTTACGTGCTCTTAAAGTTTTCTTATTTACTACTTTATTATTTTGATTATTATTGTTATTATCAAGTAGTAACTGTATTACTGGTACATACTATGATCAAGTTATATTTTTCTGTCGTCGTCTATGCCAGGGTTAGGTAAATCACTATTTGCTTTTTTTTTGGCTTGCCATTGCATTTAAACTAAGGCGAATCCATACACGGTGATGTCAATGGCGAATTCAATTTGCCGTAGTCAATTCGCTTGGTTTTTGACAAGTATGCGGACCAGTGTTGCCACGCGAAGAATAACAAAAGTTACGCTTTGCTTTCAAAAAAGTTTTTCATCAAAATTTACATTTTGAAATATTCTTTGAATAAATAGTAAACTTATGTGATGTATGTATATAAAATAAACACTTTTATTCCTGTGATAATCTAGTATGTGATGGAAATCGATCGATTTCAATTCGCACGATTTCACCAAACAGGTCGCAAGATACTGTGAAGTCGAATATAAGCTCGAATAAAATATTCTAAGCCTCGAAACAATAAAAAAGCATGAATAAATTCTCCTTCAGTAGAATTTGTTTTTTTAAATCGCGCGTTTTGAAATCGGTCGATTTCCATGACATACCAGAGTAACAAGACAACAAATTCATCTAGTGAACCAAAACATAACTTAGAATAAAAATAGATAAAGTTTTTAGTTTTCTATTTCCCACCTTACTATTTTTTCGTATGAAATGTGACAACAAAGTTCATTTGATAACGTATGCAAGAGTATGATTGTTATGTTATTCAAATCAAATTGATATGTTAAGAAGAATATGCTTTCAGACACGGACAGTTCTTATCTTAATTAATGAATCAAGTACTTTTTCAAAAATACTAATGGGTGTTCAAAATTGAGGTATCATATTAATTTTAATAAAATATATATATAAAAATATTTTTATTTCAGTTTATTACAACTAGGTTGCGGTTAAAAATGGAAAATTATGTCGGTCAAGTGACCCGCCCTACTGGCCCGGCAGGCTCCCAATCTCTTATCAAAACTATCAACCACGTTTTTCAATAAACTGTTGTCAATGGTTGATATCTGCTCGATAATGTTGGTTTTAAGCTCTTGAACTGTTGTGGGATTATTGCTGTAAACTTTCGATTTAAAAAAATCTAAAGTTGTCAAATCGCACGATCTTGGTGGCCAATTTAATCCTCCTCTACGAGAAATAATGTCATTTTCGAACTTTTTTTTAATGATTTTTAAAAAAAAAATTTGTTTTAATAATAAAAACACGTTGTTCCTTCGTGTAACGTTCCATATTAATTAACCGGAATGTATTTAGAATCTGAACATAAATATTTTAAATGAAAATTACAAGTGGGAAAAAAATGGCAGCAAAAATAAAATGATACCTCAATTTTGAACAGCCTTTACTTCGCTATTTGCCATGTACTAAAACTTACGAAAATTTTGCCAAATATAACAAAATTATACATGTTACGTTGGGCCTTCAAAAGTTACGAAAAATGTAGCAAATGTAACCAAACGGCATCAGTGGTGGGGACCAAACAACATGAGCAAAAAATAGTGATCTGCCGTAGTAACGCCACCTGGTTGTCAATTCGCCTTGATTTGAACGTAGAATTATATTTATTGGTGTAAAATTAATTATTTCCTTTTGTAGTTGGAAATGATTAACTGAAAGTTATTAAAGAAGGCTTCAATTCGTCAATTCATGTTACACTGTACAACAAAAGTAATTTTATTATTTTTTTTATATCAAGTTTCTAACCCTACGTCTTCACGAGCCATCGAATTGAACATGACATTAACATGACTCCGGCAGAGCAATTCTAAAAAATTCATCAAATTCTTTGTTGTGGTGAATACGTGCGATGTCCATGTTCTGTCTTATCAATGTATTTGATGGTAGCGCAATAGAAATGGAATATTTAACAATTTCGTTCTGTCTCTTTTCTTTCTATTAAAAATGGTTGTTGACGGCGAATCTCATGGCATCGGGCATCGATGTCTGAGCATGGACGAAACATGGACATGAGCGGTCTATATTAGCCATATACGATGTTCGACATGATGTTCATACCAAGTTCATTGCTAATGTAGACCCCCAGTAACGACTGATTCTGGTTGGTTGGTCCAAACAATATGTATTAATCGCCGTTTTGAAAATTTACATGTGGGACTCATTTTGGGGCGATTTAAAGTTAATCCTCTTTTGCAAATTGCAATTTTGCAAATTATAAGGCGTCGGCATAGGAAATATTTTAGTCTTTTCATTTCAGGTATAAAGTGTGTTCAGCACTATTATGTAAAACACCATGAGGAAATTTTTCTTGGAATATCTTAACCCTCTAATTTTTCGCTGTACGAGTCTTTATTGTCCCTTTCTTTCAAAAGGTAGAAAAACGTGCCTTAAGCATCGATATAGCGAGTAGTGATGTTACGTATATCAATTTTTAATATTTGCGAATACGAAAAAAGCGGAAAAACGTGCCTTAAGAGAGTATTGATGCTACGAATATCAATGTTTAGTATTCGCGAATGCGAATACGAATATTTGAGCCAATATTCGCCGAATACAAATACGAATGCGAATACGAATATTCAATCTACAAATTTAATGCCACTTGATATTTCAAATTTGATTTAAAAAAAATCTACCATTTGCGTCAATAACAATGGCCCTTATTATGGTTGTTATAGTCGTAGTCGAAATTAAACGATTCCAATGTTAAACATATATGAGCGTTGTCAGATTTTATCGATTTCGTCCCGACTACAACAACCTAATATGGCTAAATAAATGGAGAAAAACTGTCACAATACTATAGCTATTTAACATTATTATGACATTCCGATGAAAAAACTTAGCGGAAAAACGGGTGGCAAATGACGTCGACCCACTGACATGGTGGAAAGTAAATAAGGAAAAATATACGAGCTTCTTTTACCTATAGCCAAGCAATATTTAGTGACACCACCCACCACCGGGTGTTCCGCGCGAGCGAATGTTTAGTAGTGCGGGGCTTATTGACACACCGAATCGCAATAGGCTTGAAATAGAAAATACTTCAAAACTTTTATTTTTGAAGTTCAACATTCCTCTACTGAGTTTTGATTATTAATTTAACATGATATGTACGAACTGGGCTTTACTTTTTAAATACTATGTTGTTGTGAAACATATTTTGTTTGTTTTTTCTTTACTAAAAGAAGATTATTATTTTGCGTTAGAGACAAAGCTTTTTTTAAGCAAAAATTATTAAAAATTAAAATTTTTTGTTTAAGTTTCTGTATATTTCTATGTACAGGGTGTTTTTTTTTAGAGGTATAGAACTTCGAATTGAAATAAAACACAAGAAAATCGTTTTAATGTCCATCAATTTGGCTTTATTGGAAGGATAATTTTATGCCATTAATGTTTAAATATGATTTCGGGCATGTGGCCGCCGCGGCTGGCTCGAATAAAGCCAATTCTACAGGTCCAATTTTCAACCACTTTTTCGAGCATATGGGGCCGTATGTTGGCAATAACGCCACGAATGTTGGCTTCCAAGTCCCCTAACGTTTCTGGTTTGTTGGCGTAGACGAGCGACTTCACATATCCCCAAAGAAAATAATCCAATGGTGTCAAATCACACGATCTTGGTGGCCAATTGACAGGTCCATTCCACGAAATTATGCGCTCATCGAATGTTTCCTTCAATAAATCGATTGTGACGTGCGCTGTGTGGCATGTAGCGCCGTCTTGTTGGAACCACAACTCATCCACATTCATGCCATCCAATTCGGGAACAAAATAGTCGGTTATCATGGCTCTATACCGGTCTCCATTAACGGTAACTAACTCTCCAGCATTATTTCGGAAGAAGTATGGCCCAATGACTCCACCAGCCCATAGAGCACACCAAACAGTCAGTTTTTGTGGATGTAATGGCGTCTCAAGGGTCTCATGTGGATTCTCTTCACTCCAAATGCGGCAATTTTGCTTGTTGACGTAGCCATTCAAGCAAAAATGAGCCTCATCACTGAACAAAATTTTGCGATTTTGCTTGCGGTAAACTTCGCGAACTGAACCATTATTTTCGAAATAAATTTGCACGATTTGCAAGCGTTGTTCTTTTGTCAACCTGTTCATGATGAAATGGCAAACCAAACTAAATATTAATCACTTGACAGCTGACAAAATGGCCGCCAGTTAAAAAAGTGATGCCAACTTAAAGTTCTATACCTCAATAAAAAACACCCAATATTATTTTTTGAAACGTATGCGCAAAATATTGGTGTAATATTCGATTGAATTTGGCGAATGCGAATATGAATTTCATGAAAGAGGCGAGTATTCGGCGATTCGTAACATCACTAATAGCGAGCTGATGTAACTTATAAAAATATTTGAAGAATAAGTCTGCAAAGACACCAAAGCTTTAAAATCAACTTTAACGCCAGAAATAAGTCAAAACTTAAAATGTTATTTACAATAAGTGCTAAAATATCCCATCAAACTGGCTTTTATGATGCTAGTTTGTATTAAAAATTTCACCTTAAGTCACCACACAAAATAGAAACATATTATCGATAATTGTGACAAAAATAGTAGCCTTTGTTTGCTTTCCTGAGAAATTAAACAGGAAACATATAACTCTTTTTGCCGGCGCCAATTCTTCCCAATCCCCACTACATTCTCCAAGATTTCTAGTTCATTAACTTTTTAAATAAATTCAAAGAAATGAAGTACATATTTAATTAATTGTAATTAATGCCATAATGTAGTTAGTTATACTTTTAGTTAAGTTTTGTTGTATTTCTAAATAACAACTTCCCACCCCTGATCTATACAAATAGTAATGTGTGGTAAATTGTATAATAGTATGTATGCGAGTCTTTATGCCTTCCTGTGCATGCAACATAAAAATATATGTATATTTTTCTGTAACACTACAATAATCTCATGCATATGAATGAGCCTCATGGAAAGTAAGACACAACTTACGGTGGTGCACAGTTTAATACGGTATTTGGAATTAAACTCAAACACTCAGCAACCCACTTTTTAGGGAGGGTGAACGACAAATAAATTAAGGGGCACTTTTAGAAATCTTGCATCTATATTTTTATTACCGTGTATTTTTATTATTATTATATTTATTAAATTTATGAAGTTTATTCTTTCTAAGTGGAACGCCAACATTAAATTGGAAAGAGGTACATTGCAGTCTCGTGCGGTAGTGAGAGATACTTTGACGCGCCAACTGCTTGTAAGCCTTACCTTTAAGGTTTAAGATGTTTTCATCACTTTTATGTATAACACCACGGGGAATATTTTAGTAGTACATTTTAACCCTCTAACACTTGGCGGTGTGGTTATTTTTGTACCTTTATTAAAAAAGGGGCAACAACTGCCCTTAAGCTGCGCGGATACGCGCGTGATCATTGATCATCTTAATTATTTCACTTGACCCCTATAATGACAACGCCATGTAAAATAGGTCCAGCTCATATAAAGTTCATGAACTCGAGCCGGGCATATCTAAACGTTTTTAGGTCCAAGGATGATGTCTCTGGATGTAACTTAGTATGTGCGTGTATGTGCATATTTATGTCGGTCAACATGTCATAACTTTTGAACGGTTGGAACAGTCTGAACAAAATATTCGATATTTTAAGATTTTTATTTCACATATTTTAAAAGTCTTTGAAAATTCTTATAAGGCTAAAGGCCGGGGCACATAGAATCCGTCGTACGTTATACGTCGCCTTTTTCAACTGACATTAACGTAACGACGGAGGAGGTTGACACAATGAGTACTTTGTTGACGGATATTAAAACAACTGTTTTTTCTACGCATGTTTCTGCAGCTAAATTTGATTTGATTTTATTTATTTATATTATTTGTTTTTATTGTTTTATTTAATTTTTGGTGCCAAACAGCAGAAAAAACTAACTCGAAACAAAGCAAAAAACCAACTTATAGCTGTCAAAGTACTCGACGTACGTTAAAAGTTGGCCAACTTTAGTACTTTGCGTTGACGGAAACGTACCGAATGTGACTAAGCTCATAAGAAAACATGTATTTCAACTTAGTTGTCAGTTGAAAAAGGCGACGTATAACGTACGACGGATTCTATGTGTCCCGGCCTTAATGCACGTAGGAATTCTAAGACTAATGTTGAGGTAGGACTCTCAAACTTTTTATAACAAACGGCATACTCTTATAAATAATTATCGTTTCAAATGAAATTCCATTGAAAACTTATAGGACTACACACGCGGTATTTTGGTTTTCTTCATAAAGAGCACATAGTATATGCGTTTTTGAAATGAATGAATAAGTTTTACTGCACTTTCTCTTGTTCTCTCTTCGCTGTTGTTATTCATTATTCTGGCCACTTTTAACAGCTTTATTGTTGTGGATTTCATGTTCAAAAGCAAAGCTACCATGTATTTTTCACTAGTAATTTCGAAAAAAATATAAAAATAATGAAGTATATAGTAAAATCATTAAGAATATCTCAAAGTTAATTTAATTAAAACATAAATATTTCCTCTACATTGACTGTGTAGATAGAAGTACTAGCAAAACTGCGTAAACATATTTTTATCAGTCTCAGGTAACATATTTTTATCAGTCTCAGGAACTTAGGCTAAGCAAAATAACTTTTTAAATAAACTGAAATGTGTAACGCTTTGGAATACAATTACATATTTTAAATATGTGGTACAAAAGAAACTTTAAAACTTTTTTGTATCTAATCTAAAACCTTGCATATGACAACACTGTATGAATGATTAATACAATTTGTGAAAAAAAACATGATATGGAATATGGGAGAGAAGAATGCTAATTTTATTGGATATTTTTGTCAGTGCTGCCAACTTAATCAAAAAGAAAAGAAAAAAACGTTTATTAAAATCAATTAATTTATTCGAGATATTCTGTAGAATTTATGTTTTAAAAATATATTTATTTAGATGGCTTAGCCAATCTATATGCCAGGCTGTTTGTTGTGCTGTTTGTATAAGTTTTTTTTTAATATTGTGCTTTTGTGTTTGTGATTCTCATTTCTTGTTTGATACTAGTTTGAAAAATGTACTAATATGGTGAAAGATATACTGATGAGTTATTATTAGCACCCAACGGAATTCAGGCGTATAGATTAGCTAATCCACATGTTGATTTAAAATCTAACGGTGATAATAATATTGTTTTAACAGTGAAAAAAATATTAAATCAAAGATATTTAAAATTATATTAATAATTTTTCGTTTAAAATTAATATAAAACAATGAAAACTTTTCGCTAGCAATGCGAAGCTTGTCGGCTATTTATATTTACACAACACAAACATCAAAATAAACAACAACTAGCCACACAACTGAGCACAACAGTGCATTGTAGCTATGGATAAACCAAATACACACCGACTCACTTCACCAACAAAATATCTTACTGTTATTGCAAGGATTTTTGAAAATCTCTTGTTTTGGGTTTGGAGTAGAGTATTCGATTATTCGACATTTTCCTGAAACCGGTTTTCGAATAGTTCGACTCTTTAAAATCTTAGAAAAACCGGTTACGGTTTTTTAAATTCATAAGAAACCGGCCAACCGGTTTTTTGTGAGAAAATTATAATATGTACAAAAGTTTTGATTTTAATTTGCTTTAAAAAAAATTAACTGTTCAATTCAATACTATCCACATAAGAACATAACTTTGTAAATGAGGCCAAGTTCCTATCCATTTCAGCCGTTAAAAGTACTGAGATCAGAATGAGGATCAAGTTCTTGACAGGTTCGATAGGATTTGACTTCTTTTTTTTCCCTAGGTTTTTGTGTGGTGCAACACTATAATTTCCATCACTATAATTTCCCATAATTTCTTAATTGCCCATTTTAGTGCCCCTTATATGCGACACGCCTTTCTGTTACGTGATCAGCACCGTTTTGTTTTTTCAGGAGGATTTACAATCAAAATGCGAAAGAAATTTGGTCCACACATATAAGGGGAACCCTAGTGCAGATCTACATTTTTCTTTTTTCTTCTTAAATTCTTGACATTCACGCAACAAGCATTTTTTTGTCTACGATGGACGCCAAACTCCATATAAAATATAAAGTTTGACATACATTTTACCACTTTAATTCGCCCCAGCTACCACTTTATAAAATTATTTCACCTTAATTGCGTGCTTCAGTAAGTGTTCTTGACCAAAAATATTTAGAAAAATCAACAGTAAAAGTTTGTATAAGTTTTAATATAGTAAAAACTAATGAACTATACGAATCGAAAAGTATTCGACTGGGCTGGTTTTTTAATTAAAAAAACCGGGCTATTCGACATTCGAAAAATCAAAATTTTGAAAAAACCGACAACCGTATTTCGTAAATAACCGGTTGAAAAAGCGAGTCGAAGTTAGAAGTTTTAACTAGAGATGTGCGCGTGAGTGAGTTTTCGCTCACGATCACGAAAAAAATATTTTTTCACGCACGCTCACGCACAGCAAATTTTAAGACTCACGATCACGCACGCTCACGATCAAATTTGATTTTATCACGCGCGCTCACGCACGACAAAAGCTTAAGCTTTCACGATATTTATTTTTTTTTTATATCCCACAAAAACACAAATCGAACATTAAAGTTTCAATAATTTTTTAGTGTTCATATGAAAACGAGTTTTTGAAATAATATCCATGGGGATTCTCATTGTGAGTGTACATTTTGGGTTTTTCATTTTCTTTTTTTAACTTTACCAATTTAATTAATAAAAATATGAGAAGGTGTTATAGTTTTTGCCTCATTCAATGGATTTTTAAAAAATTTTTGTAGATTGAGCGTTACATTTGCTTTCACGGTTGTTCTGGGAATGACTTTTTGAAAGCAAATTAGAAATTTCTGAACGGATAATGCTCTCCATATCGTTTCTGCCCTTCCGCTGCTGTTAACTTTTTTTACCACCCTAAAATTTATAGATAATTATATTTAATAATTTTGTTAACGTAATGCTCAATATATTTTCTTACGAATTAGAACCCACTATATTTTGAATTTAAAACAATTCAGATGTATAATCTTCGATAAGTTTTAAGATAAACTCCTTATTTAGACACTAAAAAATTTCAATTAAATTAAAAAACTACAATACATTATTATTGATTGATGAAACTTTTTGTAATTTAAACTATTTAACAAAGTTCGCAAAACTTTTAAGTATTTAGAAGTGCAAACCTACGCTGTTATTTTGTTATTTAAACTGAATATTGAAGCATGCTAAAAACGAGTAACGCTCAATACACATAACTGCGAACTACAACAATTTCTTAAAAAAGTTATAGTTCCTATTATTTTTCAAATATTTGCTGCAAAACACCATACAATTCCGATACATCAGTTTGTATGAAGAGAGTATAAACAGTATTTTCGTTCTTCATTTTTAACACATAATCGTCAGTGTTACATTAAAAACACTTATGTGCCTTTACTTATATATTAAATAATATATTAAATAATGCTGGAGTAGATTTCATTTTAAAATGTATGCGTTTATTGTATGAAATACTTTCAATATTTTCAAAGCCATTAATCCATTATGAGTGAAGTGGAACTTTAAGCATTTTTCGCCTGGCTTTTTACGTAAAAACACCGGTATCTTAAAGACTGGATAATATAGCGGTACTCAATATTTTATTTTATAGGGAACCTTCCAAGCTTTCATTTGGTGTATATTTGTAAGCTGTCATTTATTAAATATGAAAGTTATGTAACTTCTAATATTAGTTTATGTACCATATTTGCAAAATATTTCGTAAAAATTCGTATTACACAGAATCTTTAGTAAGTGACACAGTGGTGCGAAATATCATAAAAGACAAAATCTTTGTGTCCGCTGTTTCAGTAAATAAGCGATATATCGTATTTCAAACGTTTTGACTTTTTGTGTGCTGGGTTGTCTTCAGCTTACAAACATATTTTTCCTGTTGTCAGACATGTCGGCATAAAAGGTTCACTGGGTTTCTTTTGCTGTCGACACACATACTTTCGGTCCGAAGTAGGGCAGAAAGTCTGCATAAGATGCCGAATTCGTATTCGAACACGGTCCATATGCGTGGTTAACAAGAAAACGAACCTCTTTGTCTGAGAAAATTCTTAAAACTTTGCCGAAACTCTCTACGAATTCTGACGAATCTCTTAAGGAAGTTTCGACATGTCGCAGAAAACTCTGATCTAAAATTATAAACTTATCAGAAATGTTGTATAAAATTCGCAAATTAAATCAAAATATTGTAGGAATAAAGAGGAAATTTTTTTCAGCAAGCTACGAAATGTAATTTCGTGAGTGCGTGAAAATTACATTTTTAAAATCACGCACGATCACGCACGGTATTAAATTTGTAAATCACGCTCACGCACGATTGCGTGATTATTTTTTAATTTAATCACGATCACGCGTGAGTCACGCGTGAATCACGCCTGGCACGAAAAATTCACGACATTTGCACATCTCTAGTTTTAACCCCCCCCCCCCCCCCCCACAGAAACGCTTCTTAAAAATTTTCTGTATAAATTATCTCATCTGGCATAAATCTATAATTTTTTTCCCTTCTTTTCTGTGTGTATGTTTTAATCTTTAACTCGAAAACTAGATTTATTTCCCTACAAATTGAAACTTATAGGATAGCGAAAACAATGTGGTTCGTTTGTCACCCGTTGGGCAAAGAACCCTAAAAAGCACTAAAACTACTCGAAAAGCTCTACAATAGCAACATTTATTTTCTCTGCACACAGTATATCGTTACCATAATATAGAAACGTCCTAACCCATTATTTTTTCCGAATCAACTATTTTGCCTATTTCGCTAGACTAACCTCTAATCTATCGAAATATACAATAAATTCGATTGGAAAAAAATAATGAGTTAAGATGTTTCTATATTAAGGTAACGATATGTACTATTGTGAATGAACAGAAAAGAGTCAGTATTTTGTTTGAGTTATAAAATTTTTGTTTTGTTTATTTAGCTGCAAATACTGTCTGCCTGCCTGTCTGTCTGTCTGTCTGCACGTCTGTATACCATCCATTTCTGTTGCCTTCCACTGCCACTTTTTGTATTATAAAAATGAAATGTTTGAAATTGTTGTTTGATTTAGTCTTCTATACAATTGTTATTGTGTGTTTTGTATTTTTAGGGTTGCATTGCATTTTTATTTTAATGTCACGTTTCAGTTCATAAATGAGCTTTGAGTATATCGTACGTATCGGGTTTTACGTCTGGTCTGTTTTACTCGTAACAAGTTCGCGTTTTGCGTGTATAATTTTTACGCGTTTTATACGGTCTGCATTTATTTCTCTATTCAGTGTTTGTTTTTCATTTATTTAATTACAAAAATATGCGAATAATTTACGCAAAAGTTGTGCTAAATTTGAACGAGCTACCGGTTTAATTATACAATTTCCTTTAAATGAAATACAATAATTAACGCGCCGTGTAAATGAATTAATTATTTTTAGATTTGTAAAGGAAAGTGTCTGAAATAAAAATATTTGCTGCACGAGACGTGTTTGATTTATTTTATGATGATGTGATTTGTTTGTGTAATAGAAATTGTAGCTATTTAATAAATAATATTGTTTAATTTTGAGATAAATCACATTTAAAGAGATTTCATATGAAAATTTTGTTGAGCAAATTATTTTTATTGAGTTAAAAATTGGACTGTTGTGTTGTATTATTAATATTCCCAATGTGTTTTTAATAACGGCTAAATATAAACGCATTTGCTTGAGTTCAGGGTCATTTTGTTTATTGTTAAAATCTACTTAAACTTAAAATCTACTCTATATCTTTTATAAGAGTTTTGCAGAAATTTGAAAAAAAAGCAAAACGAAACTAAACACCTCAATAAAAAATAGTATGTAGTGTGAAATTATGTGGGTGTTTTTTTTCATTTTATTTATTTTTATGTTTTTAAGGGGAAAAGAGCTCAAAAGCTGCAAAGCAACAAAAATAAAAATTAAAAAAAGTGACGTAAATTGTAAAAATTTGTTCCGGCTTAAATTTAAGAAGAAAAAACAGTGAATAATAAATGTGTTTTTATTACAAAAAGCCTTAATTACAAATTATTTATGTGCAATATATTACAATTTGGAAAAAAGTTAAGAAATTATTGAATTAAATTTATTCAAAACCTTTTTAATAAATTTTGTAAAAAAACTCTTTTCCTTACTCTCTTCATTTTGCTTTCACTCGTTCCTTATTTATCAAATCATTCTCTAAGTAAAAGTGTGGCCAAAAATCGTTAAAATAAATAATTTCAGCGCTTTTTTTTCCAAATATTCACACCTTTTCGTCTTATCCGCTGAAACACCCAGGATCTGGGTGACCACCACACTAATAGCACTGTCAAGTTTCATAAGATTCGGTTAAGTAGAAGTATGTAGTTGTAAAATAATCTTTCCTCTAAATGGGCACGGCGCTGCCCACTTTTATAGTCATAATAGTGCATTTTCAAGGCAGCTTAATGTGTGTGCCAAGTTTCATAAGATTCGTTTAAGTAAAGTAGTTGAAAAAGAATTGAATTGGGCTGGCATTGCTCACTTTTCTAGTCATAATATTGCATCTTCAACGGAGGTTAATGTGTCTTTAAAATTTTGTAAGATTCGTTTAAGTAGAAGCAATTGAAGAATACTATTTTGAATGGGCGTGGCGCTGCACATAGGAAGAGACTGTTTCTACAGGAAGATAATGTTTCTACAAAGTTTCATAAGAATAGATAAAGAACTTCATTCTAAAATAGTTTTGGCCAAAGAAAGTGGTCGTCTCTGAACCATAAGTAGTGCACTGTATAACACAAATAAATTCAGTAAAGTGCAACTTTGACTCGCATACGAAGAGTTCGTACGAATACCACATACATACGGTATATCCCTTTTTTCGTTTTAGTGATTTTTAGTATTATTTTGGACTTTAATTTTAGCGTGATTTTTTTCGTTTTTGCGAACTTTTTCGTTCTTGCGATTTTTGTTCGTTTTTGTGATTTTTTTTCGTTTTACCATTTTTTTTTTGTTTTTGACGATATTTTTATTTTTGAAAATTTTTTTCTTTGGCGCTTTTTCGTTTTGGCGATTTTTTCAGTTATGACGATTTTTTCGTTTTGACGATTTTTTTTAGTTTTTGGCGATTTTTTCGGTTTTTGACGAATTTTTTTTATTTTGCCGATTTTTGGTGATCTTTTTAGTTCTGGTAATTTTTTGCATTTTAGCGATTTTTTTTACTTATGGTATTTTTTTCCTTTAAGCACTTATTTGATTTGGTCATTTTTTAAATTTTGGAATTTTTTTACTTCTACCCTTTTTTAAGATTTCAGGAGTTTGCCTCTTACGGTTTCCAAGAAAATTGTGTAAATTACATAGTCAAAATTACATTTAATGATTGTTATAGATTACAATTGTTCTAGATTGTTATAGAGAATCGGTATAAGGTATCTTTTAAACTTTACGTTTAATTGACTAGGTGTGCTCAGCACTTTTATGTAAAACTCCACGAGAAATAATTTCATGGAACATTTTAAGCCTCTAGCTCTTTGCTGTATGGATCTTTTTTGCCCCTTTCTTAAAAAGGGGCCAAAAACTTCACTTCGGCGGCGAGATAGCGGGCTGAAATATTTTACGAAAAAATTCTTCATACAATTTTATTATAAGTCTTTTCAGACAATAAATTTCGAAACTCAACTGGAACGCCAGAAATCATAAAAAACTAATTGTGAATAAATATGAAATTAACCCTCAAGTATATTTGCAGTTTTTACTGATTAGCATTAAAATAATTATTTCGCTTAAATTAAGAAATTATTTTTGTACTCTAATTTTTGTGAGATTATTTCTAAAAACAAAAATATTGTAAAAAACTTGACTAGAATCGACTGCTGTGGTAAACACTATCCCTTAAATTTTTGCTGCAAAAGTAATTTTAGATTCTCTTTATAATTATTTATTTGCTGAGTAAATTCTTCTCTTTCTCTTATTAATATGAATGGGAGAAATTTTTAAATATCCTGTTTACAGTGCAGCTCCAATATAAAATATCCTTAGCCCAGCTATTTAAGCTCATTGTTGTTGTTGCTGGTATCCGTTTCCTGCAATCCTTTGCAGGATTAGAAGCAGCCAGCAGAAATTGTTAGCAAACTTTAGAAGAATGTTGTTGTGGTGGGGTTGGATTCCATTAATGTGCTTGTGTTTTTTGCTGTGTACTACTATTTGCAGCAAAAGCTGCTGTGTGATATTTTTACAGTTATTTCTGTTTTTCTTGTATTTTTTTCTATACGATGTACGTAAAACGTATAACGGTATTATAGTAGTATCAATGTACAACTATCTTGTTGACCTCATTTTGTGACGGTATCTCGACGCATCCAGTCTTGTTTTAACGGCAAAAATTCGTCTTTCAAATATACAAATTGTGTGAATGATAAAATTTTCTAAGTAGAAGAAAAAGGAAACAAAAAAATTCCTTTAGTCGAAAAACAGCAAAAAATATTGCAAACACTTACGGAATTCTCAAAATTGTGTTTATTAGTCTCGTTGTGTGTAGTACAAGCGTACTAGTGTAGTAGTGTGTCTATATTCCAATTTACCCGGTCAACTTTTGTATGTGAAGGATAATATTTTTTTCCTCTTTTTCCTACTCGCTTTTTGTGCGAAAATCATTTTATTGGCACAAGGTGAAAATTGCAAGCAAAAAAAAAACTGAATTTAATAAAAAGAAACATAAATAGAAATTTGCTGTAAAAAAAATTTAAAAAGAATTAAAGTGTAACAGTTTGAAGAAATTTAAGAAAGATGTGCACTAATAGTTTGAAGTGATTTATTAAATTATATAAACATTTATGAAATTTATTTGACATGTTGTCACAATTTTATTTTAAATGAAATTTATTTGCTGTGGTTTAAGCATTGTCTATATGCAACATTTCATTGGTGCTTTACCAAATCGTCAGTAGACCTCAAAAACAATTTTGAACACTTACAAAGCCTTTATCTTATGTACAGACTTTCAAAAACGATGGATTTCTAATTTTATGGAGGTGTAGAAAATTAAAATAGATTCATATCGAATAAAAAATTATTTGCCGGGTTTTGTACAATTTTCAAAGCCTACTTTGCTTATTTTTGAAAATCATTTACATATTTGTGAATTCTCAAATGGTTTTTGAAAGTCTGTACATAAGATAAAGGGTTTGTAAGTGTTCAAAATTGTGTTTGAAGTCTACTGACGATTTGGTAAAGCACCAATGAAATGTTGCATATAGTCAATGCTTAAACACCAGCAAATAAATTTCATTTAAATTATATAATTTAAAAAAAGATTTCAATGCCCCCGATAATTGTTCTACAGCTTCCAGGTAGATTTTACCGGGTTAAGATGATTTTTGTGTCTGCAGTTTTCTTAGTTTATTAACCAGTGCAGTTTATCTGTGTTTAAAAACAATTTAATGCAACTTTTCATTAAATGAAATTTTATTTTCAACCCTTTGAAATTTCTATGAATGAATAATGCGTTAAAAAAATAATTAATGCCTGTGTCTTTTGTAGTGTATAAATAAATGTGATATGACTTTTTGAAATACAAAGAAAATTTCATAATATATTTTGTTAATTGTTGAAAGGTTTCTTCCTGTTTGACAATACATTGAATACAATAACTAATATAAAGGTGTTGATAAAATTTTAGAAGATTAAACGTTTATATTTATCTATTGTAGTTAAATCCATAAAAACTTATTAACAAACTGTGATTTATGAATATGCATTTTTCAAATTAAAAATTTAAATATGTATTATCTTAGTTTTAGGCGTTAAAAAATGATACCTACATACCACACAATAGTTATTGTTAGTTTCATTTGACAATATTATTATTATTGTGCAATCATTTTTAAGTATATTAATGTAGTTTCCATGAAAAAACCCATATGTTTTAAAGTATTTTTTTTTAGGAGAGCCAAAAAACGCTTCTATTTTAAACGGTAGATCTGGTATGAACGTTTTCAAACTTTTCATTTAACGGTCAAGTGATTAATAGTCAATAAAAATGTTTATAAAAATTTTATAATTTTTTTTTATAAGATTAGAA
Organism: Panzeria rudis; assembly: GCA_956483635.1. Classification (NCBI taxonomy): domain Eukaryota; kingdom Metazoa; phylum Arthropoda; class Insecta; order Diptera; family Tachinidae; genus Panzeria; species Panzeria rudis. Next base: position 181,298,177 of record OY101448.1, read on the forward strand.
GGTATAGCAGGAAGATATAGAAAAAAGACTAAAAGTGTGTTGTGCAGATTAAATTACACTGTACAACACAAAAAAATATAAAAATAAAAAAAGTTAAAAATTATAATATCGCCTTGATGTACACTTATCACCATTATTATGACAGAGCTAATAATAAAATTGGCAAGTCGACAAAATATTGCAGAAAACGATAGTATGACACCTTTTTATTATATTGATGACACTTAGGGCCTGTCCCACGATGTCGACAAGACGATGTCGTTCTCTTATTTATATTAAAAACAATAACAAAAAATTTAAATTTGTTTTTGTTTTCAATATAAATAAGAGAACGACATCGACTTGTCGACATCGTGGGACAGGCAGTTAGTCATCATATGTATGTCGCTTCACTAATGTTTATCTTGACTTTGTGCTGCTGATGTTTTGGATGGTGACATAGCTGAAATGGTAGAGGCGTTAGTCTACAAATGTGCGAAGAATTGAGGAGCCTGGGTGGGATCAAGACCAACATTAGAAAAAAAAATAAAATAAATAACAAAAAGTAAAACTAAAATAAAAATAAATTCAGTAAAGTGTGACTTTGGCCTGCACACGAAAGGTTCCATACAAATACACATATATCCCATTTCGTTTTTGCCCCTTTTTTCTCATTTTGAAACGTTTTTCGTTTTGCTTTTTCGTAAAATTTTTTTATTATTATTTAATTTTTTTTTGTTGATTTATCGTATTTTTTTTTGGTTTTGGCGCTTTTTTCATTTGTATAATTTTTTCGTTGTTTTTTTAGCGCAATTTTTTTAGTTTTGCTGATTTCTTGGGTTTGGCGTTTTAACGCTTTTTTCGCTTTTTGATGATATTTTTAGTTTTAGTGATATATTTTAGTTTTTGCTCTTTTTCAGATTTGTCGCTTTTTTCGGTTTTTGTGATTTTTTGTTCGTTTTGGGGATTTTTTCGGTTTTTGCCAATTTTTTTAGTTTTGGCGCTTTTTTTTGTTTTGCTATTTTTCGTTTTGGTGATTTTTTTTAGTTTTTGGTTAATTTTTTTCGTTTTTTGACGATATTTTAAGTTTTAGCGATTTTTTAGGTTTTAGTGCGTTTTCAGTTTTGATGCCTTTTTTCGGTTTTTTGCGTTTTTTTAAGTTTTTTTTGTCAATATTTTTAGATTTGGTGATATTTTACGTTTCAGCGTTTTTTTTACTTTTAGAGCTTTTTTCCTTTAAGCGCTTTGTTAATTTTTGGCGATTTTTCGTTTTGACATTTTTTTTCTTAATTTTGGAATTTTTTAGTTTAGCAATTTTTTTAATATCAAGAGTTTGCCTCTTACTGTTTCCAAGATACAGCAAAATGTCTAAATTACATAGTCACATTAACTGATAGAACACCCTTTAATTGTCATTGTTTTAAATATCAGCGTTAATTGCTGTATTCTATTCTACAGAGTACAGCAATTAACACTAACTTTGAAAATTTTAAGTGTCCATATATAAGTGTCTGTCTGTATATTACATTAATAATTCAACATTTTTCGTTGCTCGCTTTAGAGCACCCTTTAATTTTTAACTTTCATATATTTGTTGTATATGGTGTAGCGGCCAAAGTTTTACATGTTCTGTGAAAATTTCAGGTCCGTGCTCTCGAGAAAGCAGCCTATGACAGACGGACAGCGTAGCGAAAACAATAGGGTTCCTTTACACTTCTGGTGTGCGGAACCCTAACAAGTAAAAGTAAGAAAATATTAATATGTATAATTATTTCAATCATTCCATTGCTGACAGGTGATGTAAACGTTGACTTTACAATGATGTAAAGTGTTGTTGGGTCAAAAACGAAGAGTACGTGACATAGTCTTGATGTCAAATTACATTAGCGTTATGACGGTTTTTCTATCAGCGTCATCATATTCATGACATTTTGTCATTAAATTGATGTCAATTAGTCATCTTCCTGATGTCGATGTGTCATTGCGTTGATTGATAGCCAACAGCCATCAGCTTAATTGCTTGGTAACGTAACATGACAAAAAGTGGGCCATTCTGTGGGGAAATGTTCACATAATTTTATTCTATTCTCGACTGTTATAAAAAAGTTTGGAAAAGTTATAGCTAATGAACTCAAAATTTTCCCCTGTTCCTTGGAATTCGATTGTCTCATGTCATATTTCTTGTGGAAAACATTACGCCTAATTAAAAATCACTTTGTAGTAAAAACGACCTGTTGGCGGCAAACACCCAGTTTATGGAATTTTGAGCAGTTTCTTTCTTTAAAATAAACTCGTTTAATTCAATTTAAAGTCAATGAACTTTAACAAAATACATAGTTGGTGTCAAATGCCGCTGTTTTAATTTTTCAAATAAATTCTTTTGTTTTATCAACATTATTTCTTTTAATATTGCAATAGCAAGCAAACAAAAGATTAATAAATTAAATCCTGAAATTCTCAATAAATTTATCACTTTGCTGTGATTTTCAATTTGCATAAATTGTTATAGAAAATTTATAGTTTTTCTCTTTTTTAATATTTGGTCTAGCCGTTGTAAAATTCAAAGTTATCATCATTGTTTGCCTGTCTGCTGAAGTGTCAACTTTTGGCGAAATTGTTTTATTATTATTTTCTTACTATTGTTTTTGTACTCTAGACATCTTGTGATCATCGAACTAAACGAACAATTTAATAAATTTTATGCAAATTATTATTTATGAGAAAAATACCACAGTGTTTGAAAAATGAGCCATAAAGGAGTGAGTTGATGATTATATCAAGAATATAAGGACGATATATTAACTAATATAACTTAACGTTTTGGTTAAATAAAAAATATAAAGTCTCCATTCCCCAGCAGGGCTGTCAGATATGGCGATTTCTCGCCAAAGGTGGCGATTTTTCAACTTGTTTGGCGTCAAAATTTTTGATATGGCGACATGGCGATAAATAAATTTGTTGGCGATTTTTATGGCTATTTTTCAACAAAATTGAACTTAAAAATTTTTATAATTCAGGAAAATTATTTTGCTGAAAGAGTATTTTCGAAAATAACTCGCACTAAAACTTGTCTGGAAGAAAATAAAACAAAGTGATTTCGAATCTTTTTCTTGTATTAATTACACTCATTAATGGATTTTGAATTTTGATGAGAAAACTTGACAAGAAATAGTTTTTGGTGATTTTATTTCTACTTTTCGCGATTTTCTGCTAAATTTTTATGCGACTATTTTATAAAAAATTATATTAAAAAAAAATATTATATAAAAACATATTTAATACAAAATATATATTGAGAAAAGCTACATAAAACAGATTTTGGTGACTTTTGGCGATTTTTAAAATCAATTTGGCGAAATAGCTCAGAAAAGATCTGACAACCCTGTGCCCCACTAAAAAAGAAGACATTCTAAAGAAGTTGTGAAAATGTAGAATTTGCGATCCGGAAGTAGGGCAAATTTAGATAATTTCTAAGGATTTTTACATAGGGTTGCCATTGCAAGAAGTTCTCGTTTTTGATTCCTATTAATCGAATTTAAAGCGTTGTTACGAAAAAATGTTTTTAACGTCCTATAATGATATTTTCCTCTGGGCAAAAAGGTAAACAATGTTCTATTTTCGAAACTTCTTTCTTTTTATGGGAATTTGGGTACCCCCGTAGTGTAGTGGATAGTATGCTTGACTATTAGACTGGGGCCGCAGATTCGTTTCCTGCGAAGACCCTGGGCGTTTCTGCAGAAAAGCCGAAAAAGGCTTAAGCAGTATATGTGCTCGTTTTTAAATTTAAGTGCAAAACAATGTTTTTGCGCAAATTTGAATAAATGACTACTAATTTTTGGTTGAAAAGTAGTTCAAAGAAATTTAATTATGTTGACTTGAGTTTGGTTTTCATTTAGCTTTTCAGTTAAATTATATATTTATTTATAGAGAAATGTGAAGGACATAGACAAAGTAAAATTTGATTGTACGAGACATACCGGTCCACTCATCAGAGTCGGTAGTTTCCAGTCAAGTAGTTGAACATCGTTTACTTTTAATAAATTCATGATCTCACTCTTACGACCCATTTCACAATGTACGATTAGGAGTTAACGTGGACTTTAACGTCAAGTTCGACATACAAAATTTGCCGTTAAAGTCGACGTTAGCTTTTAATCATACATTGTGAAAAGGGCCGTTAGAGTTGTTTTTCAGCTTTTTTATTTGATAGTTATCGATGATATTCACCGGTTTTCGAATAGAGAGAAACTATTCTAGTATGTATTACCTTCGGTAATTAAGAATGTTTGTTTTGTTTATTTGTATGAGTAGTGTGCATTCTTAACTATGTGCCTTTAGAGCTATTAACAATTATGTTCAACCCTCCGCGCAGTCAAAAATTTTCTTTGTCTACATGCTTCATATTTATCTCTAAATAAAAATATAATTTAATTGAAAAATTAAATTAAAACCGTACTCAAGCCAAAATAAATTTATAGATCGATTATATATAAGGGTATACTTCTAGATGGTTTTCGACTACACGTCGAACCAACTGTACGGCTCTCAGCTTCTCGTTATTACCAGATTCGGAGAATTATTTTTATTGAAAACGATATAAGTTTATGATCAAATTACAATTTATAGGATTAATTTATGATCATGGCAGGGTGGGCTATTCTGTTACAGACTATCTAGTAACATTAAAATATGATTTAACCTCATCTTTATTTGAAATTTGTATAGGTTGTTAAATAGTTCAATTGAGCACGCAGAATTAAAATATAGGCCCCTATGATGATTCACAACTCAACTAGGTTGAGTTGTCAATTCTACGACCTAACTCAACGATTTTTTTGTATTATGATTCACAACTAATTTTAGTTGTCTTCGAAAAAATTTTCGAAAAAAGGTTCTTATCTATACTCTCTGTTTTTTGAAACCATAGTAGCCATCACAAAATATTTTAAATATTTTTAGTTTTGGCCTCACTATTTTTTCTTGAGATTTTATATTTTATGGATATGGCAACAATATGGTTGACAAATGCGATAGATTGGCGCCTAAAAGTACCATTTTAAAAGTAACACAATAGTCGAAATAAAAACCAAAACACAACTGATAAAAAACTGAGACAACTGCTTTGATGAAGTTGTAATCCATAATAAGAATTTGACAACTACGACTCAACTATCAATTTAGTTGTGAATCATAATAGGGGCCATAATTTATAGTGTGATATGCGGGCAATTGGGTTTGAGAAGATTGTGAATCCCCCCTACTTTCGACGAGCTATAAGGCCGGTGTGAAAGCGTACCGTCTTCACGAAGAAACCTACTCAATATCTGCCACACATTTGTAATTCAATCCCGGTACATTATAAATTACGTTTAAAAAAGTGGGCGGCGCACGCCCATGAAAAGCAATTTATAGTTCTAGCATAACTTAAGAACTTCACTAGCAACTCTTATGAAACTTTACACACATTTTCAGCTGTCGTGATGGTACAATATTACAGATAGAAAAGTGGGCAGTACCGTGCCGATAAGGGTGGGTCGATATGTATGGATGAAAAAAAATTTAGAAACCATGGGTCTGAAATGGATATGGAGCTTGAGGAAATTCCAGAATATGTTGTGAGTGACTCAAACGGAGTTCACACTATCGGCGTAAAGTACCGATTTTCGTCGGCTCAATGCAATAAAGCAATAAAGTAAAATGGACTTGTTCTCAACTAATTGGCAAATAAGGGCGTTATCGCACTACACTGCAGTGGTAATAAAGGCATATGGCCTTATTTCACAATTAATTGAGAACTATGGCCATTTTGCTTTATAACGTAAGGCTTTATTGCGGTAAGCCGACGATAATCGTATAAAACGAACAGGTGATTGGGCCAGACCACCTCCGCATAGAACTTGGTATGTCATTTCAGTCTTGTCCAAATAACATTCACCCAAAATTCAGATTAGTGCCAGTGGTTTCCAAATTATGACGCCTTTATTGTAGGAAAAATTGGAAATGATCGTATAAGACGTTGGTGTAAACGGCTATATTGTTTTTTGTAAAAGATTAAAGTAACACTCCACCTGTGTTCTTTAATCTACTACAAAAAACGACTTAGGCGTTTACAGCAAAGACTTACACAATCAGGCCCATTACAAAAAGTGCTTGAAGCTATTTGTCTCAATAGATGGGAGTATGAGTATCATTATATAATGTTTTGATAAAATATTAAGTATACGCCAAAAAGCTTCAAGCAATTTATTTTCATTTTTTCCTATAATAAAAGCGCCATTAAACATACATATTTTAAAATTTCCGCAAGGTCGAAATCCATCCGTTCCAGATGGTTTCTAGGAAAAAGTTGCTTAGAATTCTTCGTAAAAGTATATGCCCTCTACGATTTTTTGTCAAAAAGATCTACCCTACCTAATGGCTATACAAACCTAATGCTCTTTCATAAACTTCTTTACAACTCCATGTGCATGTTTTCTAGGCGAGGTTTTTCCAAGAATCATTAACCATGATTTTTTTATTTTATTTTAATTTATATTAAACAGCCTCGTCTTTCAAATAACAATAAAAGTAAAGAAAAGAAACGATAATAACTTAAAGAAAATAAATTAAGAAAAGCGTTAGGTTTAATTTAATAAATCAAAAAGTAATTTATTGTATAACAAATTGGCAAAAAGAGAAAAATGAATGTTTGCGATAAAAAATTATTTAAATAAATAAAAATAACAGTAAAAAGGCAATAAAACTAGACAATTATATCAAGCTAGAAAAAAATAAAAGTTAAAAAATTAAAGATAAAACAACACAAAATTAAATTATATTCTGTTTTATATATTTTACAGCAAATTAAATAAAAGTTGACAAAAATTTTGCGAAATGATAGAAAAAATTTAAAAATATAAATCGATTAAGATACAGCCAGTAGGAAAAAAGCATCAAAAAAGATATAATAAATAAAACATATCCAAATAAAGATACAGGAATAAAGTCGAAAACGCATAAAACAAAAGGAAATTTGTTTTTAAGTGTGTCTCTGTGTGTGTGTGTGAGCTTTTGAAGTGCAATACCAACAACTCGACAAGTTTTAAATACGTACAAGTATTTGTGTCTGTGTTTTTAACTGTTATTTTTAAGTAAACAAACTTCCATACACATCTGTACAAGTGCATAAGTATTGGTTTTAACGGAGAATAGTCAAAAACGCCATAAAGTATACAACATCTTCTAAAACATACGACAACATTGCTTTTGACCTCGTTATTTTGTCGTCAAATTTAACTTAGTTTTTTTTCTGTTAGAGAGAACAAACAACAACAGCCAAAGAAAACATTTTAAAAATAACAACAACAAAGATAAAATATCTAATGTAACATATTACATTTACGTAAAAGCTAAGAACATTAACAACAAAACCTAGAAAAAAAGTTTGTCTCTAAAAAAAACAATAATTTTTCAACTCAATATAATTCTTGGAAATTAACCACCTCACCACCTTAATAAAAACCAATAACAATAACTTAAACTTTGACAACAACAAGATCAACAACAACTATAAAACATAAACACCATTTACTACTCTATCCAGTCTGGTCGGTCTCTAACCCAGAGAATTGTTAAGTTGTGTAATAAAAATAGACAATTTCTTAAAAAAATAAGTTCCATATTTTTTCTATCAGTTTAGAGTTTACAAAAGTTCTTTAACTTTATTGTTGTTGGAATATGTCTGTCAATTCCTGTTTCCTTATGCTGAAATAGGAGAGTGCGCCTAAAGTTCTGTGTGTGTGTGCTCTACAAAATTGTTACAAATTCTACAAGACAAGCTCTCAGTCATTTGTTTGTTTTTTTTTTGCTCTGCAGCAGCCAACAACAGACTCCTTGTTCTAGTTGTGTGTTTCCTGCCATTCATTTTCTCATTCATTGAGACAATTTAGAAGATACGTAAACAAATGTATTAAAAATTAGAACAACAGTAACAAGAACAACAACAACTTGTTTACCCAAAATTTGCTATTGACTAAGTCTCTAAAGAAATCGAGTGCTAATAAAACAAATTAAAAAAAAAATTAAAAGAAAGTGAAAAAAAAACTTTAACACAAAACGAAAAAAGTTTTATTGGAAATCGTTGGAAAGATACATACCACCATCAAAATTGCTGAGTTCATAAGTTTGAATCATATCGGTGGTACTAATTTTAGTACCACAAACAACGGCTCCATCTTGGCTACCACAAACGTTAAAACCAACAACAACAATATAGGTAAAGTATTCAAAATTTATTTAGTTAACTTTAATTTGTTTATAAGTAAATAAGTTAGAAAGTACTTTATCTAATTTTATGTAACCTTTAGCATCATAGTACTAAAGGACAATTAATAAATAAGTCAAGTACACTCGGAGGCCATTAGTCCCATTCTGATGCACAGATATGTGTTTTGATTAGCGTCGGTACCTGCCATTACGGCCTTATCCGACGGTGTTCTCAAAACACAGAGTGAAGTTGAGTGTACACCACCACCCCCGAGTTACCCGGAAGGCTTGCAAGGCTCACACAAGTAGCAACTTCTCATGCATGGCCGACCCCACCATGCATAAACACCTTGTTAGAGTGTTTGAGCTATCTAATCTCTGCTACATCAGCAGCTTAACACGATGCACACAAGGCTTCCGGGGAAACAGAATTGGGACAGGTATGTACCACAATGTGTAGACGCCCCCAGCAAAATATTCCCCTTCCACCCGCGCACAAAGCACTACCGATTGTAACGTCTGTTGGTTTAGCAACAGCACAAAGAGGCTTTCTGTTTCTGGACCGAAGTCCACGCTAGCCACTAGCACTAGGCAAGCATCAGTCTTTTAACCAACACCTCTCCCAGCGATTTTGGTAACAACCACAGCCACCACGAGGACTCCCGAAGGATACCACACCAACAGCCAGCACACAGAATCATCCTTCCTGATGAGGGTGAGACGAAGTCTTCCAGCGACATCATCCCAGATGATGTCGCTTATGGGGCGAGCATCATATCTTTAACCCTCGGAAGGCTTGTCATCTGTGGGGCAACTGGTTCCCGTGGTACCAGTTCAAGCTACTGGTAAATCCCCCAAAAAAACCCTAGAGGTTAACTTTCTATCGACTTTGGTCTTGGGGTAAACCATAGGTGCCTGTTCACCTCCTTACTGACTCGCGTAGGCAAGCCTACTACCTTAAATAACTATTTGCACGCCCGTTGCTCTGTCTCCAGAGATTGGGTAGTGACACATAAGTTTTATGGGTAATTGGCCAAAGGTACTATCAGCAAAAACCAATTACCCTATCCTCAGAAAGCACAACATCAAGGCTATCCTTATCACCAAGATGTACCACACCATGCTCCCCGGGGGATTCTGATGCTCAGAGCACAATCTGCACCCTACACGAAGCTCTGAAAATCCAGCTCCTGACAACCACCAAGAACTTTTCATAATGCCTAACAGGCCAGCCAGTGGTGCATCCCGGAGAAAATCTAGGTCTCACAGGAAACGGTAGCATAGATGGCTAAGGGCCATTAATAACATTCATTAAGTTTTAATGAATAACATTCATTAATTTTTTGCACAAATACGTTGATTCAATGTACGCATGGCATACGTTGTTTCAATGAAAATATTCACTGAAGTTCAATGTAAAACGGTTCATTGAAACCAATCGTTGTTGGTATTTTTAAGAAAATTAATGAATCGGTTCATTGATTCAATGTAGTAGTACATTAGGTTAAATTTAATGAATAATTCGTTGAAACAATGAACTTTTTCATTGAATTTATATATCTCTTTGTTTAAGTGTAGGACAATAACTTCTATTTTAATCATATGCTCATATTTCTTAAAACTTGTGCTGGTGAGCCATACATACACATATATTGCTATATACTTATGCCCAGCCTTTAAATATTATCCAATGTAGTTGTCAGAAACCCTTAAAATAAATTTTAATATTTTATATATAGAACGTGTAAATTTAAATAATGTCCCATTGTATTTGTGCAAACAACCAATTAAAAGGTATTTAATCACAAAATGCATACATGCAACTGTTTGTCTACCATTATTTACTTACTTACTTATTTTGTTTGTATTTATAATTTTTTTATTATTATATTTTCATTATTTTTTAATATTAATAATGAAAATCATACAAATATCTTTAAAGCATTTTGGCAAACAAAATTTAATCGGCCAAACACACGAGAGTTATTTTAATATTCCTTTTTAAATGTAGCGTTCAATTAATAGATAATTTATTATAAACTTTAATTCGAAATTATACGAATCAGTGATGCCAAATGGTAAATGCCGATCACGGAAGTCTCGGGATTTTTAGGATCTAGTTAAGCCCTACTACCAAAGTTTTTAAATATTTAATCCCACACAGAAAAAAATACTCTTTACTCTACCTTTACTTTTAAGCCTTGCTTTTAAGCAACTCAAATATTAAGTAGACGTATGATTCATGGTCAGGCCGAGTAAAGCTATTTCACTACGAGATTTTACTTATAAGTCCATTAGTGCTACACATTTAAAAGACAAAGGTAGACATATCACATATCAAAATTTAGAAAATTATATGTACTTTTCAGTAGCGTATTCAGATTTTAACAATTTAACAATTTTTGAAAATCCTTTTGCAAAACATGGGGGAAAATGTTGTTATGTGGTTGGTGTCTTGTGTATATTATATTTTTTCTTCATGCCATGATATCGTGAATTATTTATATTTTCGAATGAAATTTTGCGGCCATATATGAATTTATGTACTAAATACCAAGGAAGAAAAAATAATAAGTTTTGCCTCTGGGAACCTCGAAGTTCCCAAAGAAATTAAAAAAATCCCAAAAATGGGATTTTCAGTATTTTTGCCGTATTTTTCTTATTTTTCGCTGGGCGCAGATAATTTTTTTGGGAAATGTTTAAGGGCACATTAGGCCTAAAAATCAGTTTATACCCGGTTTGATTACAGCTTTGCGATTTGAGAAAACGCGCCTTAAAACTGCTATTTGCAATAAAAACATGTCTATTTAGAAACGCTCTGGCTAAAGGGCTATTCACAGATTACGTAACGCTCCAGGAAGGGGGGGGGGGGGGGGGGGGGGGTGTTAATTATTTGTTACGGATTAGACAATTTATACTGAAAATTTTATGAGGTGGTGGGGCGTATAAAATCTCCGAAAATAGCGTTACGTAATATGTGAATAGCCCCTAATTCAATAATGAAAATTTTAAAAAAAATTTTGCAGTGATCTGCTTTATAGTATTACCTTTCAAATAGGTGTAAATCTGAGGTGCGTATTCTTGCAAGCAAATTTTATAAATACGAAATAATTAGCGCACTTTTTTCTGCAAAAAACGGGAAAAAATTTACTTTTTTTTAAATTTTAATTTAAACTGCTTTTGTCAAAATATTAATAATATTGCTAGTAATTAACGAAAAAAAATCGGAAGAGATTTGACTTCCCCATTAGCAAAACTGTGGACCAAGGTGGGTGAAAAAGTTAACATATTAATTTTTTTAGTCGAATATCTCCTAAACTGTAAGAGGAAACCCATAAATGTAGTAGGCTTTTTTTTACCTCTTATATGGGCTAATCTACGTGCAAAAACTATTTTTTATCAGATCAAAAACATCAGCTTGTCATAGGTTTACATTTTTCAGAAGCCAGAGGTGACCCACTTTTGGGTTTTGTGGCTCCTCCCTTTTTAGAGATATACCCCCATATTCATAAAAAAAATAAAATGTATTTGAAATCTATATTAAGCAAATTTTGTATGAAAATTAAAAAAAATACATTTTAAACTCATTTTAAATTCTATGAATATAGAGGAAAAAGTCTAAACCCCAAACTTAAACTCAACAACACTTCTATAAATGTAGTATGACATTTTATAAGAATTGGAGTGCGCGCTTAGAAACTGTAGATTTATTTACATTTTTTTCCAAAATCCCCCACTGTGCGCCATTACTTTTCAAATGTAAAGATATAACTTGTAGGAGAAACCGCCTAGCAATTAATTTTTTTATATCAAGTGTAAATCTTTTTTTGTCCTTTACTGTTATTGTAACATTATTAAACGTGCATTACAATTTTATGTTTTTATAAATTAAAGGACATATATCGTCACAGAAAATTCAAAAAGCCCTATCTAACATTTTAAAAGTTTAACAGGAGAAGCATAAGACTTGTTTACATGAAAAAAGATATTGACAATTAATGCAAAATTTTACAATAAATATACAAATTTGTGGGTCCTTTTTTACTTGTATTATAAGATTTTGCACTAACTGTTAATATAGTTTTCATATAAACCAGTTTTGTGCTTCTCCTGTAAAACTTTTAAAATATTAGATAGGGCTTTTTGCATTTTATGTGACGATATATACATGTAATTTAAATATTTATTAAAATACATCATAAATAGCAACACACATAAAAATTTATAAAAAATTTGTGCAATAATAAAGAAAACATTAAACGAAGAAAAAACATTTTAAAATAAAGTAAAAATAACAAACAAATAAAAATTTAAAAAAAAAATGAAATATTTTTCCCATAAAATTTTTGTTATAATGATAAGTAAAAAGCACTCACTCACTCCCAGAGACAATGCACTATGTCAGCATAACTGACTGTCAGTCAGACAGTTTGCTTGTTCGAAATATCCTGGTACTCACAACGACTTCTCCTTGCCTTCATTTACACGTTCGTTCGTTTATTATTTGTTCATTTGTCCATCCATTCATTCATTTATTCATTCATTGATGAACCATAACCAACCATATTATGATTTTTCATTAAGCCTTTTTGTGGTTTTTACTTAAAACCACCGTGTGATGGTTTGTCCCCCTTTCTCTCTCTCTCTCTCTCTGTCACTCTGTGCTGCACCTCCCAGCCACACATCACAATTATTTTTACCTTAACATAAATTTTTTTCTCATACAGCAATTGCAAGTGTTGCACATTTAAATAAAGGGAAATGTATCGTTATATATATTAAACGAGTAGTAGCTTCTGGTATGTGGTTGAAAATTTTGTTCCTGGCTTGGTTTTTGGTTTTCCTTCTGCCTTCGAATTTATAAATATTGGAAAACATCTGAAAATTGCTGAGCGTGCCACTCATTCGGCGTCCTATTTTGGTTTATTTTAATTTATTTTCATGTGGTGTGGCATTTATTATTTAAAAACTGTATTCCTTGCATATTTTTTATATTCTGCTTTTAATTATTAATTAAAAAATACAGGTTATGTAAGGTAAATTGGTTCTTGTGCCAAAATGCAGTTAAATTTTTAAATTTAAATATAAGACTTCACGTGTTATATTGAAATATCTGTCCTATTATACCATTAATTTTAAGAAATTCTATATCAATTCTATATTAATGAAGTATTTTCTGTAGAAGGTTAGGTTAGGTTAGACACGTAGCTTCCGCTCACTTGGGCCTACCAATGCTCCCTTTGTTAAAGGTAAAGTGTTAACTATAAAAGATATGAAAATGACAGTGAGGTGGAAAAGGGAGGAAGATATATGGCTATCCCATGCCGAAAAGTAATGGTTCAGTATTGGAACCATCCGCTGCTTCTGATGAAGGAGCTGAGTTTAATAATGTCTGCCATCGCCAACTCAGATAGGCTAACGAAGGATTGCTGGCCGGTTGGTCCCCCAGAGAAGGACAGAGGGGCAGGAGGTGAAAGACGGTCTCCTTCTCCTCATTTTGACATCTTCTGCAGAAATCATGGGACGCTAGTCCCATTAGTTTGGCATGGTTGCCGTATTTCTAGTGTCCTGTGGTCGTTACAACAATGTCTCTCAGGTTCGTCTCCTGGAGCCTTAAGAGGTACACGATGCGGGCTGAGTTCAGCCCTGGCCAGATTAGCCTCCAAGTCATACAAGTAGGTTCATTAAACCATTTGGTCTGTGCCAGGGAATGCAAGTAATTTTCAGTTTACTGCTTGCTGGCGAGCAGGGGAATACCGCAATCAATATTCGACTCCGGTAGTGTCGTCTCCTTTTTCGCTGACGATGCAGTTGCGTGTGCTGCTATCCATGCACCCATATTAGCGTGATGTTTGAATGTCTCGTCATTGCGTTTAGGGATGCCCTGCATTCCTGGACCAGATTAGATGTTGTGTATACACCTGCTATTGAACTAATTGCGGCCTTGCTGTCGGTGCAGATATGTATATTCCTTTCAAATATCCTGTGATAACGAAGTAATACACTACATTCATTTGGGAGGATATATAGTGACTTCAAGATGCTCAACGTAACCACTGCCTCCAACCGCGTCACCCTTCCTGTAACCATCTGTGTAGACATCCAACTGTTCCACGAGGGGAGGAGACCCTTCAATAGACCTCAGTTCCTCCGATATGGAGAAATTAAAGTTGCTAGATAATGATGGTCTCGTGGTGGTGTTTTGTCTAGAAACTAACCTACCTGAAGGTAGATGATATTCTACTTTTGACTGCAAACCACCGACTTTGGTCGAGTGGTCTAAGCGGAAGAGAACTCTGAAGAGATTAGCGGGAGCTATCGAAACATGTCAACAGTTCAACCCTCCGTGCATTCAAATTTTTCTTTGTCTACATGCTTCACATTTATCTCTAAATAAAAATATAATTTGATTGAAAAATTAAATTAAAAACGAACACAAGCCGAAATGATTAAATTTCTTTGGATAGACATTTTTTTTTGTCTAGAAACTGACCTAGAAATTTGTAAAATGTGAAATCGAACATCAAATCTGTGGTGATTTCACTCGGCGTGTTGGTGGTTCATTGTGCCACTCTTGAGAAATATTTAAACATACCATTAAAACCATTTACTTTTAACTTGAAAAAGGTGCTTAGAGTTACAGTTGTCTGCTCTGTCACTTCTTCAAATTGTATGTTCCCGAAAATGGTGTATCTGTCTTCCTTAAATCTGGAGATGTACTTTGGGCCGTTAAAGCTCCTGTAAGAATGCTTAATGACTATTAGCCGCATGCCGTTGATTCAATCGTTCTCTTGTGACTTATATCTAGTAATCAAGGTGCTGGTAATTCGATCTCATATTTTCTACCTCGTCTATGTTATTAAAAGGTTCGAAAAAAGAGGTACATACGTTGGAGGTTTCAGTAGTGCTCACTGCTTTTGCAAGGGTAACGGGCCTGTATTATTTCTTCGTTTTGTGGTTTATTTTTTCTACTTTGGGGTTAAAGACCACATTAAGAAATAATTTTTATTGGTTAAAACAAGATCTTGAAGTTGTCGGTCATTATATGTCGATGTTTACTTTGGCTGAGATGGTAAAGGCGTTGGTTTATATTAGGAACACGCAAAACATAGCACATGTGGCTTGTTACTCTTTTACTCTCACACGTATGTACTCACACGCATAGCTGCCAGAAATGACGATTTTTTACGATATGGCAAAAAACGATATGACATACTGTGTTGTCATATCGTAAGGTTTTTACGATATGACAACACTGAGAAAGCCATACACTGTGAATGGCTTCCTCAGTGTTGTCATATCGTAAAAACCTTACGATATGACAACACAGTATGTCATATCGTTTTTTGCCATATCGTAAAAAATCTTCATTTCTGGCAGCTATGCTCACACGCATTAACTAAAAGTAGAAAATATCAACCAGTTTCGAAAGAACATGCAAACAAGAAGGTTTTGTTGAAGCTTGTTTCTTGCTATTGCTTGATATATACTAACAAAAACTTCCCTGTCGGAAACTCAGTTCACTTTAAATTAACTTTAAGCTAACTATTTCGCAACTAGTGCTGACTGACACTTGGATTACTTTCCAATGGAAACAACTAACTATTTTAACATTGCGATGTCCTAGGCGATAGTCAATTGTGCCACTCTGCACTACTTTGCAACAAATTTAAAGTTGACTTTATTTAAGTCACTTGGTAGTTAGTATATTTGCAAAAATATGTTGCTGGGGTTCGAACTATGTACCACATGTTTTATAGTCAACGCACTGACCACCCAGCTAAGGCACCATTTGAATTAATAGTAGCAAAAAGTTAATATAAATGAAATGAGTTTCAAAGTAGCTGAGAATAAAGTTATTGGCTCTCACCAAATCCAATTGCGTACCCACCCAACTTACGAATTGATTTTCTGGATTTCATTCTGGATTACATTGTAGTTAGCTTTTAGTTAGTCTGAGAAAAGTTAACTATAAGTTGATTTTTGTAGTCGACTAGTGATTTTCCGACAGGGTTTGTAAGAGCGAAAGTTACAAAAAAATCATATAAGCGTAAAATATATTAGTAAGTGTTTGCCGATTGATGGTTTATAAACATGCGAAGACTTGTGAGAGCCCAAGTTCAAGACCAAAAAATTCAAAAACATTTTTTTATTTTAACACATTACAGCTTAAAAGCTTTGGCAGGCGTCGAACCTGCGACCTCGCGGTTAGTAGTTTAGCCCACTATCCATTACGCTACAACTCCATGGGTTGATTTTACTGAATTTTATGAGTTGGTTTAATTATGACCAATAAAATTAGTTACATTTACCAATATTTATATTTATTTTGGATGTAGGATCTAAAATTAAATACATATGTAGTTGCATTAAAAATTTAAAATAATTAAAAATATGTTTTGTAAATCAAATATAAATAGCAAATTAATTATTAGGAATTGATATATTTCCAACAAATTTTAATTTAGAAATCATGTGTGTATAATTCTCTATAACTTTGTTTTGATTTACTAACATTTTGTGTTTTCTTTTCTTTACAGGTGAGTGGAAACTTAATCAAAAACCAAAAAATTCAGGTATTCAAATACGATTGCAAAAAATTCAATAAAATATTTATGGAATTCACAAGGTATACTGATTGTTCTGTCGGTTGTATGTGCTAAGTTTTTTTTTAAACTTATAAAATAGTTTTTCGTCTTTTACAGACCAAAGCAAATATTTTAAAAAACTTAGTACAAACAACCGATACAACAGTAGTTGGTACTACCTTGTGAATTCCTTTATTGATTTGTAAAGTCCTAGTGTTCCCACATTAATAATAATTTCAGTATCATGAATTATTAAATGCTTTTCTAAAAATACATTGAAATTTATTAGGTTGAGCGTTGCGGAAAACGATATTGCGGGTTAAAATATCAGTTGCTATTTAGAGCTTTTCTAGTAACCACGCGATTCCAACTGAATTTCAGCTGCTAGCCATAAACGATCTATAAAATTTTTAAGTACATAATACTTTAAACAAAAAAATTAAAAAATAAAAAGAAAAATAACGGTAGATATTTTGAATAGTTAATTGTAGCAACCAAAATATGTTTAAATATCGCCAACTCTCTGATCTTATTTAATAGTTATTTTCTACACTAATTCGTTATGCCAATCAACCTTGATTTTGGCAAAGGAAATATTTAAGTTATGTAGTTAAATATTTTTTATTGTATATTCAATTTCTAAAAAATCGTATTTCATGTTCAATTAAACCGCAAATAACAAACTTTGTTTTATAAATAAATCCAACTGCAGCAACAACAATTATAAATAATTAAAATCTAATTATTAAACACGAAATGGTAAACACGTGTTATTGCCTTCAAATGCAAAAAATAATCAAACTAAGCAAAATGATATCGAATATGAAAATACAATTAATTACAAAAAATATTAAAACATATCAAATAAAAAAAAAACAATTTATTACTCATTATGTTTATTGAAATTAAATGTAAATGCGATTTTTCAATTCCCTCTCCTCGAATTTGATAATTGTTTTTGTTTTATTTGATAATTTCGCTTTATAGCGAACAAATTACTTAACATTGTTTTTTTCCTCTTTGTCATAAGTAATTAAAACTATTTCTATGAAAAAATATATTTTTATAAAAAGAAAGTGAAAATCCTGCTAAAAGTCATATATCTATATATCGATCTATATATAATCTTTTGGGTATTTGTTAGTAACGCATGATCTTTGGAAGTATACATTCAAAAATAAAATATTGGTAATTCTAACCAATTTCATAGGTTAGAATTGCACCAACCCATAAAATACAGTAGACTCAACCAATGGGATTGAATTTTAGTTGATAGTATGCTAAACTACTAACCGGAAGGTCGCAGGTTCAATGCCTGCCAAGGCTTAAGCAATAGGTGGTTTTAATTAAAAAAATTTGTTTTGAAGTTTTTTGGTCTTGAACTCAGGTTCTTGACTTAAATACAGCAATATTTATAAAATAACTATTTTGTTCTTATTATATTAAATTGGTAATTTTCAACCATAAAAGTTGGTAAAAAGCCTATTTGAACTCAAAAAAACTATACATTTTCAGGTAAGACAACATTTGCCGGGCTCAGCGAGTCTATACATAAAAATGGGTCTTTGTTCGGGTGCTTAAAACTTGAAAACGGCTGGACCAAATTGCTTACTTCCTTCTGCGATCTTTTTCGTAATTGCTACGCGAAGGTGCCTGCATGATTCAAGCTGTATCATTAGTTTACAATGTGATAGAGGGTTGCCAACGAAGTGACATATCATCGAGTTGCTCAATGTCATGCCCTGTTTGACAATTCCGTCCGCAATATTGTTTCCGTGATAATCTCAGTGTCCCGGAACCCAACCCAGTGTTACTCTCGAATGTCTCGCTATCTCGTTTAGAGATACCCGGCATTCGACAACCGCCAAGGAAGTTTTGTATACACCATTTATAGCGGCAATGGCCGCTTTGCTGTCGGTAAATATATAGATATCTTCCGATATCCTATAGTACCTAAGCCATCTTGCCGCCCTAGAGATCTGCTTGCAAGACGCTACAGCCGTCCTGAAGCCTAAATTGAACCCTTACGTTGAAGTTTTCCACATAGAAACCTCCGCCAGTTCTGTTGCCCCTTTTGAAGCCATCCGTAAAGACTTTGATCGCTCCGTCAGGGTTGAGGGATGAGAAGTACTATTCCCTGCTGCGAACAAATGATAGGAATAGCCAACCAAATTAAAGCTTCGGTGTGCAATAATCCCTATTGTTGTGGATTCCTTGATGCTGTCGCAGAATCCTGGAGTGCCCATAATCAGTTCGTGACCATGGTCATGTAGCGTTCAGCCTGATCGCCGAGAATAAAGATAGCTGCTTGGCCCTACCCTCCACCGGAAGCCAGTTCATCAGCGTAAAGAGTGCTTTCGTTGGAGTCGACCTGAGCCCCTGCCCCTGTTATCAGGGTCGCTGCCAGCCGAAATATTTTATTGAGTGTTTTGCGATGAGAGTCTTTCTCTACCCCACCAAAGTAATACACCATAAAATAAAGTGGTCTTTTACACGTATAGCAGATCTGCCTTAAGGGCGATTCGGAAATTCAAAAAGTCTTAATATGTCTTTTTTAGCTTTTGATGCGAAAGGGTATTCCCCATACAAATCCATTTTTAATCTCCCTATATCTGCACAACTATATTCATTAGACTGTCTAAATTTTATGTGGGTAACGCTTAGAATTAGAGGTGGAAAACTATCGATAGTGTCACTATCGAAAATTTTTGATATTTTGAGAAAATATATCGATATATTGATTCTAAACTATTAAAAGTTAGAAAAACTATCGATATAACGACGATACTATCGTGATACTATCAAAGTTTTATACTTCTTAGAGAAAGCACTAAATATGTGTGCAAAAATGATAAATAAAACCGGTTCTGAAACAAAACAGAACTTTATTTCTTAGTTCAATAAATAACAAAACTAAAATCCTTGTAACATTTCAATATAAGAAAAAATGTCGTGAGTTCAATGATTTTTAAATCCAATTTAATTAGAAAAACATGTCTTGCACAACAATAGTAGTGGATCATTTACTATCGATAGCGGCAAAATAATATCGATTGTTTTTAAATAATATCGATATTATCGATAGTGCCATCGATAGTTTTCCACCTCTACTTAGAATACTTTGCAACATCCAACAAAATCTTGGCGGTAGCGGAGGCGGTAAACAGGTACCCCCATACAAGGTAATTATTATTTTTCCTCTATGTGCGTAACTACAAGAGTGAGAGCCTCTAAATTTGTTGTAGGTAACTCTTAGAACAAAGTGAAAGTTCCAGCAAAAATCTTGGCGGTATAGGAGGAGGAAGCAGGTACTCCCAAACAAAGTAAATACTAATATTCTTATATTTGCAGAGCTGCAATAGCGAGGCTCTCTAACATATATGCTTGTATCTTTTATAAAAATTTTAATTTTCTAGGCCCCAACTTTTACGATATCTCTGAAACTAATGCGCAGATTTAGAAACAATGTTCGCTCGGATTAAAGATGATTTTGTTGTTGAATTTAGTTTTTCTTATTTATTGAATAAGGCCAACCCTTCCCCATTTGTGCTAATATAAGTCGCGCAAGTGCCTACATTTTTTAAATAACGGTGTATCTCAAAAACTAGAACTGATGTAAAAATTGGAGTGAAGATTTGCTTTTAACGGCGCAAATAACTAAACAAACAACTTAAATTTCCAGGAAACGAAAAAGTCTACCAAATTTTATAAATAGGTATATAGCTTTTTCGAATTTTTCTGTTTATTTTGTTAAATATACGATTCAGATAAAAAAAAGGTAAGGCAGAGGCTGTTGGAAACTTCATACACAACAACTTTTTAAAAGAAAACTTTTCATGATGTCATATTTTCTGACTTGTGTGCCATCATGCCGTCCGTATAAGTTTAATTGAATAACATTTCAACCGTAAGTCGGCACGGGAAGGCGTGGTCGCAGGCGAGTGAAATTTTAGGAAAGACATTTTTTCATCAAGCTTCAACTTTTTGTGGGGTGAGACCAAAAATATTTCCACTTCAAAAAATAACGGACACCATAGTGTATGAACATATAGGGAACATACATATATATGTCTTAAATTTTCTGATCCAATCGTATATATACCATACTTAACTTTGTTTTTAGCTGACTTAACAAAATTCACAAAGTTTTTTTTTAAGATTCTAGTTTAAGGGTGTTTTAGTAACGAGGAGTTTTTTTTAAATAACTGAAAGCTTTCATTTGCAGATTTTAATAAATTTTCTTTTTGCATTCTCGAAGAAATTGGACATCTTTACTCGGCATTTTGTTCCTGAAGAAGATCGCCGACGGTGATTGAAATATCGAAAATTAAATAAATAATATTTGATAAAACTAAAAATAAGAGTTTTATTAAAAATAAAAACAGTGACCTTGAGCCCAAATAATAAATAATATTTAAATTTTCTTTTTATTAACGGCTACTGGATATGGTGTATAAGACCTACTTTGTAATAATTTTTATTACTTTTTTTTGTTTGTTTAAAATCACAAATAATTTTCATTTATTATTTGGCATGTGAAATGATTTATGAACTGTAAAAAGAAAATCAAACATGTTATTGAAAACTTAATCAAAAACAATTATTATTAAAGCCGACAAATCATTTAAAATGCTGTCATAAATGATGTGAAAAAAATAGTATAAATTAATGACAATTTATTCCATACGAGCAGTTACATAAACGGTTTTTAATAAGATGTTTAAAAAAATTTTTGTTTCTAAAAAAAAAATTAATCAAAATGCTAATTTAGAACACACTTCTATGGACTTTTGACCAAACAACTTAAGTTGACTCATGACAATTTTTCAAATTTAATATTTTAAATTTAGATTTTTAAAGCGCACGACATATATTAGCATAACTGGAGAAAGTTTTACTATATTCAGTAAAAAAGAAAAACCAAATTCCTCATCAAAATTATCTTTAAGCCAAACAAACATTGTTTTCAAATCTGCCTATTAGTTTCAGAGATATCGTAAAAGCTTAAGCCGAAAAATTCAAAATTATATAAAAAATTTTTGTTTTTCAAAAGTCATAAAGAAATAAAAATACACCAACGATCCTATTTTTGGCTCAGTACACAGAAAAAAATAGAGAAGAATTATATTCAATAAAACCATGTTATTAAAAAAAATAAGAATTTCAATAACATTTATCTTTAACATAATAAAATATTTCGTTGTAGGTATTTCTTTTCCATGCCGGTTATTTCTTTTCTTTTTATACATAAGTACTTAAAACAAGTTGTATCCCATAAAAAATGGGATATGGATCAGCTATAGAGAGTATGCTTTACGTCCGGAAAGCCCGGGTTCGTATTCCAGCCATGTCAACATTTTTTTAATTTATATATATATTTTTATTTTGAAATAATTTTGTTATCAATATAGGGGAATTCTTTATCACAGGAAATTTGAAAAAAAAATTATTGAATACCGGGATTTTTGTTATCAAAAACGAAACTTATTTTTTTTCTGTGAAATTAACCCTTTTTCGTTGAAATTGATGCACAACTTTTAATTTGATTCACAATTTAGTGAGAGAACTTTTTAATTTTTTTTTCATTTAAAATTTTTTTAGGATAGTTTCAAATAAATTTTATGCTAAATCATGTTATATTAAAATGAAGTTTGTTTTACTTACGATGGTATTTATATTAGTATATATCTAAAGTATATTTGAGGCTGTTGTGTACGCAGTAGTTATCGCGTTGACTACCAATCAAGTGGTCCGAGCTCAAATCTACAACACAAACTTTTCGGTTGCTTATGCTAATACACATCCCGTAATTAAAATAATTAATAAAATGGCTACACTAAATTCATGTTATATAAACTTGAAATAACTTTAATTCAACCTGATTTTTCGCGTTGCTTCAGTATAAAATTCACGTGGTTTCAACTTGAAATATCTTTAATTAAACATGATTTTTCGTGTTGTTTCAACTTGAAATAACTTTGATTCAATATGATTCTTCGTATTATATCAGTATCCACATTATTTTGCTTTAACTGTACTGAAATATTAAATCAACATGAAATATAGTTATTTCAAAAGGAAAAATCTTCTTTGAAGGTCATTGTAAAATCATGTTGAATTAACATGAAACATGAAAAATGTTACATTAAATTCGTTTTCAACGTATTCTTCTCGTAAATCGACTATTCTAACGGCTAAATTTAAATAAACAAACATACATACTGCTTAAGCCTTTCTGGCTTCTCTGCAGAAACACCTAGGGTCTTGGCAGGAATCGAGCCTGCAACCTCCCGCTTAACAGTCTAGCACACAATCCACTACACAATGCATCGGGATTACACTTTGTTTACGTACTAGTTCTTCAGAGGCTCTGAATGCTATACTAAACGTAATTGCGATTGACCTTCATGTACTGGCAGCATCCTCGAGCAGTGCGGCAAGACTAGCGGCATCTGGGAGGTGGAGATCAAGGACTTATGGTCATGCCAGAATCTTAGATCGATTACCACCGACACTGAGGAAGCCCTCTGACTACATGATATCTCATCAGGACTTTGACAGCACCTTCAAAGTCCTTATTCCATCAAGACGGGAGTGGAAGGGAGGTAACATAGAAAAAGACTTCAACTTTAGGGTGTATACTGATGGATGAAGAATGGTCTGCAGTGTAGGCTTCGGAGTCTTCTTCGAATGACCTTGGGGTAAGACTCTGCTTCCGACTTCCCAACGAAGCGAGTGTATTTCAGGCTGAAATCGTGGCTATAAGGGAGGCGGGCAGAGTGTTAATTGACAGAAGTGTTCAGGGGAGAGTCTGCATCTTCGTCGACAGTCAGGCGGCACTTCTGTCCCTAAGGTCACACACTACTTATTCTACTCTAGTTAGCCAGTGCAAGGACATGCTATCCAGATTAGATGGTCAGGCAGACGTCACCTTCATCTGGGTTCCTGCACATAGTAACTTTCTTGGTAATAAACAAGCGGATGAGATGGCCAAGGCTGGCTCTGCTATGAACTCCTCCACTACTGAATCGGTAGCCATGCCGTTGGCACTATTAGAAATCATATTTTCAAACATTATCGGCGGAAAGCTGAAGACATGTAGTGCAAGTTGAGCACTTGCAAGGTGGCTAGGTCTTGCTACAACGATAAGCGCACAATACAACTAACTAACAGAAGCCGTAGGGACATCCCGACGCTCGTCGCAGTAGTGACGAGGCACTGGCCGATCGGCAGACACGCTTGCAGGATAGGGCTTTCCTTTAATGTGTTTTGCCGTGGCTGCCAGGATCAAAGTAAAGAAGAAACAGTTTTTCACCTTATTTGCGGGTGCCCGGCCTTGCAACTCTCGAGACACAAATTCTTGGACAGCAATATACTAGACGATCTATCATTGCTAGCAGAAATCGGTCTAGGTGACCTGATTTACAAGATATGAATTTTTTCACCATTCACAACTCATTACTTTTGGTACCACTCCCATTTTCTCAAGTCTTAGAACGGGTACGTTAAGATAATTTGTCACCAGCTTTCCAGCAGGGATCTTATTGTTGAAAAAATAAGTAAATAAAGAAAGAAAAAATAACACTTAACCCTTGAAAAGTTGTTTATATACAAGACGCAAATGTCCAAAAAAAATCAATAGTTATACTAAAAAAAGTCATATTTGAGGGTTATTTCTCAAAGTGATAATAAAAATGTAATAAATAAATAAAACATAAGTTAACTGTATCTTTTGTAATGAAAAGTCAAAAATAAATGTAGCACTTTTACTGGCCTTGTAAGTTTTCATTTTTGCCTTAAATGTTTAAAAACTTGACCCACATTGTCTTCAATTACTCTCTTATGGAGAGTATAATTTATTTTCAAGGATAAATATTTTTGTAGCTGAGTTAAATATTCATAAAGTTATTCGGCTTCTGATTATTTATAAATGCTTGTATGTGCTTGGGTTAGTCTATGCGTGTGTGTTTACAAAATTTACTTAAAATATTTAATACAATTAGAAATAACAACAAATGTCAAGTACCTGAGCACGCCTAAACATTTTCATTAAGTAGGTTTGGTTAATTAAGTCGGCATGTTTATTTTTCGTTGTTGTTCTTGTTGAAATTTCCATTTAGAAAAGTGTCTTGGAGAAATACCGACTGACTGACTGGCAGCTTGTTCAAAACAAATGCACTTAGCCTGACAAACAGATAAAAACACGCATTTTGCAAAAATCTTGAATAAATTAAGATTGTGTTCTTGGTTTTTAATTTATTAATAAGATAAAGCAACAAAAGTGTAGTTTTAAATAATCAGGTACAGGTGTTCCTCCATATGCTGGATAGATATTGACAATGCTAAGAATATGTATGTTAAACATTTTTCTATTGTATTTGTTTTGTTTCATCAAAAATTATGCAAATCCAGACAATAATTAAGAATGTCCTGATTCGGTAATGCTCGGGACGGAAATGTTTCAGTACACGGAAAAAACTATAATTCGTATTCTATTACTAAATTCATAAATTCAAATATTTATTTTACGGAAATAGGACCTATCACAAAATTCCTAAAATTAAACACTAAAATTCGTAAATATCTAATAAGAAAAAAATCGCATTTTTTCTATCAAAATTTTGTATTGGAATATTTAAAAACCAAAGGAAAAAAAATTATACGCTGTAAAAAAGGATTAAACGTGAAAAAAGTAAATGAGAATTACAAAAATAGTTGAAATTCTTTAGCAAAAAACACTTCCATTTATTGTACATGCGCTGATTATTTCTATCATAAATCATTTCGTGGCTTTCAAATTTCTTCTCGGGTTTCAAATTCATATAAAAAAAGTTTAGTAGTCTACAAAAAAGCCACCAGTTAACTAAATGGATTTCTATTTGTATATTTTGTATATTCTACATCTACAGCAGTTAACCTTGACTTTTTTATGAATGTTTCAGTTGAAAAAAAATAGCGACAACTTTAAAAAACAGAAAAAAACTTGAAAAAAAATAAAAATAAAAAAAACTACAAATATATTAAAATTGTCATGGTGATGAATAATTACAACGCAATGGTCGTTCGGTGGGTCATATGTTTGGGTTTTTGTTTTGTTTCGTTTGTTAATCTTTTCATTATGTTTAAGTTTATTTCTTGTTTTTTATTATTATTTATTTCTCTTCTTATTTAGGCCCATGTTCAATTCTTATTAAGTATGAATGGCTGCTTTACAGCTGTGACGGCTACGATGACTACCAGCGTTGTCAGCTCGGTGCTTTTAGCACTGTTTTTAGTATTTTTTCTTAAATTTTCGACGCGGAAAATTTTCGAGTTGGTACTCGGTGTTTTTATTTTTCATTTTTGGTGGTTTTTTTTACTTTTTGTCAGTGGCACCAATTCTTAATTTAAAATAATAGAAATGGAGTGCACAAACATCAAAAATTTTTTAAGAACAAATTTAAAATCAATCGAGATTTGCGAAAGTTACAAAATGCAAAAAGTTTTTTACAGTTAATTTTAGCTTAGTTTATCGCTCACTGGGCTTATCCTGCACATTTTCGCAGACCATATTCTTAAAACTAGCTCTACATCTATATATCGTCAGGTGAAATGCAAAACCACTTAACTGACAAAAACGCCAAGATGTCATTTTTAATTAAATGTAGTGTATCGAAACCCATGTCCCTACCAATTTTCAAGCCTTTATCATAAAAATCAGCGAAACTAAAAACGAAAGTAAATATACTTTATTTCAGTAACCTGAAGAATTTTGTTTTCCTTTTTCTCTCTCCTGTAAAATTTAAAAAAGTGTAGTTACGTGATTTTGCATTTCAGCTAACGATATATGTAAGTATGTATCAAGTTTCAAGTGAACCTGGACAGAAAATTAGACGTTTTACTATTTGATATTAAAACTTTTTCTAAAATATTTTAACTTTACCAATTTGCAATGGATTTTTATAAAGAAGGACTAACTTTAATCACTTTATAGTTGTTATAAAACCATTTATTTGCATGCCGGCAAGTCGCTCATCATTCGCAATTACGTCAGGGATATCAGGGACGGCACTTCTAGTGCAAGGATAGTGGTTTGTGACAATATGGGGCCCAACGTGGGGCTTGAAGTTAATTTTGAATGTGAAATTGCCTGACAATTTTGCATGTGAAATTGCCTGACTCAAATAAATAATGTAAATAATAACAATACGTTTCAAAGCTACAAAGTGTGATTTTGAAATGATTACACAAATAAATGGACTTCAAACAAAATGATGCAAGAAAATGCCGCTAAAAATTAAAATGCAAATGATAAGTCAGTCACCAACAAAACCATTCTTAGATCAATACATTCGTAGTCTCTCTAAAGTCAGATTTAATCAACTTTACGTATATAAAATTCATGCATATAAATTATGAGTTCATTCAAACTGAATGTCAAATTCGGGTACACACAGAAAAATTTCAATGTAAAATCGTCGAAAACCAGGTTAATTTAAAATTTTTTTGGTAGTGATATTGCTTCATAGGCGTTTCATATTAACTCAACATGATTTGCAATAATATTGAAGGACAATTTATTTATCCTTTTAAATTAACAATATTTCATGTTGATTTGATATTGCGGTACAGTTAAAACAAAATGAAGTTGATAATCAAAATGAAGTTTAAATAAGACGAAAAATAATGTTAAATCAAAGTTATTTCGAATTGAAACAACGTGATTTTGTTATTGGAACCACATGAAGAATCATGTTGAATTAAAGTTATTTCAAGTTGAAACAGCGTGAAATTGATATTAAAACAACACTATGTATCATGTTAAATTATAATTATATTAAGCTGAAACAACAAGACTTTAATGTAGCTATTTCATTAATTATTTTACTTACGTGATGGTTATAAGCATAGACACCGGAAATCTTTGTGTTGTAGTTGGCTGCGCCAGCCAAGATTTGAACTCGTGCCACTTGCATGATAGTCCGCGCGCTAACCACTGCAGTCACAACAGCTTCAAACTTTACTTTAGCTATGGGCCTTTTGAAAGCTTTTTACAAAACTTTCAGCATAAATTATCTAATCCGTAACAAATCTTTAATGTGATATATCTTAAGACCGGGTTTTCGAATAACCCGAAAACCGTCATATTATGTAAACCGGCTTAGAAAAACCGAGAAATTAGACAAAAACCGGTTTTTGAAATAATTCGAAGACCGGTTTTGACAACTCTAGCTGTCACGCAGCGTTATCAATAATTTCTAAATCTTTTTATTAATTTTTACTTGCATTGAATTATTAATAAAACTAATACATAAAATTTTTAAATTTGGTGTTTTTCTAATTACGCGCTTTTTTCTCGGTCTTAGTGCTTTTTTAAATTTCAAAGTTGACAACATTGATGACTACTACTGCTGCTAATTCTACTACAATGACTACTTCTAATCATGCAATTATTGAGTTTATTTGTACTTGTCTTGAGACAAACGATGAATGAATGTTCGAATGAATGACAAACAGGCAGACTGAATAAAAAGAAAATTTGTTATTAAAGAGAAGTTAGTACAACAATATATTTCAGTATGAATAATAGCGCACTATTATTGTATGTATGTGTGTATGTATTTAGTAAGATTGCTAGAAGAAATATTATTTTAAGGCTTGACTAAAAACCAATTAAAAATATCTAGTCAAATCAAAGAAAGTATATATGTACCGATTTAAACCACCTCAAATCAACCAACGCCTGGACCTTACAATCTTCGATTTGGATAAAACTTAGTGTGGAATTTTTTTTAGTATATTAAAGTAATGAATATCAAATTTTGGAGATACATATCGATGGCTTAATATAAAAAAGGCGTATCTCGATTTTTTCGAAATCGTGTTTTTAACACTTTCTGGTAGCCAACTTCTAAATACAGACTCTCTAAAGAGTTAAAAAAGGGTACTGTTGAAAATTGCGGTTTTATAGCCACTTAAAAACTACTTTTTGTTAGTAAGTGTTCTAGTTTTTATTCAGCTTTTTTCCTTCTCCTGTAAAATAACGAAAAGTCGAGTTACGCCTTTTTCATATCTTTTGAAGTCTGTGGAAAATGTTAACTACCTCGGTTGTGAAAACTTTTGTGCGCTATGTAACTTTCTTAAATACTGACTTTTAAGATTTCAAGTGTTTTAGATTTTGCCAGACAAGGCAACAAAATTTTAGTATTAGTGTATTGTATCTCATTCAGTTTATGAGATATTTTATTTCGAAACGGAAATCTTACTTTACGGAGCCAACGTAAGAAAATCCTTGAATTAAAATAAAAGAAATAAAACATATTTTTATTAAATTTATTATTTGAGATATTCTCCCAATATTTTAAATAATTAAAGATTTATTTGTTGAGGATTAAACAATGTCTACTGATTAGTAATTAGTACGATTTAGTAAAACACCAATGAAATGCAACATATAAGTCTTTATTTTAAATAATATTGGGAGAAAATCTTGAATAAAAAATTTTATAAATGATTTAATTTGGATTTTATTTTTCATTTTGCCTATAAATAATTGAATTGTCACTAATTGCATAAAGGTGTAGAAAAATAAGATAGATTCATATCGAATACAAATTGTTTGTTGTGTTCTGTATAACTTTCTAAGCTTATTACGCTTATTTTATTCTTTTGAGATTTTCAAAAAATTATTATTTGTAAATTCTGAAATGGTTTTTGAAAACCTGTGCATAAAATAAGAGGTTTGAAACTTTTCAAAAGCTTAGTTGACGTCCACTGATGATTTGGTAAAGCACCAATGAAATGCATATAGACATTGCTTAACCCTCAACAAAGAAATTTTTATTTGAAATAAAATATATACCTATTAATTAAATTTAGTTGGTGATGGTTAAGCCTTTGTCTATATGCATTTCATTGGTGCTTTACCAAATCGTCAGTAGACTTCAACTACACTTTTGAACAGTTACAAACCCCTTATCATATCTACAGACTTTCAAAAACAATTTGAGAATTTACAAATGATTTTCAAAAATAAGAATAGTAAAATCATTTGTTAATTTTCAAATGGTTTTTGAAAGTCTGTATATATGATAAGGGGTTTGTTTGTAAGTATTCAAAAGTGTGGTTGAAGTCTACTAACGATTTGGTAAGGCTCCAATGTAGTGCATAACCATCAACAAAAAAATTTCATTTAAAATTAGATTATGACAATATGTCAAATAATAAATTTCTTCAAATACTCGTATATATTTTTAGTTTTCTCTACTTTTTTTACAAAACATTATTTACTTCCTCTTGTTTATATAAATTTGTGCTTATTAAGAAGAACCCTTGTGGCTTCTGATGTTAATCATTAATTTTAACAATTTGAAAATGACAAGTTTCAATTAAACGCATACAAATCAACATGATGTATCATCACATCAAGCAAAATTTATCAGATTGATTTAATCGTTTTGCAATTTATGAAGGTGTTTCCGACAACAATTGTTCGTTCCTCCATTTAACTGGAATAGAAACAGATTAAAAGCGTCATATGCGCGTGTGTGTGTGTGTGTGCTTGTGCGAATTGCTGTTAATTAGGCTGAGAAAACTGAGCTACATGGAAAAACGGTGTTTATAAACACTTATGTGTACTCCAATCCAACATTGTATTGCTGGGAATGACAGCATGTTTTTGTGTCGTTAAATTAAATTTAAACATGACGTTGAACACGCAACAAAACATTGAAGTTTAATGCATTCACAACATTCTCTCTGCATACGGCAAAGGAAAGGAAACCAATGAATAAAATATATCACGGTAAATATGGGAGAGAATAACATAACGGGAGTGTTAAGCAACCAATTAGCATTAAGTATTTAACAAATACTTTGACAAAATACATGCACCTTCATACAAAAACCTCAAATGCAAAAAAAAAATATGTTAAATTGATTTAATATGTTTTAAATAAATGCAAATATGTTGTTTTTAACAATATATATATTTTTTTGAAATGTTTAAAAATGTTTTAGGTTTGTATTTTTTTTGAAGATTTGTTTAACAACTACATCATGTCAAAGGGCATTGAGCCAGAAATAATTACGATTTTTTTTAATTGAAGTTTTATAGTTGGTTTTATTTCAGTTGTTTTTATTTTTTTATCTGCTATAATTAAACAACATTTTGGTTTTTATTGCATGTGTAAAATGATTAACTTAATTTTTTTAACTAATTGCTGAGGTAAAATAAAACTAGTCCTTTAAATTTTAATTTATAACTTGTTTGATGAAAATACAAAAAAAAAATAATAATAATGGTTTATAGCATAAACAATATATCGAGGGCCTATATTCAAATAGTGCTATCTGCAATTTTCTCGAAAATGAGTTTATTATAGCAACCAAGGTGTTCTCTGACTGAATGGTCATCTGTCATTTTAATTAGAAAGAAAACAAATTATTTCTTAAAGGTTTTTTTTTCATACATTTTTCATTGTGCTATCTAACAACCACGTCACGAATTATAATTTATTTAAATTTTTATTTTTACAATTAAATTTTAGCACATGAATAATGGTCTAATATAATTGAATTGCACGATTTGTTCGTTTCGACAAATTTTTGCTTTTATTCAACACTCGACTGAACTTTAGAAATAATAGAATTTTAGGAATAAATGCTTAAGTAACGAATGACGAATCCTTAGCAAATTTTTCAACAAACACATCAATTTTACATGTTTTTAGATTTTTAATTAATTTATACGATTTTTAATTAATTTATACGAGTCATCCTTTTATTGATTTATTTCTATAATAATTAGGGATGTAACGAATACCGATACCGATACCGATATATCGGCGATACTTCAGATTTTCCGATACATCGGTATCGGCGATATTTTACTGTCGATACGACGATACTTTAAAAAAATTTTTTAATTTTTCTTAAACAAATTATTTATTTTTTTGTTAATTTTACCAAGAACTAAATTCATTTCGTTATTTTTTAAATCTTATTAATATCAATTTTAAAAATTAATAATATTTTACGCTGTTATTTTGCAAAAACAATAATATATTTATTGTTAATTTTACCATGAACTCAAATTCAATGCGTTGTTTTTTAAATCTTATTCCCAGCAAAAAAGACATTATAAAGAAATCATGAAAATATAGAATTCGCGATCGGGAAATATTGCGAATTTGGATAATTTCTAATTAGTTTCACATTTGCTCGTCATTGCAAGAAGTTCTCTTTTTCGATTACCAATCACCGAATTTGAAGTGATGTTAGGACAAATATCTTTTTCGGTGTTCTATAATGATTCCTCAAATATTTCTGGCAAAAAAAGCCGACTTCAGTATAAAGAGTAATATACTGGATGGCCTTCCATATAAACAATTTTGAAAATCGGTATGCAAATGGAGGAATTGTGCTCTAATAAATATTTTGGGTGGAGGGGTGGAAGACGCCCCACAGATTTTCGTAGAAAAATTATGCGACCAAACTCTAGGAAAACTCTTCCAAACAAAAAATAAATTTTGGAATTCGGCCCATAAATGGAGAAGCTATTCGATAATCAATATTTCTGGGGAAGAGGAAATCCCGCACAGATTTTGGAGAAAAATTATGGTACCAACCTGAACGGGGGTTTGCAGCAAATTTCGCAACTGACTTTCGAAAAAAAAACTGTAGTCAAACCCTTTAAAATAAAAAAATATTTTTATAATCGGTTCCCAATGACAAAGTTATGCATGAGGCAAGCAAGTTTCCCCCTCCCATTTTCGAAAAGAATTATGGGGCCAAACTACTAGCGAACCCTTGCAAACAACACAAGAATTTTGAAAAGCTGTTCACAAATGACAGTTATGGATTGGTGGGGAGGGGGTGGAGGGGGAGCAAACTTGCCTCTCCGATTTTCGACAAAAAAAATGTTTGTCAAACCCTTTCAAACAAAACAAGAATTTTGAAAATCGGTTCACAAATGACAGAGTTATGCATGGGGGGAGCGAATTTCCCCTCCGATTAAAAAGAAAAAAAAATTATGGGACCAAACTGCAGGCAAACCCTTTCCAGCTAAAAATAATTTTTTAAATCGCTTCACAAATGACAACAGAGTTATGCGTGTACAAACATAAAAAAGTAAAAAAAATAACATACACACGAATTGATAACCTTCTTCTTTTTGGAAGTCGGTTAAAAAAGGATGAAAAATAACCTATTTTCAGAACTTGTTTCTTTTTATGCGAATTTAAACACAAAACTGTGTTTTCATGTAAATTTAAGTGAATAAATATAAACTTTTTGAAGACTTTTAATAATTAAGCTAATAAGTTATTTAGAAGAATATTAGTTGATAAATGTCCTTTAATAAATCGATTTTTTAAAAAGCATGGCGAGTATTTTTTTAAATTACAAAGGAATTACAAATTTGTACTTGCTTTTCTACTAATTATCTGCATATTTTTAATATACATTCTTTGGAAGGAATGAAAATGTAGCTCCTTAAAAATTACTTCCAATTTTATATACTGTGTTAATATCTATTTTAAATATTAATAATCTCTTACACTGTAATTTTGCATAATAAAAAAATTGCCCTTCTTGAGTTTTGTTAATCTAAACTTGAACTCAATTTCAATATTCGTATCGGTATCGGAATCGGTATCGGCGATATTTATTTTTAAGTATCGGAATCGGTATCGGATCGGCAAAACGGCGTATCGTTACATCCCTAATAATAATATATAATATTAAAAAGAAAAGTCACGAATGACAAACAACTTGCAGCCATACTTTTAAAATAAAAAGGATGCCTTTTCTTATGAATTTTCTTTATTTTGTGTGAATGAGAAACGAAACTGAATGGTAACATTTATCTATTTTACATTCGTTTTTAATTTTTGTAAATAATGTGATGCTTAAAAGTGCATGTTATACACAGAGAAAAATTTCAATGTAAAATCGTCGAAAACGGAATTAATTTAAAATTTTTCGGTAGTGATTTTGCTTCATATGCGTTTCATGTTAATTCAATATGATTTACAATAATCTTGAATTAACTATATTTCATGTTGATTTAATATTCCAATACAATTAAAACAAAATGAAGTTAATAGTGAAATAATACGAACAATCATGTTGAATCAAAGTTATTACGAGTTGAAACAACTTGAATTTGATATTGGAGCAACACGAAGAGTCATGTTGAATCAAACTTAGTTCTAGTTGAAACAGCGTGAATTTGATATTGAAACAACACTAGGAATCATGTTAAATTATAGTTATATCAAGCTGAAACAACATGAGTTTAATGTAGATATTTTATTAATTGTTTTGCTTACGTGATGGTTATTAGCATAGGCTCCGAAAACTTTGTGTTGTAGCTGGCTGCCCCAGCCAAGATTTGAACTCGTGCCACTTGCATGATAGTCCACGTGCTAACCACTGCAGCTACAACAGCTTCAAACTTTATTTTATTAGTTATACAATAAATAAATACCCATCGAATGTAAAATGAGTTTCATTTTAATTCAACATGATTTATATAATTATTTAACATTTATTTGAAATTAAAGTTATAGTCATGTTGATTTAAAATGAAATGTTACGTTTATAACAAAGTTGTTTTAACAGTGAAACATTTAAAATCAAAGAGATTAAAGGTTAGATTCATAATTTTTTATTAAAAATTAATATGAAACAATGGCAATTTTAAACCAGCAGCAGTACATTTTTGCTGGTAATTCGTTTTTTGTCGTCTACATAGCCGACACATGTAAGAATAAACAACACGAAGTCACACAACTAAGCACAACAGTGAACTGTAGCAATCAACAAAGCAAATAAAGACTAACACACTCAAACGACAAATTATTTCCTGTAAATTTAATATGATTTTCAAAAAAAAATTGCGGCATGTTGATTTTACATTCCTTGTTTTTCTGTGTGTACTGTTTACAAAATTGTGCTGATTATTGCATCTATATTTGATAAAAAAATTTGTTGAAAATATTTTTTTTTTAAAAAAATTGTATTTTCGACAAACATTATATATGAATCAAACAGAGATTTTGTAGAATTTCATGCTATTTTCGAAAATTACCGGAGTTAAATATTTAGTTTTGGTAGGCAATACTCTTTGAAAATTACGGTGTTTGGCTACAGGCATTAATTTTTGCTGGGATAGTGTCAAGAGTTGTAAAAATAAATTGAAAAAATAAGAAAGAAATTTGGCGTCTTATCCAGAACTGTACATTCCTAAATTTAAATTTAAATTTCGAAACCTAAGCTGCAAATACACATGATGTGCCTTAAATGGTCAGGAAAAATCAAATAACTTTAATTCGACCGTCAATCTGTTGTTTCACATAAAAAGTTTATGCATTTAAAAACATTTTTTATTCTGATCTATTTTTTGATTTCATT
The DNA here is from genome assembly GCA_956483635.1 of Panzeria rudis. NCBI lineage: Eukaryota > Metazoa > Arthropoda > Insecta > Diptera > Tachinidae > Panzeria > Panzeria rudis. Next base: position 181,333,384 of record OY101448.1, read on the forward strand.
TTGTTTTTTGCGCGTGCTTAAAACTATTATTTATTAAATTTTTTAAAATTAAATAGTTTGCTGTCAACTGTCACATTTACCTCCGTCCCACCACTCCTAAACATTTCCATATTAAAAATGTTTTTGTAATCTTGTTTTTATAAATTAAATATTATCGCTTAATTTTAACACACATTTTGAAATTAAAAAGAGGAAACAAGTTATTAACAAATGTTTTCTTAAGAAATCATTATATTTGTTTTATAGCCAATTATCGTTTGTTTGTTTGTTTTGAAAACATTGTCAAATTTACCCCAGAGAAAATAAACAATCAAATTAGCAAATTAAATGAATATGGGAAAACTTTTAAGCCTCAGAGTATTAGAAAAAACTAAGAATTTAAAAATAGAAAAAAAATTTAAATAAAAGTCTTTAAATTTTAAACGCGAGTATGACAGCCACAGTGTCTGCTTGTTGTAGGTATTTGCTATTTAAATTAAAATTTATCAATCATAAATTTTACTTGTATATTATTAGTTTAGAATAATTTAGAATATCTTCGGTTTTATCATGATATTCTTTAATTTACAAAAATCATATATCTTTTGCTTTGTTTTTTTCTCGTTATTTTTGATTGGGGGCTTCTTTTTGTCTATGACTCTTAAATATAAATAAAATTTAATTTCATTTTCACACCAAGTTAATAAATTTGCATGCAAATTATATTCATACAATAAATTCTATTATAATTGGCTTAATTCCAAGTGTATGTTGATTGTTTTTCTCTACAGTACTTTTAACATCATATAAACAGTCGGATGAAAAAGTATACATACATTTATAGAATTAATATCAGAGATGAGATATTTTTAGCTAGAATGCAAAAACGATTAATTGACAAAATTTACTTATTAACAATGAAAACTAACGTACATAAATAAATAAATATACCTACAGATCTTTTTTGTATGGTGACTTGTAGTGAAATTTCACGAAGTGATTGGAAATAATATTAAAATTCCATATTCCATATTATTTAAAATTACCATATTATTTAAAATTACCATTGTTTTATATATACGGGGTTGCTCTGGAAATCACGGTGATTTCAAATCGCGTGATATTATACAAACTGTTAATAGCTGACTTGTTAGTGGTTTTTTGTGGTATTTTAAGCTTTTGTCATTTACAATAGAATATTTTATTCGAATTTCCAGCACTATAAATCGAGCACTTTACAAAAGCAATAATTAAGACTTTATTAATTTTTTGAAATCACCGTGATTTGGCATATCGTGATTTACAGGACAAGCCCGATTGAATCCATAAAATTTTGTTTTTTTTAATCAAACCTAAAATCTATTTAATTTAATAATCTTCACTGTTAAAACAATATTGCTGAATATTGAATCCATAAAATTTTGTTTCTTAGTAAAATCAATTTTCATCACTTTAAATTAAATTTGGGTGTGAATCTATGAGAAATCCACGTCACATTTAATTATTTTTTATATTTTTTAAAAGGTACTTATTTAAGGGGTACGTTTTTAAAAGGTAGCTCTATAAAAGCTAATTTTTAAAATAAATTTTTAAAAAAGTACTTTTTTAAATGCTTTTTTCAAAGGTACTATTTTAAAAAATACTTTTTTGAAAGGTACATACTTCTTTTCAAATTGTATTTTTTTTCGAAAATCACTTTTTAAAAAGGTACATTTTTAAATGTACTTGCTTTATAAGAGATTTTTTTTAAAGGTACTTCTTTTCAAATGGAACTTTTTTCAAAAGTACTATTCTTAAAAAAAAGTACTATTCTTAAAAAGGTACTTTTTCACATTCATTTGTTTTATAAAGGAATTTTCTATAGAAGTGTGTACTTATTTTAAATGTGCATTTGTTAAAGGCACTTTTTAAAATGCGCAATATTAAAAGGTACACTTTTAAAATATGCATATTTAAAAGGTACTTTTTGGAGAGATATTTACTGCAGCAATACTCAGGAACGTGCTCATAATAAGCTTTAATGATATTTTCAGTTGACTGACATTCAAATGGCGACTAGAGTGAGTGTCTGTGGACAATGATTAATACAGTCTTGTGACTTTTTAAATTAAACTCAGTGCATTTGATGAATTTAAATTACATACATATTTCTCGTATTCTAACTACATTTTGTATCCAAATTGCGAATAGTAAAATCCATTTATCATTATTTTGAAAATTTTGCTCAACAATCAAAACGCTTTATATTTGAGTGTAGCAATTTATTTTAAACAACCTTCAACTGTTAGTATTTTTCCTTTGTTAAACTTTCGATTGCAATACTTTATCTTAGCATCAGCATGAAATTTAAATCTTTTGAAGATTTTTGGTCTGGTGTAGGCTAAAAACATAATGGAAGTCAGTTCAGTTTTGTACAATTACTCTTTGGTGTCACTGTTTCTTGAGGTTGACTGCAACAAACTAAATTCTATTAAAATCCATAAAACTAAGAACTTTTTTTGTTGCTTTTTTGCCTGAATTGTGTTAAAAACACTTAAAATATGTTTATTTTTAAAACAAACACTCAGCTACATTCATGTTCGTACATACAGAAAGACAGATTTGTATACATTGTTAATTGTCAAAAACAGAAAAAACAAACTTTTAGACAAGAAAACTCTTCTGGATATGGAAAATAAAATATAAATAAAAATATTCTAAATATGGTTTATGCATTAATTTCTTATATACATATGTACTCCATGGAACTTGAAAATGGGCAGTCCTGGGTTAATACTATACATTGAATTAATGAAAGGCTTTAAAATGTGTTTCTTATAATAAGACTTTAAGCAATCGAAACTTAAAACTTGGCTATGATTTCTTTAAGCGAACTATTATTTTCCTTTGCACAAGTAAGATTCTACTTAAGTTGTTACAATAACAACTAAAAATCAAAGTCTTCAAAACTTCTTGAAATAATTGCTATATTTACAAAAAATTACATCAATATAAACAACGTTTTGATAGACATTGTTTATATAAAATTTACCAATTACATATTATGAAAATTATAAAAAATCTCAAACATCTTTTGCCTGCATTTATAGAAAGATTCAGTCAACAGAAAAAGAAAGCGAGTAAAAAAACTAATTTGAAAATTATTTACGATTTCCATTTTCTTCCCACCTGCTTGTGGCTCTACTCATTGTTATATTCGGCTTTTTTATTTTCAATATTTTCACTCACGTCATAACAAGCAGCTAAATTTTCGCAAAAAATATCTATGACATAAATATGAAAATATTTATAAAAACTAAAATAAAAATAAAATACAGACAAGCAACAACAAAAACGTCATATAGTTTAAAATTATTTAAGAATATTGGCCAAATAGCAAAAAAAAAAAAAAAAGAATACCACGACAAAAAGTTTATAGTTTATGGCGCTTAAAAAGGAGACAACAAAAAGTGAAAGCACAGAAACATTTGGCATGCCAAACTGGCAGCCATTCCTACACAACTCATAAGAAATCCATGTAATGGTATGGCGTGTTGCTAGCAAGCATTTGAGGAAACCCTTTAGGAAAGAAATTTGTGAGAAATCATATGTAAATACTTTGAAAAACCTACGACGGTAAATCAATCAAGTCTTAGGGAAATTAAACAAAGAGTTCTGAGAATTAAAAAAAGTGCACACGCCAATATTGTGCCCCTATCAAACGCTGCTATTTGAAAGGTGAGTCTTTTGTCTTTTTTAAGAAAGGCACATACAGCGAAGAGCTATACTGCGCTCTTAAGAAAGAAAGTCACAAGAGTCAAAATTTAAAAAATTGAGATAAGGGCAGATTCGGAACCGTGATTGAGTTTCTGATTTTTGTGTTAAGCTTTGTGTTAAGCTGTAAATGACTGAAAAACGTTAAGCAAAATGGTCACATCTACCACTTCTAGGTTTTGTTTTCTTTTTAAAAGTTAAATATCTCAAAACCGAAAAGACCGAAATGAAAAAAGCTTAAAATAGCTGAACATGATAAGAAAAGACTGTTATTGAAGTTCCGAACATTTAGAAAAAAGTTCATTAATACGTGCGACTCGCCGCGAGATGGCGACAGTCTGTTAATTGAGCTTACTAAAATTAGTAGGATTTTCGCTACAGTGTTGTTGCTACTGTCACTGGTAGTGTAGGTAAAGTGCTCTGATGAGTAGAGTTGCTAGTCTCGAAACAGCTGTCAGTTCAACCTTCCGTACATCCAAATTTTTCTTTGAATGTTCAATATTTACATGCTTTAGAATTTCTTTCTTAAATAAAAAAAGAGTTTGATCGAAAGATTAAATTAAAAGTGAACTTAAGCCAAACTAATTAAATAACTTTGGATAAAAACCATACAGTTCGACTAAAAATTCATAACTCAGTTATATCTCGAAACTACTAAAATATAAATGTCACTTCCTTTCTTAGGAGGGCAGTATAGGTTTAAACAGTTCTATGAAAATATTCCTCATGGTGTTTTACATAAAAGTGATGAGCACACACTTTTTACCTGAAATGTAAAGCTTAAAATATTTCATATACCGAATTACTAGAAGAATATGTAAAAGGCCGCAACTTTAACTCCCCTCTGCATCCTCTCAGACGTAAACTTTAAAAATGCCGAATCATGTATAATATTTGTTAGTCTCTGTCATTTTGATTTTCTTGTACAGTGTAATTTAAGAAAACTCCTCATAAATAAATGAATATGATTTCGTTTAATTTTTTTCACATTTTTATAAAAAAATTGCACATTTTCTGTGATATTGCACGAATGTTGTGAAAGAGTTTTATTGGAACTTGCTTTATTATTATTTTAATAGTTTAATAAGAAAATTCTAGTGGGTGTATGACAACAACATTTTGTCATTTTATAGAAAACCCTCTAAGTTTTGACAAAATGTTTTATAAATACTTGAAAATGTACTTTTAAAAAAAAAAAAAAATTAGAAAAATTTATGAATTTAATGTCACAATTACTATTAATAGTATTTCATAATTATAATGAAACATTTCATTGCATTTATAAAAGACACACCCTTACTTATTTTAACATATGTCAACCAAAAGCGAGCAACAAAAATAATTTTGTATGGTTGTTGTTCTACTCATCCTTATTATTATACACTCTTAGAGCACAACGTTTTGAGGCTGTCAATTGTCAATATATTAAAATACTCAATAAAAGAGCTTAACTTGATAAGCCCTTCCTTTTAGTAATGCGATAATTTCATTAACAAATTAAATAATTTCGTAATTATAATTACCGCATTTCATTGAAACAATTACATAGTTTCATTGAAATAGCGAACCAATTTTAAATAATGACATAATTTTATTAAAATAATGAAATCATTTCACAAGATATGCAAATGGCGGCAACTTTAACTTCTTTCTGCGCCCGTAAACTTTCAAAACGCTGAGACACGTATAATATATTTTGGTCTTTCTAGAATCACTCATCAGAACCTTGTCATTATGATTTTCTTGTATAGTGTATTTAAAGCAAACAACTTTCGCAAAAACATTTGCGCGGAGAAATTTCGCTTTATAAATCCAATAAAATAAATTCGTTAGATTTTTTCACAATTTTAAAAAACACTTCGACTAAAAATTCATAACTCAATTATTAATTTTCAAAAACTTTAACTATTTTGGCTTGAGTTCGGTTTTTAATTAATTTTTCATTTAAATTATATTTTTATTTAAAGATAAATGTGAAACATATAGACAAAGAAAATTTTTGACTGCACGGAGGGTTGAACTGACGTTTCGATATCTCCCGCTAATCGCTTCAGAATTAGCAGGAGCTTTTGGAAACGTCAGTTCAACCCATCATGCAGTCAAAAATTTTTTTTTGTCTATATGCTTCACATATAGTTAAGTTAATGACTGTACTGAATACTGTAATAATTACATTAAAACAATGAAATAACTTCATTAAAATAATTAAATAATTTCATCAAAATAATGAAATAATTTCAATAAAATAATGAAATAATTTTATTAAAATAATGAAATATATAATATCATTAAAATAATGAAATAACTTTACAAAACTAATTAAATAATTTCACAAAAATAATGAACTAAATTCATAAAAATAAAGAATTAATTTCACAGAAATAATGAAATAATATCATTAAAACAATGACAAAATTTCATTGAAATAATAAAATATTTTAATTAAAGTGATTAAATAGTTTCGTCAATTTAATGTAATATTTAAATTAGCTTAGCGAAATTATTACTTTGAATCAATAACAATAATAATAATTTTAACGAAACTTGTTTCACTAATCCAACGAAGTGTAAAGCCGATTAAGTTTTAATACATCTTTTCATTGGATTAATGTCGAAATTCACAGAATTTATGAAGAACGTGTTTTCAGTGCTTTTTCAACTAATATCAAAGTTATTTTGTTTGTATGTCAACATGGTGTATTAGATTTTTTAAATGACGCTGTATTAAGCGAGTTGCCTTAAATATACGTAGCATTAAATAAAATATTTTCGTATATTATTAATTACATCAGTAAAAGATATTACATCATGGTTATTATATAGCAAATACAATAAAAAAGCCTTTAATAAATGTTTCCTCCTTCAATTACAAAATTTCCTACTGGGTCTTTTTCGCAATTGCAATACAATTAAATAAAATAACAAAACATTCACGTGAGCTGCTTAATGTTTTTGCTTTATGCCGATACAGTTTGTGTTTTTCTTTCTGTTTCTCATGTATTGTTTTCTGAATTGTAATTCTGACCCGCAGTTCATAGTGATAATGGTCAGTTTTATGCTTCTCTTAGTCTGTTTAAACAATTCAAAAATGTTATACAACACACACACACACACCCACAGACAAAAAAACATGTTCAAAAACAAGCTGCATTACAAAAATATGAAGCCTTAAACGTTGTGACGTTTTATGGCAATTTTATCAACCAGTTAACAAAACCTCCAATACAACAGATTAAAATACATCGAATAAATAGTTGGACAGTCCTACAAAAGGATACATAGCGCCAGACTCGTCATGAAAAAAAAATCTTGTTACGATTGTACGAGTATGACAAACTGCTCATTGATGTATGAGTTTTGTCTGTGGGGTCTTATGGGTCTTCTACCCACTGTGCTGGAGTGTGTTGGTTATGGTTGTAATTTTTGTGTTTTATGGAGGTTGTTTTCCCTCCTTGTTTTATTGATGTTAGATACAAGTTGCATTTTGCTGACATTCTCGAGTAAAATTTGTTATTTTTTAATTTTTGTGCTGCTTCTTGCATTCATGTTGTATTTGTATCCGTAACTAATGTGTTGGCTTTTTCAATTATTTTAATGCTGTTTGCATATTAAATGTTTCGTTATACATTCTGATCAATTTTGCTTTTATTTTTGTTATATTTTGTCTGTCTATAATATGTTCACATACGTGTAGAGGTACGTGTCTATGAATGAATATGCAAATTTTTTGTTTTTTTTTTTATGTAACAAATTGCGATTTTTCATTTCAGGAAAATTTTGCTTGGGACAAAATATTGTCCGGTCTGGTGTTACCCTTTGACATTTCAATTACGCTAATAATATACAAATATTTGCATTTTAAATTGTTATGCGGTTGTCATGCGAAATCATCGGGTACATATACGTTTGGCTTATGCATTTTTATTTTCAAATATAAATTTGCTAGAGTTGAAAATTTTTAAAGAAATATGAGGTTATAAAAATGTATTTGTTGGTTTTAGAAAGGAAACATTTTAAATGAGTTTCTCGATACTTTGAAGAAAAAGCAATATACTTCTAAGTCCCGGTCCATACATGCAATTTTTGTTGCATCAATTTCTGAATTTGTGGGAGAGTAGTGAAATAGAAATATGTACCATATCTATTCGTCTTTCGCTCTTTCTCACTGAAAAATTAAGAATTGCTACACATATGGACTGGGACTAAGAGAAAAAACGCTCAATTCGTATATCATTAGGTGGGGAGCAAACTACACCGAGTTACATTTTGAAAATCTTACAGGAGACCGCAAAACATGTTGAAAATCACAAAAATCTGTCTCTGTAGTATTAAAAAATTTGACATACCCCGAGTGTTTTATATAACTCTCAAATTATTTTTTTATATCAAACGTGTCGCTTAAAAAATCACGCCAAAAAGTACTTGGTGTTCTACCTCCCAGATGGTTTTGAGCAATACTTACATCTCTTGAAACATAGGACTTACTGGAATTTACTCATCTATAGAGAAAGAAATGCTGATTGTAGCTTCTCTGCAGACAAAGTATCTAGTATGTAGTTAGAACTATACCACACACAGAAAAATTTCCATGTAAAATCGTCGAAAACCAGGTTAACTTAAAATTTTTCGGTAGTGATTTTGCTTCATAGGTGTGTTTCATGTTAAATCAACATGATTTACAATAATCTTGAAAGAAAATTTTTCCTTTTGAATTAACTATATTTCATGTTGATTTAATATTCCAGTACAGTTAAATCAAAATGAAGTTGATACTGAAATAATACGAAAAATCATATTGACTCAAAGTAATTTCGAGTTGAAACAACGTGAATTTGATATTGGAACAACACGAAGAATCATGTTGAATCAAAGTTATTTCAAGTGGAAACAACGTGAATTTGATATTGGGGCTGACTGCCCAGCCAAGATTTGAACTCGTGCCACCTGCATGATAGTCCACGCGCTAACCACTGCAGCCACAACAGCTTCAAACGTTTCTTTACTTATGCACCAAATAAATACCATCGTATATAAAATGCATTTCATTTTAATTCAACATGATTTAAATGGTTATTTAACATAAAACTTATTTGAAATTAAAGTTATAGTCATGTCGATTGAAAATGAAACTTGATGTTTATAACAAAATTGTTTAACGGTGATTTAAGGTTAGATTAATTATTTTCCGTTTAAAATTAATATGAAACAATGGTAATTTTAAACCAGCAGCAGTAAATATTCGCTGGTAATTCGTTTTTTGTCGTATACATAGACGACACATGTAAGAATAAACAACAACAAGTCACACAACAAAGCAGAACAGTGAATTGTAGCAATGAACAAATCAAGTAAACACTAACGCACTCAAACGACAAATTATTTCTTGTAAATTTAATATGATTTGCAATCAAAATTGCGGCATGTGGATTTTACATTCCTTTTTTTTTGTGTGCAGTTGCTCTTTACTTCAGACTAGTTGCCCACTGTCCTTTTTTCTTATATCGAACTATCGATTTTAACATTAGGTTATCATAGGAGCCAAACTAGTTCATTTGTATACAGTTATGTCCCAGTTGGAATCCTTGTTGTTGTAAACTAGTGCTCTTACTAGTTTGTTTATTTAGATTTTGTAACTCTTAAAAAAACTTTGGCTCAACCGGAGTACGAACACACATTCCTAATATTTCCAGACAAGTACTCTACCCATTGAGCCTTTTTCTACTTATTTTTTTAAGAGCTAAAAATATGTTTTATATACAAGTCGTATACCTAAAAATGTTGTCCTTTTTTTACTAGTATCGTTATATTCTTGATACAACTAGTAATATGACTGTCCCAAAGCGTATCTAGTTGTAAATTTAGGTGTTCGGTTGTAGTTTCGAGAAACGGGCCCCTGGTTTACTTTTATAACTTACAATCGTTTTCAACATTAGTGACAACAATGTCGTCGTTCTGTCTGTCTCTCTTTTCTATTATTTTCGTTTTCATTTTGTTGTCATTTTTATTATATTTATACACTTCATTGAGTCTTTAAATAATGACAATGAAAATATGCTTCTCATTTATGTAAATGACTCTACTTACCATCAGCGTCATAATCATAGTCATCATCATCATCGTCTTTTTGTCATCATTTATATTATAATCTATAACGTCGTTTTTTACTCCTCGAAGAATTCAATCACTTATTTTCAAAACCGCTTAATTAATATGTTTCAAACATGATTTTTTTTGTTGCAAAGGCTTTTTTATAGTTAGATAGATTTTATTAGGCAAAGGCCATTAAAGTGAAAATATTTTTTTTCTTCCAGAAATTAGATTGATTGTAATGACTTATTAATGACTTGTGACTTAAATGGTTTCTTTATGCATTATTTCTATTAACGAAGAAAAAACCAAGAACAGAGCTTCCTTTAATAAGGCATTATATCTATACTACTTTCTAATCCTGAGTAACTTTTCACTGATGATCATGAATGCTCGCGAGTAAAATGAAAAAATATTGCTCATGGGCAAGTGACTTTATTATATTGAATTAACGATCTCGAAAACTCAATTGCATGAAACCCATCTGCACTTTAAATGAATATTTATATTAAAGCGAACTAGATTACTTGTCAGTGACAATCATACCATGACTTATGCGGCTTTTGCAAAAACCAATTTAATTTCCATAATCTTTTCTTAAATGCTCTTGAGTTTTTCAACCAACTCCTCTTAATTTTGTTTAAAAGATTGTTGAAGTTTCTTTTTCGTATTTTGGCTTGTTGATAAATTGTACGCAAATTTTTGCAAACATTTTTTGTTGTGTATTAAAGTCACGTTTTCGTCATTGTCATATTTTTCGTCGTCATTATCTGAGTGAATGCAAAAGATTAGTAATTTTTTAAAACAGTGAACGATGCTGAACAAGCTGCTTTATTTGATTTTGCAGGCATTTTCTTTGTTAATTTGGCATAATTGTTGAGGGAGCATGGGAAAAAAGTTTTGTAATGAAGTAATTGGTTTGAGTCGAGTAGAAATTGTGACGGAGAGAAAATAGAAATTTTAAGTGATAGGACAATTTTTTGTTTCCTAGGAATCATTATTCTATTTCAGTTTATTTCTAGTTAATCGCAGTAATTGCAAAGAGACTTTGTAAATTTGAAAAATTTAGTTTTCTATGTTATATTGCTGCTATTTTAAGTATACTTTTTAAAATAAAGAAATATATTCACATGTGCGTGATTAAACTGTTAAGTTAGCATTACGACATTCACTACTCGAACAGTTTTTCTGAAACTCGAGGACTCTTATCTAATAACTTTTGAAATTTCGTTGAGCTTTTGACTTTTTCGGAACAAACTCGATATTTTCGAGTTTTATACTTTCTTTTTGCGAAATTATTGGTTTATGGTGAACCTAAATCATATTTTTGGCGGTTTCTTTTAGATTTTTTCGGAGTAACTTCCTTTTTTAAGAGTTTTTGATTTCTATAGTGAAATATAAGAAAAACACCTTTGATCCATGTACAATATGTGATAATTATCGAATTTTCGTAGAATTAAAATTTTTCGGAGTATCTTTTTATAAGTTTTTGTTTATTGGGAGAAATAGGTTTCTTGTGTGTATATAAGGGCACTCTTGTAGTATTAAATATACAATTTTTGCAGAGTTCTCGTTTTTTTCGGAGTAACTTTTCGTGGATAGAGGTTTTTCGTGGATAGAGTGTATTTTTGGTACGTATTCGAAAATGAGCTCTGCATAGAATTTTCGAAGAATTTTTTATAGCTTCGAAGTAAGTTCGAGTTTTTTTGAGAATTTTCCATTTTATTAGAAAAATGACAATATACTGATATATTAAAGGAAATTTTGGTGCGGATTCGAAAATATGTTTTATACCGAATTTTCGGAGAACTTTTAATCATTTCGAGGAAACTGCGAAATTATGAGTTTCTAGTGGACTTATACCAATTTTTTGTGCATATGCGAAATAATATAGAATTTTCATAGTATCCTAGATTTTATTAAACTTTTAGCACTTTCGTATTTTCGAAAATGTGCTAGATATCGAAGTTTGGGAGAAATTAGTATATATGCGTAGTAACTTTGATTTTGTTTGAGAGCTTTCGGTTTCTTGAATGAAGCTATCTATGGTTTTATCATGGATGTCTTTTGGTGTATATTCGAAAACGTGTCAACTATAGAATGTTCGCACTATCTTCGATTGTTTCGGAGTAACTTTTTTCTTCAATTTATACATTTAACTCTCATAAGTGAATTTTGAATAAAACATATTTACTAATCATGTTTGTTTTATTTCATTAATTGTTTCAGGTGTCACAATGCGGGAGAAAAAGGGTGGCGCACTGCAAAAGCTCAAAAAGAGACTTTCTCACAGTTTTGGAAGATTAAGTAAGTACAGCCGAATTTATATAGAATTTAATTATTTTCTATTTATTTCTTTTAACTTGAATATAAGTAAAAGGTCGTTAATTTAAGTCGGAAATTATTATTATTTGTCGTTAATTTAAGCTCAAATTTAATCGGGTTTTCTCTGATCAATTTTGAATCCCTGTCGCTGTTGATTTTCTCTCTTTAATTTTGAATGATAGCTTTTCTTCTTTGGACAACTTTTTTGTTTAATTTTTTACATCCATGGCCCACGTACTTTTAATATCTGATACATCCTTCGGAAAAGGCTTTTAAGTATGGATGTAGAAATTGCTTTTATCTATTAAACTAAAACAGTTCTTTTAGCACACACATTACAAAAAAAAAATAAAAAATTAAAATAAATAAAGAAAAATTTAAATAATTGCAACAAAATAAATGAATGCCTCATATAAAGATTCATGAACCTTTTAGGACTTACGCTTATATGAAAACAATAAAGACCAATCTTTCAGTTCAAAACAAATGCAATTTTTTTTCATTCCAAATATTCCTTTCACACAAACTCTTTCGAACTAAACAAATGCACTTTTAAGCCTCTTCTACAATTCAAATCTTAATACCCAACACTTTTGAACTTCACTCATTGTCAACCATTTATCGTCAGTCAGCCACTTTTAAATTGTGGCCGAGAAAGTGAGAACTTGAATAGTAGACAAAGTGTTTATATAAAATAATGCTTTCGAGTGTATCAAATCCGATAAGCAGATAATCAGTTTAAACTGATGCTGATTTTGATTGTGAGTCTGATTGAAATATAGAACCATTCACAGCTATTAACATCCTCTGTGTCAGCATCATCATCATCATCATTATCATTATTGTAATTGATTTTTGTTCGTCGCTGGTTATTCTTGTTTCGAAAAGAGAATAAATAACATGAATGTGAAAAATGTAGTCTAGTGCTCTGTACTTCAGCATATTGACTGACTGGAGCTCTTTTTTACAACACAATCTGGAAACAACAAGAAGACGACAAATGGCTGGCAACCATTGTTTTTTTCATCATATTTGAGACTTTGTTTTGTTTTATTTTCCCAATGTCTTTAGCCTTTTTCTCAATGAAATATTTTTATCAACTAGAAAAAAATATAAATAAGCGGAAGAAAAAACGCAAACAAAAATTTTGTTTTCAGCGATTATCTCGAAAGTACAAGAAAATACTTTTAAAGAAATGCTATTAGTTAGTATCACTTTATAGATGAGTAAGACTCAGTATAAATAATAATTTTTATTTTTATTTGCAATTATTATGATTATTAGAATGTTTTTTGCAAGAAATATGTGTATAAAAGATTCTTGTTGAAGGAAAATATTGTAGGATATGTTGGATATTTTTTTTGCACAGATTAGTAGTGCGTAAATATTTTGTCACTGGTAACTTGTAATATATTACACATACTTACAAATTTGAACTTTTGTTAATTTTTGAAAAAAAAAATCCAATTTTTCTAATCAGTTTGATGCGCTAAAAAAATACTTACTTGGTCCTCAGTTAGTTCAAAGCACTTACAGATTTTTTTCAAGGGAATATCTAATATGTGTTTCCATTAGGTATACCAGTATATATCATTTCAACTCAAGAACAGTATATCCGCTTTCAATCAACAAAACCCCAAAATATGCATTATAAAATAAATGAAACTATTTTATATCGAAGAAATTTAATTATTTTGGCTTGAGTTCGGTTTTAATTTAATTTTTCAATTAAATTATATTTTTATTTAGAGATAAATGTGAAACATGCAGACAAAGAAAAATTTGACTGTACGGAGGGTTGAACTGACATGTTTCGATAGCTCCCGCTAATATCTTCAGAATTCTTTTCCGCTTAGACTTCTGAGTAAAAGGAGCCGAACTCAAGCCAACATAATTAAATTTCTTCGATATAAACCCATACAGTTTGACTAAAACTTGTCAACCTATAAAACACGAAAAAATCATGCTAACATTTTTACTATAAATCGCGGAACAAAATCGCTTGACCAAAAATAACAATACTTATTAAAAAAAAAGCTTAGAAACTAGTTTAAATTGCTTAAGGTATAGAGAGTAGTATTGTGCGAGATGATCCTAGGGTAAATCTAACCAAAATTCAGAAAACTTTCAAGATTTTACAAAAGCTTCGTAATGGGTTACATTTAGCCAAAGCCATAAACAAGGGCTGAATCTTGGAGCAGTTCTCTCTCTAGGTCAAAGTTACAGAAAATTCTAAAAAATCTGAGAAAAGTTTAAAATATTGAAAATAAAAAAAAATCTTGAAAACATTTTTAAGATTACTTGAAAACGTGTGTCCTTAAGTTCAATTTTCAAAGTTTTGTAAAAAAACTCACAAACACAACTGAAAAATGGGACTTATATTCTCGAATAGTATGGATCCTTATTTACAATTTTCATATGGTCAAAATGAGTTACAAGCAAAGATGTGCCCAAATATAGCCAACATCTCTCAAAGATCACCAAAAATTTCCTTAAGTTCAATTTTCAAAAAGAAATGTTTACGATTTTTAAATGGGGATCAAGTATAAGCTTGAAGGAATTTTATATATATAACATGTAGTTTTAATATTGCTTTTAGATATGCAATAAATCTAATAGGTAATTGACGCGCAGCTTTGGATATTCCAAGATGCAGATGAACCGAAATTAAAAATAATCTACGAAAGCGGTCGTAAATCTTTAATTAAAAAAGCTTTGGATTAAAACCAACACAGCTCCGAAAAATTACCACACAATTTAGTTAAAAAAACGGAAATGAAATCTTATGAGAAACATGTTTGGAAAAAAGAACTCTGCTGAGATTAGTTGGAGCTATCGAAACGTCAGGTCGAGCCTCCACGCACTCAAAATTTTATTTGTCTAAATGCTTCACATTTATTTCTAAATAAAAATATAATTTAATTGAAAAATTAAATTAAATCCGAACTCAAGCCAAAAATAATTAAATTACTTTGGATATAAACTCATACAGTTCGACTAAACTCATAAAAAAATTGTTATTTCATATTATTACAAGCGTGGGTCAAGGGGGAAAAAGAGATGTTTCCCCGCCAAACTTAATAAAACACGTAGGTATACTTAATTACCAGGGCTCGGACTTTCATGCAAATGCATGTTTTTTGTGGTGATAGATAAAGAGGTACTGACAAATTATCTATGCGAATCATCAAATTTTAAGTAGTTTGGCATCGATTTGTAGTTGCATATTTTTGCATATTTTGGTGGTAAGTGAATATTTGTGCATATTTTGGTAATAAATGCATATTTTTGGAGTAATACAAAATTTTTTAATGCCAATTTCAAAATTTTTGGAAAAAATATTAATAGGCCGATTATGGATGGCAACTGAGCCTCCGTTGGGTTAACAGTTGCCGAAAATGATACTCCTGATGGCAACTGGCAACTGAGAGCTGTCAATTTCCGTTGCTATTAAGTGCCTTTCTGGCAACCATTAATTTTCTGCTGCCGACTGGCAACGCAACTAAAGTTCGGTTGCATTAAATAATAGACCCAATTATGTTTGTTTTATGTTTTCTTCTCTAATAATAATAAAAAATTAAAAAAAAAATATTTTCATATTATTTTAGTTTTGGTACTTTCTTCGTAGGTAAATGCATATTTTGCTCATATTTTTCATTTTTAGGTGCATTTGTTAAGCGCTTAAAATCAACTTTTAGTTGCATGAAAGTCCTAGCCCTGTTAATTACTATCGAGTATCTAAAAGAAATTTTACAAAATGGTATGTATGTTTCGTTTAAAATTTACCCCCAGCCAAAAGCTTAAATTGGGATGCGTGCCTAAATATTGTTCAAGTTATGCACATAAAATATAGCAAACACTCTTTCTTGCTTTATTGAAATAATATTAACTGATTATCTTGCTTTATCAAATCCTCTTGAGCTTAAATCTTAAAATTGCTTTCTAGATCATAATTTCTTTTGTTCTCTCTTCATAATATTTAATATTCCAAAAGTTTATTAAATACATATTTTATAGGAATTTATCACGCTGTTGTGTGTACGAACGAACGTTTGAGAGTATACATTTTGTATTTAAACAACATTTTTATTTTCATGTGATTTATTACTAAAAGAAGTACACAAAAAAAAAACAAAATTTTATAACAATCGTTTTAAAGTGTAGCAAAGACGACGGCACACAGAGAGAGCGCATTAAAAAGATAATAAAAAAAAAACAGTGGAAATTATTTTACATAATGAAACATGCACATGACGTGTGCAATTACAACAGTGAATTTACAACAAAACTCTGAAGTAATTTTAAATTTAAAGAAGATACTTAAATTGTTTTTTCCAAAAGTTTGTGTTGTGTGTACTGGTTTGTTGTCGTAGACCAAATATATTTGCAAAGTTGGTACATATATTTTGCTTAAGAAAAATAATGCAGAGCCTTAAATGAGTGGGAGTAGGTAAACAAAAACAACTGGAACTTTTCACTAATTTCAACACTAAAGCGGTAAAACATGCATCAAGGCGCGAATACAGCTGCTCCCAGCAGCTAAAGTTACAACTAGATACGCTTTGGGACAGTCATATTACTAGTTGTAATGTTAATGGTCAAAAAGGACATTCATATTCCTAGTTGCAGCAAGACTAGTAACGATACTATTAAAAAAAAGAACAATATTATTACTAGTTGTATCGAGACTAATAACGATACTAGTCAAAAAGGGACAACATTTTCAGGTATACGACTTGCATATAAAACATATTTTAGCTCGTTAAAAATAAGTAGAAAGTGGCCCAGTGGGTAGAGTACTTGCCTAGAAATATGAGGAATGTGTGTTCGTACCCTGGTTGAGCCAACGTTTTTTTTAAGAGTTACAAAATCTGAATAAAAAAACTAGTAAGAGCACTAGTTTACAACAGCTAGGATTCCAACTGGGATATAACTGTATACAAATGAACTAGTTGGGCTCCTATGACAACCTAATGTTAAAATCGATAGTTCGATATATGAAAAAAGGAGAGATAGGCAACTAGTCTGAAGTAAAAAGCAACTAGTATAGTTCTAACTACATACTAGTTGCTTTGTCTGCAGGTCTGTTATGCAGTTGAGTGATTTATTTTTAGCATAGTTTTAGGTTTAATTAATTTGTATTGACACAATGAAATTTTTGTATGCAGTGATCAATGTTGATTAGTAAAAATTTTAGTTTTATATCGAATTTCATTACAGTATCTTAGAGTTTCTTCTTGAATGTGCTATAATATGTCACTAATTAACAAAAATCTCCAATCAATGCATTCCTTTAAGAATGTGTTCATTAATAGCGAACATGCTCTATGTATTCATATTGTATGTTAGTATGGTTGAATAACATTGTTTATGAAGCTGATAGTGGTACGTGGTGCTAATCTAAATTTCATGAGGCTTATTGCCTTTTCCAAGCATTCATTTATATGTATGTATGTATGTACATTTCAAGTCATACAAGCCGATATATGTACATGCACATGCCATACAGTTTTCGCAAAACAACATCACAAATGATCCGATATTACCACCACAAGAAAGAAGCTCAGGCAAACACATTCCCTACAAATAACTTCAAATACTTGAACCACAAAAATAAAGAAGAACATAAAAAAAAACAAATGAAGCAAACGAAACACACACAATTTAAAAGAACTTAATGATTTTCCTACATGCCACCACTACCGCTTTGAGTTTTTCTTAAAAAATTTTGCTAGAAGTATGAGCAAATAAAAATAAAAAGCAATTGCAATGGATTCCTTCCTGCCTTCCAACAGCTCCACTACCACCACCACCACGAGCAAATCCACTGAGCATACCAATAGTGAAAGAAGACAACAACAACCACTTTGAAAAGCTTAACAAAAAAGTATTGGGTGGCACGAACGACATCACGCCATCACATGTTTGAGAACATCTATGAGCAGCATGAGTAAATAAATGAATGAATGAATGAAAGAATTACATTTCGTATGTATATAAAACATGGCCTGATTGCAAGTAAAATATGTTGCCTAAATTATTAATGAGCCATATGAGAGGCAAACAGCAGCCTGCTTAAGCATTATCCACGCCATGCCATGCCGTCATCCTAAATTTAGTCACGGTGGTTGTAATACTCTCTAAAATTCATTCATTCATTCATGCTGCTTTGCCCTGCATTTTTTCCAATATTTTCTTCTTGTTTTTTTTATTCTCTAATACAAGATATTTGTTCTTCTTGAAATATTTAGAGAAATTAGTAATTTATGTATTTTCTAATATTAAACAATTTATCAAATAGATTTAAGAACAAAATGTTCTCTAGTTTTTGTGCTGGCTGGTTTTTTTTTCTCTCTTTAATTTGTTTGTGTGAATTTTTTCTTAGTGAATTCTTATCCCAAGGAAAAAGTACCCAACTTTTTTTGCTATTTCTTGTTGTTTCATTTAAACAAATCACTGTCAAGTTATATTACACATAAAATTTTTTTTTGTTGCCCATTTTGGGCGCTCTTAACACAGGAAATGAAAATGGATTACTTGTCTCAGGAATACTAGAAGAAATCTGCTGCTTTATATTTGAAGTAAAATATGTTGAAAAAATCATTTAGATATTTGCATTTTTTCCTATTTTATACTTCATATTTTTGGACAATTATTTTTTTTTCTAAAAAGTTTTTTTTTAGGAAAAATTTTTTATTGGAAAATGTCAGGAAAATTTTCTTATTAAAATTAATGTTAGCAAAAAGTTTCTATGGAAAATTGTAGACAACTGAAATTGTCTTGATTGTAATTAATTGAAATTTATTGGCAATAGCAATTTCCTAAAAGAAGTTCAAACAAAATTGATCAAAAAGTTTTTTTTAGAGAAAACTTATCGACAACACTAGTCAAAAAACTTTCAACTTTTTGTTCAAAAAAACATATATTTTTTAATTTGGAGTGGCCGAACACAAATATGATATTAATTTATTTTTCTTAAGACTCGTTTTCGAGATATTCGCGAAAATCGTGTTTTTCTGCAGTTTCTCTTTAGTTGTTTCCAAAAATCTTGAGAAATGTTCTTCTGAATTACACAAATTATACACAGAAAAAATTATCACCAAAAAATTTTCGCACAAAAGTTTGTCTAAAAATAAATTAAATTTTCAGTAAATGTTCTGTCCATAATCTATGAATTGTTTGTTTGATTTTTATTTAGAACGCAAATACCAAAAACAACAAGAAAAAGTGTGCTGTAAAAAAATAACCCCGATGACGACATACACACAAATAACAACAACAACAATGATAGCAAAAGGAATGTGATTGTACCAAGCTTGTTTACTGAAGATTTTTGAGTGAATCACTTCGTTAATGTCGTTGCGTTAATTCTCATTCATTCTTTTAGAGCCTTTAAATAAACATTCAGACTTGAATACATTTAAGTTAAATGTGTGTTAAATCGTTTTCTGCTTCTGCTACGACTGCGACTGCCGATTCTTTTTATAAACAGACGCAAAATCATTCGTTCATGTTAAACAGTTGAAAAAATCTAAATCGTTTAAAAGTAAAAATTTTATGACTTTTGCTACTTCGACTTAAGTTATTTAAATACTACATTTAACAAAGTGAAATTTCATAAATGCATGATGATGATGATGACCCAGACAAAAATTTTGATTGATATACGAGTATTAAAAAAAAACTATTTGTTAGTATTTTAGACTAATTGTTTTAGAAATTCAGACAAAAATATTGTTTGATATTTTTCAGAAAATCTAGTAAATCTTTTTGTTTGATTTAGTAAATTGTTTTGCTTACAATTTGTAAATATTTTTTAGACAAATTGTTTTATAGATTTAAAAAATTTCTTCACTGAAAAAACACGTTTTTTTTCAATGAAATTTTCGAGATATTTTTGTCTATATTTACAAACTTTTTTGTAGCTCCGTTCTTAGACAAAGTATTTACTATTTCATTGAATTCCTTTACAGAAAATGAAATTTAGTTTTTTCTGTGTAGATATGCCTTTTCCTTTCAGCCAATATAGGAACTGTGTTGATAGCAGTAAGGATTATTGAGTTACAGGATTGAGGATTGAGTTAGAATTAAAAAAAAATTAATTTTCTTCGTTTTTTTTTTAATTGCACAATTTTAAGTCACTCCATTAAGGAAAAAAAAGTAAAATTTCTTTTTGACCCACATCTCAAAGAAAATTTTGTTTCAAACGTAGTAAGCGTAAACTTGTTAACATCGGACAAAAAAATGAGAAAATTGCAACATTTTTAGTGAAAACATCCGAATTTAAATTTTTTCGAATAAAGTCTGTACTTTTGCAGAAATTTAATATGATTTGCAATCAACATTCCGAAATATTGACTTTTTCTGTGTGTGCCGATATGAATAAAAATTTATTATTTATTATTATAAATAAATAAATAATAAATTTTTATTCATATCGGCACACACAGAAAAAAAGTCAATATTTCGGAATGTTGATTGGAAATCATATTAAATTTCTGCAAAAGTACAGACTATTCGAAATTTCTATTGTTTCATAATAATGTTAATTTTTAATTTTAATTTAGTTTTTAATTTTAAAAATTTTAAACGAAAAATTATTAATTAATGTTCTTATACCAGGGTGACCTTCGGGCTAGTAATGGTCAATCCAAAAAGTAAATAAAACTAATTTATTTTATTTTCATCACCCAACGCTTCGTTTGTTTTTTTTTCAAACTTCTTCAGAGAAAAATGATTAATCTAACCTTAAATTTCGTTGATTTAACATTTTTCACTGTTAAAATAAAATTGTTCAATATTAAATCCATAAAATCTTATTTTATAATAAAATCAGTTTTCATCATGTTACATTAAAGATGGATCTTATTTACTGAATCAATGAAAAATCAACGTTACATTTAATTTTTAATCAACACGACTATAACTTTAATTTCAAATAGACTTTATGTTTAATCATCAATTAAATCATGTTGAAATGAAATGCATGTTACTTATGATAATATTTATATTGGTGTATATCTAAAGTATATTTGAGGCTGTTATGGCGGCAGTGGTTAGCGCGTTGACCACCGAAAAAGTGATAAAATTTCAAATCTTGGCTGGGTCAGCCAACTGCAACACAAAATTTTCTGATGCTCATGCGAATATACATCACGTAAGTAATATAATGAATAGAATTGCTGCATTAAATTCATATTGTTTCAACTTGAAATAGCTTTGATTCAACATAATTCTTTGTGTTATTTCCGTATAAAATTTACGTTGATTCAACCAGAAATAACTTTGATAGTCATGTTGATTTAAAATGAAATGTAAGGTGGATAAAAATGTTATGTTAACAGTGAAAAATATTAAATCAAAGAGATTTAAGGTTATATAAATAATTTTTCGTTTAAAATTAATGTAAAACAATGGTAATTTTAAGTCAGCAGCAGGAAATTTTCACTGGTAATGCGAAGTTTGTTGGCTATTGGTCAGCTATTTACATTTACATTTACACAACACAAACACCAAATAAACAATAACAAGTCTCAGAACTGAGTACATCAGTGCATTGTAGCTATGAACAAAGCAAATAAACACCAACATACCTAAACACCAAAATTTTTCTCATACATTTAATAGGATTTCCAATCAAAATTGCTATATGTTGATTTTACATTGGTATTTTCTTTTGTGTGTATATAAAACATAGGAACATGTAAATAAATGGCTCACAAAATCCATAAAATATTTTTGGGACAAAATCTATCAAATGAAAAATTTAAATAAAAACAAATTTTTTTTCAGTTGAATAAAAATTTCATAGAAAAAAACTGGTACGATTATAGACTTGAAAAAGATTCCAAAGAAATTTTGTAAATTTGAAATACATATATCGTTTCAAAAACGCTCCATAGTAAAGTAAATCTATAGATTATAAAAAAACTTTATTCATTTGGAAATTTAGTGCTTGGTAACAGTCTCTACTTGAAAAACGACCTTCTAAAAGACGAATTTTTCATTAAAATAAAAAAATGTTCATATCAATTAATTTCTTATATGTTTAATGCTCTTTACAAACATGTCAATGCATTCATCTTTTATCATCTTCATTCACACAGTGAAAAAACTCATAAATACTTGACAAGTGACAGTTTCCACATGGAGGTCGGTCATTTACATGCAACAAAGATGAGTCGTTTCTTTTTATGGGCAATTTTTTTTTCGTCTCGATTGTGTTAATTATTTAAAATTTTTATTTTGAATAAAAAAATTTAATATTATTAAGAGTGTATTATATATTATACATATGTTAATATATCTGTAGGTGGGAGGTAAACTACACCAAGTCTAAATTGATTATTAGGCTAAGGTTCGTAACGTTATATTCAGAAAGAAACGTGCAGGATTAATATCCGAGGAAGTGTGGATAAATTAATATCAATTTAATTTTAAATATACACAGCAGATTACAGCAACGCTACTTTCGGAAGCCGCTACACTTCCATCATCAGTGCTCATGTGTATTTTTACATCACCACTTGTAAGGTGGCTCTGTGAAAATTGCATACGAAAATTATGGATCGATTATGGATAGCAACCGAACTTCAGTTGCGTTGCTAGCTGGCAACTGGAAATTTGTGGTTGTCAAAAAATCTCTAAATAGCAACTGAAATTAACAGTTGTCACTTGCCAGTTGCCATCCGTAATGCCGTTTTTGGCAACTGGCAACCCAACTAAGTTCGGTTGCCATAATAATCGACCCATTAAATCACTACTAAATTGTGTTAATTTGCGATTTCACCGCAGTAACTCTCAGTGTTGCCGTTGGTTTATTTTTCTTCATGCCCATTGCTTAGATTTTTTGTTCCACTTAAGTCAAACTTTTTTGGTTTGGAAACTATTCAGGAGACAGCAAAATCACATCTCTGTAGCATTAACATTTTGATAACTCTAATATTATTTTCTTTTATCGAACACATCTTTAATAAAATTACGTCATATAATATTACCATTACTTATTACAGAGGACGCGGAAAACGGATTTTAAAGCAAAATGTGACTTAGTGAGTTCACCTCCCACCTACAGATACATATAAGTATACATATTTCTTGTAAACGAATTAATTTACTAAAAATGCTACAAACTGTAGTAGAAGCCGTCTCGCCTCCTAAGTATTACTTTTGCCCAAAATCATGGCACAACATCAATTTTGATATTAAATTCAAATTCACAGTTCAGTAGCACAAAGAAATGAAATAACTACTCGTTGAAGAAATGAGTGATACACATTATTAAGGAATCTTATAAAATATATATAAAAATTTCCTCTATTTTATTGTGAACAAAATCATAAGCAAGACAACAAAAGCACAAAAATCTCAACAAAAAAAAAACTCGTAGGGATAAAAATAAAAAATAGATAAATATTCATCAAACAAGGCAGGTCAATTTAAGACAAGGCTAAATGGAATTTGTCTTCTTTGTCACAATTTAAGAAAAAGAAATTGTACAAAGAAGAATTGATCAGAACTTCAAATCGGATATTTATTTAAAAATAAGGATGCAAATGCCTGTCGTTCTTGAGTAGTCGTTTGAGAAAGCCTAAATTGTCTTTGACGTTGTTGTTGTAATTGTTTGAGGATTTTCCAGTAGATTTTCCAGCAAAGTTGAATGCAAAGGACCTTAGTGAAATGAAAAGAAAAAAGTCAAAGTCAAAGACTTAAATATTTTTTATCCTTTTTTTTTACTAAACTAAAAGGTGTTCGAAAGTTTATTCAAGTTTATAGGCTAGGAAACTCAGTTCTTTTCTTTAATGTTGGCAATTGTTTTCCTAAACACAGAAAAAAATAGAAAAGAATTATGTTCAATAACACCATGTTATTGAAAAATCTATGAATTTCAATAACATTTGTCATTAACTTAATACATTATTTCGTTGTATGTTTTTCTTTCCCATGCCGGTTATTTCTTTTCTTTTCGTACTTAAGTACTCAAAACAAGTTTTATCTCATAAAAAACTAACTGGGACATGGCTCAGCTGTAGAGTGCATGCTTTACATCCGGGAAGCGCGGGTTCGTATCCCAAGCATGTCAAAATTTTTTTAAATTTATATTTTCTTTTCTTTTGAAATTATTTTGTTATTAATATAGTGGAATTTAAAAAAAAATTTATTGAATATCGGAACTTTTGTTATCAAAAACGAAACTTATTTTTTTTTGTGAATCACTTTAAACAATTCAATGCTAACTATTTTTATCGTAGATTTCTTGAGTTTAACGCCCTCTTGTTGTGACAAGAAAAGATTAATGAAAATGTCAACAAATTCATGTCTTTTTGTTTTAGTTAATATAAGAGCAAGAAATATGAGAACATCTTACTGAAAAGGTTAAAGGAGTTTTATTGTTCACAGAAGTGCTGCTGTGACTGATAGGTAGCAAGGCCTATTCGACCAGAGGTTGCCGGTTCAATAACAGCTTCAAACCCTGGATGATTTCCGCCGACAAGCAAATCGCTTCGCAGGTTGTGTTTGTTTATTAAAAAATAAACAAATTTCAAGGAAAACAAAATCTATATATCGTTAGCTGAAATGCAAAACCACGTAACTAACAAAAAAAATCAAAATAGCATTTTAATTAATTGTTGCGTGTTGCATCGAAACGCGTATCCCTACAAATCTTAAAACGTTTATCATAAAAATCAGCCCAATAAAAAACTAAAATAAAAGGACTATAGTTCAGTCACATGAAGTATTTTATTTAGTTTTTTTTTCCTCTCTCCTATAAAATTTAAAAAACTGCACATACGTGATTTTGTCGTTCAGCTGACGATATATAAAACAGAAAAAAAAAATTTTCTATGCCAATTATAGACTTTTTGTCGATGTGCCGCGAACCAATAGTGCCAGAATGGTTATAGATTGGGTTTCGAATCCGGACTCGAATAGGTTTTAAACCATCTTCTCATTGTTGGCTTTCTAATGAAATAGGTTTGGAGCACATCGGTTAGATGGTGTAAAAGACGAAGAGTAACATTTTTAGTGAAACATTTTTCGTAATAAGGAACCATTTGTACCTTTCTTAAAAAAGAGGCAAAAAAGTAATTTTCTGTGCCGATATAGCGAGCTGAAATATTCTACATTTTACACTTAAACGTCACATTATACCTTAAACCACATTTTATACCTTAAACGTCACACTTGCAAGATTTCCTATACCGAGTACTAATTGTGATTAAGTACGAAATTAACCCTTAAACACATTTTAAGTTTGAATGATTTCTGGCGTTCAAGTTGAGTCTGGAACTTGACGATTTATAGTAAAATTTTATGGTACATTTTTTGTAGAACATTTTAGTCCGCTATATCGCCGCTGAAGGGTGCTTTTTGCCCCTTTTAAGAGAGAGAGAGAGAGACAAAATACCCATATCTCGAAAAGTTAGAGGATTAAAATATTCCACAAAAATATTTTTTGTGGTGTTTTAGATAAAAGTGCTAAAGACATCATATATCTTAGACGCAAGGCTTACAGCTTTACCACAAAATATTTTTTTTATGTACTGTAAATACGTACTCTGTTGCGTACGCGACGCTTAACGCTCTGATTTAGGTTCTGCAGTATGACGATTTCTTATGCAGAGTCACTATAACTACACCCGAAAAAAGATTGGTTGGAAAATGGTCAGGCCGATAAAATATTAGTCGAATAGATTATATTTCAACTCACGTTATCAGTTTTATATGAATGAAAAAAACAGTCTATGTTCATTACCATAAGAACATAACTGTGATAAAGATATGATTCTGACAATTTTTAAATTGATCAGATCAACCGATCGTATGCCTTTGTCATGACTAAGTAACGAATATGATCAATACAACCGAATAAAATATTATGAATTGGATTTTAGTAGTAATTATTGGTATTTGCAACTAAATAAATTGTCTTTCTAAATTTACTTTACTTTTTATCGGTTGTTGCAACTAACTAGTGGCAAATTTTACTATCATCGATATGCATAACCGAATAAACGGTTCGCGTTAGCAATTATTTATTATTGTAAAATAATTTTTTTTTCAATAGGAATTCTATGATAGTTGGTGCAACTGCCAAAATTCGATTGGCCAAAAATTCGGTTGTGTCAACGAATCTATTTTCTCTGTGTATGTGCAAAAGAAGGAAAATTAACTCCCTCTAAAACGAATCCCAGATGTAAATTTTCAAAACGCCTATACACGTATCTAAATATTTTTGTTGCCCTCTGCCAGAATCAGACGTTAGAACTATAATATATTTTTTTTTTGTTATACAGTGTAATTAAGTGCTGAAATCCTCGAAATTAACTGATGTTATCAGTCACTATTTCCTACATTTTATCAAATAGAGGGGCACTTACTTAACGCACTCGAACTAACACTCGCACACTTCGGTGACAAGTTCTCTTTTGTCATGAATCATTAAAACTAAATCATGATATAACAAAACAGCGACGACAACCTTATCACATTTTTTTTATTCTTATTTGCTTTTTATTACTATTTATAGATTCTTTAGCATGAAAATAGTATGATGATATTAATGTCTCCTAGACAAAAAGATACTTAATGAAAGCCCTACAAGCAGAGATTGTGGATTTTTTGTGTGGTTGGATGAATGACTAAAGAGGAAATTGTTGGCTGATAATTGTTGTACTGTTTTGTTGCTGATAAGAAGAATGCAGAGCAAACGACGATAACAGCAGTAGCACTCAATAATGCTGTCGATTATTATTATTTATATTGTTGTTGATGTTGCTATTGTCAAAACAAATAGATGATGGTTTGTTTATGTTGTCTGATAATATTTAACAAGTTTGTTGGTTGGTTATTTATGATGGCTTCTCTTATTTTCTTTTTATTTCTTGTCTTTCGTTCTGGTCAATAATCGATTACTTTGCCAGGAAATTTAAACTTTGTTGCCTGAAACATAATATACAAGATAGATGAGGTTATTTTATGCAGCTGTGCTTTATCAAGCTTTACTAGATTATGACAGATAATATTTGATAGTAAAATAATTAAAGAACTTTTTTTTATATTTATGTTCGTTTTCAGTGAACATACAGAAAATGTTCCTAGTGCTAGGTCCGAAGGTAGTCAAAGAACAAATTTTAGTTAATCAAATAATTTTATTAAATAGTCGGGTAAATAATAGACTTTTTCCAGACACTAAAACTTTTTTACAACTTTTCTGTAAATGATTTTTAAAATGGCCTTCGTATAATTTGAGTAAATTTTTAATACAAAATTGAAAATGATTTACTCTTTACAATAACCCTACGCAAACAATTGTAATTGTTATACATTCATCACACATCCCATTCATACGTGTTACGACATTGTAAATGTTGTATGAGGCATGAAAATACATCACACACGTATCACACTATATCGCTCTTTTATACTCCCAATGTCAATGAAGTACTTCTTGTTTTGGACTTATGATTCTCTTTTGTAGTCATTACAAAACCTACAGCCAAAATTTACAAAAGAAGAAAAAAGTTTGCAAGAACACATGTTTGTTTGTATTGTATGTCTGACTGTTGTTTGTTTTAAATACTTTTCAATGTTATTTTATATGTAGTTACAGTGTTTAAACATTGGGGAGTAGTTTCCCTTTTCACTTGTTGTAGTCCGCTTGTTTTTTTAGTGCGTAATTTATTTTGAGACGTGTTTTAAATATTGATTTTTTTCGGTAGAAATGTTTTCTCTACACTTTTATTAGGAAGAAATTACATTTTTGTTATCGGTATACATATGTATGTATGTAGGTACATACTTCAAAGTGATTTTATCACAAATAAAATTATTGTGATGCGATATGTTCATTTTAAATTTAAATTTAGTCAAAAGTTTGAAAAAATCATTTAAAATTTTCGAACATAACTAAAAATTTAAAAATTTTGATTTTTTTTTTTGCATAAAATTAAGGTGCTTACAAAATACGTAATAAATTTGATTCGAAAATGAGCTCGAAAATTCGAAATGAATTTCGAAAATTCGAAATTAAGTTCGATACTCGGAGCACACTTAAGTGGTTCGGCCTCCATACAAAATAAAAAAGTTGAGCCAGTCACCCCGTAGGATCAAAGATTAGTTGAAAAAATGTTTTCCAAAAATATTTTTTCTAATTTTTTGCCACGACCCTGGATACCGCCCTTTTAGTTTTTTGTACACTGCGTTGCCATTTATGGTTCAATAATAACATATTGCATATCGTTATTCATGGCTTGAGTATGGCTTCATTTTCGCCTCTGATTACTTTTTAATCCGACATCAAATTCAGGGCGCCACTTATGCTATCTCGGATCCTTCCCCTCTTATATCCACTTTTTTGCACATGACAAGAAAGCCCTTCTAGAAGTTATTATATCTAGTTTTTAATATACTCACTTTTATGCCACGCCCCAGTAGTAAGCCCCTTTTTTATTTTTACATATATATTTATTCCTTAGAATAAAAGTTATATCAATAACATTACTAGAACTGTACAAAATTTTTTTTGTCACGCTCCAAAATATAGCACTTTGCTGGTTTTTTAAATACCGCAAGCGATATAATATGTATGAGTAAAGGAAATGTTTACTTAATTCAGGGGCGTGTCATAAAAGTGACTATGTAAAAAGTAAACATACAATGTTTTAGAAGGGCTTTCTTGCCACGTGCCAAAAAATGGACATAAGAAGGGAAGGATCCGCGATGTCATATGTGGTGCCCAGAATTCGATGTCGGATTAAAAAGTCACCAGAGCCAAAAATTAAGTGACAGCCAAGCTATAAACAACGATATGAAACATGATGAAGTCGGACTTTAAATGGCGGCGCTATGTGTAAATTACTACATTTTTGGGCGTGGCAAAAATATTTTTTTTTACAGTCATAGAAACGTCATTGATGTACCCTTCATTCTACGATGTATTTTTTTATTTTATTGTGTTTAACCTGGTTTTATGTAGTATGTATTTGAAAAAGAAAAAGCTGCTTACCTTCGGGGTGTAGGCATAAAAGTGAGAATATTAAAATATAGACATACTAAGTTTCAGGAGAGCTTTCTAGCCACGTGCAAAAAATGTTGCATTTGGGGGGAAGGATTCGAGATGTCACAGGTGGCGCCCCGAATTTAATGTCGGATTAAAAATTTACCAAAGCAAAAATGTAGCTATAGTCAAGCCATGAACAACGATATGCATTATGTTATGATCGGACTACAAATGGCGGCGCAGCGTACAAAAAATGAAAAGGGCGGTATCCACGGGCGTGAAAAAAAATAAAAAAAAATATTTTGGGAATTGTTTCCAACTAATCTTTAATCCTAGGGGGTGACCGGGCCAACTTTTTTTTCGAACCACCTTAGAGCACACCTTAAAATTATTCGTTTTTCATTTTTGCATAGAAGTATTACCATTTTTGACTAGAACATACAATTTATTTTCTCTCACGGATAGTGGCGCTATTTCTGATCTGGCATTTATAGTAACATGTGGTCGGTTCGACCAATCCCACTTTTTTGACATCTTGTTTTAGTTTTATTTACACAACATAAGACTCTGAAAATGTACATGCAAAACAGTTTAGTTTATTTTTTTTCTGATACCGATTAAATTTAAGTTCATTGACTGATTGACTGTTTCGTATTTCATTTGTTTCTTGTTATTTTACATTGCGAGGGAAATTATTTATTTAATTTTTGTTAAAAAAACTGATTTTGGATTGAAAGAGTTTTCATTACTTTTCACCATGCTCTTTATTAGTTTTTCTCCTCATGGTATTTGTCTGTTTATGCACCAAAAACAGAAATCTTAAAATTTTAAACTAGTAACACTGTGCTCGGATTTCAAACTTTTTTCGGACAGAGGTTCTGATAGTTGCTCTTACATAATTTTGAGCCACGGAATCGAATGGCGTTCACCGTTTTTTTTCAGATTGGCTTGAGTTTTGAAGATATTGGTATTTTAATTTTTTCTTTGGACACCCTATTATTTGTTAAAAATCGATGTTATATGCAAATTGTGTGTACAGAAAACGGTTATATATTTATGTTTACTATATATGATACAATAAAACAATTAAATATCCATTTTATTAATTTTAAACTTTTTTCGGCGTTATTTTTTTTTCAAATTTTTACCACTTTTTCTTAGTGAAGTTTTTGCTCCTAATCATGTTAATTGCAAAATAAATTGTCAGCGCATGCTTAAATAACCAATTTAGATATTTTTGTCTCTGTTTTGTCTTGAACTTGCTTCGAATATATTGTAATCGAATATCGAATATTTCATATTCGAATAATTTATATTCGAAGGTCATGTTCGAATTTTTATATATAGCAAGGAGTAACTTACTTTTGTTTAAAAATTTCAGTAATAAATATCATAACAGTAAGAAAATATAAGAAAACGGTCAAAATAAAATAACATCAACTATTAAGATCAACTATTTATTAGAACGTTTGCCCGAATTTTCGACTACCACGGTGTAATTTAAAAACTAAGCAAACTTAAATATACGAGTGTTACTGTTTAACTAAGTTTAACAATTTTAATAATAACTTTGTTTAGAGTTTTCGATTAATTTTTATTCGAATAATATTACTTTGAGATATTCGAATAATTTTGGACGAATAATCTTAGTCCAAAACATTTTTGCGATCATAGACCCTAAATAATTTTGTATGTAAGTAAAATTGTTATGTATGTACATAAAATTTTTCGAACAAAATTATTTGAATAAAAATTTTTTTGGAAAGCATATATCTGATAAAGTTATTCGAATAAAAATGATTGGAGAACAATTTTTCAAATAAAATGAATCGGAACACAGTTAGTTAAAAAAATTTTTCGAATGAAATTCTTTGAATTAAAACTTTAAACAAAAAAATTCTAAAATATAACATATTTAATTAAAAATTATTCGAATAAGATTATATATTCGAATGAAACTTGTTTGAATAAAAATAGTTTCAGTAAAAGTGATCGCAAAATGTTTTCGACTAAAATTATTCGTGCAAAATTATTCGCAGAAATGTAATTTAAAATAAAATTATTCGAATAGAAATTGTTTCATAAATTTGTTTAAATTAAAATAGTTTCAGTAAAAGTAATCGCAAAAATCATTCGAATAAATATAACTTGAAATAAAATTATTCGAGTAACAATTAATCCAAAAAAAAAACTTGAAAAAATACATTATTAAAAATATTGCACTTATTAGTTTTGTAAACACAAGCTTACGACAACCAGGTTTCGCTGCTGCCAGTCGTCATTACATAAACATTAACCCTCGTATATTTAAATTTAATTAGTTTTTAAATTATTTGCTTTAAATTTTAAGAAGATTTTTAATTTTTGCGTTTAAACAATAAAACAAAAACAATAAAGCACAACTGCTAGTTATCTAAAAAAAATGTGAGGTGATATTGACTTTAACCATGACTAAGAACAACTGAATAGATAAGATAAGTAAATAAATATGTAAATAAGTTAAGAAATTGTAAACTTAAATTCTCAAAAAAAAAATTAAGAAAAAATTAAAAGATAATTTATTAACGTTGTTAACAAAAACTTCTTCAGATACTTTTATTTATTTATTCTGCTCCTATTCAAAATTTTCCTCCAAAATGAAAATTCTTACTTTAAGCCTTTTTTTCTAACTTATTAATAGAGAACACCTTTGAGCCTAAATATTTGCTTGCGAGTCTTAAATATTCGTTATGTTTTTTTAACTTCAACACAACTTTTTAATCTTTTCTTTATCACACTTTATAAGTAGAGAATATATCTTTTTGCTATTTATGTGGCAGTTGACACCTTCGTTGAAAGTGTCAACCCACCATCATTCAAACATCCAAATTATGTTTGCATTTCTTTACATTTCTATTTTCATTTATGAATTAAATAGAAGAACTAGTTCAAGGTATACATACATTTTTTATATACATATTCCTTTCATGATACACGTACTTGTTTAGTTGTTTTCTTGTTTTTCACTTTTTCCTTTTTGTCAGGTTATTTAAGCTTCCGGCAGAAGCATCTTTTAAAATTTATGCCTATTCTCTACAGAGTAAATATGAAATGGCTTTTTTATATAAATAAATGCTACTACTCTTTTGAGTAATACAGTAAACGTTAAAAAATATGCCACTTGCGATTATTTTAAATATTGTCCCTACCGCATCCAACAAATTTTTTAGATTGGTTACATTTAGATTCCTGCATAGAAAAGGACACGCCTTGTAGCAAAATATTAATATTCTTATTATAGAGGATTGAAAACTCACATGCGATTGCTGGATATGGCAGCTATATTAATATTTCAACATGTTTCGTTGCTGGCTTTAGAACACCATTTAATTTTTAAGTTTCATATATTTTTAATACAGGGTGGCGCAGAATGAGCTATATGGTTTAAATTATCTATAACTTTTTTAATTATTATTTTTTCTTTGATTTTTTTTTTGCATTTTGTGAAGAAGACTTGCGGAATTAATTATGAATCATTACACGATCGAACAACGTACAAAATAATTGAATTTTATTTTTCAAGCCAACAGTCTATTGTGTTGACACAGCGTGCATATCGTCGTCATTTTAATGTGCGCATTGCACCCACAGCGTCAGCAATAAACCATTTGATTGGAAATTTTCGTCAACATGGGTCTGTAAGAACCCTTCCTAGTGCCGGATGAACATCTACCGTGCACACTGGTCAAAATATTGAACGTGTACGGGAGAGCGTGCAGCATAGTCTATCAACATCAACAAGCAGGCATTCAACACAACTTGGACTATCACGGCGGTCGCTGCAGAGCATTTTGAGTACATTAGACTTGTTCCCATATAAAGTTCAACTTGTGCAAAAATTGAAGACGACAGACTAACAGCAACAGCTTGAATATGCCATTCGTTTCCGTGAAAAAGCGGACGAAAATCCAGACTTTATGCACAATTTGGTAATGAGCGATGAAGCCCATTTCCTATTAAATGGGTATGTCAAGAAGCAAAACTGCAGTATTTAGGCTACGGAAAATCCAAGAGCAGTTCATCAGCGGTAATCACACCCTCTTAAGTGTACTGTTTGGTGCGGTGTATCCTCCGAAAGGATAATTGGCCCATATTTTTTGAAAATGAAAGTTGTGCCTCAATCTCTGTCAGCGGTGATGCATATCGGACGATGTTGGAAAATTTTGTTAGGCCAGCTGTGGAAAACCATCCAAACTTCTGGTTTCAACAAGATGGAGCCACAGCGCATACTGCAGGTGTCTCAATGGCTTTGTTAAGGGAAATATTCGGCGAACGCATTATAAGCGATTTTAACTTGTCTCCACGTTCACCAGATTTAACAGCTCCTGACAGTTTTCTTTGGGGATATTTGAAAGAAAGAGTGTACGTTAACAAACCAAGAACCATACTCCAACTAAAAGCCAACATTCGAAATGAAATCATGGCCATTACACCCGAAATTTTGCGAAAAGTTATGGAAAATATGCTAAAAAGAGCACGTATTTGCGAAGCAGAAAATTGACATCACTTACAGGATATCATTTTTCAAAGCTAATTGCAAACAATTCCCCAATAATATACTGTATTTAAAAAAAAATTATAATAATCGTTTAAATAAAAAAGTTATAAACCATTCTGCGCCACCCTGTATTTGTTGTTGCGCCCATAGCTACACATATTCTGTGAACATTTCTGGTCTGTATCTCTTGCGGCTCTCGAGTTAGAAGCCTGTGACAGACAGACAGGTAGACGGCTAGACAGATGGAATGATAGCGTAGCGAATACATATATATGTATATATATACATATGTATCTATGTATATATCTCACTGGCTGAGCCTTTGTGCTCGTAAGTTTCAGGGAATGCTCGGATAACTCTTTATAAGTCTCGACAAATAGCTATCATAAAATCAACTTATCCACAAATGGAATGACGAACTGTATGGCTACAATATTTTTTCTGTGTAGGTCTTTAATTTTGTCATCAGCTGTACACTTTCAATTCAACACATTCTTATTCTTTTAAAATTTCAATTTATAACTCCTCTGGGTAGAATTGTAAATAAAAAAAAAAATATTATAGCTTTTTGAAACTCATTTTTTCTAGTTTCATTTCAATTTTTATTTGCTGTATAGAATTGCAGCTTTTAAAGTTTTTATGTGAAACTTTTTTTGAGTTCTTATTTCAATAACAGCAAACGTGTTGCCATTATCTTTTTTTTCAATATGAATTTGTGTGGGGCCTTTCGCAGGGCCTTTTAGTCAAATTATTTAGTTTTTTGGTGTATTGTTATCCCTTAGTGGCGATAGTAAAATCAAACTATATTTATTCGAATAATGTTTGTTCGAAAAGCTTTTGCTCGAATAATTTAATTCCTATAACGATATCATATAAGATACCAGGGTGTGTATCAATGGATCAAGGATGATCGTTAAGTTGGATGTCTTTAAAATTTACTGAGAATTATTTTTGTAGGATATTTCAGTTGGATATATCAGAGACGAAAATTACCCATGCAACGAAGAGTTAGAGGGCTAAAATGTTCTACATAAATGCTCCTAGTAGTGTTTTACATAAAAGTGCTACGGTCACCATCCCATCCCAGCTGGGTAAAAAAAAGATAATAACAATTTTATTTGTTGTATAAATAAAAAATAGTGTGTATAAAAAGTTTTTTTTTTAATTTTAATTTGTTTATTTGACTACTTATTTTTTAGCTTTAAGTAAGCCAAATAATAACTAGTTAATTGATGTGACAATGTAAATACATTTGTAAGTGTTACTCCTTATTTTGTGGACTTCTCAAACAAAAATAAGTAGTTATGGAATCAAATTGTAAGTAGTTACGACTTAAATCCTCATATACTTTTTTGCCTACCAGTAAGCAAAGCATTTGCTGGAATGTAGTGCTTTTATAAAATAAGAGTTCTTGCGAAAAAAAACCGACTACAAAATAGGCCTGGCACCGCCCCCATATTTTATCATCATGTACTTTTACGAGAACTAATTGTGTGTGCGAAGTCTCATAAGAATCGGCTAAGTAGATGAAGTTAAAATGAATATTTTCTTTTCATGGGCGTGACACTGCCCACTTTTCTACCCACAGTGTTGTATTGTAACGATAATTAAATGTGTATGCAAAATTTCATAAGAATCGGCTAAGTACAAGGTGGGCCAAAAGAAGTCATCCGATGTTGTGTAGCTCTCATTTTTTTTTTTTAATGAAAAACTTCGATAGACTCGATTATTCCGCGTTCTTGGGGAGTGTATCGCTCCATGGCTTGTTCACTTGTATTCTACATCTGTCTAGTTCACAAATATCAAAACAGATTTGACATTGGCCGCCATTTACATATTTATAATCATCAAACATATACAAAAATGCAGTCCTAGAAAATGTTATCAAAAAAAGCAACGTACTACGAATTTGTTCATTTTGTATTTATTAAAAAAATTAATTATAATTAAAAAAAGTTAAGTTGAGATTCTTCTCTTCAATAAAAAAAGTTCGGTTCAGATTCGGTTCTAAAAATCAAGCGAAGTTCGGGCTCGGTCTGAAAAAAGTGCGTTCGGTCGGACACTACCCAGTAAAAAATTTTCATGTTTCTTGAAGCACTAAAGAAATAAAGCGCTTTATAATTTGCTTTAAAATATGAGCTTGTTCAGAAGCTGATTTCATAGCGTCACAACAATGCTGGTTTTGAAGCGAGAAAAGTATTTGCTTTTTACTTATACAAAAGCTTCGTACACAAGCTATACAAAAAATCTGATTTTATAGTGCTGACCGAAAGCAGGGTTTTAAGCAAGAACGAAGAGTAAGTTTATTTGAGTTTCTTGGTGCCGTTTTGCAACAGTGTTTTTGGTCGAGTGATTGGTACGTTGGACTTCAAACCTGAAGGTTCTTAGTTCGATACTAGTTGAAGTTAAAATAACAAACATTGAGCACAAATATGAAATTAATAAAAATAAATAAAGAAACGAAATAAGAAAAATTCAAAATGGCGTCAACGACGCCAATCCACATCGAACCATTTTTTTCATATATTTTCAGTGCTAGTGCGGAAAATGTTGATGATTTTCAGCGCTTCAAAAGCGCTTTTGTGAGCAAAAATGTAGTACTCCAATCCGGGAACTCGCCATACAAAAATCAGCAGCGATATCAGCAGGCTTATCAGCGCTACTTTTATTCCATAATAGTAGAAACCTGCTTTATTGGAAGCAACTTTTTTACTGTGTAATATTTAGAATGTGCTTGTCACTGAGATTCCACTAGTGACCTCACAACTATTGATTTTCTATAGACTAAGTGGTTCTTCTGGGAGCACATTGATACATTGGCACCAGAGATACACTGGTGCCTTTTGATGATTCTAGTCAATACCTTTGATACTTTTATTTAAATTAAATTTTTTATGAAAATTTTTATTTTTGCGTGACAATATGAGACTATAAAAAATCGTTTTTAGCTGTCAAAAACTTCTCTTTCCATTAAAGGCAAACTAAAAAGTTTAGACGATTCGTTGACAATGTCACCAAACTTGTCGAAAAAAGGGGTGACTTGGAGACACTTAGACCCAGGCTTCCTTCAGGGATGTGTCCCTTTGCGTATGTATGTATGTATATTTGTTTAAATAACTGTATATTTCTATTTATACGAAAACTGCTGGTCTCTTGCAAAAGGGAATAAAAAATTATTTTGTTTGTATTCTGTTCTTTCTTTTGCAATTTTGTTACATTATTTCATATTTTTTCTCTGCAAGTCTTTTTTCAAGTCAAGTGTGTGCTCAAGAACTACCAAAAGTTAAAGTTTGTTTTTGTACAATAAATAGATTTTTTTATTAGAACAGTTACTCATATATTTTTAATATATCCAAGTTTTAAAAGGGACTTGTTACCTTCAAAATTTATTCTACTTTTTTTTTGTTTCATTTTTCATACTTTTTTTGCAACTCCTTAAACTATGTATATTATTATAATATAGCTGAAATTTTTCTCTTAGATTGTGTTAAAATTCTCACATTTGACGATAAATTTATGCGATCGGAAATAACATGGACTTTTTACTTATGTACTTATATATTATTAATTCCGACTTTTTCAACAACTCAGGGCTGTACCTAATTTTGTAAACTTTTTACTTACTTTAATATGAGTGAAGTAAAATATGTACATATATATGGCCAATTCAAAACTTTTTTTTTTTGAAAGGGACAACAAATACCCATTCATCGAAGAGTTAGAGGGTTAAAATGTTCCTCGTAGTATTTGGCATAAAAGTGCTGAAAATACTTTATACCTAAAATGTAAGAATTACAAGATATCCCTATGACGAATTATTACATCAACGAAAAAAAGGGGGGCTTTAACTCGTCCTAAAATTTAGACCAGACGTAAACTTTAAAAACTTTGCTACACGTTCATTCTTTTTGATCTGCCTTAACAGAATCAATCGTTATATGTAAAACCATACACACAGAAAAAAAATCAACATGTTGCATTTTTTTTTTTAAAGAGAAGTATAACACCCAGTCATTATTACTAACCTTTTTCAGGCAACTAATGCCTAGCAGTTAATTAATTAATGTGTTACCTTCTTTGGGAAAGGATAGTGTAGAGAGAACAGGTGATGAAGTGGGAGAGAGATAGAAAGCTTAATTCTTTTACAACCCTGCTATTGCGAGTTTTTTAGAGCAGTTTTGCAAGACCCTCCTGTGCCAAGTAGAGGCATTGAGTTGTTTAAGCTGTGTATCCATTTTTATTAGTTCTTTTACATCGCTGACGGTTCTGCTACCATACCGACGAAGGGGGGGGTGCTGTGAAGTGCATTAGGATATGTTAGCATTAATCACGGCCGTTACTGCCAAAGTGATCAGTGCTATGTCTTCATCACTTTAACAGTCCAACAACAACCAACACAATAAGACACCAATGCACATGAGAAAATTGCATGATGTTGTTGGCTTGCCTGGAACTAGTCTTGAGCTCAAGACCTCAGGGTTTGTCGTCAAACACGCTAACTACTCAGCTAACAGGAACCTCAATGTTGATTGGAAATCATATTAACTTTCTGCAAAAGTATAGCCTTTCACCCGTATTCTAAGCTCTGTGACAAAATAAAAATTATAACAAATGATAATTTGTATATTGCTCACAATATAAAAATTGATATTTATTATATTTTTGTCATTTGTCACAAAGTTCAGAATACGGAGGTTTATTTAAAATTTCCATTATTTCATATTAATTTTAAACGAAACATTACTAATCTAACATTAAATCAAATTTTATCATGTTAAATTAAAGTTGGATTTACTTAAGTGAATCAATAAAAAAATCAACGTTACATTTAATTTTAAATCAACATGATTATAACTTTAATTTCAATTAAATTTAATGTTAAATAATCATTTAAATCATATTGAATTAAAATGTAATTCATGTTAACTATGATGGTATTTTTATAGTGTATATCTAAAGTATATTTGATACTGTTGTGGCTGGCTGCAGTGGTTAGCGCGTTGACTACCAAGCAAGTGACGATAGATGAGCACGAACTCAAATCTTAGGTGGGACAGTTAAATATGAGTATAAGATTTCTGATGTTTATGCTAATACACATCACGGAAGTAAAACAATTAACATAATGGCTACCTTAAATTCATGTTGCTTCAACTTGAAATAACTTTGATTCCACATGATTCTTCGTGTTATTTCAGTATCAAATTCATGATGTTTCATTCCTCTTATTACACAGGTCTGCAGAAGAAATCACCTTTAAATAAAACTAAGTACTAAAGTTAAATCCCTTTTCAGTTTTTTTCTATCACGTACAGATTTTTTTTTTATCCTTTCTTCACCATGACTCAGGAAGCTGTTCCGTTTCCTGTTTTAATTAACTAAACCATCAAAAGATGTGGAATAAAATTACCTTTAAGTCGTCCATATATTTATTTTCAACTGTTTCGCAGTTATTCAGAAATTAGCGATGAAAATGTTTTTTTAACGTAAAATTCAATTTTTTTTGGTTTTTAAAAACTCAAAAAAAAAAAAATAAATTAAGAGAGCAAAAATTTAAAACCTTTTTTTTGCAGGCCAGTGTTATTTCAGTATCAACTTCATTTTACTTTAACTGTACTAAAATATTAAATCAACATGAAATATAGTTATTTCCAAAGGAAACATATTTTTTTGAAGGTTATTGTAAAATCATTTTGAATTAAAATAAAATATCTATGAAGCAAACTGACTACCAAAAAAATTTAAAACTTATTTTATTTTCGACGATTTTAGCATGAACTTTTTCTGTGTGATACAGGGGTATACTTTTTCAATCATAATTTGCTATACCGATCTCTAGAGAAGGCTACTTAATGAACCAGTTTTTTAAAACTATTTTACTCTCGTTGTCACTTGCTACACACAGAAAAAAATAACAATGTAAAATCAAAATGTCGCAATTTCGTTTGGAAAACGTTTAAGTGTGTTGGTGTTTATTTGCTTTGTTCAGGCTACAATGCGCTGTTGTGGTGCGTTGTGTGACTTGTTTTTGTTTATTTTGATGTTCGTGATGATTAAATGTAAATAGCCCGCAAATAGCCGACAAACTTCGCATTACCAGCGCAAATCCTGCTGCTGATTTAAAATCACCTTTGTGTCATATTAATTTTAAAATAAAAATTATTAATCTATCCTTAAATCTCTTAGATTCAATATTTTTCCCTGTTTAAATCAGAGTTTTTCCCTGTTTAAATAACAGTGTTATCCACGTTGCATTTCATATTAAATCAACATGACTATAACCTTAATTTCAAACAAATTTTATATTAAATTGTGAATTTAATCATGTTGAATTAAAATTAAATTAATGTTACTCATGACGCTATGTGGCTGCGGTGGTTAGCGCGTTGACTACCTGTCTGGGGCATCCAGCTACCCCATAAATTTTGCTGATGTCTATGCTTACACACATCACTTAAAATAATTAATAAAATAGCTACATTTAATTCATGTTGTTGTAACTTACAATAATTTCGATTCAACATGATTTTTCGTCTTCTTTCAATATCAAATTTACATTGTTGCATATTGAAATAACTTTGATTCAGAATGATTCTTCGTATTTGTTCAGTATCAACTTCATTTTGATTTAACTGCTCTGCATTATTAAATCAACATGAAATGTGTAGTTATTTCAAAAGGAAAAATATTCTTTGAAGGTTATTGTAAATTTATTTTGAATTAACATAAATTAACCTTGTTTTTAACGATTTTAATATGAAATTTTTCTGTGTGTATGGTGTGGTAAAAAAAATATTTGTGAAAAAGACAAAGTTTAAGCATATTTTTTATTCACAAAATAATTAATTTGCAACATTTGACATTTCTGGGGGCAGATATCAGATCATTGTAATAGCGAAAACAGAAAAGTTCCTTTTTCACACTTACATTGCCACAAGGCCGTGTTGCCTACTGCAACATGTAGTCAGTCAGTCTATAAGGATTTTATGTCAACATTCTTGTCACTTTTTGTAAATTGTAGCTGATTTTTTCTCTTGACATTTTGTGTTTTACTGAGGGCCACTTTAACGCGTGCGCTTTTTTTCAGTTTCTTTTAAATGCGTATTTTTCTAGTTCCGTCATGGTTTTAATTACAGTTTGTTTATGAAACTAACATGGCTTTCTTCAATTTTTATATTTTACTTTGTTACTTTAATTATAAACAATAAAAACACAACGCAGAAACATGTTTTTTAAAAAATATTTAACAAGACACAGACGCAAAAATTATCTAAAAAAAATAATGTACGTATTGTAAAAAATATTTTTTTTTTAACACAGACATCCAGCCTAGACAATTTAAGATGGACAAGTGGAAACTAACACCGCTTTAGGAGTACGAATATCATGTTAAGATATTTTTTATATTTCAAAATAATCCCCGTTTATTTTAAGACTTTTTCAACATAACTTTGGTCTTCTTTTGTTTAATGTTTTTATTGTTGGTTTCATGTTTTATTTCTTTTCATATTATTTCTTGGATTTAATATTTTATATCTTTTCTACGTTTTTATTGTTGCAAGAAGACATAAGGTTCTTTTTTGTAAAAAAAATAAAAAAT
This sequence comes from Panzeria rudis, assembly GCA_956483635.1. Lineage (NCBI taxonomy): Eukaryota > Metazoa > Arthropoda > Insecta > Diptera > Tachinidae > Panzeria > Panzeria rudis. Next base: position 181,374,667 of record OY101448.1, read on the forward strand.
AAATTAGCAAGAAAAATGTGCTAAAAAGCACTGATATTGTTTTCTTAAGTAGCTGTAAATTTCTTTCTATTTTCTAACATTTTCATGCCACAAACACTTTACTTACAGTCAGACAATTAAAATAGTAAAAAAAAATTCAGAAAATAACACTTCAGAGAAGACTTTTTTTTAAAAAAGTACTGTAAAATAAAAATATTACTTATAGCGATCAGCGCGCGAAAAATTACTTATATGTTTACATTGACATCAAGGAAATGGCTAATTGTCATAAATTTAACGACAAAATGTCATCAATATGATGTCGCTGATAGAAACACTAATGTAACTCGTTTTTTACCCAATGACACTTTAAGTCATTGTGATGTCATACCTTTGCATCAGCTGTCATCATCAATGGAATGATTGACACAATTATACATAACTATAATTTCTCACTTTTACTTGTTTCTGTTTTAGTTTTACTTCTTGTTATTTTATATTTTTTCTAATGTTGGTCTTGATTCCAAGCTCCTCAATTCATCGAACATTTATAAGCAAAGGCCTCCTCTACCACTTCAGCTATGTCACCATTCAAAAAATTGGCAACACAGGCCGATTTCATAAACGCCACAATGCATTGCAGTGATGCAAACAAAGTTGTATGTGCTTTGTTGTTGTAAGCTATGTAAAGTCGCATCACTGCAATGCATTGTGGCGTTTATGAAATCGGCCACAAAGTCAAGATGAACATTTGTGATGCGACATACATATGATGACTAAATGTCATCAATATGATGAAAAGGTGTCATGCGATCGTTTGCTTTAATGTTTTGTCTGTGGATGTATTTTCTACTGGCCTAGTTTTTAAAAATGCTTTCATATTTTATTATTAGCTTTGTCATAGTAATGATGATAAGTGTACATCAATCGATGTCATGTTTTTAACTTTTTAAAAATGCTTTTAAACACAAAAATAAAAAATTACACCATAATATTTATATTAAAATACAAATTATAAACATTATAACATTGTTTACTCATTTGTACATATTTTGTACATATTTTACACTTTAATAATAAATAATAAATAAGTGACATCGTATACGTGTCATTCCAGTCATACCATTGATGACCCTTAAACTATGACAAAATTCTATGATGACGTTTGTCATTCAATTGATGTATATTTTTGCTTTATTGATGACATTTATCATAGATGATATTTATCATATTGTTATCAGACTTCTGATGACAAGGCGTCATCAATACAATTATACACTTTTCTATGAGTGTAGTATCCACCGTCAAAAGTGATAAAAATGAACAATGAACGCTGATGAGGTGGTGTAGCGGGCGTTAAAATCAGTAGTACTGATACGTTCTGCCGGTCTCTTAATAATAATTTTATTTATTCAAATAATCAACTTAAGCCGGAATAATAACTTTGAAGCAACAATTTTTGCTGTTATTCAACACTCGCCTGAATTTCTGATATAAATATTAAAGTAACGAATGCGGAATTGTTAGCAAGTTGATGAAGCTCATTCTGCAAATTTTTCAACAAAGCCTTCAATTAATTTCACATGTTGTAATAACTTTTTCTTGCATTGCAACTATTACACTGCAATTTTTCTTCCACCGATTTCCGAAAACAAATTAGGGGACCAAAGTGCAAGCCAAACTTTTCAAACAAAAAATAATTTTGAAAATCGGTCCATAAATAATAATTATTTCGGGGAGCCAATGACTCCACCGATTTTCGAAAAAATTATACGACCATACTGCAAGTACACACTTTCAAACAAAAAAATTATTTTGAAAATCGGTTCATAACTAAAGGAGTTAAGCGATAATTAATATTTCGATTAATTGATTAAAAAAAATATGGAGCCAAACTGCAAGCAAACCCTTGGAAACTAGGAAATAATTTTAAAAATCGGCACACAAATGACCATGCGTGTACTCAGAGAGGGAATGAAAATAGGATATTTCCCCAACTTCCCTCCTCCCAAAACAAATTAAATATACCTCATTTCTATTGACTTGTGAAAATTGTTACAAATTAATATTTTTCAGTAAAAACTATCCTCCTCCCACTAAAAGCTCAAGCTAGATCCGCGCCTGCAAATGACAGAGTTATGCGTGTAGCAACACAAAAAAAGTAGTAAAAAATACACACGAATTGATAACTTTTTTCAAGTCGGTCAAAGAGAATAGTCACGAATGACAAACAACTTGTATGTAGACATACTTTTAAAGTAAAAACAAAGCTTTTTCATTTGAATCTGCTCTATTTTGTGGGAATGGGAAACGAAACTGATATGTTTAATTTTGTTAATTTTTGCATTTGTTTTCCGTTTTTGTAAACAATGCAATGCATAAAACTGCATTTGACGGCGTAAATGAGAGTGAGATATCATAATACAGACAGAAAAGAAGATAAAAACCATATTTTCATTCCTATTAATTGCAAAGTAAGTTGAGGCTCTAATAATTTTATCCAATATTATTAAAAACTGGTGAGTAGGGTATTCATTTTAATCGACTTTTCAATTGTTCGATTAATCAATTAATCGAAATTGAGGTTTTTAAATTACTTGAGCAATCGAGTAAAACTTTTATTTCGCTCGAGTTATTCGAGTAAGCTTTACTGCTAAAAATTATTCGAGTTAATGAAAAAATGTTTGAATTTAATCGGTTTTTTTTGTACATTTTGTGGACAAAAATAAAACAAAACAAGTTTTTTCGCGTTTTTATATATTTTAATAATAAAAACAAAAGAAAACTCAACATTTCTACATAAATTGGATCATAAATTCATCATTTAAAATAGTTTGTTTTTCACTATTCAAATGTTGCGCTTTGAGAAAATTTTGCGCCAGGAAATATTAAATAACATTCCGACCTTGGCAAAGCATTATTGTTGTTATAAATATTAACTTGTAACAATAAAGGTACGATTACACTTAGGAAATATTTGCTAAAAAAAACGGAACCACTACTTCTGCTCAGAGTTAGTGTGATTTAACTTGTTTTTTATATCACAAAATAAGGTTAATTATGCTGCGAAAAGCTATTTTTATATATTATTTTTAATAACTGCGAAACCATATTTAAAAAATATTGTAATTAAAAGAAGTACAATTTTAACTTGTCTGTGGGCTACGTTTTTTTTTCGGCAAATATTTGCCAAGTGTGACCGTACCTTAAGGCTTTTATAATTCCGAACATTACATTCGATATTTTAATACGAAACATCTAGTTAACTAGCTACTCTCGAAATATCTTCTTTATTTCAAATAATTTTTGTTTGATGTTTATGTTTCCGAGTTTTTTTAAAAGACATTTGAAGTTGGTTTCTTTCTTCCTATTATTGTTACTACATTATTTACTTAATTTTTTGATCATGCGGACTATTAGTATGAAATAACGTTCAAATTGAATGGCAAACTTCATATAAATTAAAAACAATTTTCCACTTTTCATTAAGAAATCTACAAAAACTCATTAAAAAAAAATTTACATAAAAATTTTTTAATCGAGTTATTCGATTAATCGACCTAAAATACTCGAATAATTTTTTACTCGAAATTGAAATTTTTTGTTTTATCGAACATTATTTGACTTTAATTATTCGATTAATCGAGCAAACATTATTCGAATGAATACCCTACTGCTGAGACAAAAAAATATCAATTTGTTTTTAATCTAAACCACATAATTTATATTGTTCTATACCAAATAGCTGCCTGGAAGATACTCACAATGTGCATACAAAGTATCAATTAACCCTATACTGAGCTTTCCCCATGTAAAAGTGACTGGACCGCTTCATAGTAAGATGTAGAGCTCGGACCGCTTCCTACCACCTGGTTACCGGTCACGCAACTTGTTTTGTGTCAATTCCATTCCTCCTAGAGTTCTTTAATCTATAAAATTAAAATTTATTAACTTTATTCGAGATATTTTTCCAATTAATTTTCAAACAATTTTCATTTGTTACGGGTTAAGCAGCTCAATCCACAACGAACAACAACTTCTTGAAACATTTTTTAAAAATACTTTAATTAACAAATTTTTTCTTTATTTTCAGGTAAGTGGCAGTTTTTTAAACGATAGTTATTTACATATTGCAGGTATTTATTGCATTAAAAATTTTGCACCTATTTGTCTACTAACATTTATTTATTTAGTGTATGTTTGGCTGTATCCCATTGCTAACTGCATCGTTGCACAGTCGCCCATTCTGGTATTAAATATTAATGAAAAATAAAAAAACAAGTACATGAAATAATAATAAAAACAATTGTATCTCAAATTACTTCTTCCCACTCTGTTTTTAATAACGTCTTAAAAATTGCATATATCTTTTCATTTTATTTATTGTTTAAAAAGATTTTTCATTTACTTTGGTGGAGTTGGAAAAACAGAAAAAAAAAGAAAACAATAATGTTGCAGAAGAGGGGAAAAAATATTCATTCCATAACACGCAATCTCTTATTGTGCCGGCTTAAGGTTGATGAACAAGGAAAAAGGAAACTCGGCGGGTAATTTACAGAGTAAATACTAGGAATCTTATATGCATAAGAGAAATAACAAAAATTACTAATATATGGGTGATTCCCATTTCAAGTGCTTTTTGCGTGTGCGTTGAAATTATAGTAAAATATTTTATTAAAAAACGCTTAAATTTTAAAACGAAAACGGCTTTAACATGATTTACTACATTATAAATAATAAGTCTTTTTTTGTGTAAAACTGTCCATTATGTGTTAAGAACGAAGAACGAAAATACTGTTTATACTCTCTCAATACAAAATGGTGTGCCCATAATGCATGCTGTTGACGTTCGACCTTAAGAACTATGCATTTTTCCAAAAACGAGATTAAATTTATAATGGTTTTAGAATATTTGCATTTGCTGCTCTTATTAGAAATTATATATATTTTTTTAATTTTGGTAAGATAGGCTGTCTTGTGTATTGAGCGTTACGCTTTTTTAGTACGATTCATTACTCAGTTTAATTATTAAAATTGCATTAACAAGATACAGTTACTCTTGAGCACATTAACGCAACTCAAAATAATTCTCTTTAGTTCATCGTGCAGAAGCAACACACTAACATAAAAATAGACATATTTTTTTTCCAGTTAAAGAAGATAGTAATGTGAAAGAAATTTTTGCAGTAGTTAGAGATGTGTACTCTGAATTAATTTATGGAAAAAGTCAGTTTTGGAAAATTTTGAGTTGTGACCCTTTTGTATTTAGGGTGCGATATATGTATTTCAAATTTAAGTCATTCATACATAAAAAACAATAAACAAAAATAAAAAATTCATTTAAAATTAGGTTAGATTATGTTGAGCAGGCTGCCGGTTTCTAAAAACCAGGCCACTTGGGTCCCTTTGTGATGCCTGGGATTTAAAATTACAAGGGGCGAAAATAAAAACATGGGCTGGTGAGGCCACCTGTGTTTATTTCATCAAGTAATTGAACGACGTAAGCCCCCAGCCAACAAATGCTGGTAAAATTGCTTCATGTAAACAGCGTTATAACAGAAAACTTAACCTCTGTTCATAACAAAAATCAGCAGAAATTAAATTTTTGTCTGCATTGACCTGTATCAAAAACCCAGGACAATTTAAGAGTGGACCAGGACACCAGAACAACTTGTCTAAAACCAGGACAAATCCTGGAAAACCAGGACGTATGGCAGCCCTACTCCAAAATAACAGCATAGTATTATATTGCAAAACGGTTCATCAATCAATCATCTTTTGTATCCAAGAAAATTTTGTTGAGTGTTATCCATATTCTTTTAATTTAACTGACATTTTTTAGCGAATAACTTAGGAGCTTATGTTAAAATACGTCGAAGATTATACATCTGAATTGTATTGAATTCAAAATATAGTGTGCGTTCTGGAAAAAATATTAAATTCGTATAAAACTGTATTGAGCGTTACGTAAAAAAGTTTTTTATATGTAATTTATCTATATAATTTACGGCGTTAGAAAAAGTTAACAGCAGGCGAAGGATAGGAACGATATAAAGAACATTATCTGTTAAAAATTTCTGATTTTCTTTAAAAAAGTTTTGCTTTTATTGTTATATTTTCGAAGAATGTATTAGGTAGGTCGTATTTTACTGCGAATAATTATTTGAAATTGACATAACTTTTAAGATTGCTATTCAATTTTATTAAAATTAGTCTTATTTGAAAGAAGAGCTAGCCTTCTTCTCGCTCATGTATAAATGTTTGTAAAGAATTACTTTAAAAGATACAACATTTTTCATGTGAAACCAATTCAAAATTGCAAAAGTGGTCCTAACTTTTAGTTTCGTCCTGCGACTATTATATTTTTTTTTTGTTGTTAGGGAGTAGATGTATAGTGCTTTCCAACCCTACACTCATTTTTTGTGGTGTATTCTTACAATCGCGAAAGCAAATGTAATGCTCAATACACAAAAATTTTAAAAAATCGAAAAATCTAATTTTATTTCAGGATCTATTGAATGAGGCGAAAACTATAATATGAATCGTTCCTTCTCATATTTCTTTTAGTTCCATTGGTAAACAAAAAAAACAGAAAATGTACGTTTAGATTCTAAACCTTAGAAAGAGAATCAGCCATATACTTATGCAGCAGTTGCACCACAAAAATATTAATATGTATATGTTACCTGCATGACTGGAGAAAGGTTAGTCCTATTAAGTTATAAAAAAATTCAAAACTCAACAACAATATTATCTTTAAGCCGTGGCAATTTTTTTATATTTTTTTTTGTGTTAGCTCAGTAGTTTTAAAGGTATTGTGGAAATTGAGCCAAAAATTTTTTATAAAAATTTTTGTTTAAAAAAAATTCATAAAAAGTAAAAAAACCACAAAAAAATAGTCCTTTTTCTATTGACACATAGGTACATATGTTCCAAACAAAACGAGCCATATTTCGTTAAAATCGATTCACAACTTTTGATTTTATTCACAATTTACTAAAATTGCGATTTCCCTACAACACACATACACACACAAATACAAATTAGTTGTGTGAAAATTAAGATATCTCTGAAACTACTAAGCGGACTAAAAAAACAACGTTGGCATTATATAAATATAATATTGTTCCCGAGTTTCGATTTTTTTATTTAACTGAATAGGACAACCGATCCTCCAGCTATTTTAATATTAGCCATGCAACCCCTTACTTTTTGAGATAACGGGATATCTAGAAATCTACAAAAAACCAAATTATAAAAACCGAGTGCGGATTTGAATCCAGCAGCTCAAAACTTTTTATACTTGTGTACTCAATAATAATTGCAATATTAAATGTGTCTGCGGAGTAATTTAATTCTATTAACAAATGGAATCTCTTAAATAATATCTTCTTCTCTGTTTGAAAATGAAACAGCATTTCCTGTCTCAAAAATTTATAGTTTCAATTTATTTGCTTTTCTCTAGCAGCACTCAAATATATTCCTTGACGTTTTATAGTCAATATAATTTTTTTAATATCCAACTGAATGTCCCTTTTGTCTAGTCACAATTACCCCATACTGCTAACAGAATCATATGCAAATTCATGAATTTTAATTTCCAACACAAATATAAAACCAAATTCCAACAAAATAAAAACCAAAAAGATAAATTATGCAAACGAGCTGAATATATTCTTTAAGCCCTGTGCACAAACACACACTCCTTAATGAGATTTATGGATGTGTTTTTAAAGGTTTGTATGATGAAGTCATTAGGGTGGAGTACAGAACGTTTTGATGGCTACAAAAAAAAAATAGCAGTACAAACTCAATTCTCAATTGTAAATTCAAAACCAAATAATATTTAACTTTGTAATACCTCATGTTGACTGATGATATTACACATCAAATATTTGAAGAAATTAGAAATAGTGTTATGTACAATAGATGGAACTTCCATCATGGAAGTTAGAAAAGGATTGTCTTTTCATTAATATTGGGGAAGGAAAAAAGTAAATTTGTTTTTGGTGAGAGTTACATATTTATATAAAGCTGTTGTTATAAGCAGGGAAACCGCAAATATGCAATTGTATATTTTTGCATATTTTATCCTTTACAGTATGTTTTTGTATATTTCTGACTTAGTCGCATATATATGGCATTTTTCTATATTTTGTGGCATATTTGGCTCTTTTTCTGCATATTTTGGCATTTTTATGTTACTCTGCATATTTAAACAAACTACAAAATCTGTTTTATAATCGAAGTAATCCCATGTGTTCATGTTTCAAAAAAAAAGTTAAATTTTTCAGTAATTTTTCAAACTTATAAATTTTTTCTTTGGCGATTTTAAACTTGCTCTGATGTATTTTCTAACAAATTTCTTAAAACTTTTCTTTATTCCATTAAGTTGTTCCGAATTTAATCAAATCTTTCACAATTTTAATTACTTTTCGGGGATTCTTTGTGCAATACCAATTTTTTCGAGATTGTCCGCTACATATTTACATTTGCTGTTTCCGATTACATACTTTTTATTTCTATAAACACAAAATTTTGTAAAGAGTCATTTAACTTATTTATTAGAAATAAACTATTATCAATATCAATTTCTAAAGTGAAAGAAAACAACTCATACCCTTACCCAATTCAACAGAGCATCGGGTATAATATCAACACCCTTATGACATTAATGCCGATACTTATACAGAGACATAGAAAATATTTTCTTTTTGATTTTTATTTTGATGATTTATAAAGGTTGATAATGAAAGATGGTTAAATGGATTATATTACTCTCTTTTATTATTTTTTTATTTCACCAGTTTTTTTCACTTTTCTCAAACACACTCTAAAGTTGTAACACATTTGCATAAAAGAACTGAAAGCGAAACGAAAAACAAACTTGTCATATTGTAAAATCTCGTTAAACTTGTCGGCAAAATAGATAAAAATAAAAAAAAACAACTCAAGGGAAAAAACACCCATATGCTGTGACGAGAAAACTTTTACAGTGATTAAAAAAGGTGAAAAAAGTACACTCATACTATTTGACTCTTCGAAAGAACTTTTGCTATATTCAGTGCCGATGATGATAATGATGGCTTTTGCAAGCAAACTAGAAAAAACTCCCATTTACTTTTGCAAAGGAAGGAAACATTGACACAAACGTTAGCAACTTTCAAAGTGCACAGGGAAAAACACACCCTTTGAGTTTATGAAATATGATTAAGGATATGACTAGCTTTGGAACAAAAAGCTGTAAATAAGAAGATTTTACATATACGGCTATGGCGAATCAGATGTACCCTTCAGCTATATATTTACATATAACAAATTGAGTTAAACAAAATTTTCTGATGTATTATAATTTTTTTCAATTATTTGGGATTTTAAGTTCTTTCTATGACTTCGCAAGATCTGGAATCATATTGGGAATTTCCCGTCTATAGCTGCACATACTTGTGGTGGTTATAACGGGGAATTATCTTATTAGTTCTATTGCTGGGATATTACAAATTTCATATAATGATTTCTGTAGAATTTGTCAAAATGAGGAGGAGGAAGACACTGTCAAGCCCCTCCTCTGTCAATGCCCATATTTATCAGGTAAATAATTGTGCAGTAAATCTGGGAAGCTTAGTATTGCCCGGACTTGCTGACTTAGCGGAATGAGATATTAAGTTAACAACTATTTACTCCTTTTTACTTTTACACTGGGCATAGGAAATCTTGTAAGCCTTGCATTTAAGCTGTCAGGTGTGTTTAGCACTTTTATGTAAAATACCACGAACAACATTTTTCTGGAACATTCTAACCCTCTAACTCTTCGTTGTATGGGTCGTTTTCTCCGTTTTTTAAAAAAGGGCAAACAACTCCCCTTCAACTGTGACATAGCGCGCTGAAATGTTCTACAAAAATATTTGCCATAAAATTCTGCTATGTATAAGTTTTCAAAGAAACTAAAGTTCTATACGTAACTTGAACGTAACAAATCATTAAAAACTTAAAATGTGTTTAAGGGTTATTTTCTTACGCATTCGCAATTAGTACTCGGTATAGGAAATCTTGTTCGCCTTACGCTTAAGGTATAAGATGTGTTCAGCACTTTTATGTAAAACGCCATGAGAAATGATATTGTGGAACATTTCAGCCCGCTATATTGCCGCTGAAGGGTAGTTTTTTGCCCGTTTCTTAAGAAAGGGGAAAAAGGCCCATACAACAAAAAGTTAGATGGTTAGAATGTTCCACAAAAATTTTCCTCGTGCTGTTTTACATAAAATTGTTGAATCCAAAGTTATTTAATTAGTTTGGCTTAAGTTCGTTTTTAGAACTTAATCTTTCGAATAAATTAGTGAAGTTCCGAACCTTAAATAAAATCAATTATAGTTGCGATTAGTCACGAGATGGTGACTCATCTGTTAATTGGTTGAATAAAGTAAATGGGATTTTGGGTCGTTGGTTGTTGCTGCCTTCGCTGGCAGTGTGGTCTAGGCGAAAAGAGCTTCGATGAGAAGACTGTGGTGGTCTCGAAACATCTGATGTCAGTTCAACCTTCCGTACAGCCAAAATTTTTCTTTGAATGTTCAATATTTACATGCTTTACAATTTCTTTCTAAAATGAAAAATAATTTAATCGAAAGATTAAATTATAAAAACGAACTTAAGCCAAACTAAAAACCATACAGTTCGTGCAAAATTCATAACTCACTTGTTGAAATTGTTGAACACATCTTATGCCTTAAGCGTAAGGCCCAGCAAAAAAAAAAAACGCATTTAGAAGCACTAAAACTGCATTTCATATTTAAGAACAAATGCTACCACAAATGCACTAACGTTTGAAAAAGACACAAACAAATAGGCACGAACACTTGTTAGCTTTTGACGATAATTTTAAAATGTAAAAAATATAGGCAAAGCAACATAAGTATTAAAGATTTAACTTCTTTCACTGACGATAGTGCTTCTTGGAATCACTAACGCAAGCGATACCCTTACAATATGTTCTACGATTGTATACACGAACAGTACTCACACATACAGTATGCGTGTATACACGAACAGTACATTTTAAAAATAAAGTAAAAGAACTCAGCAGCTAAAGTTACAACTAGTAACGCTTTGGGACAGTCATATTACTAGTTGTAATGGTAGTAGTTAAAAAACAACAGTCGTATTACTAGTTGTAACAAGAGTAGTAACGTTACTGGTCAAAAAAGAACAATCACATTACTAGTTGTATCGAGACTAGTAACGATACTAGTAAAAAAGCACAATCATATTACGAGTTGTATCGAGACTAGTAACGATACTAGTCAAAAAATGAAAAAATTTTCAGGTATACGATTTTTTATAAAACCAATTGTTAGCTATTAAAAAAATAAGTAGAATGTGGCTCAGTGGGTAGAGTAATTGCCTTAAAGTATGAAAAATGCGTGTTCGTACCCCAGTTGAGCCAAAGTTTTACAAAACTCTTAATAAAAAAAAACTAGTAAGCGCACTAGTTTACAATAACTAGGATTCCAACTGGGATATAACTGTATACAAATGAACTAGGTGGTCCTGTATGACAACCCAATGTTAAAATCGATAGTTCGATATATGAAAAAAGGATAGATAGGCAACTAGTCTGAAGCAAAAAGCAACTAGTATAGTTCCAACTACATACCAGTTACTTTGTCTGCAGGGAAAATAATGTACAAATACAACAGTAAGTTTATATTAACGTGCTGTCGGTTTTTGGTTTAGTTTCAAATCTGAAGGTGCTTAGTTCGAGACTAGTTTAAATTAAAATAACAGTGAGTAAAAATACAAAATTAATAATTAAAGATAAGAAAGAATATGCTTTCAACGTGTCGTTAGCCCATTTGTGAATACGTCCATCCATAATCCTCAGCAATCCACATCTAACCATTTTTTCCTTGTATATTCAGTTTTAGTGCTTAAAATTTTGATGATTTTCAGCACTAATATAAGCATTTTATGCGAACAAAAATCATGCAATATAAAAGCGCAATTGCAAATGATTCCATTCTTTTGTCTCCCTTACAAAAATGATTCCAGCAACCACTAGTTTTTGCTTGGGAGCTTACAAGATTTCCTTTGCCGAGTCATTTTAACTATGCACAAAAGGGGACGGGGGAATTTAACTTCAAAATGCCGATAAACGTATCTACTTTTTTGTTGTCCTCCACCAGTTCCAGTCGTTACAACATTGAAATTTTGAAAAAAAAATATATCAACTAAAATAAATAAATTATTAAAATTCTATATAAAAGTTTCATTAAGTCCGATACAAAATGCAAAATCTTTACAAAATTTTCTTAAATAATGAAGGTAACAAATTTGTATACAAAGTCCTTAAGTGTTTCAACAAAACTCCCCAACTTTAAAAATTAAATTCTTTTATCTCTAGTTTCTTTGTACGTGTACTTAGTCTTAAATCGTTTCAAAAACTGACACCATTATTTAAAGTTTTACGTTGGATTTTATACCTTTTTGGCGCCCTACTGTTATGCTACAGTTTTTTTTCTTATATTATTTAATATTCTAACAGAAGTTTTAGTTGTTGTTGCTGTTGTTGAGTTTTTAATAAGCTCTCGAGTTTATAAGGGAAAATGCAATTATAATTTATTTCTTTCTATACTTTTTACACAGCTTTTCATAATTTTATTTAATTATTTATACAACAATTGCTATTTTATTAAAATTGGTTTGCTTTAGAAAAAAATCTAATAAAAAAACTGTAGCCTATTTTTAAGGGCTTTAAAAAGAAAGCAAAATTAACATAAAAAGTTTATTGTATTAAGTTGGAGTTCTTGTTTTTTTTTTTTTAACAAAAGTTGAAGTATTAAAAAGTTTATTTATTTTTATATTCTACCCATGTTATTTTTATAAATTAACCCCCCCTCCTTAATATTTTATTTAACTTAAGTGTTTTTAAGATACACGTGCTGGTACTTAACTCTCACCATCATTATTCATAAATGTTTGTAAATTGTTCCCTTTTCTTTTGAACCGGTATTTATAAATCAAGGTTTTTATCGTAATAGTGCAGTTTGTTGTATGCAACCACCCCTTAACTTGAAAAATATATATATGTACATACATTTTTAAAATTTTTATTATTTTTTGTGTTGTTAAACGCATTTTCCAGTTTTTTGTTTGTTTCCTTCTTTGTTCATGCACAATAATATTTCCAACATCAAACAACCATAGCCAGGTGATGGTCATAATCAATAGAGACTGTACCAACTACATGTTTCTTGTTTCTGCATTTTAACGAAACATAATGTGGCTTTCTAAATATTCTTGCATACTTGTTGGGGGTTGAACTTTGTGTGATATTAAGTTTATAATGTAACAAAACTGTTTTGTCATATGGCCTAAGGATTAAAAAAACATTGCTTTAAATATTTGTGTTTGAATAGATTTACATTGTTTACTTTTAGGTTGTTCTTGGGGCTTACTTTGTATCTAAAATGTTGTATACTTTAGGGCTGCAATCTTGTTGTTTAATATGTTGTTCAATATTAATATTTTCTTTATTTTCTCTTTGTCTCTTAAGCTTAATTGAAAAGTTTATTTTGTCATTTATCATATTTGAATGTTTTATTGGAAAAATAGTACATGAGGGTTTTCTTTGAAAAGAATTATATTGTCTTCTATAATAATATTTGTAAATAAATCATTATGATTTTTATAAGTAATAGTCTTTTAGTATGTATAACCAAGAATATTTCTGGAATTTGTACTATAGCAACAATCTCTAGAATGGATATTTTTACATTAGTTTTTTCAAATCACTATTAGCTTATAGTATTTAACCGAACGTTCGGGCTTGGTGTCGGAGTTTGGAAAAACTATGTTCGGTTAAAGTTCGATGTTAGAACTTTGTATATATCAAAGATACACTAAAATACAACCCTGCAAAGAAGTGGTGTTGAAACTCTACATTCCCTATGCAAAAGTGCATAGGCTATTTTTTCAAACATCAACACTGTGCGTGAAACTTTCATCTTATCTATTTAGCCGCGAGGGACATACACAAGCACAGCATTTAAAGAAGTTGTAAGTGCTCTGAATATTTTAATTTTGTTTTTGTAAGTAAGCAAATCACATAATATAAAATTGTTTTCTGTTGTATAAAAAAAAATTCGGTTTTATTTATGTTCAGGTTCGGTCAAAAAATTTAAGGATGTTCAAGTCTAAAAAAGTGAATTCAATTGGATACTATTATTGTGTTACCTACACAGAAAAAATTATTTTACATATTTTCAACGAATGATATTCATTGACTTATGTAGATTCATTAAGTTTTTGCAAAAATACGTCGATTCAATGTACGGATACGTTGTTTCAATGAAAATATAAATTGAAGTTCAATGTAATACGGTTCATTGAAAGCATTCGTTGTTGTTATTTTGTTTTAGCAAATTTAATGAAACAGTTCATTGACTTAACGCACTAGTACATTCGGTCAAAATTAATGAACAATTCGTTAACATGAAAGAACTTTTTCCTTGAATTTATGTTGCTTTATGGTTTAGTAATAAGTGTTAAAATTGTTTTAACCCATTGGAGACCAAATGACCTCAGAAACCGAGAACACTATACGCTTCGAAGTCTACCGTTTAAATTTAGTGTTTTCGGAGCATTTCAGAATTTTTCGGAATAACTTTGATTTTTTTGTGAGTTTTTGATTTATTTGTTGATATTTTGTTAAATATCGAGTTTTCCGAATATTATCGGAGCTAATTTTTGGCTTAATGCAGAATTCAGGACTATTAGTGCATCTTTTGAAATGTGTTAAATAAAAATCGAATTTTCAGAGAAATTAAAAATTTTTCGTACAACAATATTTCATAAATGTTTTTGTGAGTTTAGATTTCTTTATTCAAATCATGGGCGTCTGCTGCATTTAAGCACTCTTTTTTTATATTCAAATATGTATAATAATCAGTGCAATTTCGCATTATATTGAATTATAAAAGTAACTGCGAATTTTTCGGGGTATCATCCATTTCTTAAGCGAAATTATGTTTTTGTAGCAGTCTTACTGCCCTTTTCGTGCATTTCCAAATAGCTGTTAATTATCTAATTTTTAAAGAACTATATTTTTTCCGATTTAATTAAATTATAGGTTTTTTTGCAATTTTAGGACACTTGGTGTATTTTTGAAAATTTATTAAATATAAATTTTTTTAAAAGTTTGAGATTTTACCGACTAATTTAAATTTTCAGAGTTTTTGATTTCTTTTACGAAAATGTGTGTTAGTACCAAATTTACGGCTTATTTTGAATATGTGTTGAATATCGAATTGTCGGATAAGATTAAATTTTTCGAAGTTATTAAGATATCTTGCAAGTTATGCATTTCTTTAGCGAAATTTTTTATTTTACGCTAATTTTCGGCAGTTTTCGTGCATTTACGAATGTGTATTAAATATCGAATTTTCGGAATATTTGATTTTTTCGGAGTAATCTAGATTTTATTTAGATTTCTTTAATAATTTGTTTGTTGTTTCTGATTTACTGCAATTTTCATGTATATCCGAATTTGTACTAGATGTCAAATTTTCGATTTTTTTCGGAGTAATTTATATTTTTGGCCAGCAATCGATTACATATTTAGAATATATGAGGCACTTCGTGCATTTTCGAATAGATGTTAACTTTCGATTTTTCGGAACATTTTCGACTTATTCGGAGTAATTTAGATTTTTTGTGTGTTTCCGATTTCTCTTGTGAAATTATGTGTCAACATAAAAAAGTAGGATAGATTTTTGATTTTGATTTGATTTATATTTATTGAGACTACATTTTTTCATATTACAGAATTAATCCAACATAAATTTTGAACAAACTTAAAACTATCAAGTATTATTTTAATAACATAACTTCATTTCGAATATGCTTCATGCTTATGAAAATTAAATGAAAAAAATTTTTTTTTTAAGTTAGTATAGGCAATACAGTGTTTGCTCCCGGCACTTTACATTGAAAGTAAAGCTTTGTTTACAATTAAAAAAAAGTAGGATAGAATTTTTGGGAAATATTAAAATAAAATTTACACAAAATTAATTTTCATGCATAATTTTAGGAGCAACAAATAAATATTTGATATATGAGCTTAGTATGTTACTCAAGTTTAAATTGACGCATTAAGATATGTAAAGTCTTTGTGCCAGAACTTTTTTTTATTACGAAATGTAAAAGCTGAAGAAGCAAAAGCAGCACATTAGGGAATGTAAAAGTATTCACTTTCTTGGGAGGAGAGTTTTATATAAATGTTATGAAAATGAAAGTGTAAACGTAAAAATTTCGTACGTGAATACGAATATGCATATTTAAAACATAAAACGTCTCTATCCTATTGACCCATTGCAAATACTTTATATACAAGAATACAGTAAGTAACTAAGAAGAACAAATAACAACTAACAACAGCTTTAAAGAAACTAAAGAAATTCAAACAAAACTAAAATTACAATAACTGAATAACAAATTCAAGTTAAGGTTGACTTGACAAATAATGAGAACTTGAGAGAAAAAAGTGTAGTGGTTGGTTACAGCTGCTGCAAGGATGAATGGTGGTCTGTTATTCTTAATAAGAATGATGTCAATAGCACAGAAAATTATACAAAAACTAAAATGTTAAATAAACAAAACAAGCTAAAGAAATAAACTAAAATTCAAATTGAAAAAAAATAGAATACAACAGAATATTCCAACTGCAATTCCAGCATTTTAAGCAGCAACTAAGAAAAATATCTACAATTGAAAAAACTGCTCGTCAGAAAATATAACATCATTATTTAAATAAAGCAAGAAATGGTAAAAAAAAGAAATACCTTCATGACAAGATGTACAGAATAATTTATTTTTGATTTTTTGTACAACTCAAGACTTGATACCGTTTTCCTTTTTCCTTTTTTATTTTATTTTTTTGCAATTTTTCCAGAAAGTTGTTTGAATGTAAATTTAAAAGTAGATAGTTGAGTACTTGTAGCTCCAACTCCCACGTAGAGTGTTCCCCTTGTACTTGTATCCCAAGAAGTTAGTTATTTTGATTATTATTTTCTCCCTTTTTTCTATATAAATATTTATTTGATTTCTTATTTCTATCTTTAGTACTTGTTATGGTATATTTTTCTTATAATTTACTAGTTCATTTTCAAGTCATTGTGGTTGCTTGTTTTCATCTCTCCTCAAGCATCACAAATGTAATTGAAATAAAAAAAGAGTAGAATATAAAAAAACTTCAGGAAATGACAATATTTTGCATCAGTTGCATTTGTAAAAGCAACAAATTCTTGTTAGGATATTTTACCTGTTGTAATCATGATATGGCTCTAAAGGAATAAAATAAATTTGTCAGAAACAATATTTGCAACGAGAATAAAAATTAAAAAAGAATTGAACAGAAACACTTTAATGAGTTTATGGTTCTTGTCATTACTTGTCTTAACTTTAGGTTCAATTGTTAAGGATTATAATAGAAATATCTTAGACAATAGCTTTATTGTAATCTGAAATGAAAATCGTTTCGTTTTATCCTTGAAGTTTAAATGAGCTTTAAAATTGTTTTTCTATTTCAAGTGTTCAATAGTAGATTTATAGGATCCAGCTATTGAAATTGTCGCATATAATAAATTTATGGCGATCTCCAAGAGATTTTGCACATCTTTACTTGTAGCTCATATGGACCATATGTAAATTTTTGTCGACGATCCACACTATTCGAGAATATAAGTCTCATTTTCCAATTGTATTTGTGAATTTTCTTATAAAACTTTCAAAATTGAGCTTAGCAAAATTTTTGGCGATCTCCGAGAGATTTTGCCAATATTTGTGCACATCTTTATTTGTCGCTCATTTGGAGCATACGGAAATTGTAGCCAAGGATCCAAACTATTCGCGAATATAAGTCTCATTTTTCCATTGTATTTGTAAATATTTTTTACAAAACGAAATTATGTGTATTTTAGTCGAACTATATGGGTTTTATCCATACATGGGCATACTGCATTATATATTTACTGCATTACAAGTTCCAGTAATCAGTAAATTTTTATTGGTACTGCAATTCAGTTTTCAGTACCAATAAGTTTTTACTGCTTACTAGGGCACTCATTTTAATCGACTTTTCAAGAGTTCGATTAATCAATTAATCGAAATTGAGGTTCTTAAATTACTCGAACAATTGATTAAAGCTTTTATTTCGTTCGAGTTATTCGTTTAAAAATTATTCGAGTTAATCGAAAACGTTTTGAATTTACTCGGCTTTTTCTAATTTTTGTTCAGAAAAATGTAAAAAACCAAGTTTCATTGCCGTGTTATATATTTTATTAATGAAAACAGTTGATCATCTAAAATAATACGCTATTTAAATGCATCGCTTTGAGAAGTTTTTGCTTTGGGAAAAATTTTATGATCATTTTTTCGTCCCACTTTATGCAGGGTAATTCATTAAATAACACTCATTTACAAATTTTTACTTTTGGAATGTTTGAAATTTTTATTTTTTAAGGTCATTAGGATGTGCTGAACGTGATAAAAAAATTTTTTCATTTCGGCAATTATCCATATCACCGCTAATTCGTATTTTTCGATGAATGCTTCTTGAAAGCTGCATCCAGCGTGAAAGGATGGTTCGAAGAAAATAAAATCTTGTTTTAAAGGCTATTAAATTACGCGTCCAATAGTCGCTTATTTGCTTTGATCGAATAAAAAGCGACTGAGTTACAGTGGATCGAATTTAAAATTTTAACAAAGTCCACAGTTTTATAATTTTATTGAATAGGCCATCCGATGTCAAACATTTTAAGCCATAATGGACCGAATACGGACCGAAACGGAACATGATATAGTTAAAACAAAAAACGAAAACACTAGCATTTAAATTTACTATCTTTACTTGGTATCGAAATATTTTCTTTATTTCAAATATGTAATTATTGTTGTTCAATGGAAATATTTCCGAATTTTTCTACAAGGCAACAAAAATTCTTCATTCGCCCCCTATTGTTGCTGTATATTTAACTTAATTCCTTAATATCTACATCAAGCGGTCCAATAATATCTCAGAACGATTGAATTGATTGGCAGATATTATCAAATTAAAATATTTTGTCAGTTTTGATTGAGAAATCTGAAAAAGATTCATTTAAAAAAAAGAAAATTTACATGAAACTTTCTACTCGAGGTATTCGATTAATTGACTCAATTAGTCGAACAAACTTTTACTCGAAATTGGAAATATTTGTTTGATCGAACATTATATGACTTCAATTTCCGATTAATCGAGCAAATATTAATCGAGTGAATAGCCTACTGCTTACTGAAAAAAAATCTCAGAATTTTTCCGGGACTAGTAGCTGGTCTTCCCGGGAATTTCCGATTCCCAAAAACTAGTTTTATCTAAAGAAATTTATTATTCCGGCTTAAATTCGGTCAATTCAATTTTACACTTAAATCATTTTTATTGAGAAATTATTTTTCAAAGCATATATTAATTGAAAAATAGCAAAGACCAATTTCTTGACTTTTGTAAGGGTCGAACTGAACATCGATGTTTTTGGAATCAACCACGACCCCATCGTCAGATCTCTTTATACTCTAGGCTACTACAGACCCGACAGTCAGTCAGGCAGATAAATATCTAACGTTAAACCAATTTTCATTAAGCTGTTTTTACTAGCTTAAGCTTTTTTTTTGTGGTTTATATATTTACCATACTTGGCTCTTGTCTTAATCAACCACACTTGTGCTTTTCTTTTTCTTCTCTAAGTCTTAGGGTTTATATATGTTTGCTTTTCCCCATATTACACGGAAACTATCAAACATATTTTGTAATATGTGCCTCTAGTGCTAATAATTGAAATTATGTGTGTTTTAGTCGAACTATATGGGTTTTATCCAAAGAAATATATTATTCAGGCTTGAGTTCGTTCAGTTTAATTTTACAATTAAATCTTTTATATTTTTTTAGTAATTATGGAATTTTTTCATTTAAGGATATATAGAAAGGACAGGAATCCTTGCGAGGATATCAACCATATTATGACTTTTTATAAACCTTGCCAATTAAAAAAAAAAATCATATCGCACTACGATAACTCTTTCCATTTTAGGAATTCAAATGTATGAAGCGATACCGTTCTTCCTAGATCATTGAAAACTCATTAACAAATATTTTTAATCTTGCACTTTTAGAAATGCACTGCTTTTGAGCAAAAAATTGCCGGGTTTTTGCGCTCTTCTGAAAAGTACAGATTTGAATATTTGATAGTTGCACATGTGCACACTCTAAAACATTACTTGAAATTTAGTATCATATATTGTCTGAATTTGTGTTGAAAAATTCTGGTTGCATCGAGTTTGCACGCCATATTTTTCTTCGGTCGTCAAAGTTTAATTTCTGGTATTTAAGGGTTTTTAAATATAAATTTTGTAAGTATTGGTAAGTAAATATTGTTAACTTATAAACAAAATTCTAAGGCTTTTTCTAAATTTTTTAATAAATGTAATGAATTAAGAAAATGTACTTTATACATTTTTATTAAAGAAAAAACTTTACAAAATAAATATATATAGTCCAAGTGAAAAAAATTTAACATAAAGTAGCTACGATAGACTATCAAGACTAGGAGGTCACGGTTCGAAGCTGCACACAGCCAATCGCTTTGCAGGCGTTTTTATTATATTTTTTATTAAACATATATTGTTCAAAAATCAACAAAGAGAAAGAATGCTTCTCTAATTTTAGGTCGATAATAATCAGTAAAGTGTTGCCGACTATTATCAACCTAATTTTCAACAAAAATGTTTTAGAGTGTACTTAGTTGAACGCTATGTATATTTTTTATTTAAATATAAAAAAAATACAAATAAGAAAAAATTTTTCAGTATCAGAAAAATCAAAATCTGTGCAGCCTGAAAAATCTAAAATCTGTTTAATTCAAATCACAGGAAATTACCAGTTTATCATAACGATTCGCATACAAACAAATGTTCCTTATTAAAATTATTTCTGAAATGAAAAATAAACACTAGCAACTTAAGTTAACTTGAACAAAAAATAAAAATAAAAAAATCGCAACTCGCAACACACATGTGACACACAAAAATAAAGGAGACTTGATGTTGGGTATTTATGTTTTAAACAATTTAAATTCATTATTTCTTGTTCGTGGTTATTGCTGTTTTTCCTTAAATTTTTTTTTGTATCATTAACATGATTTCATCACCAAGCGACATTTTGTTTTCCTTTGCCTGATTTTTTTGTATTATTTCAAAATTTTGTACTCTTCAAAGGAAGCACTCAATTTATGCAAATGAAATGTAAATTAGTTAAATGTCATGTAACACAAGACAGTTGTTGTAACCATTTGCACATAAACTCAATTTCTAAATTAGGTAATTGTTATGAAGAGGCCATAATTAAATTAAGGGAGTGATGGTAGTGATAACGACAAAGATGACGACAATGATGAAATCAGAAAAGCAGACGAAAGTGAGAAGGTGGGAGGAAGGTGGTACAATTGCAAATAATTAAATATTGATTTTGTTGATATTTAAACACAACTTTCCATATTTGTTGAGAGTTAAGAAGCACTTAAAACTTAATTAGTATTAAGTGTAAGATGGCAGCCAGCACTCCCCTATACATTAAAAGCACAAGTTAATTGTAGGAGTAGAGTATTTAAGTTTTAAAGCAGTTAATTACTATAGAAATTATAATGTCGTTATTACAAGCAGCATGGGGATGAGTTTTAAATTGTAAGTAATTTATACTTTTGAGAGGTATTTAAAATACATTTTGCAAACACATACAAATTGACTAATTTATTAACTAATAAAATAACAAAGTGTAATTACAGGATTTAAAGGATTTATAAAGTTTATTAATTTTAATTTGTGTGCATGCATACATATGTATGCACATAAGTATTTTGTACTGGAAAGCAAAAAGCAAATGCCGATTTGAAATGAGTATTTAAACACTAAAAGAAATATCTTCATTAATTCTGTGAACTTCGACAAATTTCATTAAAACTCAACTAACGTCAGTTTTTGTCGGATTAATGAAACAATATTCGTTAATATTAGTTTAATGGAAATTTCACTAAATATATGAAATAATTTCATGGACCCAATATAAGAATTTTGCTAAGGTAATGAAATTATTTCATAATTTTAACGAACTTTTTACATTAGTGTTATAAAATTACTTAATTATTTGATTAAAATTATGTCAGTACTTAAACGAAATAATTTCATTGTTTTAATGAAATTATTTCATTATTTTTAATAATTATTTTAATGAAACTATTCCCTTCTCTTAATGAAATTATTACATTACTTTTCAGGCTCTTCAGCTTAAACTATTTTATTAGCTATTTCAATTTATTGACAATTCCATGCTACAAATACATTCAATAGAAACTAAGCACATCAATAGTGAAATTCACAAATTTTTAACCCTTGAATAAAAACTAATTTTGTCTACAATAATTATTGTTTACATTAACGATTTTTTGATTCATTAAAATCGTGTTAACGCCTTTCTTAAAATTTGATATCACTTTGCAACACTATTGAAATAACCGAAGAGCACAAAGAGGAATAGAAAAAAAAACCAATGAATTTATGTTAGCACACAAACACATTTTCATTAATTTTTTTAATTTTGAGAAATTAAAGTTAAATTAAATGTTTAAATAATATAAATGTTGTTATTTATATTAAATAAAATTTATTTATTTATTTTTATTATTTTCACACAAACACAACCCGCGAAGCAATTAGCTTGTCTGCGCGGAAAACACCCAGGGCCTCTGGCGCGAATCGAACCCACGGCCTCTGGAGTGATAGGCTAGCATCGCTAGCAACCAGCCACAGGGGCACCCAGTTGCTGCCCAGTGCTGGTGTTTAAGCATTGTCAAACACATTTAAAGTCTACTGACGATTTGGTAAAGCACCAATGAAATGCATATAGAAAATAAATTTCATTTAAAATAAAATTATGATAATATGCCAAATAATAAATTTCTTAAAGTTGTTATATATAAATGATTTCAAATGTGTGTATATTGTTGTCGAATAATTACTTGAGTTTTGCCAAAAGACGACGTGCTTTAACTGAACAGCTGGCTGTTGTCTATTCAATAACACAACAAAAATTATCGTCGTTTAGTTAACGCAGCAAATAGTGTTTAAAAGTGTTAACGAATATTAAAATTTTTGGTGTCAACTTGTTAAAACGACTTGATTAGCGTTAAAATAAATTTGTGAATTGCACTACAGAAACATTTTTAACGTTGATGATTGCTAACTGTATTGAATTCAGACTCTTGTATTCATCAGTTGCTTTATAGGCAACGTCTGAACAACTGCAGCTTAGTGCATAATAATTAGAATGAGTTCAACAACAATAATCATACAAAATTATTTTTGTTGTTCCCTTTGTTGAAATAAATAAGGGAGTGCCTTTCATAAATACAATGAAAATATTCATTAAAACTATGAAATGTGATTTATTGAAATTTTGACATACAAAAAAATTTTAATTGTTTTAATGTTTAAGAGTTTTTATTTCAATTTAAGTATAAATAAAACATATTGTCAAAACTTCAAGAGTTTTCCATAAAATTACAAAATGTTCTGGTCATAAATCCAATGAAATTCTCTAACAAAACTGTGAAAGCTAATGAAGGAAATTCTTTCACAATAATCTTGAAATTTCATATATTGTGAAATATTTCAATAGAATTATGAAAAAATCTTACGAAATCGAATTTATGCAGCGAAATTCTTTCAGTGAGGAAAATTTGATTTTTAGATGGTATAAATTCAATAAATCCCACATACAAATTCTTAATAGCGTTTTGTATTGACAGCCTGGATTTTCTTTTGCTTTCAAAAGTTATATTAGAGCATCCATAGATTCTAAAAGAAAACTAATATATGCTGAAAACTTTAACAGCATTTTATTTAAAGTTTTTAATTTGTATTTTATCAATGTGAATATTTAAAATCATCATAAATTCTTTTGAAGATTCATGAAAACAAAAATGAAAGATATCTAAATATTAAAATGAAAGAAATATTTTTACACTAGTATTCGGCAGAGCATGAATATGCATATGACAATATATTTTACTATTTTGTTTTTTACAGAAATAAAAAATAAAATCCTGAATGAAAGCACTGAACAATACATTTATTTATTTAAATATAGAAGAATAAAAAATAAATAAAAAACTGAAATTGTTAAATCCAAGATAAGAGGATGTATATTTACAATGATGAAGTGCCTCTCTTCAGAATGCGAAAAAATGCATAAGAACACACATATACTCACATGCAAAAGGATAATCCAAACAACGCAACAATCTACATAAATTCCTACTCTGCTCCTCCCGGTTGGCCATGTCTTTCAGACATCTTGCAAGACCGACGCATGACAATGTTAAAGCGTCGATGACCTTTTGATGACAGCTCAAACAGACCAGTGAAGACATTTTCGAACAAACGGCCGCTAAGTTCATACATGACAGTGTCCATCCATCTTTTCATTAATGACCATGTAAATGACAACATCCTCAGAAATGTCCCCATTACATTTTTTCGTTTGTTTCTTTTTTTGCACGTGCTCTACGATAACAATTTGAGGAATTTGTCGCTCAGAGAGTATTTAATACAAGAAGTTTTAATATGTAGACATTGTAACAGAACTTGTCCTCAGCTCAACTTTGCTCAATTTTAGCAAACAAAAATGTATCAAAATTATTTAAACTAGTGACAGATTGAGTGGGAAGTTCATTTGCTTGTATACGAAGAGTAGTGTGTTTTGTTGTAACGAAATTATATAAAATTTTACATTGAACGTTGCAAGACTAGCTTGCGTACAACATCCACCAACTAGTTGGCATGACCAGTTGAGTTGTTTTTCTTTTACCCATTCTTTGAGTACGGTTTCTATTAGATGGTCTTAAAACAGGACAATCATATTACTAGTTGTATCGAGACAGTAACGATACTAGTCCAAAATGAACAAAATTTTCAGGTATACGACTTGCATATAAAACGTAAATAAAACATACTTAAAAGAATAAGTAGAAAGTGGCTCAGTGGGTAGAGTACTTGTCTTGAAATATGAGGAATGTGTGTTCGTACCCCGGTTGAGCCAAAGTTTTGTTTAAGAGCTACAAAATCTAAATAAACAAACTAATAAGAGCACTAGTTTACAATAACTAGGACTCCAACTGGAATATAACTGTATACAATGAACTAGTTGGGCTTCTATGACCACCTTATGTTAAAATCGATAGTTCGATATATGAAGAAAGGACAGATGGGCAACTAGTCTGAAGTAAAAAGCAACTAGTATAGTTCTAACAACATACTAGTTGCTTTGTCTGCAAGGTATCTATTTAGCCGCGATGCACATACACAAAAAACGAATAAGATAGTGTACGTTTGCCCACTGTCTTAAAAGAAACTGTTATCGACAAATATCGTGCGTGACAAATGTCGAAATTTCCTCAAGTAGTGGTTGATAAAAATATCCCCTACGACAAGTTGGCCAAGCGGGCTGCCCACTAACACACACACACACGATGAATGTCTTGACTTGTATTTTGTACTATTTCTAGTCAGATTTCAAACAATGTGAATGTCAGTGCATGATTTAGAATGTTATAAAAATTTTCCATTTTAGACTTTTTCATTCCACTGCTTAATTTTTTCTGGTGTGCCAGGATTTTTTATTTAGATTTTTGTCATGATTTTGTGATGTTGACTTTTTTCCTGGTGCTGTTTTGCATGAATTTTATCTACGTTTTGCTCAGTCGTTATTTTATTTTATAAAGTTTTTTTTCCATTTTATTTGAAAGAGCAATAACAATTGTTGTTATATAATTTAAGCAAACATTTTGCAAAATAAAAAATATGAAGAAAAATGGCAATGAAAAATATGAATATTTAAGGAATATTTCATTATTGTTGATTACCTAAAACTATACACTATTTAATTTAGAATGCCTTAATGTATACAACAATATTTTTATTTGTTTGCTTTTGAAAATCTCTAAAAAAAAGTGCGATATGGATTTAATCATTCGGAACGATTTATCGTCATCCCATGTCAAATTTGTTTTATAATCAAGAACGGTTTCGGCTATTTTTTTATGTATACGCTTTTAAACGTACTTTTACGCATTGTATTATTTTCAAAAACAGAAAACAAATGCAAATATGAATAACCGTAAATAAAACTGAACATATTAGATTCGTTTGTCATTCCCACAAACTATAACAAATTCATAAATAAAAGCCTTGGTTTTTTATTTTAAATTTTGTCATTGGTGACTTTTCTTTTTAATATTAAATCATCAAATAAATCAATAAAATGGTTAGTCGTATAAATTCATTAAAACTCCAAAAGTAACAATTGCAATGCAAAAAAAATATATTGAAAACATGTGAAATTATATGTTTTATTGAAAAGTTTGTAGCATAAGCTTAATCAATTTACAAAAATTTGTCATTCGTTACTGGAATATTTATTCCAAAAATTCAGTCGAGTGTTTATTAAAAGCAAAAATTTTTCGAAATGATCAAATTGTGTAGGAATCGTAATAATTCAATTATATTAGACGATTTGTTTTAAATTTGATTATGAAGAGAGGGCAACACGTAAGAGACACATAAAAATTGTAATTCGAGCCTTGTACATTTGTATGGCTTTTGTTGTGTGATTTCGGTGTTATTTTTTAATTGTTTTGCGCTTTAACGGAGAAGAATACTAAATTAACTATAGCAGAAATACAAAAATGTTATAGAGAATAATTAAAACTAGACGAAAACGGTATGCAAAGTATCAGCAAAAACAAAGGTATCAGCAGAAAGAAAGGTAAAGGGAATTATTCTTAAAACAACTTATTTTGTTTATTAATTTTTTGCCTTTGGTTTAAAGGAGATCTAAACAATTAAAGCGAAGTGAAATAATATATACACAGAAAAATTTCATAGTAAAATCGTCGAAAACCACGTTAGTTTAACATTTTTCGCTAGTGTTTCATGTTAATTCAACATGATTTACAATAATCTTGAAACAACAGTATTCCTTTTGAAATAACTATGAAATATTTTATTTAATATTAAAGTAAAATCAAAATGAAGTTGATACTGAAATATCACAAGGAATCATATTAAATCAAAGCTATTTAAATTCAAAACAACGTGAATTTGATATTGAAAGAACACGAAGTATCATGTTAAATTAAAATTATATCAAGTTGAAACAACATGTCATTAATGTAGCTGTTTTATTAGTTATTTTACTTACGTTATGGTTTTAAGCATAGGCATCAGAAAAATTTCTGTTGTAGTTGGCTGCCCCAGCAAAGATTTGAACTTATGCCACTTGCATGGTAGTCAACGCGCTAACCACCGCAACCACAATAGCTTCAAACTTTACAGTAGATATACACTAAATAAATACCATCGTATGTAAAATAAATTTCATATTACTTCAAAATGATTTAATGGATGATTTAACATAATACATATTTAAAGTTAAAAATATAGTCATGTTGATTGAAGGTAATGAAACGTTTATAACAACGTTGTTTTAACAGTCAAAAATATTAATTCAAAGAGATTTAAGGTTAGATTAATAATTTTCCTTAAAATATTAATATAAAACAATGATAATTTTAATTCAGGAGCAGTAAATTTTCGCTGGTAATTCGATTTCATTTGGCTATTTGTCGGCTCTATAAGAATAAACAACAACAAAACAACAGCAAGTCACATAACTGAGCACAACAGCAATGGACTCAGCAAATGAACATCAACACACTGAAACGACAAATTATTTCTTGTAAATTTAATATGATTTCCAAACAAAATTGGTTCATGTTGATTTTACGTACCTTTTTTTTGTATGTAGAAATCAAATCGTCCGAAGTTGAGGTAATGAATGACAACATATTAAGCTTTTTTGTATTACATACAAACAAAGCTTGTGGCCAAATAATTTTTTGGTGCTCCTAAAAGTATGCACGCTTTTAGTATTTTTAGTGCAAATGTAGAAGTCTGTTCATTTTATTTTGGGATTTTAAAATGGTTTGATTATGAAGAAAATTTTGCTTTTTCTGAGTAGCAATTTGCTGAATGGTATATTATGAACCAAATATATATTGAAAACGAAAAGAAATTTTCGTATTTTATTCTTGTTTTCAATATAAATACTCCCATGACATTTTTGTTTCCATTTTTTAAATGCAAACAGTAAAGTTAATATGAACGATATTTCCTAGAAATTGAGTCCAGGTAATAGACCTGATAACGAGTAACTTTTCAAACACAAGTACCTAAAAGATATTCATTTACACATGGTCATGCAATATCGTGTTTTCTTAGCTCGCGGAACTACTTTTACAAACCAATTAATCAGGTACTGCTAAAGTATAATAAATTTCTTTAATCAAGATTTATACGAGGATTTTTTAGATACCTTGTATCGGAACTGGGAAAAAAGTGTTCATTTAGTCTAAAAGAGTATTGAAAAAAAGTTAAACAATAAAATAGTCGCACAAATCATGACTTAGAACTTATAAACTACAGATCTTTTATATATTTCAGATTATTCTTTAAATTTTTATTTAACAAAAATTGGTGCCACTAATATTTATCATTTATCCTAAAAGTATACAACGATTTTGGTTAGCATATATTGGGTGTTTTTTATTGAGGTATAGAACTTTAAGTTGGCATCACTTTTTTAACTGGCGGCCATTTTGTCAGCTGTCAAGTGATTAATATTTAGTTTGGTTTGCCATTTCATCATGAACAGGTTGACAAAAGAACAACGCTTGCAAATCGTGCAAATTTATTTCGAAAATAATGGTTCAGTTCGCGAAGTTTACCGCAAGCTCCGTCCATATGGTCGACATAATCGTCCATCAGAGCAATTAATGCGGTTAACCATGGATCGTTTTCGCACTACGTTTACTCTATGGGATAATACGCATCCGCAGAGACGTCGAACAGTGCGAACCGAAGAAACAATTGCCGCTGTAGAGCAAAGTGTTGAAGAGGACCCGAATGAATCGATTCGCCACCGTGCACAGCAATTGGAGCTTTGTCCATCAAATTGAAAATTGGACCTGTAGAATTGGCTTTATTCGAGCCAGCCGCGGCGGCCACATGCCCGAAATCATATTTAAACATTAATGGCATAAAATTATCCTTCCAATAAAGCCAAATTGATGGACATTAAAACGATTTTCTTGTGTTTTATTTCAATTCGAAGTTCTATACCTCTAAAAAAAACACCCTGTACTATGGCATCGCAATGTTTTCTATACTGCATACACAGCCTAAAACTATGACACAATTTTATACAAAAACTATACAAATGAGTTGCAAAAACGGAAAATTGCTGACCATGTTCTTGAGTATTATTCTTTTGTCTTGTGCTTCATTGAAATGGTATTAAGGCACGTCCGTAATAAGGGAAAAATTCCAACATGATAACTATTTTAATACACAGACTCTTTTAGAGTTATTGGAAAATGTTGCATAGTTTATGGAGGTTAAACTTTGTATGCTCTTCACCACTGGTGTTAAGGGTATATTAAGTTTATCATTCCGTTTGTACTTACTACAGTACACATATGTACATATATGTTACCCTTTTAAACGCATACAAGTTGATCGTACAAATGTTTATTTGAAGGGGAATAATCTTTCAGAAACAGTCATGGGTTCTTTCTATTCAAAATCAGCAAATTCGGTTAGGAAGTGGCATATATGGGCAAGACCTAAAACTGAGTTTTCATAATTTATTTTATTAGAGGTTGCAAGAAAAGTAATTAGACTCGTGGCGAATACAACTTAATTGTTGTGTTATAATAGGTTGAAATCCTAATTTGTAAGCATAATGATTGAAGGTCTGCCGATAAGCTAGCATAAACACCAACGAAATGCATGCATATAGACTGGCGTAACTTAACCCACAAGAAATGAAAATTTTTTGAAAAATATTTTTTCTTTTATATATCCTTGCAGGATATCTAAAAGCCATCTAAACGAATTTTATTTAAAAGTTAAACAAAATAGGAAATAAATTTAATGATGAAATATCAAAAATTTTAATGGAATATTCCAATAAAAAAATATTTAAACACAGAGAAGAATGAAATTGCTATAAAAACTGAACAAAGAATGTTAAATAAGAAATTAAAAACACAAAAAAAGTAATTTTGTTTAATAAAAAAATCATAAGGACGAAAATTAGTTTTATATTGGAATTTTTCTTTAACCTCCTTTAGCTTTCTAGTATTTTTTGCCTTCCCAGAATATAAAATAAGCACAGGAAAAAAAGTTTTGTAAGAGCACAGGAAAACAAAACCTGTCAGTTATGAGGTCAGGATGGATGGAAACTTTTTATTGCTAACAAAAGAAATAAAACAATAATTGTTACATTATAACGAAAGGAAAAAGAAAACAAGAAATGAAACATATTTTAAGGTAACTCAAATGTAATGCTCATGTGCTATAAGTATGCTTCAAATTATTGCCGGCATACCTTAAGGGGTTGAATACTTAACTACTTAGAAATATGACCTCATTTGTAGTAAATGAATTTTTCAATTAAACAAAAATAAACAGAACAAAAGTATTTAAGAAATAAAATTTAATCCTCTTCATTAAATAAAATTTCAATTAGTTTTAGCCTTAAAGTAGACAACAGTTTGTTTTCTAATCCTGTTTATTTAACTGACAAAGCTAAAATGTAATTTTATATTTTCAAACTTAATTAAAATTTTTTAACTAAAATTCTTTTCTTTTTCTTTATTTTCTTTGCAGGTAAGCATAATTTTTCATTACTCAACTTTTTAACTGCTTCTTTGCATATTTTTTCTATGAGGACTGTTTGTATATTTGCAATTAGCAAAGTTGCCGGCAAGTATGCTACGAAAATAGATGAGTTCTTCTTTTTTTTTTGTTTGCAAAATATCAGTTAATGAATACAGAAAAATACTATATCTCATTTTCAGTAGAGAAATCTAATGACATAGGTTTTTTCCACTTACCAACATTTAACATCTACCCATCAATTTGCGCTAATGTATAGGTGGCCATATGAGGGCAACAAATACAACAAAAACTAGATTATGCTTGTCAAAAAAATACACGTGTTTGACGTAATTATTAGGGATGTAACGAATACCGATACCGATACCGATATATCGGCGATACTTTAGATTTTCCGATACAACGGTATCGGCGATATTTTACTGCCGATACGACGATACTTTTAAAAATTTTTTCAGAGTTTTTTTTTAACAAATAATTTATTTTTGTTCGATTTTACCATGAATTCGTCATTTTTTAAATCTTATTAATATCAATTTTAAAAATTAATAATATTTCATGCTGTTATTTTGTAAAAAAATTATTTATTTTTTGTTAATTTTACCATGAATTCAAATTTAAGCCGTTGTTTTTTAAATCTTATTCCAGCAAAAAAGAGATACTCCAAAGAAGTCATGAAAATGTAGAATTCGCGATCTGGAAGTATTGCAAATTTGGATAATTTCTAATTAGTTTTACATATCCTTGCCCCTACAAGAAGTTCTGTTTTTCGATTACCAATCACCGAATTGGAAGCGATGCTAGGACAAATTTCTTTTTCGGTATTCTATAATGATTTTTCCTTAAGGAAAAAGGATAAAAAAGTACCCATTTTCACAATTTTTTTATGCGAATTTAAACTCAGAAATGTAGAATTCGCGATCTGGAAGTATTGCAAATTTGGATAATTTCTAATTAGTTTTACATATCCTTGCCCTTACAAGAAGTTCTGTTTTTCGATTACCAATCACCGAATTGGAAGCGATGCTAGGACAAATTTCTTTTTCGGTATTCTATAATGATTTTTCCTTAAGGAAAAAGGATAAAAAATTACCCATTTTCACAATTTTTTTATGCGAATTTAAACTCAGAACTGTATTTTCATGTAAATTTAAGTGAATAAATATAAACTTAGAAGTCTTTTAATAATTAAGCTATTAAGTTATTTAGATGAATATTAGTTGATAAATGTCCTTTAAAAAAAATCGATTTTTTAAAAAGCATGGCGAGTATTTTTTTAAATTATAATGGAATTAAACAATTTTTCTTGCTTTTCTACTAATTATCTGCATATTTTTAATATAGATTTGTTGGAAGCAAAGAAAATGTAGCTTCTTAAAAATTACTTCCAATGTTTTATCAATTTTAAATATTCTCTCTTATAATGTAATTTTGTATAATAAAAAATTGCACTTGAGTTTTGTTAATCTAAACTTGAACTCAATTTCAATATTCGTATCGGTATCGGAATCGGTATCGGCGATATTTATTTTTAAATATCGGTATCGGTATCGGATCGGCAAAGCGACGTATCGTTACATCCCTAGTAATTATATACAAAACTCTTAGAGCAAAAAATAAGTAGCAGAAGTAACGCTGCCACCTGTACACTTTATTATGCCGCTTTTTAGTGATGACACTAAATTTATCGAATGATGGTGGGTGGAACAAATTGAGATAGGAACATTTTGTAATGATGTTGAAATATGTTGGACGTTCAACCCTGTATAATTCTTATGGAAAAATTCGCAAATTGATGGTAACTGTTAGATGTTGGTAAGTGGAAATAGCCTATTATTAGTAAATATATTGTAAATATATTGTTTAGAATCGGAGGAATTTGTTCAATTCAAGTAAAAATTTCTCAATTTTATGGAAAAACAACGGATTTTGTTAAAGTTATGAGATTTCAAAGTCATACTTTGAGCTTTCATATTTTGAAGACTTATAGAAGAATTTATTGACAAATATTTTTGTAGGACATGTCCGCCCGCAATATCACTGTGTAAGGATAACTTTAGTACATTTTTCCCGAAAAGGACATGAAAGACCCATACATCGAAGAGTAAGAGGGTTAAAATGCTCCACACAAATATTCCTCGTAGTGTTTTACATAAAAAGGCTGAGCATACCTTATAGCAAAAGCGGAAGGCTTACAAGATCTCCTATGCCGATTCAGTATAACTCTTCTAAAATAAATACCGAACGTAAACTTTCAAATTGCCGATAGCAGGCAATTAATGCCTACCATTTAATTAATTAATGTGTTACCTTGTTTAAGAAAGGGATCGTTTAGAGAGAACAGATAGTGAAGTGACAGCGAAGGAGAGAGAGAGAGTCAGAGACAGAGAGAAAAAGCTTAATACTTTTACAACTCCGATCAGCGTTGCCAGAAGCTTTTCGAAGAAAATCATAATTTGAAAAAATAAAAATCATATTTTGATATAAAAAATCATCACAAATTTGTATTACTAAGTTGAACAACAAGAATCTTTTTAATATTTGGCAACCAATATTAAAAAGACTTTTGTACATTTTAAAATTGTATGCAATCGTAAAAATTTGTGAAACAGTTTAAAAATCGGGAGCAATCAGCCAAGTATATAAAATATCGCCATGACTTTAAGAACATATGAAAATGCGACGAAATAACTTCCACCACGAAAATAAATTCGGAAAACACGACTATATGCACTGGTATGCAAAAAATAAATTTTTTTTGTGCGTTTAAATAAAAATATGTGTAATATACAAACTGTAATGCACAAATCCGTGCTCAGTTTATTTCCTATCACGTACAGATTTTTTAATGGGCATGGCTAATATTTTACCTAACTCGAGAATGGTTTGTCCAATTTGAAGAAATAATGCACCAAAATATACCGAATAAAATTACCTTTAAGTCATTCATATTTATTCTTTTATTTCCAACTGTTTTTGGAGTTATACAGAAATCGTGTTTCATGCAAAATTAAACTCTTTTTCGTTTTGAAAAAGTCATGAAAAAATTAAGAGGGAAGCTACGTAGGTATATTAGGAATATAATAAACTAAAAACCTTTAGAATCGACAGAAAAATGTTGATTTTATTTACAATTAGGTGAGGGAACTAATGTACACACACATATCGATCATGATTCATGGCTTATTTTATGTCTAGCTAGCTGTCAGAATAATGATACAAATTTTAAATGTTTGTAGTTTTAATTTCTTTTATGAGTTTTTGACAACAATAAAATTAATTATTAAAAAAAAATTAAGCCGGTAATTTCTGAATAACTCCGAAATAGTTGAAAATATAAAAAATGAATATGCATGACTTAAAGTGATCAAAACATCTACAAAACGTAAGGCATGATATCTTTCAATAACTATTTATATATGTATCATCACAGAAAATACAGAAAGCCCTATCTAACATGTTATGAACAAGTGCTTTTTAATTTAACTATTCAAAACTTGATTATCTATTTACCCTTATTTTAAAATTTTTGATAATTTGAAGTTAACTTTGAAATTAATTTATATGAAAAACTTCAGTTGGAAAAATATCTCATTGTAAAACTATTAATTTTTGAAGTTAATTATTTCAAAAATAAAAGAAAATTGAAACTGAAAATTTACTTTCGAACAAATAGTATTATTTCCAACATAACATTTTAAATGAAAAATATATTGACAATTGGTGCAAAATTTCACAATAAATATATAAATTTGTTGTGGCCTTTTTTACTTATATTGTAAAATTTTGCAATAGTTGTAAATATACTTTTCATTTAAACAAGATTCATCCTTTTCCTGTAAAACTTTTAAAATGTGAAATGGTGCCTTTGCATTTTCTGTGACGACATACATACATATGAAAAGTATAAAAAATCATCATTTGCGAAAAAATAAATCATCATTTTAGGAATAAAATCATCAAATCATATTCGGGTGTAAAAATCATCAAAAATATGATAAAATCATCATTCTGGCAACGCTGACTCCGACGATGGTTCTGCTGCAATACCAACGAAGGAGGGTGCTATGATGTGCATTAGTATATGTCAGTGCTAGGGATAACAAACGGGACTGGTTTTTGTAAATCCCGGGACTCATAATTTCAGAATTTCAACTCCCGGATTTTTCGGGATCCTACATTTTTCAACCACCATACAATCGCACCGTACGTGATAACTGGTCTGATTATAATTTTCTAAATCTACATGACAATTTTAGGGTTCATGCCCCACGTGCATCCAGCTCAACCCCAGAGGCAGCCAGAAGTCTGACCAGGACATTTATAATACATATCACATACATATATTCCAGGAACTAATCATATAAAAATTAATGCTAACAAATTTTTATTTTGATACATGTATCAACCATATATTTCAAATTTAAGTCCAACAATTAAACAATATGTACATAGATAAAAAACTTAGAGCATATATTTAAACTCAGAGCAAATATTTAAAATTTAAGTATATCTATTTTCGTTCTATTAATGGAAATGGTGTTTTAAAACCAGATAACTGTCCTTGCTTCGTATGTGATATTTTGCTTGTGATAAAACAGCAAAAGCAAGTAGCCATCTAGCTCCCTCCACTTTCTTAACAAACAAAAATGAAACATTAATACTTCGAGCCATAAACACTTTGGATAGAAAACATGACGCTTTTAGAGCCTGTGCGTGCGAGTATATTCGTATTGTATGGATGGATGCCTTTTTGATATCGAAATTTTGTTGTACAAGTATTTTCCTTCTTTTCATACATATTTTGTTTGGTTATGATATTTCATATAAATATTCTTTTGCGTTATAAAAAAATGGTAAAGGAAAAAAATATATTATTCCATTCGATTACATGCTCGCTCAAATCTTATTTGATTTTTTACATTTGTTTTCCATTTTTTTTAGACATTTATGATAAACTTTTTGGTGGTTAAGAAAAATACTTTGATTTTTCATTGATATTTTATCAATTCTTGTTGTTATTCCTTTTCTCTCTCTCTCCCCTCTCTCTCGTTTTTGTTAAATTTCTTCCATGCGTGCTTATATTGTTGAATTTAGTCTTATTGCTTTTTATTTATTTTTTATTATCTGACGATGATGATAATAATGAACGGAAAGTCTGCTAATATGATGCTGGTGGAGTAGGAGGTGGATATTGTGGATAAATATTGATTATATATGTTATAGCTTGTAAAAAAAGGAAGTGACCCAGAAACGAATTCTTCTCAAAGTGAAATTCTCCCCCTTTTTTATGGGTGCGAAAAATTACAAAAAATGAAAAATTTTAGCAATTTATTGGATAAACAATCATTTTAGAGAAATGAGTCTCGATTATAATAATTTTATTTATAAGAAAAGGAAATTTGGGTTGGGTTTTAATATAAATAAATTATTTGTTAGTTTGATATAAGATAATTCTTGCAAAAAAAACCGACTCCAAAATAGGAAGATGAATGGACAGGGGGACAGATGCACAGAAGGATAACAACGGGATTAATATGAAGCATATCACCTTTTCGTACAAAATAAAATTGTTTCCCAATTGGTGTATAAGGATACAAAAATACAATCTTATTGATAACACTGTACAACAGAAAAATAACGTGGTTCTAACGACTGATTCTGGCAGACGGTACCAAGAAGTATCGGCGTTTTAAAAGTTTACATCTTGTATTTGTTTTAGGGGGAGCTAAAGTTCCCCCGTTTTGCACATTTGCAGTTATAATGACTCGGGATAAGAGATATTGTAATCCCTACGTTTAAAGTAAAAGATGTGTGCAGCACCTTTATGTAACACATTACGCGGAACATTTTTGTAAAAGATTTTAACCCTCTAACCTTTCGCTGCACTCTAAAACACTTTTGTTGAAAATTAGGTCGATAATAGCCGGCAACACTTTACAGATTATTATCGACCTAAAATTACACACGCATTATTTTTGAACAAAATGTTTTTACTAAAAAAAGCGATTGGCTGTGAGCAGGTTTGAACCGCGACCTCCTGACTGATAGTTTGACGGATCTACCATTCAGCCATAGCCGTATTATACTTTGTGTTACATTTTTTCCACTTGAACTAAATATGTTTAATGTGAAAGGTTTTTTCTTTAATAAAATAACTACAAAACTGATGTAATTTTAGACAAGGAGAAATTTTCAACACAAATTTACAGTGTGCATGAGTCGTTGTGTCCCTTTCTTAAAAAAGGGGCAAACAAATTCCCCTAAAGCGGCAATATAGCGGGCTGAAATGTTCTATAAAATTATTTCCCATAAAATTCTACTATAGTTTTTTAAAGACACCCAAGCTTCACGTTCAACTGAAACGCCAAAAATCATTCAAAACTTAAAATGTTTACTATACCAAAAAAATCCATGCAACACATGCACGAAAACGCTCGTACATATGTATTACGAAATATTTCGTAATTTCGCACCACGTAATTCTTGCGTAAAATATACGAAATATACGAAAATAATTAAAGAATAAAAGTAAAAAAAAAGTTTGGCTTAATCGGGGCGCAAACTCGCAGTCTTTGTATTTCACGGCAAGTACTCTAGCCACTGAGCCACTTTCTACTTATTTTATAGGAGGTAAAAATTTCTTTTATTTACTTACATCTGCAAAATATGTCAATTTATAAAAAAAATAATTTTAATTTATTTTTTTATTTCAAATATATTTTTTAACAAGCAAAAATTTTTACGAAACGTTTTGGTTACTTTCGTAAATGCAAAAAAAAATATTGCCTAAATTTGTTTTCGTAATATGTAGGAAAGTTTCGACCTCATTCACAAGTATCACTCGGCATAGGAAATCTTGTAAGCTATGCGTTTAAGTTATACGATGTGTTAAGCACTTTCATGTAAACAGGGCAAAAATTTTTGTGGAACATTTTAACACTCTAACTAACTCATCATTGTAAGGATCTTTTTCCCCTTCTTTAAAAAGGGGTAAAAACCTTTCCTTCAGCGGCGATATATCGGGCTGAAATTTTTTACAAAAATGTTCCACGTGGTGTTTTATATAAAAGTAAAGCTTACAAAATTTCTTCTGCTGAGTACTAAGTGTAAGTACACACAGAAAAATTTTCCATGTAAAATCGTTAAAAACCAGGTTAATTTAACATTTTTCGGTAGTGATTGTGCTTCATAGGTGTTTCATGTTAAATCACATTGATTTACAATAATCTTGAAAGAAAATTTTTCCTTTTGAATTAACCATATTTCATGTTGATTTAATATTCCAGTACAGTTAAATCAAAATTAAATAATACGAAAAATCATATTGAATCAAAGTAATTTCGAGTTGAAATAACGTGAATTTGATATTGGGACAACACGACGAATTATGTTGAATCAAAGTTATTTCATGTTTAAACAACGTGAATTTGATATTGAAACAACACGAATAACCATGTTAAAGTGATAGTCATCAGATAACTTTGCGTTGTAGCTGACTGCCCAAGCCAAGATTTGAACTCGTGCCACCTGCATAATAGTCCACGCGCTAAACACTTCAGCCACAACAGCTTCAAACTTTTCTTTACTTATACACTAAATAAATACCATCGTATGTAAAATGCATTTCATTTTAATTCAACATGATTTAAATGGTTATTTAACATAAAACTTATTTGAAATTAAAGTTGTAGTCATGTCGATTGAAAATGAAACTTAACGTTTATAACAAAATTGTTTTAACGGTGATTTAAGGTTAGATTAATAATTTCCCATTTAAAATTATTATGAAACAATGGTAATTTTAAACCAGCAGCAGTAAATTTTCGCTGGTAATTCGTTTTTTGTCGTCTACATAGACGACACATGTAAGAATAAAAAACAACAAGTCAAAAAACTAAGCAGAACTGTGAATTGTAGCAATGAACAAAGAAAATAAACACTTAACACTCTCAAACGACAAATTATTTCTTTTAAATTTAATATGATTTCCAATCAAAATTGCGGCATGTGGATTTTACATTAATTTTTTTGTTTGTGTGTAAGTACGAAATTAATCCTCATATACATTTTAAGTTTTGAATGATTTCGGGTGTTCCTATAGTAGAATTTTATAGCATATATTTTTTAGAACATTTCTGCCCTCTATATTGCCGCTCAAGGAGATTTTTTGTCCCTCTTTTAAGAAAGGTACAAAAAGACCCACATACCGAAAAGTTAGTGCGTTGAGTTGTTCCAGGAAAATTGTTCTCGTAATGTTTTACACAAAAGTGATGAGCACATCTTATAACTTAAACGAAAGGCTTACAAGATTTCTTATGGCGACTACTAATTGTGAATATGACGAAATTAACCCTTAAACACATTTTAAGTTTTGAATGATTTCTGGCGTTCCCGTTGATCCTGGAGGATAGCTGTCTTTGAAAGCCTGTGGTAACATTTTATGGCAAATATTTGTGTAAAACATCTCAGTCCGCTATATTGCCGTTGAAGGGGAGTTTTTCTTCCTTTTTTAAGAGAGGGGCTAAAACAACCCATACAGCGAAATCTTAGAGGGTTGAAATGTTCCTCGTGATGTTATACATAAAACTGAACATCTTATTCCTTAAACGTATGCCGAGCACTAATTGTGAATAAGTACGAAATTAACCCATACACACATTTTAAGCTTGAATGATTTCTGGCGTTCAATTTGAGTTTGTAACTTGGGTGTATTTAGAAGAACTTCATGGTAAATATTTATGTAGAAAATTTCAGTCCACTTTTCCCCATTTTAATAAAGGGACTAAAAGACCCGTAGAATGAAGAGCTATAGGGTTACAATGTTACAGATAAAACCTAGTTGTTATATCCACTAGTAGCAACAACTATAGTTAACACCAAAAACACTTCCTAGTAACCAATATGTACTAACAACCTTTACTTAAGACTTTTTCAATTACTATAACAATATCAAAAAAATATTTGGTAACTTACTATATACTCACGCACTAAATACTTGCATTCTTTTAGGCACAAGTGTTTTCTTTTTCTGTGGCAAAACACTTTAAGGGATTTCTGTTTTTTGCAGAATGCATGTTGTTAACAACACATATTCTCGCATAAAATTGTTTCACTTTTATTATGTCATTGTAACTAAGAATGCAGGCTGCGTTCTCGTGTACGTTTGGGCATGTCTAAGCGTGAGTTTAGTAGTTCGAAAGTAGATGTTTGTACATACTTCGTTTTAAAGTAAAAGTACAAGTGCGAGAGTACAATTAGATAGTGTCAGAATGTAAAGTGTGTTTTTATTATTTTAACTAAATACATGCTTGCAAGTTGTAACACATCCTAAGTGCGCACTAACTTTCATCGCAGTATTATTATGTATAGCATACCTTTAGGGGTTTTTAATTGTAATAATCGTGTCAACTTTGTTTATTTCCAACATACAATATACACATGAGTTGAAATTACAGCATGTGGCGGAATAAACGTGTTAAATCTGCACAATTTAATCTGAACTGCAAGAACACAAGAAAAAAAATTTTAAACGAATGAAAACGAAAAAAAAAAACGCTAGTACCTCCTCATTAAGAAACAAAAAGTTTATACTCCCGCTTATGTCAATTACAAAAACATGTTTCATAAAGTATTTTTAATTATTATGTGAGTAATTTAAAACGTTTAAGGGAAAATAAAAGTGTTTGAATTCTTTAGTCATTATTTTTATAGCACAAGATGTTCTAATGTTGAAAATCTAAGAAGTAAGTATATTCCTTTTAATAATAAAAAACTTCTTCATGGTATTCCATCTTATTGTAGTCGCAAAGCGCCAAAACTAAAATAGGTTGCATATTTTTAGGCGCTTTAAAAGCATGTCGATAGTCATACGTTGACAACACGTAACTGATATTTACAACATTTCAGTTGACGATATTACTTTATAAATACCCAGCAAAAAATATCATGTTTCTGGAAGCAGTAAAAATTTTCATGCCTTCCACATGCGATCTTTTGAAGCGCTTCCGAGGATGCTCAAAAAGAAGAGATATATCTTTCAGTGTTCATAATGTTTAAATTACGAAGTTAGTCATCATTTTACATTTCTTCAACACGAACGCTATAGCTTTCGACAATATAGGTTCTAAATAATTGTCGCACACATTGTTTCAAATAAACACTAACACATTTGAAAACTCAAAACCCATTTAAAGTATGCTCTCTCTACATTTCCCACCTATTGCATGGAAGAGAGAAATTTATAATAAAGCACGTTTTGTTTTGGCTGCAGTTAAAATGAGACATGATTTTAGAGCGTTTTCTATGCTTCGAAAGAAGCGCTGTTTTATATAAAAAACAAGAGCTCCAAAGTGGGACATCGCGAACAAAAATCATGCATGTTCGAAGCGCTTTTCGAAGCAGTAGAATCAACAAAACTAGCTTCTCTCGCTTATAAACCTGCTTCGGCCGAAGCAGTAGTTTTTGCTGAGTAAGCTGAAAACGTTCCTAGTAATGAAATAAAAAACTGCCAGTTATTTAATAGATACTCTCAACTAATTTCGATTTTTCTTATTTTGAGGATAGGAAAGTTTTTTTTGCGATTTATATGCGTTTTGTGAAGAATGATAAAAAAATCAGTTACATGTTTTTAACGTATGACCATCGATGTCCTACCTCATCTGTTTAATTTGCTTTAATTTTAATTGCAAAAACTATTTAAAGTAATGATGCATTTATTTAATTTATTATTTGAGATATTCTCCCAGTTTTATTTAAAATAAAGGACCAATGAAATGCATGTAGACATGGCTTAACCCTCAACAAATAAATCTTAATTTTTAAATAAACTAATTTTATATTGAATACAAATTTGTAGCATTTATTTTAAATTACTACCAATTTTATAACTCAAGTAAGTTACTTTCCATCTTCTCTATTTTGAATCATCTTCCATTTCAATACTCAGTGACAAATACACAAAACAATCAAGTACAACTTCAACAATGCAATAGAAGATCCAACTATTTCCTAGACTTTCTTCGAGAAACAAAAGGCTTCATTATGCGAACATGCAAATGACAAAAAAAAATTCTCTGCTAACCATAGACCAGAATGAATTTGGACGAAAAAAAATTAACTGCCTGTTCCACAAATTGTAGACCACAATGTCGAATATATAAGCGATCGAAAGCAAGTCGCTCGACTTTAAATGAATTTCGATTCCTATATGTCGACAGTTCTCATTCTACTTATGTACTTGCGTGTGTCATATATTTTATTTCTTACGAATAATAATTTCTAGTAATGCCACATCGTTAATTAAACATTAACGGCCACATCTATAAACAATTCTTATTTTAGGTTTCAGTATTCAATAGAACACTGCAGATGGCACATAGCCGAAACCGGTCTGTTTACAAACCAAATTTGACGTGGGATGACGGAAAATCGTTCCAAATTAAAAAAAAAAAGTTTTTATTTTACTAAAAATTGTATGAGGTGAAATATTACGCCTCGCCAAAATATTTTACTTTTCTGCAAAAATTTTTACTAGTCGCAACCCAGTAAAAAATTGCTTCAAATAAAGCTGGTTCTTACTATGAGACAATAAAAGTAGTGCTCACAAACCTGCTGATATCGCTGCTGATTTTGGTATGGCGAGTTCCCGGTTTTGAGTACTACATTTTTGATACAAATAGCGCTTTTTGAAGCGCTGAAAGTCATCACCATTTCAGCACTAAAACTGAAAATATATGGAACTTTCTCGCCTAAAAACCTGGATCGTAGACGAATGTTTAGAGGAACCCAAATCAGATTTCTTTCGCTTAAAATGTGAACGCACGCACAGTTTCGTTATTGTGGAACAGGCCATAAATCAATGATAGCAAAAATGTTAAATTAGCTCATTATCAAGAAATAGTGAAAGCAGCTTAAAAGTAAAGAATATTTAGCTTAACTCTTTCCTGTTTTCCTAATGGAATGGCTTTCGAGGACAGAAATAAACTACAAATAAATTAAAAAAAAATCATTAAGAAAAATGTTTGCTTGACTTTACTTACATTAAGAAAAGAATTTCAATTTAATGGTAAATGTGGAAAGGAAAATGGAAGTGAAACTAAAACCACAAAAAAGTACTTTTACTTAGAGCTGTTTTCTTTTGAATAGAAAAAGGAATTAAACACAATAAAATATAATGAAGATAGTGAAAATTGGTTACATGGAGAACATTCAAGGAAACCACAATTACTGTCTAGAGTAAAGTATAAGTTATAAGGATTAATTAAAAGGAATAAGGAAATTTGTAAAAAAAAAAAGAATATTAGAAACACAATTAA
Source organism: Panzeria rudis (assembly GCA_956483635.1). Taxonomy (NCBI): domain Eukaryota; kingdom Metazoa; phylum Arthropoda; class Insecta; order Diptera; family Tachinidae; genus Panzeria; species Panzeria rudis. Next base: position 181,417,839 of record OY101448.1, read on the forward strand.
CATTAATGTTCTAACAGTGGCACTGGACTTAAAAGAAAAATATTATACTAGAGAGTCAGTTTGTTTCATGCAGCTGTGGATCTATGGGAGGGGAAAGGGTGAACATTCACCCTGAACATTCACTTTGAACATCATTTTTTAATATACTCAATGCTTTCGGAATTATTCAGACCGCAATGATGAAAGCTATATTTTTTTTTGTGCAAAATTCTAATATATTTTATTTTTTAAAAATTTATAAAAAATCGAAAATTGCAAAATGTTACAATATTTTTTCACTGACTATAAAGCTACATATACCACAAATAAAATAAGCTTTATTTCACGAAAATCGATGGATAAATATTCATTTTATTTACAATATAGTGAAATTACCTGATTTTTAGAAAAAATTGAAGAGGCTGCTTCAAAAATGGTTATAAAATTTTACTACAAAAACCACTTGAAAACTTTAAACAAACTACCTTCAAGCAGGTTGAATATTATTTTTTTACAAACTCAATAGTATCAGAATGATTCAGACCGCAATAATGAGAAATATATATTTTTAGACAAAATTGGACAATTTTAATTTTTTTAAATATATGAAAAATTTTAAATGGCAAAAACTTACCATTTTTATTAACAAGTCATAAAGTCACTTATAGTGCAAATAAAGTAAGCTTTATTTCATGAAAATCGATGAATAAATGTTGATTTAATTCATAATAAAGTGAAATCACTTGATTTTTGCAAAAATTATTTTTAAATAACAATATTCTAACAGCTGATTCTGGTAAAGTCCCAAAAAGAAATATTAACATGGATCGGCGCTTTAAACTTTACATTTGGGACTTATTTTAGGGGGAGTTAAATTCCCACCGCCCCATTTTGCACATAGTTATACTGACTCAGTATAGTATATCTTGTAGGCCTTACGTTTAACCTATAAAATGTGTTCAGCACTTTTATGTAAAACACCCCGGCTAACATTTTTGTAGAATATATTAACCCTCAAGCTTCGGGGTATGGGCCTTTTCAAACCCTAAATAAATAGGGGGACAACTCTCTTTCAGAGGCAATATAGCGGGCTTGATTCTTCCACAAAAATGCTCCTCGTGGTGTTTTACGTAAAAGTGTTGAGCACATCTTACACCCTAAAGATATTCTATGTCGAGTCAGTATAACTATGTACAAAAAGGGGGGGGGCGGAATTTAACTTCCCCTAAAATAAATCCCAGATGTAAATCTTCAAAACGCTGATACACGTATATATATTTTTGGTGGCCTCTACTAGAAACAGTTGTTAGAACCTTATTCCTTTACAAAAATTGATTTTGTTGTACAATGTAAATATTAGTAATTGTAGCAAAACTTAGGTGACTTCAATTTATTATGAATAAATGCAATATTTATCAATCGATTTTCATGAAATAAATCTTATTTTATTTGTAGTATATGTGGCTTTGTGATCAGTTAATAAAAATGCTCAGTTTTTGCTAATTTCGGTTTTTTATAAACTTTTAAAAAATAAAAATTTTCCAATTTTGTTTAAAAAATATATTTTTTATCATTGCGGTCTGAATAATTCCGAAACCATTGAGTATATAAAGAAAATAATGTTAGAAAGGTTATTTTATTTCAAGTTTTTTTTTGCGTTTTTTGCAATTAAATTGGACTACTCATTCCCAAGTTATGATGAAATCAGTTTTTCAGGCTCTTGAAAAATCCCAAATTTTAGAAGAAAAAAAATTTAAAAAAATGTATCCATAGAATTTAAAATTTCGATTGTTTTTGTAGTTAATGGACCTTAACTTCAGACGTCAAAAAATATAGTGGTAATTAAAGGTCATGACAAAGTATAATTTTGTGCCATAGTGTTACTAACGGGGTGGTTTACCGGACACTGCAGTCTCAAATTTATCTGAGACCAATATAGACTGTAAGAAAAGCAAGAAGAGACAACCGGAGCACATTCTCTGTGAATGTGCAGCGGTAATGGCGCGCAGAATGAAGTTCCTTGGAGTTATCTTAATGGCTTCAGGTGAAGTACACAATCTTTCACTGCGCGGTGCTATTGGCCTTTACATAATAATAAATATATTGCTTGGCTATTTTTTTAAAGAGATTTTTTATGACGTTTGAATAATTTTTCTATGAACCTTAATAAAACCATTTACATCTAGAATACGGACGTTGGCTATAATAGTCTAAATAATACGAAACAAATTAAATTTTAATTGACCTTTATTATAATTTAATCATGTAAAGGTCATTAAAGTGTACAATTGTATCTATACAGGAGTAAACTTAATTTACAAATTTAAATAATAAAACTTTAAAAACTTTTAGCGTTTATATCGCCCTCTAGTTTTTATCCCTGCCTAAGTAAATATTTAAGCTAAAACAATTTAAAATAAACTTTTTGTTTACATAAAAAAAAACTTAATAACGACTTCGTACAATATTTTAATAACAAATAAAGCTTAATACTTATAATACAAATTATTAAAAGCATACTTTTTGGCAGCCATTTATATGAAAACTTGAAGTATACTTTTCAAACAACTCTCATTTGTTTGCTCGCTTTAAATTGTTAATACTTTCTAAACTTTTTTATTTTTGATCATTGTTGAAAACAATGAAGCGAAATTAAAACTTTCAGCCATCAAAATTTCATATGCTTTTTCTCTTAATATTAAACGTGATAGAGAGAAAAAAAGAAACTTTTCCAAGCCTTAAGCAAATAATTAAAGTATAATAACCATGTTATATTGTTTATTCTGCCAAACTCTTTCTCTTTATATTATTTAAACAAATATTAACATTGAATAATTATTATGCAATATTAAACTTAAAAAATAAAACACAAGAAGTGCAATTTTTTATATATTTCTCATTTGTTCCGGTCTCTTACACTTTCTCTGCAGTTCTTGTTCGTCTTAGACAATTTTGTTTTATACGAAAACTAAGAAAAGGAAAAAAACTGTTTGGATGGTTAAATGAAAGTTTCAAGTACACGTGTGCCTGAAGAAGACAGAACAGCAGCTACAACATGAGAAAAAAAGAACCAAGGGATACTTGTGTGTTCTAAGGATCTCTAAAGTTACCAAACAAACATTTTAGGATTTTATTTTATTTTTTACTTGGCATTTCCCTAGTCGACTTCTTATTTAATTAAATTTCTATAGACTGTTGGCATAAAGTTTCATCGTCATTAGCTAAATATTTTTTACTACTACTACTCATGTTGTCGTGTTGTGTGTTAGACAAACAATATGGAAGACTTCAAGGAGGCGAATGTAAACAAGGACGATAACATATTTAAGCTACAACAACAGTTCAAGTAGTTGTAGGTGTTTATCTGAGGCCTGCATTCTCCAAATGATGACGATGGGAAAATTATATTTTAGTACATATTTAAATATAATTTTACAATGTCACGCACATGTTTAACTTCTTAAAAGCACTTAAATTAAATGGAGGCATATGAAGAAAAAATGGTAGCCAACAAAAAAATTTAAATAGCAAAATATTAAAACATTAAACAGTTTCAAAGACCAAATATACAAAGAAAAGGGGTCGATTAGAAAAAGAAAACCAAAAAGTAAAGAAACTCAAACAGGCCACTTCACAAAAGGTGTTGAAGAGCTTGATGCACAAAACTGCATATACTTGACATTGACTTTGTTAATAATTTTCTCAGAAGCGAAAGAAGAACGATTGCTTAAGTACCAGCAAGTGGTTTTGACATTGCCTCATGTTTTCTCAACATTTATTCAGAGTGTTCCTTGAAAGCAACAAATTAATAGATGCTTGATGGCTAAACACATAAATGGCTAAGACATGTAATGGAATTTTTATAAAAAAATTAAAATTGAAAGCCAATATCAGCTGTATTCGAATGAATGCTGAGCTTTTCACATGTTTACATGTTCATATATACTTAAGTATAAAATCAATTCAAAAACAAAAATTTACTTGAGTAGAACAAAAAATCGGAAAAATTGGAATGAAGAATTAAGTTTAATGTGAACTTGAGTGATTTAATTCTCGTATTCAATTTTTACGAAAAAGTTGTATATATAAGAATTGAAATCATATTCAACAGAGCCACCCTCGAAAGTGGTGATAAGCAAAATACACGTGAGCACTAACGATGGAAGTGTAGCGGCTTCCGAAAGTGGTGCTGTGTACGTTAAAAAAGTTAAGTTGATCTGAATTTTTCCCTTGTTCCTTGGAATATTAAACTAAATTTCATTTTCTTTAAAGGAATTCAATTCAATAGTAAATATTTTGTCTAAGAGTGGACTTACAAACAAATTTGTAAATATAGACAAAAATATCTCAACAATTTCATTAAGAAAACGTGTGTTTTTCAGTGAACGAATTGATTAAATCTATGAAACAATTTGTTGACAAAAATATTTACAAATTGTAAACAAAACTATTTACTAAATCAAACAAAAAGATTTACTGGATTTTCTGAAAAATATCAAACAATATTTTTGTCTGAATCTATAAAACAATTAGTCTAAAAATACTAACAAATATTAAAAAAAAAGTAGTTTACTTAATCAAACATAAATATTTACTGGATTTTTTGTAATATATCAAAAAAAAAAAAATATATGAAATTGTAGTTTGTTAAATGTGCTCAAATCTGAATGTTTATCTAAAAACTAAAAAAATTAATGGAATTAACGCAACGACATTAGCGAATTGATTCACTCAAAAATCTTCAGTAAACAAGCTTGGTACAATCGCATTCCTTTTTCTATCATTGTTGTTGTTGTTATTTGTACATGTGTCTTCATCGCGGTTATTTTTTACGACACTGTTTTTCTTGTTGTTTTTGGTGTTTACGTCCTACATAAAAGTCAAACAGGAAATTCATTGATTCAGTAAAGAACATTTACTGAAAATGAAATTTTATTTTTAGATAAACTTTTGTTTGAAATTTTTTTCTGTAAATTATGCCCAATTCTTTCTGAATATAACGTTACGAACCTTAGCCTAATAATCAATTTGGACTCGCAAGCAAATACGTTCGAAATAATCATATTAATAGTAAATGCTGAGCATCTTTGTATTAGATCGGCAGTAGTCCTTCAAGACCATAACCATTCGGTGTCACTTGTGCTACCCGAGAGCTGCACCGTATCTCCGGAAGAGAAATTATTGCAGATTTTTTTAGAGAAGAGGAAACTCATTACATATTAATGTGGATATTCTGATAGAAATCAAAGCCCTTGATTTGATGGTGGTGAAATCGAAGGATATAAAGCGAAACGTTTCGTTCGGATTGTTTTGATTTTATAGTTGTCATTCCGAAAAGTTTATTTTATGGTGGCTTATTTTCCGTTTATTTTGTATTTCGTTTTTACAATGATAAAAGTTTTTATTAACATGAAAAGCTTATGGCAAAATATTCATTTGCCACAGAATTTCCGTAAGTTGCATCTTCAGAAAAAGAAAAACGAAAATTTTCTTTGCAATCAAACCACTTTAAAATTTCAAAGTGGAATTGATAGTTTTTTTACTAACTTCATGCAGTAAATACTAAAAAAACGTGCATACTTTTAGGAGCGAGAAATAAATGAGTGATTCCACGTAAAACGACCCTATGCAAGGAAAAAATAATTTTCTTATTTTTAAAAAAAAATCTCGCAATCGATGTTTTTTAGACCATGAAAATTATAGAAAAAATAAATAATACATTATATAATATTTTTTTTCCAATTTGAGGCACTTTTAAATGATTATCCACGACACATTTTGCTCTCCTTCTTTGTATGTTTAATATTTATTTCACATTTGCTTTTCTTCCCTTTCTCATTATTAATAAAACTCTTATGTCTGAAAAGAATATACTTATTTTCGCTTTTTATTGAATTTAAAAAAATACTCAGCTAGAGTATTCTGCTGTCTATAATAGAACGGATAGCAAATAATTTAATCTGTTATTTTCTTATGATTTATTTTTATATTATTTATATTAATGAAGTCAATAAAAAGTTTTATATTTTCGAATTTTTTAAATTTTCGTACTAGGTCACAATCGTCAGTCACACCCGTCACACTTTAAAAATAGTTTTAACCAAGAAAACAGATTTTTTGTCAAACAGTAAAAACGTAATACAGCTAAAAACACTTTGAACAGATAACTATACCAAAATTATTGTGCACGTTATAGTAAACATTTTACAGAATTTATGCTGAAAGTCATAATTCTTTAAAACTAAGATTTGTAAGGTCAAACCCGTCGCAGCTTTCTGACGATCATTCTGAGCAGAAATCGTATTCTTTCAGTGTCTACAACTTTAAGCTTAATGGCCTTGCGAGTTGCAAGGTTTTTTTAAGTAAAAAATTCTATATTCTTTATTTACAACAAAAAATATGTGTTTCTATTTTATACCCGTAAATTTTAGTGTCTCATATTTTTTTGAATAATATTAGTAATTTGAAACGATTTTCCGTCATCCCACGTCAAATGTCTTTGATTAACAGACTGGTTTCGGCTATATGCCATTTTCAGTGTTCTATTGAATACTAAATACCAAATTTTATACTAAAAATATTAGTAATACTTGAAAGGTTTCGGTTTCTCCTTTTCAAATATATATTGAACAAAACAGACTTTCTTCCTGTTGCAAAACTTTTCAAAAGTATAGTTGAAGTCTTCTGATGATTTGGTAAAGCACCAACAAATAAATATATATTTATTATTATTTTTTTTTTGTAAAACTGAAATTTTTTTGTTCTTAAAAATTCATAAAAAATTAAAATAGCAAAAAGTTAAAATTTTCATTACTGGATCATGAAGCTACGTATATGTCCAATGAATTATGGTATATTCCATCAAAATCGATAAACTAACGACGATTTTATTCATAATAAAATGAAGTCTCCTGATTTTTACAAAAAATTACGAATATTTAGCCTGTACAACAAAATCAATTTTTTTTTTCAAAATTACAAGCATCCTACGACTGGTTCTGGTAGAGGGAATCAAAAAGTATAAACCTGTATCGGCATTTTGAAAGTTTAGATTTGGATTTTTTTATGGGGAGTTAGTCAAATAATGATTTCTGGCTTTCAAGTTGGGTCTGGAACTTGGCCGTCTTTGAAGACCAATAGCAGAATTTTATGGCAAACATTTTTGTAAACATATCAGCCCGCTATAACGCCACTAAAAGGGAGCGTTTGGCCGCTTCCTTAAGAAACGGGGAGAAAGACCCATACAGTGAAGATTTCGAGGGTTAAAATGCTTTGCTAAAATATTACTCAAACATCATATATCTCAAACATATATGATAAAATAAAAGTCAAACGAATTGAGAACTTTCTCATTAAAACAAATCTTTTAGGTGTTTCGAACTCAGAATAAATTTTGTGATTATTTCCTTACTATCTATATAATTGTTTGGCGGACCATATTTTGTGCTGCAGTTGATACTCACAATCTATTTGATCACCTCACTAGTCTCTGTAATTAAACAAGCAATAAATAAAAATTAATTAATTTATCCTCTTCCATATCGATAAATCATTTAATACAATACTCATTTAACTAGGTAAAATCCTCAAAATATTTACACATATACAAAGGCTTTTAAATATTCATTAAATTAAAGTATACCTTTAGGCGCATGCCGCCACATACTTAAATAAAAGCTTGTGTTCAACAGCATGGCAGCAATAAAATCAAATTCACAATCTCGCAAACAATTGCAATTAGATTCCTTTAAAGTATAACGCATAAATGTAAATGATTGTATGTGTATGTAATTTTTACAAAATTAATTTCCGAAAAAGCCAACCAAACTCGTAATCGTAACATTTTACAAAACATAACATATTATATAGACTCATAAAAGTATACTATATAATTTCATACTAAATGTTTACTACGTTTTACCTTTTATTTCTCCTTTTCTTTCTGCATTCTTCACTTCCTTTTATTTGGCAAATCATTTCAGCTAACATTGTTGATTTTTCCCTTAAAACATTTGCAAATCACCAACAAATTGTTTTTTTTTTGCGTGTGTGTGTGTTGTTTTAAGTTGTGTGCGTGGTGTCTAATGAGGAAAGGGGTTCGGATGTTGGTGTACTTAGTGTTTTTTATTTTAAAGCATTTTGCTTTCAATTTAAATTAACAAACATTATTTTTTCACACAATGTGTTGAAGTGATGCCTAAGAGTTTTTTTTATTAAAAATCTACGAATGCTTTTATTAAATTTTTTGTGCAAAATATTGGGAATTGGACGATATTTTTTAATCTTTAAGTGAACCAAATTATGTCATCCAAACCTAACAAAGATAAATATGTAGTTATTATTAATCGCAAGGAGACCAAAAATTAAAATTCTTACTTCACCGAGCTATGTTACGAAGACCATGCTCATTTTATTAGCAAAATTCATTAGAATAGTCTACCAAACAAGTTATTCAAAATATTTATAAGGGTTTTCCAACTTCTAGAAAATTTATCTAAAATAATATAGTAATAAGCGGAACTTACTAATGAATTGTAAAATTTAGGTTTCGATTTATACTCGTATAGCTTGCAAAACTTAGGGAGCATCTATAATTTGAAACTTTGTTTCAATTTCAATTTCTTTTGGCAATTTCGTGATTTTATTCAATCTGTTTGCAGTGTTTAAAAGTGTGCGTATCGTGCTGTGTCACTTTACGCTTGATTTGATGCACACTAGTGGTTTTTACTTATTTTCCTTTTTTTTAACACAAAAACCCATCCATATACAATTTGTAACATTTTAGCTGATAATGACATTTCTACTCATACACACTCACTTATACTTATAGTCGTTCAAGTACTCACTTCACTTTGACAGTTTGCTGAAAAATACTGTTATTTATTCATTTCGAATGTTTCTAAAGTGAATTGCAAAATGCATTTTTTTTTGTCGTTGCTATTGAGGAGGTCTCTTCTTTTTTTTTTCATCGAAAGCCAAAGGCGATACATCATTTCGCTATTGAATTTATTGTGCGATTTTATACAGCGTTATTTATTAAGAGTCAGAGTGTTCAAGTAATTTATTCAATGTTTAAGCTTAAACATAAAATATGTTTTTAATTGATAAAAATCAGAATAGGAAAATAAACAAAACGAAACGTTTGCTTTCGGTTTGTTTTGTTTTTTATTCGATGAGTATAACAAAAACAAAACAAAAAACCATGAGACCGATTGCACTACTTAGTTTTGTATTGTTTTTGCTTGCGAGCACTAAGTGTACATTAACTTAAACGTACTCAGATAGAAAAGAAAACAACGAGAACAAAATTGGAATGTTTTGAAATAATACACAGAAAAAATTGTGTTGGATTTTATTATAACAACTCTGAAAATAGCGTTACGTAATATGTAAATAGCCCCTAAAATGAAATTGTCAAATTCAATCGCAAAGAGAATTATGTCACGTGTAGACTTAAAGTTAGTGCTATCTCAATGTTATAAGAATTTTTATGTTATAAGAATTTTATAAAAACAATCTTATGAGATGAACTATCAAAAAACCCATGTACATGACAATAAAATAGTGTGCATGTGTGAGTGTTTATTAAACTTAGGGTTTTTTTATTCCCGGACTTTTTTGTTTCCTGGGAGAGCGGGAAATAAAAAAGAAATTCCCGGGATCCCGAGAATTCCCGGGAATAGAAGAACGTACTAAAATAATTAACAAACATTTTAATTTCCGGAATCATTCTTTATATTAAACTGAGCTTTATTTTATATTTTTATCGACATTTTAAGGAAACTTCGTATTTAAAGCCGATTTTTAGACCGATCCAAAAGAGAGCATAGAAATAATTAGTATGTATAATTACTGATGGACTGAATTCAAAGTACTTTTATTTCTGATCATTCATCAGTGATCCAAAGAGTGTGTAAAATAAATGTTGCTGACAAAGAGCAGTCTTAGAACAGTAAACTCAGTCCTTTACTTTCTGGTAGGCAATTAAAATTCTCCGCCCTTAGTCAATGTATTTATTGTTGCACGTCACAATCCGTTTCTTACTTAACTAACTCAATTTCAGTTGTTGAACAAAAACTTTCGCCCTGAACAGAAGAGGACGTTGTGCTAACTATCAATATTTTGGTCCTTTTTAAATAGCAGAAGTAATGGCCCTTATCGTGTTTGGCGATTTTCGTTTACGACATTTTTGTAATAAATTAAAGAAAAATGTAGCGATTTGTCTTTATTCTATTACAAAAATATCGTAGTCGAAGGCGAAAATCGCCAAACACGATAAAGGGAAATATCTATTTCCTTATTTTCTTCGTCATTAAATGCATCAAAAAGACGTGTCTAAAATTTTTCTGCATATCTAACTACCGTGAATTTTGGTGCACATTGAAAAACATTATAGTTGCTTTTGCTAAAAAAAAAGTTAATTCTTTTAATTAATTAATTAAAGAGACAACTTTTTTTCTTTTATACACTTTGAGCCGTCATTGGTTTCTTTCCCCTGACATAGATATTATTTCATTACCCTACGTCTATACCTGATATATTTTTATCATGACAAAAGTCAAACTTTATATTGAAAAATAATTTGTTTTATATTAGCTGTTTTTCCTATATAGAATTTGACATTTGTCATGATATAAATATATCAGGTATAGACGTAGGGTGATGAACGATAATAATTTAAATTAAAATTAATACTTTTCTATGTATATACATAGATTTTTAATCCCGGGAATTCCCGGATAAATTTCACTGGAAAGTGGGAAACGAAAATAAGCGATTTTCCGGGGACTAAATAAAAAGCGATGTTTTTGATAAAAATTTCTATGTTAAATAAATGAATAAATCTTTAAGAAGTTTATTATCTGACATATTGTCATTTAAATGAATATATGTTGCTATTGAGGTTTTTAAATTAAAATTTGTGTAAAAAATTAAAAATTAAATAGCTAATTATTCAAGAGTAGTGCATTTTTATTCCGCCGACATCTTCTTTCATGTTATCTCAAAGTTAATGTCTCGTGAAGACGCTGTGTTAAAGCAAGCAGATAAGTGAAAAGCCAATTGTTGTGTTTGCAACCTTTGTCAATGCAAAAGTATTTGTTTTGGTTTTACTCATGTACAAAACGATTAAAAAGATTTTAAAAGTTTTTGTCTTCGCAGAAAAAGTTTGCGAAAAGTTTTGTTTGTTTTCACACTCTGAGAGTAAAAAAAAACTTACTTGCCCAAAACTCTTAAAAAAAAGTCTCTTTGTAAAACTTTACGTGGAGAATTTTCTGAAATATTTTAACCCTCTTATTCTTTGTGGTATGGGTATTTTTCCTCCTTTCTTAAAAAATTGCAAAAAACTTCCCTTCAGCGGCCATATAGCGGGATGCAATGTTCTACAAAAATGTTCCTCATGGAGTTTTGCACACAACTACTGAATACATCTAATACCATAAACGTAACGCTTACAAGATTTTCTATGTCTAGTGCTAATTTAAATAAGTACGAAATTAACTCATAAAATGTTTTCAAATTTTGAATGATTTCTGGCGTTAAAGTAGAGTATGGAGATTCGCTGTATTTGAAGACCTAGATAAAAAACTTCAATTCACATATTTTTGTAGAAAATTTCAGTTCGCTATATCGCCCATGAAGGGGAGTTTTTTTGCCCTTTTTTAAGAAAATGGCAAAAAGACTCATACAAAGAAAATTTTCTTTTTACAAAAATATTCCTCGTGATGTTTTACATAAAAGTGATGAGCGCATCTTATACCTTAAACGCAAGTCGGATATATTTTGTTGGTTCCCTCTACCAGAATCAGTAGTTTCAATCATGAAATTTTTTTCTTCCATTTTTTACTTTTTTGTGTTGTACAGTGTAATTTTTGTAGAAGCTTTCAAAATGATGGGGAGAAAAAGAACATAAAGCACATGGTTCTCGTTGCTTCCTTCTCTGAGCAAAAAGGCGGTTTCTATGGGTAGTCCGCTTCCTTAAAATTTAGCAGAATTATCGGACTAATTTTATGACGATAAACTTGTTTATTCAGTTTTTGGCATGGCTTAGCGTCGAACCAGACGAGGAGATGTAGAGAGAGCCCTTATCTTTCTGCATATCTCCTTTAGAGATAACATAAATAGAGAAACTAGGACCTACGTATGCCGGGTTATCATTTGAATAACTGGTAACGTTTGTAACCTAACCGTTGCTTAATAACTACATATATAATTTAAAATTTTCCTCTTGAAACTTATTTCCTTTTGGAGTTAATTCTTTTCAAGTGCCTGGAAAGTGTAGCCATGACTTCCTGTGAACTCTTTTTCCTTTAAACGGTCTTTATTAAAAACCACATACTGCCATTTTTACACTGACATAGATTCTTACGCATACAAAAAACACCTAGAGTAAAATTCGCAGACAAAAAACAATTTGCACATGATAATGTGTGTGACATGTGTCGGGTTAACAAAGCACACTAACACAACAAACAAGCGGGAAAAAAATAAAAGCTTTTAAGGACTCTAGACTGGAAGCGCTCATATGATGATGATGATGCTTCAGTATTTCCTTTATAGTTGGGAACTTATTTTGGCAAAAAAGGAAATGCTTTTTTTTTCTTTTTTTAGAGCGAACTAAAATATAATTGACTTTCTCGTCCTACAAATATTTAGGCAAAGTATGGTCTAGATAGATTTTCAACACCTTTTGTTTACTGTTTTTCTTTTCTTTTTTTTTTTGTGTAACAAAAGAAAAAGAATAAAACCATTTCCTTTTGCTCACTCATAAAAGGGTTTTCAAAGTAATAATATGCTAGAAAATAACAATTGCAAAATTCACTTCGAGCCATGATGCTGCAAGAAAAGGTCTGAATGTAATAAGCAAAAGGAGGAAAACAAATGACAAACATGTCATCCTATTAGTTGTCAATATCATCTTTTCCATCTTTATCATTTAGTTGCTAGCTACTCTTATAAAAACTTATAAAAACTAATGGCTTTTAAATGTAGTTTTTTTGGCTTCAAGGTTGTTGGGGTGCAGAAAATCTGAACGTGTTGTTTTTCTGGTGAAATAACTGAAAGTAAAATAATTCCAATATTCATTGTCTAGTGTGATTTGTAAAAGTAGTATTGTATGTATAAGGTATTGTATGAAATATTTGCTGTGGGTGTTTATTATTCTTGTAAACATTTGTAAATAATCTGTTTTAATAGAAAAGAAGAATAGCCTTAAGCCATAATTTGTTTAACAAATTCAAAATTGATTTGATTAATACGATAAGCAGATACATGTTTAGCAAAAGGAAATGTTAATTAAGCTTTAAAGCTTTAAGCAAAAGAAAACGTTTAACGTCGTTTTCAGAACTCATATGTAAAGGGTAAAAACGATCAATTTTCACTTTTTTTTTGATGTGGACAACATCTGAGCATCGAATGAGACCGATCCCATGCCCCAAAAGTGGTCCCTCCCAGAGATATGCGCGTTTTATGAAATTGAAGTCGACGATTCTACGCGATAAAGTAAATCTACTTCTACGAATTCGTCCACCATTTCATCCTAAAACAGTCAGTAAGAATGTTATTAGTTTTAATTATTTTCGCGAATAACATAATAAGGTTATGTGAAAAAATTTTCGTGCTAACAGAGTGATATTCACGTCTTAAAAGAATTATAAATGAGTATTTATTATAATTCACAATTAATAAGTTCAGAAAATAACCCTGGATTCGAAAAAAACGCGAGCAAAATTGATATCAAACTCATGGAAACAGCGCGCTAGGTAGAAAACAGTAAAAACCAACTACACAAAACAAGAGGTAGAGACGACCTACGCGCGTTTTCAAGGTTGACCAACACGTTCCTGACGCCATGAGATGTGTCGCTTTCAAATGAGACCAATACCAACACGCTCAGTGATGGTACACCAAAGATACATGTATTTAAATCTTTAAAATGGCTCTCCTGAACAAAACCGGTTTTACCCTTAGGTCCCTTTCTATTTGGCGCGTAACATATGTAGAACATCATGCGGAAAATTTTTTCTCTTTCTTCGAAATGGGTCAGAAACTCCACTTCAGCTGCGATATAGCAGGCTAAAATTTTCTACAAAAATATTCGCCATACCATTCACTATACACTCTAAAACATTACTTCAAATTTACGATCATATATTGTCTAAATTTGTGTTGAAAATTTCTCCTTGTCTAAAATTACATCGATTTTGTAGTTGTTTTATTAAAGAAAAAACCTTTCAAATTAAACATATTTAGTCCAAGTGGAAAAAATGTAACATAAAGTATAATACGGCTGTGGCTGAATGGTAGATACGTCAGACTATCAGTCAGGAGGTCGCGGTTCAAACCTGCAAGCAGCCAATCGCTTTTTTTAATAAAAACATTTTGTTGAAAAATAATGCGTGTGTGATTGTAGGTCGATTATAATCTGTAAAGTGTTGGCTACTATTATCGACCTAATTTTCAACAAAAGTGTTTTAGAGTGTAGGTCTTCTAATCCAACCAAGCTCCAGAACCAACTTGGACGTCGGAAATCGTTCCAAACTTATCGTTTAAAACAAATTTATTTAGGGGTTAATTTTGTACTTATTCACAACAAGTACTCAGCTTTTTATGTAAAACACCACAATAAACATTTTTGTATATGTATGGTTTTTTTTGCCATATCTTAAAAAAGGGGAAAAAGCTTCCCTTAAGCGGTAATATAGCAGGTTGAAATGCTCTACAAAAATATTCTGCATAAAATTCTACTGTCGATCTTAAAAGACACCGAAGCTCCAGACTCAACTTGAACTGGGTCTAAGGGCTAATTTTATAATTATTCACAATTAGTACTCGGCACAAGAATTCTTGTAAGGCTTACGTTTAAGAAATAAAATGTATTCAGCTTTTTTAACTAAAACATAACGTGGAACATTTATGTACAACATTTCAGCCCGCTATATTTCAGCTGAAGTACAGTTTTTTTGCCCTTTATTTAAGAAAGAGACGAAAGACCCATGGCACGCAGAGTTAGAGGGTAAAAATATCAAAACGGAATCTTATTGATTCTACTTGAAGGCTTGCGTGCTGTAAGCACCCACGCATATAGGGTAAAATGTTCAACAAAAATGGTCGTCGTGCTGTTGTACAGTGCTGAACACATCTTATACTATAAACATAAGGCTTACAAGATTTCCTATGCCAACTCAGTATAACTATATGCAAGAGGTCAGTATAATTATATGTTAATCGGTTAACCGATTAACGATTAACCGAATGAATACCCTAGTGAATACCTAAGGAGGTTATGTTAAAGTACATCGAAGAATATACATCTCAATTTTATTGAATTCAACATAAAGTATGTACTCTGAAAAAAATATTGAATTCGTATAAAAATATATTGAGCGTTACGTAAAAAAATTTTTTTTAAATATAATTTATGTATACATTTTAGGACGTTAAAAAAGTTGACATCAGCTGAAGCGTAGAAACGATGTAATGAACATTTTATGCTTACAAATTTCTGGTTTTCTTTGAAAAAAATTTGCTTCTTTCTTACTGTGGGTATTTTGCTACAAAAAAAAAATTTATATAAAATTTTATTAAAATAAATCTTATTCGAAAAAAGAGTTAGCTTACTTTTTGTTAACGTATAAATCTTTGTAAATAATTATTTTAAAACATAAAAATTTTTTACTTTTCCTTGTGAACACAAATTAAAATTGAAAAAGTGTTCATAACTTTTAATTTCGTCCTGCGATTATTATAATATTTTAGGTTTAAGGAGTAGATGTATAATGCATTCAAACCCTATACAAATTTTTTTGTGGTGAATTTTTTCGCAAAAATCATTTCCAGAACACCCACGAAGGCGAATGTAACATTCAATACACAAAAATGTTAAAAAATCTAAAAATATAATTTTATTTCAGGAACCATTGAATGATGCGAAAACTATAATAAAACTCCTATCTTCTCATATATATATATATATATATATATATATATATATATATATATATATATATATATATATATATATATATATATATATATATATATATATATATATATATATAT
Organism: Panzeria rudis; assembly: GCA_956483635.1. NCBI lineage: Eukaryota > Metazoa > Arthropoda > Insecta > Diptera > Tachinidae > Panzeria > Panzeria rudis. The sequence continues at coordinate 181,433,877 of OY101448.1, forward strand.
ATATATATATATATATATATATATATATATATATATATATATATATATATATATATATATATATATATATATATATATATATATATATATATATATATATATATATATATATATATATATATATATATATATATATATATATATATATATATATATATATATATATATATATATATATATATATATATATATATATATATATATATATATATATATATATATATATATATATATATATATATATATATATATATATATATATATATATATATATATATATATATATATATATATATATATATATATATATATATATATATATATATATATATTAGTTACATTGGTAAACTAAAAAATAAAAAAATAAATTAAGTAAAGTGCGACTTTAGCCCTCACGAATACACATACATACTTACATACATATATCCCTTTTCTTTTTTCCCATTTTTTTTATTTTGGCAATTTTTCGTTTTGTTTTTTCGTTTGATTTAATTTTTTTTAATATTTAAGTTTTTTTTTTGTTGATTTAGCGATTTTTTTTGTTTTGGCGATTTTTTTTATTTTGGTGATTTTTTTTATTTTGGTGATTTTTTAGTTTACGCGATTTTTCGTTTTACCGTACTTTTTGTTTTAACGTTTCTACGCTTTTGACGATATTTTTATTTTCGGCGATTTATTTTAGTTTTTTTTAGTTTTTGCGATTTTTTTTAATGCTTTACGCTTTTTGGCGATATTTTTAGTTTTAGCAATTTATTTTAGTTTTAGCGCTTTTTTCAGTTATAGTGCATTTACACCAGAGCGAACTCTAGTACTTACGAGATTTTGCGCAAAATCTAGTGGCTTTTTACTAGATTTCCCATACGAAATGAAATCTACTACGCCACTAGATTTTGACAAAATCTGCTCAAATCTAGTAGTACTTAGTTATACAACCGTTGTTTTGCTCATATAGTACTAAAAAATACTACGCTGTTCCAGAATATATACTTTATAAGGTGTGCGCAGTAGTTGTTTTTCATTTGACGGATCTTTTTTTCTATGCATTTGACATTTCAAAATAAAATAGGTCAAGCAACTATCTCTGGTATGGAAACGAAATCTTGATAAAGGTCAAAAAAGCCTTGTGTAAACGGTATAGATTTCGACATAGATTTCAATTGAAATCTACCAGATTTCGCTCTGGTGTATATGTAGTATTATGGCGCTTTTTTCGGTTTTTGGTAATTATTTTAGTTTTAGCGTTTTTTGGTGGTGACACTTTTTTCGTTTAGACAATTTTTTCGGTTCTTTGCGATTTTTTTTTTAGTTTTGGGGGGTTTTTTTACGCTTTTTTCTGTTTTGGTGATTTTTTCCAGTTTTGGCGGTTTGTATAGTTTTTTTACGATATTTTTAGTTTCTTTAGATTTTTTTAGGTTTCAGTGCTTTTTTTCGTTTTGACAATTTTTTTTAGTTTTTGGCGTTTGTTTAGTTTCTTGGTCTGTATATTACATTAGTATTTCAAAATTTTTCGTTGCTCGCTTTAGAACACCTTTTAATTTTTAACTGTCATATATTTGTTGGTGTAGCGGCTAAAGCTTTACATATTCTGTGAAAATTTCAGGTCCGTAGCTCTTACGGCTCCCGAGAAAACACCCTGTGACAGACAGACAAACGGACAGCGTAGCGAAAAATATAGCGTTCCTTTAAACTTTTGGTGTACGGAACCCTAAAAATAATACAATATGTACGTTTGGAATGAGAGTGATCCCTATATTGCTTCTATTGGCAAACAGACTGAAATAAATGCATATCTTTTATTATTTCTGTTACTCATCATCAAAAACAAATACTAAATAATGTTTTATTAAATTCAATTTGCTCCTGAAAAAGCCAGTCGGAATAGCTTAGGACAATACAGAAGGCGGCCGTGGGTAGATAAATATTTTGCATTGAATTTCTAATTGATGTGCTTTGTTCATAAATTTTATACTAATTGAAGAAATCAAAGAGATTTTTGTTATCCATTTAAACATAAATTGATTGCATTGAAATGAGAATTTTAATTTGAATATGCATACGAGTATTTTTGTTCTTTAGATAGAATATTTGATAATTGTATTATGAAAATGTCAAAAACATTTAGATTTTGTATAATAAATTGTTGTAAATGTAATTAAATTGTAGATGTTATTGGAAATATTAAAAAGTATTTTTATCATATTCTAAATTACACTGTGCGGCAAAAAAAATTACAAAGATAATTGCTATATTTCCTGATATATCCCCTGAGGAAAAATATATTTTTTGTGAAATATTTAAATATTAGCTCTACAAATGTGTTTGTATAATATATAGTGAGATTTTACATCAGATATATTTTTAATAAGAACTAGGATGATAAAAACTTATTTTTGGGATATATTAGCACTAATTGTGAGTAAGTTCGAACTTAAGCCTAAAACTCATTTTAAGTTTTGAATGATTTCTGGAGTTGAAGTTAAGTCTGGAGCTTGGATGTCTTTGAAGACTTGTAGTAGAATTTTATGGCAAATATTTTTGTAGAACATTTCAGCCCTCTATATTGTCGCTGAAATAGAGTTATTTGCCCTCTTTTTAAAACAGGGACAAACAGACCCATACAACGAGTAGTTAGAGGGTTAAGCTTTTCTACAAAAATGTTCCTCGTGGTGTTTTGCAAAAAAAAGTGCTGAACGCATATTATACCTTAAACGTAAGAGTTACAAGATTTCCTATGCCGAGCACTATTGCAAATGAGTACGAAATTAACCCTTAAACACATTTAAAGTTTTGAACGATTACTGGTGTTCAAGTTGAGTCTGAAGCTTGGGTGTATTTGAAGACCTAAAGTAAAATTTTATGGCGAATATTTTTGTAGAATATTTCAGCGTGCTGAATCGTCGATGAAAGGCAGTGTTTTGGCTTTTTTTTTCGATAAAGAGACAAAAAGTCTGATACAACGAGGAATTAGAGGGTTAAAATGTTTTACAAAAATGTTCCCTGTGGTGTTTTACATAAAAGTGCAGAACACGTATTATACCTTAAACGTAAGACTGACAAGATTTCTTATGACGACTCTCTATAACTATGGACAAAAAGGGTGGAACTTTGACTCCCCCTAAAATGAATGCCAGATGTAAACTTTGAAAACGACGATATACGTATACATTTTTTTCTAGAATCAGTCGTTAGAACCATGTATTTTTTTTTTATTATTATACAGTCTAATTTTTAGGGTCATAAAATGCTAAATTTTCTATGGTTTCATTGCATTTGAAAATGGTCTGCTTTTAAAAAGTACTCGATTTAAAACACACAGTGAACAAAAATTTATAAAGGTTATGGTCTATAATATTAAATTATTTTGTAGAAAAATCAACTGGCACTCAGCCAGTAACAGTAACTCCCTTTATTACTGAATGCTTTGATAACTGACATATTTTTGTTTTCATATACATAATCAACTTTGTCTGCATTTTTCCACTGAATTTTTCTAACTATTTGTAAATTATATAAATTTCTTTTTTCTTGCAACTCAGTAAAATTACATGTATTTTTTCTCCTTTTTTGCACTGTAAACTATTGGTTTGAAATAGCAAAGTAAATTACATATTTATAAGCCTTGTTAAAGGTATTTGAAGATTTTCTGCCTGGTTAGAAAAGGAATTTCATTCATTTCATAACTGCAACAGGAAAACTAAACGAAATTAAATTTGTAAATATGAGCAGAAAAATGAAACAGCATATATTCATATTACCTAGAAAGTCATACATTTAGATTGTATTATAGTTTATATCACAGGGTCCCATACAGCATACATGACCACCATACATACAATCATGCATAACTTTAGTTATGAGCCTTTTTGGTTATATGAATAGTGAAGTTACAATTTCTATAAGTTGTAGTTGTAACTGTTATTTTCGACCATAAAGTATGAAATACTCATATAAAATGTTTATGTTATGGCTGGTATATGTAATGAATACATTTATGTTGTGAAGCAAAACACCAAAACACAACCATAAAGTCCTTAAACAAACCCATTTGTATTTCACAAATATAAATTCTTGATGTATTTGATTATGATTATTATACATACTTGTGCATATAAGTTCAAATGATTGTTTGGTAACTGCTGCTGCTTGAATCCCCTGTCCAAAAAATATATATCCTTTCTTCTCCATGAGCAAGCAAATGCAGCAGCAGTAACATGTTTATATATTTATTAATATTTGTAAATTGTATTTACTACAGGAGTTTCGGCTTCATCTTTTTTTATCCTTTATGTTTTTAAGGGGTAGAAAAACTTTGACATGAGTGTTTGTCTGAGTGTTGCTTTGAGTAAAGTTCCAGGTTTACTATTTGGTCAGCTTTTTAATGCAGCAATGCTAAGGAAATGGCTATAAAATATAATGTAATTACATAAACTTTATTGGATGGTTGCTGTTTCGAATCAATATCTATTTTTATTTGGTTAAATAATACCAATAACACTGTACAACACAAACAAATTACATAGTTCTAACGAATTATTCTATCACAGGGCACCAACAATATATAAACATATATCAGCGTTTGAAAATTTATATCTAGGATTCATTTTAGAGGAGTTAAAGCTCCCCTCATTTCAACATAGTTATAGTGACTAGGTATGGGAAATCTTGTCAGCCTTACGTGTAATATGGAAGGTGTGCTAAGCACTTTTATGTATAACAACATGGGAAACATTTTTGTAGAACATTTTAACCCTCTAACTCTTCGTTGTATGGGTCTTGTTGTCTCGTCCTCAAAAAGGCGCTAAAACTCTCCTTCTGAGGCAATACAATGGGCTGAAATGCTTTATAAATATATATGCCATAATATTCTACTATAAGTCCTCAAAGACGTCCCAGCTCAAAATGTGTTTAAGGGCGACCAATTTTGTACTTCTTCAAAATTAATAATCGCCATAGAAAACCTTGTCAGCCTTACTTTTAAGGAATAAGCATTTTTTAGCACTTTTATGTAAAACACCACGGTAAACGTTTTTGTAGAACATTTTAAACCTCTAACTCTCCGTTGTATGGTCGCTTTGTACCTTTTCTTAAAAATATGTGTCATAAAATTGTACTATAAGTCCTAAAATACACTCAGCTCCAGACTTAACATGAACGCCAAAAATTAATTGAAACCCAAGATATATATATATATATATATATATATATATATATATATATATATATATATATATATATATATATATATATATATATATATATATATATATATATATATATATATATATATATATATATATATATATATATATATATATATATATATATATATATATATATATATATATATATTTGTGTTCTCTACGACAATCAGTCGTTAGAACCTTGTTATTAAAAAAATGTATGTACGACTCGCCGCGAGGTGGCGACAAAATCTGTTGTTTGGGCTTACTAAAGTAAGTAGGATTTTCGCCAGGGTGTTGTTGCTGCCGTCGTTGGCAGTGTAGGTAAAAGAGCTCTGATGAGAAGACTGTGGTGGTCTCGAAACATCTGATGTCAGTTCAATCTTCCGTACATCCAAATATTTTCTTTGACTGTTCAATATTTACATGCTTTAGAATTTTATTCTTAAATAAAAAATAATTTAATTGAAAGATTAAATTTAACTCAGTTGTTAAAACTCTTAAGGCATTTAGCTAAAAACATGAATGTATACTGCTACTTGGGCAAAATAAACATTAAAAAATCCTAGCATTGAAAATATCGATGATATTTCACGCTGGTGAGACAGAAACCAAAAAGCTTAAAATAGTTGAACATGAGAAAGAAAAGACAGTTAGTGAAGTTTCGAACGTTTACAAAGGTTCGTTAATAATTACGACTCGTCGCGAGGTGGCAACAAAATCTGTTGATTGAGCTTACAAAAGTAAGTAGGATTTTTGCTAGGGTGTTGTTGCTGCCATCGTTGCCAGTGTAGGTAAAAGGGCACTGATGAGAAGACTGTAGTGGTCTCGAAACATCTGACGTCAGTTCAACCTTCCGTATATCAAAATTTTTTTTGACTGTTTAATATTTAAATGCTTTAGAATTTCTTTCTTAAGTAAACAATACTTTGATCGAAAGATTAAATTAAAAAAAAGAACTTAAGCCAAACTAATTAAATAGCTTTGGATAAAAAGAATAAAGTTCGACTAAAATTCATAACTCAACTGCTAAAAATGTATTTTGTTATACAGTGTAGTTTTTAGGGTATAAGTGTGTGTATGTTAATTTTTTTTGTAGAGAATGGTTGAACAATTTCTTGTTAATAAAATACTTTTTATTTAAAAAATTACTATTGAAAATTGTTATGACATTTAGGATGAAAATTAAATGGGGTTCTAGGAAATAAAAAAGTTATAAAAATACAGAAATTCTTAGCATAATTTGAATTTATAGAGCAGAGTTTATCTAAGAAGAATTTAAATACAAATATATTACAACAACTTTTTTTTAAATAGATGAAATAAAAACTGTAAAAATTTTTAAATAAAATCCAAACTTTTTGGCATAACTTTATACTTCCTGAATTTCCAATCATCTATCCTTTATCATCCTTATTAATCAATGCTTTTTTAGAGACAAGCTAAACAACAAAAACTAAAAATACCACCTTCAAAACTAATAAACTATGACATCGACATATTGTGTCAATAATTTATTTGACAGATGGTGTGCATAAGTTTAGTTTTCTCCACTGCTCCTGCACAAAAAACCGCACAAAACTTGATTAAATAAAATCAAGATTCAATAAAGGAAAGTAACGATATAACACGGACATAAATAAAGAAAACTAAAGTAATAAGAGAAAATAATAATTGTCACTACCTTCCATTTCAATATAAAAAAATTTAACAAATTGCTTATCCTCAACTATATGGATGAATTGACTGACTGTCTGTCATTGTTCGAACAATAAATTGAATGAAATCATCAGGAAAATCTCACAAGGATCATTGTAAAAGAAAAATAGGTTGCAGACTACATATTAAACGTGCTAAGACCACATCGCTGACTGGTTGTGGCCACAAAATCTTGACAATTTCAAAAAAAAAGTCTCAAACGATAACAAAAAAAACCTTAAATTAAATCAAAACAAATGTCATCACTGGACCAATTGTAAATCTTGCTTAAACATAATTTTATGGATTGAATTACAGCACAAAGTTATTTAGCTTAAAAGCTAAAAGGAACCATAAATTATTTCTTCTTATTATTTAGATGTTAAAATCAAAAGCACGTATTCTATTTTCTAACAAGAAAGTAGAAAAGATTTAATAAAATCTCTATTACTGATACCTTTGTTAAGGTAAAAAGGAATAATAATAACAATGTGATGAAAAGAAAAGCATTGAAGTTAAATGACCAGACGCTATAAAGGACATTTTGCAACAAAGTTTGTTTGAAATAAGTAAAATTAAATTCAATACAGCTACTGTTTGTAAGCAGTAATCTTAAAAGTTAAGGAGAATTATGGAAGTTACTTTTTAAAGTGGTACTTTTGGACTAAGGCTTTCATTACGCCCTGTTTAAGAAGGGGCTTGTTTTAAAAAGATACTTTTTAAAAGTACCCAGTAAAAAAATTTCCTCAAAAAACCAGGTTTTTATTATGAGAGAATAAAAATAGGTCTTACAAATCTGCTGATATCGCTGCTGATTTTTGCATGGCGAGTTCCCGGTTTGAAGTACTACATTTTTGATACAAAAATCGCTTTTTGAAGCTCTGAAAATCATCACCATTTTCAGCACTAAAACTGTAAGTATATAGAACTTTCTCGCTTAAAAACCTGCATTGTGTCAGCAGTGAAAAATCTCTTTTTTTGTATATATATATACGTTCGCTGCTCCGAAATAAGCTCTTATTTTAAAGCGGATTACTATGCGCTTTATTGCCTTAGTGCTTCAAAAGCATGAAATCTTTTTACTGGGTAACTTTCTAAAAAGTTACCTTTCCCAAAACGGTTGTCTTTTGGAAAGTTAAATTTTAAAACATTATTAAAAACAATTCTCTTAACCCAGTCGAATTAGACAAATACACAGAGAAAACAGATTCATTGAGACAACTGAAAGGCTACTAAGTTACGCGTCGAATAGGGCTAATCCGCTTTGATCGGATAACAAATTAATGGGTTCATTCATACCACTGCTTGCTCATTTGATTGGCAAATTAAGAACGTTTTATGCAATAAATTTCATTAAATATTTTTTTGCAAAAATTTAGTTTAGGGAATATCTCTAAAAAATTATCAATCTTTCTTTTTTTCGAAATGTAATTTTTCCAAAAGGTACTTTTATTAAAATTAATTTTTTCTTAAAAGTACACACAGAAATATTTCATGTTAAAATCGTCGAAAACAAAGTTAATAAAATTTTTTTCAATAACCTTTAAAGAACATTTTTCCTTTTGAAGTAACTATATTTCATGTTAGAGGAAAATGAAGTTAAATGAAGTTATGAAGAATACGAAGAATCATTTTGAATTAAAGTTATTTCAAGTTGAAAAAACTTGAATCTAATGTAGCCATTTTATTAATTACATTGGTCTGCAAAAAAAAGTGTAATGTGCTAAATTCAAATCCGTTTTCAGTTTTCTGTTTCTATCACGTACAGAGATTTTTATGGGCACGACAAATATATCCCCTACGTACATCAGAGTATTTCACCATAACTCGAGGAAGGCTTGTCCGATTTGAACAAGTTAACAACTAAAAGACGCGAAATAAAATTACCTTTAGCGCATCTATGTAAATTTTTTTATATTTCCAACTGCTTCGGAGTTATACGGAAATTAGCGGTAAAAATAATCTTTTTTAAGCAAAATTAAATTTTTCGTTTTTAAAAACTCATAAAAACTTAAGAGCGCAAAAATTTTACATTTTTATCATTTATCGGAAAGCTCGATGTATTGGGAGTAAAATAAGCCATAAATCATTAAAATCGATGGACAAATGTCTATTTTATTCATAATGTAAAATTTTTGGCCTCTTAATTTTTTTACGAGTTTTTGAAAATGAAAAAGTGTAATTTTGCATGAAACATTTTTTTTTTCAACTCTGATTTCTGAATAACTCCGAAACAGTTGGAAATTAAAAAAAAATAACAAAAATAATTTAAAATGAAATCTAACTTGATTTTTCATTGATTCACCAAAGTAGATCCAACTTTAATTTAACATGATAAAAATAGATTTTACTATAAAACAGGATTTTGTGGATTCAATATTGAACAACTTTGTTTGAACAGTGAAAAATGTTAAATCAAAGATATTGAAGGTTAGACTAATAATTTTTGGTTTAAAATTAATATGAAAAAATAGTAATTTTTTACAAAAAGTCTATGCTTTTGAAGAAATTTAATACAATTTCCAATCAACATTATGACATGATGATTTTACATTGGTATTTTTTTCAAGTGTGTTATAGAAGGAGGTTATTCTTCTTTAAAAGCTCTTCTATTTAAAGGCAGTATTTCATATGTTACGTTTTAATAATTAATTTACCTTTTGATAAAGGGACTTTTTTCAAAAGTACTTACATATATTTTTATGTTTCTTTTTTAAAAACTTCCATAACGCACTTTCTGCAAAATTCGTTCTTCCAAAGATTCGCTTTCCAAAAAGGACATATATAATAAAGAAAAGTTTTTTAAAATTCAAACTGCTTTAAAAAAGTTATAATCTACATGAAAAATCTTGTTTATTTCTATCGTTGGCAAATTTTCAATAAGATTACGTTAACGCTAGGAGGTCCTGTAAGCCTTTTTCAATAACTAACTGGACACAATTCCTTAATATTCTTGTGCAATAAAGCAAAAGAATTCATATTTCTCTTTAAATAAGAATATTTCCAACCTTTTAATGCTGTTGTAAAATATAATCCAATTTCATCCCCTTCGTCAGCATATTGATTTTGAGCACTTTAAATTAATGCATATTATAAGTAGAAATATTTGTTTTATGTGATGAAAGAATATCAACTTTATAAAAGTTAATATTATTCATTTAACGATTTGGTTAATATGTCTTTACATTCAATGCAGTCGCTTGAGATGAAATCTTTCATATTTTATTTTGCATTCAAGGAACCCACTGGGACAAGTCAATTTTTCATTATTGCAATAGTCAGTAGTTTCAATTACTGTTTTTTCTTTTGTTAATACATAATTCAATTTAAAATAAATTTTTTAACAAAAATCCAAAGCAATACATCAGGTTGTTATGGAAAAAAGATGATCTGCTGCTTGATGATTATTATTTTTTAATTAAAAGAAGTTGTTTGCTCTGTTTCAAATTTCTTCTTATTACATTTTTCTTTTAATTTTTTTCCAATATTTTTAAAAGCTTTTTATACGTTCTTCTTTTTTTCATATTTGCATATTATTTTCTACGAGTGTAAGTATCTATGGATGTAAATGTTTATTTCTATCATCTAAAGTTACTTAAAGAAAAGTTGCCAACTTTAACAATATGCTGCGTTTTAGTTTACACACTTTTGCCCTGTGCTTAGTACTAAAGGCATACACTTAAAAAAAACTGTTGGCTTAAGGAAAAATTAAACTGTATACTTTTTTAAATTTAAAATTTTAAACTGTATACATTTGACGGTAGTTTGACAGCTAGAGACCGTAACTGACGTATGACTTTTTTCAAATATGTCAAATAATAATTATTTTTTTACTGATATTTTTCGGTTAAAAAACTTAAAATTCGACGGATTTTTATTTTTGGTCACAAATAAAAGTAAAAATTTTAACATATATTTTTGACTGAAAAAATATCGGTAAACTTTTCCACGTATCGTCTGAACAGTATTCGACTTAAGCTAATATATGTCGTGCAATTTGCTCAATTTTTCATGTATCCATTTTGTCGAGAACCAGAAGCAATTGAAACAAAGTAGTTTACAGGATATAAAGTTTACCAACACATACATCAGATTCGGCTTATAAATCTCATGCAACAAAATCAGTATTGTTATTAAACACCATACACACATTAAAATTTCATAGTAAAATCGTCGAAAACCAGGTTAATTTAACATTTTTCGCAAGTAATTTTGCTTTATAGGTGTATCATGTTAATTCAACATGATTTACAATAACCTTGAAAGAATATTTTTTCTTTTGAAATAACTAGATTTCATGTTGATTTAATAATCCAGTGCAGCTAATTCAAAATGCAGTTGATATTGAAATAATACGAAGAATCATGTTGAATCAGAATCTTTTTGAAGCTGGAACACCGTGAATTTGATATTGAAACAACGCGAAGAATCATGTTGAATCAAAGTTATTTCAAGTTTAAACAACGTGTCTTTGATATTGAAAAAACACGAAGAATCATGTTGAATTATTAATTACACTGTGTTACACGATTTTGGTACGCTCTTAACTGTTAGCTGGAATGAATAGGTAATGAGTCATAGATTAAATATTGCAAACATATGTGGTATCCATCACGTCTGGCTTTCGAGGTATATGCCTATTGATATTTCTACTAACTTCACTTTACATAGCGTCTACAACTGACATAATATCAAACATTTTTCTGTTAGCAAGTGTCAAATTCAATCGTAGAGAGAATTACGTTACGTATAGACTTCGAATGATGGCTAATTGGCTTTTATCGGACACAAAATGCTTCAGTTATAGTGGATCGAAGTTAAACTTTTATGAAATTTTTAGCGGTTTTCTCCAATTTTTGTACTTTCGGAGGCAGTTATGTGTTAGAAATAATTAAGAATCCTTAGTTCTATAATTTAATTGAACAGTTCATTCGATTACGAAAATTTTAAGCTATAATGGACCGGAATCGGATGAAAACTAAAAATGCTGTAAGGAAAAAACCAAAACATTAGCATTTAAATTTACTAGCAAATCCTTTATCTAATATTTTTTTTACTTTCCTTTATTTAGTGCATTTCTTAGTAAATTTAAATGCTAGTCGTTTCGTCCTTTCATTATAGCAATTTTGGTTTCCATCGGACTTCGCTCCATTTTGGCTTAAAGTTTTCGCAATCGCATGAGCAGGATTCTTAATTATTTGTGGTACAAAACTGCTTCCGAAAGTAAAAAAAATTGGTGAAAAACGTTAAAGATTTCATAAAATTTTAACTTCGATCCGCTATAACTCAAGCAATTTTTATCCGATAAAATCCAATTGGCCACCATTCGACGCGTAATTTAATAGCCAAAGAAATTTAATTGTTTTGGCTTGAGGTCGGTTTTAATTTAATTTTTCAATTAAAGTATATTTTTATTTAGAGAGAAATGTAAAGCATGTAGGCAAAGAAAAATTTTACTGCACGGGGGGTTGAACTGACATGTTTCGATAGCTCCCGCTTATCTCTTCAGAGTTTGGTAGAGTGGTCTAAGCGGAAAAGAACTCTGAAGAGATTAGCGGGAGCTGTCGAAACATGTCAGTTCAACCCTCCGTGCAGTCAAATTTTTCTTTGCCTACATGCTATACATTTATGTCTAAATAAAAATATAATTTAATTGAAAAATTAAATTAAAACCGAACTCAAGCCAAAATAATTAAATTTCTTTGGATATAATACATAGCTAAAAAAATAAAAAATACGCTTGATTTACATTGCATAGGCGTGGCATTGCCCACTTTTTTTTTAATCAATAATTGGTTTTGTCAGGGGAACTCAATGTTTGTGCAAAGTTTCATAAAAATCGGTTTAGTATAAGTAGTTGAACAACGTTATTTTCTTTGTATGGGCGTGCCACTGCCCACTTTTCTAATCATTAAATTCTATTGTCAAAGAAGTTTAATCTATCTGCAATATTTTACAAGAATCGGTTGCATAGAAGTAGTTGAAAAACAATATTTATATTGCATGGGCGTGGCACATCCCACTCTTTTATCATCATCTTGTCAGGCAACTCAATGTGTGTTAAGTGAAGTAGTTGAAAAATAAGATTTACTTAGTATGGGCATGGCACTGCCCACTTTTGCATCCATCAGATTGTATTATCATGGGAACCTAATGTGTGCACAAAGTTTCAAGTTGATCCGAAGTCTCTAAGGTGGTCGCTGCAAAATTCTATTTCATTGCATTGTTTGTTAGTTTACTGTAAGAGAAGCTTATAATAGCGTTTTAAAAATACTAGAACATTCTTGTAAACTCTGTACTACACAATTGTCAAAATTTCCATAAAAGGAGGAATAACTAATTCATAGAAAATAAATTTAATTTCATGAAAATTGTGGTATCCAATTTCGTAACAATATCTGTTTAAGTAAGATTTAATTAGTAATTTGTCACTCAATCTAAATTAAAATTTTTGAATGTGTATATTCTGCCTGCTCTTCTTTTTCCATTCTAGTCTTTATCATTAGAAGCAACGAAGACACAAAAGGACGAGAAGAATAACACTCACGACACACCAGCACAAATAGATATATTAAAGGTGACGTTACATGTCAATTGATACTCTTGTTACGACACACCATTTCATTTTAAACGATTGAGTCTGTTGATTTTAACACTCTTTCTAGTTGTTGCTTATTTATTATAAATTATTTTAAAAGAGGATTATTAAATGTTTGTTTGTAAAGTGTGAGAAGTATCATTAAGGATTATAAAACTTTCCTTAGTTAGTCTTTTTTGGTCTTTGGTGTTTGTCTAACAATTGCAGTTTAACTAAGCAAATTAAAGGAGAACAAACTATTAGTGTGTAAAACTTAATTAGAATTTAATGTTTTAGAAACTACCTGTAAAAGTAAAAGATATAAAACCAACAAAAAATATGAAAGAACTAATTAAAATCTTTTGAAATATGAATAGTTTGAAGTTAAATCTGCTACTGAAAGATTTTTAAGTAAAAATATGTGCAAACTTTTACGGAATTTTATTAGTTAATGAACTCTTCTTAAAGGATTTTATATGTTGAAAATAGATTTTAAATAAAGTTTAAAACAAAGTTTGAAAAATGCATTTATGTATCCAAACAACATTTCAAACTCTTTACCTAATTCCATTAATAATAAATTTAACAAGGTAATTAATTAAGAAAATTTTATATCCCATAATTTTTACTTTCTTGGCTGTTTCTTTTCTACACTTGAAATGCTAATAATTTTAAAGGCATCATGCTGCTTTTCAAGCCTGTTTGTTTCTAAAGTTATTGAAAAAATTAATTATTAAAAGGGAATAAGCTCCATAAAAATCATCTCTTTTAATTGTTGCATGAAACACATTTGGCAAGCACTCAAGTTGCTCTACCATCAAAACCCAGACAACAAGTTTGAGTTAGTTGGTCCCTTTTAAATGCTCTTCTTACTAGTTAGTGTGGGTAACAGACAATATGGTATATTGGCTGGGATCGATTGGCAACTTATACCTGATAGAAATTGTGACATCTATATTAAATTTATTATTTTAGTTAATAATTAATTGGGTCATCAGTATCAGAAAAAAAACACTTACTCAGCCCAATTAGGAGGAGCAGCACCAGCAACTAAAGTACCAGTTGACCGACATTATTAGCATGAGCTAAAGTGCTAGAAAATTATAGTTCTTGTTTGGCAAATAGTTAATGACATACTCGTTGGTGCTGGCTGGTATTTTCCAATTTATTTGTAGTTGTGGCAGGAAGTCCTTTTCGTGTTAAAGATATATAGAGAAACAAACAACTACAGCCAACATTAACGGCAACAAAAAGCCTTATTAAGGCAAATTGATGGCGATAAGGTGTGTTTGACTCAAAATACAAATTGCTGGCCGGGTAATGAATAACATGGCAAATTTTGCTGAAACGTACAAAGAGCAGGTGATAACTTTGTTCTGTATAAAGTGATTTTAATTAATGAATAGCGATAAATTTATAGAAAAAAGTCAATTATTGAAATATTTCGCACAAGACGCAAACAATAGTTAAATGCTTTCTTTTCTTTGCACAACATTTACATAAATAAAGTTAATTATATTACAGTTCAGTTTTTCCCTTAGTACCACATTTGTTGTTTTTTACTGAAAATGTCTATAAATTTCTTTGCAGTCACATATTTATGTCATAAATCATCAAATTTGTAAGCCAGAAAATTCGTAAAAAAAATTAACTTTTAGGCATCTAGAAAATTTAAACTAGCAAAGTTTCAAGTATTTTTAAAAGACACAATAAAAGTCAACCAAATGGAACCGTCATAAATCAAGAAATTAATCTAAATGCAAAGTAAGAAAATAGGCTTTTCTGAATAAATTTCTTTGGAAAAATATGAAGAGAAAATCAGTAATAAAATTAAATTTATATCATAATAAATCTGCTCAGAAACAACAAATTTCTGTCATATAATAATTTACAGACTTAACGAGAGTGTTTGCAAATGATTTTTTAAACAAAATCGTTGACTATAATTTAAAATATTGCTATTGTTGCTTCACATATTCATATTCAAATTAAGAAAATAGCTATAGCAAACAGTATTTATTTTTATAGGCGTTCCACTGCCTCTTTCTTTATTTACACTGCATAATAAAATTTAGTCAGAATAATAGAGTTCTAATGACAGATTCTGGTAGACGGAACAGATTCTGGTAGAGGGTGCTGTTGGCTGAAGTAGTTAGCACGTTGACTACAAACTAACCAGCAGTGGTAGCGAATGATACAGTTCTGTGCTAATACACATCACAGCGCCCTCCTTCGTCGGTAATGTTAGAAAGTTAATGCGTCTATTTGACACCAGTGGCGCTTCAATTATTGCTATAAAATCAACATAACGCGCAATAGCATAGTTGTAAAAGAATTGAGCTTTCTACTTCTATCTCACTTCACCACCTGTTCTCTCTACTCTACCGAGTTCACAAAGAAGGTAGCACATTAATTAATTAAGTAATTATCTGAGTGTGGCCTACTTCCTAAACGCCCAAATGCATTGCAGTGAAGCGACTTTACATTGTTCACAACAACAAAGCACATACGACTTTGCCTCACTGCAATGCATTTTGGTGTTTAGGAAGTCGGCATGTGGTTACTTCTCTTAAAAAAATATATACACAGAAAAAATTGTCATCAAAAAATTTTCAAACAAAAGTTTGTCTAAAAATAAATTTTATTTTCAGTAAATGTTCTTTACATAATCCATGAATTGTTTGACTCTTATTAAGGACGCAAACACCAAAAACAACAAGGAAAACTGTGTCGTAAAAAAACTTCGCCGGTGACATACACACAAATAACAACAACGACAATGATAGCAAAAGGAATGCGATTGTACCAAGTTTATTTACTGACGTTAATTCTCATTCATTTTTTTAGAGTGTTTAGATAAACATTCAGATTTGAACACATTTAACAAAGTGAAATTTCATAAATGCTTAATGGATGATGATGATAATGACCCAGACACAAATTTTTGTTGATATATTACAAAAAATCCAGTAAATATTTTTGTATGATTAAGTAAACTATTTTAATATATGTTAGTATTTTGAGGCTAAAGGTACGGTCACACTTGACAAATATTTGGCGAAAAAAAAACGTGACCAACAGACAAGTTAAAATTGTGTTTTTTTTAATTCCAATATTTTTGTAAATATTGGTTCGCATTTATTAAAAATAATATAAAAATAGCTTTTTCCAGCATAATTAACTTTATTTTGTGATATAAAAACCAAGTTAAATCACACTAATCCTTAGCAAAATTAGTGGTTGCGTTTTTTGGGCAAACATTTGCCAAGTGTAAACGTACCTTAATTGTTTTATAAATTCTGACAAAAATATTGTTTAATATTTTTAAAAAAATTTGATAGATCTATTTGTTTGATTTAGTTAATTGCTTTGTTTACAACTTGTAAACATTTTTAGACAAATTTTTTTTATATATTTAAATAATTTGTTCACTGAAAAAACACGTTTTTTTCAATGAAATTGTTGCGATATTTTTGTCTATATTTGCAAATTTATTTGTTGGCCCGTTCCTAGACAAAATGTTTACTATTTCATTCAATTCCTTTACAGAAAATGAAAGTTAGTTTTTTCTGTTTATACATCTGGCACAAGAAATCATGTAATCCTTACATGTTAGATATATGGGTTGCTCATCATTTTTATGTAAAATACAAAGAGAAAAATTTTTGTGGAAAATATTAATCTTCTAACTTTTCGCTGTCATTTGTCTTAAAATCCTTCAATAAGTTTTCAAAGACACCAGAGCTCAACTAAATTTAATTTGAACGACAGAGGAGTTAAATGTTAGCGCAAAGTTCCTTATGTCTAGTTCAAGTTCACGTTCTTCAATAAGAGTACATCCTTTTGTGGTCGATTTGCCAGTGCACCGTACTACGCATTAGAGAGAAAATTCATAATTTGGCCGAAAGGTACGTATATGGAATAAACTCCCCGCAGAGGCCTTTCTGCTCACTTCCAGTGTGGAAAGATTCAAATCGAATGTCGATAAACAATACTTCCTCTATCCTCCTTCCCATAACCAATTTTTATAGTTCCGACACAATGCATTTCATAAGTAGAGACCATCCCCTGAGGGCTGGTCCTAAAAAAAATAGAAGTACCTAAAAAATAATATTTATTTTGAATGGGAGTGGCACCTCCCGCATTTCTCATGGGAATTTTGTATTGTAACGGTAACTCAGTGTGTATGCAAAATTTCATAAGAACCGGCTTAGTAGAATTCACCTTTCAAACAAAATAAAAAATAAAAAATTAAAATCGGGTTAGCCGTTATTTAGCTACGGCAACACAGACGCACTGATTCAGGAGAATATATCAAGAAAAGAGGTGATAACTTCTAAACAGCTGGACCGATTTTCTTCATAGCTTACAACACTCTTGATCAAGCTACCTTTCAAACAATAGAAACTAAATCAAAATCGGTTCAGCCGTTTAGGGCCTAAGAGGGAACAGATACACACTACAGTCTTGTAACATCCCTCTTTTTTGATCGGCGGTAAAAAAGTTTTAAATTAAAAATTTTATCATGCCTTTTTTATAGAAAAAAAAAAAATAAGTAAAAAATCATTGACCAGCTCTTCAGCCTTCTGTTTTCAAATTGTTGAAATTTACTTCAATTAAATCTGTATACATGTTGCACTTAATTTAAATCGAATTGTGCTTAATGTTGCTCCCTGCAACCGGATATAATACCATACATCCGTTTTAAGCAATTTATGAAGATAATAAAAACAATATTTAACCCAAAAATAAAAGAAATAAAATGAATTATATTCGAGTTGAACAAAAAAGGGAGACTTTACTAAATTAAATATTTTTTTCAATAACTTTTCATTGTTTTATAAAGAACTTTAGCCAAATATAACCTCCCACTGTCCCACCCCAATAGAAAACCCCTAAAATCAACAAAATAAGGAAATAAAACACTATTTAAATAAATGTCACAATTTAACTAAAACAATTGAAAGAAAAATGGGAATGTTGGAAGTTAAACTGGGTTAAAATGAAACAAAAAAGATGCAAATTACTCTTTTATAGCAACAACAACAACAATGATGACAGAAAAAATATTACAACAAAAACAAACAGCAACAACAAGAAACAGAACTAAAAATATGGAACGTCAGGAAATCCTGTCCTGTTAACAACAACCAAAGAAGCAAAAAAACTAAAAAAATTGTAAAATAACATCGTGGAAAATGTAACGAGCACAAATTGTAAATGAAGAAACAAAAAAAAAACTTAAAATAAAAATGTTAAACACTGGAGTTGATTTCCATGAAGCTGGATTTTGCCGATTTGCATCTACAATTTATTTCTGTGCACTTATTTTATTTTTGGTTTAAGCGAACGAAAATTTTTCGTGTAAAATAATGTTTAGTTAGAATTTTTCCTTATACCTGTGCCGAATGCCCTACACTAAGTTATTTGGTGTAGAAAATTGCATGCAACGAACCAGTGATTGCAACACTATTTTCTAGAGAAACTCGATTTGAAAAGATAAAAAACGTTTATGTGGGGCTTCTAGCCTATTTTAGAGCTCTGGATGATAAATCGGAATGCTTCAAACACATTGGCTGATTATGCTGGAAGGACAGTAGAATCGCTTGTGCTGCGACTAATATTGCAAGCATTGCCGAAACCGGTGTGATTACACTGTGCATCTATAAAAAAAAGCATGGCTCTAACGACTGATTCTGGCAGAGGGCACCAAAAAATATTTTAAATCTGAAAGCTTACATCTGGTATACATTTTAGGGGGACTTACTGAGTTACTGACTCGGCAAAGGAAATCTTTTAATCCTTACGTTTAAGATATAAAATGTGTTCAGCATTTTTATGAAAAACACCACGAGAAACATTTTTATGAAACATTTTAACCCTCCAAATCTTCGTTGTGTCCATTTCTGAATAAAGGGCAACTAAACTGCCTTTCAGCGGCGATATAGCGGGCTGAAATATTCTACAAAACTATTTGCCATGACATTCTGCTATAGGTCTTTAAAGACACCAAAGCTCTAGACTCAACTTGAACGCCAGAAATCATTCAAAACTTAAAATGTGATTAAGGGTTAATTTCATACTCATTCACAATTAGCCCTCCGCATAGGAAATCTTGTAAATATTAGGTTAAAGCTATAAGATGTGCTCAGTACTTTTGTGTTACACACCACGAAAAACATTTTTGTGGAATATTTTAATCCTCTAACTCTTCCCGCTATGGCTCTTTTTGTCTCTTTCTAAAAAAGTGGCCAAAAATAACCTTCAGTGGCGATACAGCGGACTGATATTCTCTACAAAAAAATTACTCATAAAATTCTACTATAGGTCATCAAAGACACCCAAGCTGCATTATCAACTTGAACGCCAGAAATCATTTAATACCTAAAAAGTGTTTAATTGTTAATTTCTTACTTATTCATAATTAGTACTCGGCATAGGAAATCTTACAATTTGCGTTTAAGGTACAAAATCTTCTCAGCACTTTTATGTAAAACACCAAGATAAATTAAATTAAACATTAAAAATTTAAAATTAAAACACCAGAATAATTTAGCCCGCTATAGGGCCGCTGAAGGGAAGTCTTGCACCTTTTTTAAGAAAGGGACGAAAATACCCATACAGCGAAGAGTTAGAGGGTTAAAATATTCTACAAAACTGTTCTTCGTGGTGTTTTATATGTAAGTGCCAAACTCATCTTATACCCTAAACGTAAGGCTTTCAGGATTTCCTATACTGCCTTACTATAACTATGTGCAAAAAGGGGGAACTACAACTCTCCTCAAATGTATATATTTTGGGTGCGTTTCCCGGAATCAGTCGTTAGAACCTTGTTATTTTGAATCTAATTTTTTTTGACCAGTATTATTAATTAAATAAAAAAAATTATTCGAGAAAAGTATTCGTGTAAAAATTAGTCGAATATAAATTATTCGAATAGAAATTATTCGAATATAAATTATTCGAATAGAAATTATTCGAATAGAAATTATTGGAATGTAAATTTTTTGAATAAAATTTAATCCAAATAAATTATTCAAATGAAAATAATTTTTAAAAAAATTATTGGAATATAAAATTATTTGAATAAAATCATTCGAATAAAAAAATTACATTTTGCAGCACAAAAACAAGTTTTTAATAACTGGTTCTGGTAGAGAAGACAAAAAGAATAATACGTGTATCGGCGTTTTGAAAGCTAGTTACCTCCTTGAAAAACAATTAAAAATTCCTTTTAAAGCACAATAAAGCGGCCTGAAATGTCATACAAAAAATTTGTAATAAAATACGACTGTAATTCTTCAACGACAAAAAATTCGACTTGAACGGCAGAAATGGGTTGATATATGTCTAAGGGTTAATTTCGTACTTATTCAGAGTTATTGCTAAAACATTTCACTTTATACACTGGCCGCAACAGGCAGAGTGTTTTATATATTCGGCTTTGACCACAAAATTTTATTTGTTTTTTATGGCTAAAAATACCATTAACACAAACATTACTGGATAAGTAATATTTATTATCAAATATACATTTTTATATGGTGCTTACAAAGCAGGGATTTCTACTCGAGTTGTTCTAAAAAACAAATTCGTTGTTGTTAAAAATTTGTAAAATATTCATGTGGAATAAACCAACATTGCAACACAAATACTTTATTAACGATTATTTTATTTTTGTTATACATACTTTACGTTTTTTCTATCATACATGTTTATTTGGAGTTCAATTCAGTCATTCTGTTTGTAAATGTAACTGGTTATTTACTTCCTTTTTTTTTTGAGTTTGCAAATCCCAATTTATCAACTACTACCAGGCAAACGATGACGACACTTTTAAAAACGTGGGGAAAAAAGTTTTATTGAGCATCAAAGGGATATACCGGCAGGAAAAGAGGAAACTTTAGCTTTGTTAACTTTGCAGCCGGTGTTTTGTCCTTTTTTTGCAAAAAAAAAACCAGCAAAATTTTAATATTTTATACAAGTGGTGGCACTGTTTTTTTCTCTTTAATTTCGACAACAATTCTATTGCATAATTTTGGGTTTATCGACAACGACAATATATGTATGTATTTATGTACGAGTATGTGTGGGTTTTTAGGTTTACATTTTGTAGAAACAAATATATGTGCTTGTGTACATTGTCCCTTTGACATTGTACTAATGTTGACTATTTTACAACTTTCATTCGTTTTTGTTTTCTCTTTTGCGTAACATTTAAACTAGGGATGTACAGAATACCGATACCGATACCGATATATCGGCGATACTTCAGATTTTCCGATACATCGGTATCGGCGACATTTTACTGTCGATACGACGATACTTTAAAATTTTTTTCAGAGTTTTTTTAACAAATAATTTATTTTTGTTCAATTTTACCATGAATTAAATTTACTTCGTTATTTTTTAAATCCCATTAATATCAATTTTAAAAATTAAAAATATTTTATGCTGTTATTTTGTAAAAAAATTTTTTTTTGTTAATTTTACCATGAATTCAAATTCAAGTCGTTGTTTTTAAATCTTATTCCAGCAAAAAAAAGATACTCCAAAGAAGACATGAAAATGTAGAATTCGCGATCTGGAAGTATTGTAAATTTAGATAATTTCTAATTATTTTTACATATCCTTGCCATTGCAAGAAGTTCTGTTTTTCGGCTACCAATCATCGAATTGAAAGCGATGCTAGGACAAATTTCTTTTTCGGTATTCTATAATGATTTTTCCTCAAGGAAAAAGGATAAAAAATTACCCATTTTCAAAATTTTTTTATGTAAATTTAAGTGAATATATAGAAGTCTTTTAATAAATAAACTATTAAGTTATAGAAGAATATTAGTTGATAATTGTCCTTTAAAAAAATCAATTTTTTAAAAAGCATGGCGAGTATTTTTTATAAAGAAATTAAACATTTTTTCTTGCTTTTCTACTAATTATCTGCATATTTTTAACATAAATTTTTTGGAAGCAAAGAAAATGTAGCTCCTTAAAAATTACTTCCAATGTTTTATCAATTTTAAATATTCTCTCTTATAATGTAATTTTTTATAATAAAAAATTGCACTTGAGTTTTGTTGATCTAAACTTGAACTCAATTTCAATATTCGTATCGGTATCGGAATCGGTATCGGCGATATTTATTTTTAAATATCGGTATCGGATCGGCAAAACGGCGTATCGTTACATCCCTAGTTTAAACCACTTACTTTGTATGGACCACTACAGACTAAAGATCTTATGTAAATAGAATATATATGTATGTATATACTAAACGTGAGCGCAAGACGTTTAAAAATGTACAGTATTTAATTTTTGTCAAGCGTGATGGTAGTAGTAATTATAATTGAGTGTAAAGCAAATATAGAGAATGCGGAAAAAGCAATGCATAAAATCATTGTACAACGCCTGAGTAGGCAGTTGTATCCATTGTACAATAAAAATCCTGTACACTTCATAATGCACATCATTTCACAAGCACTTTAAACAAACACATAAGCCTTTTTTTTCTTTTCTGCATAATAAAATACAAATTACATATATACATATTATATATTTTAGAATGAGAAAAAGATAATAAGGGGTAATTCTAATAATGAAAAAAGCAACAGAAATAAAAAAGTGTCTAGCTTTATTTGTTTCTATTTTCAAAAACACACCTATTGTCTCACTATAAACACTATTGTCAATTAAAATGCAATATTTAAATTAACATCAAAAATACAATAAATAATGCCGTTGCTCCGCATCGTTGTTGTATGCTTTTGATAAAAGGGAATAAAGTTATTTAATTAGTTTGGGTTAAGTTCGTTTTCAATTTAATCTTGATTTTCTTTCATTTAAGAAAGAAATCCTAAAGCATGTAAATATAGAACATTCAAAGAAAAATTTGGATGTACGGAAGGTTGAAGTGACATTAGATGTTTCGAGACTACTACA
Source organism: Panzeria rudis (assembly GCA_956483635.1). Classification (NCBI taxonomy): domain Eukaryota; kingdom Metazoa; phylum Arthropoda; class Insecta; order Diptera; family Tachinidae; genus Panzeria; species Panzeria rudis. The sequence continues at coordinate 181,457,271 of OY101448.1, forward strand.
GTCTTTCTATCAGAGCCCTTTGCCTACACTACCAGCGACGGCAGCAACAACATCCTAGCGAAAATCCTACTTATTTTAGCAAGCTCAATTAACAGATTTTGTCGCCACCTCGCGGCGAGTCGTAACTATTATTAATGAACTTTTTCTAAATGTTCGGAACTTCACTAAGGGAATAACAATTTTAGTGTTCTCATAAAATCAAAAGCAGTAAAAAAATTGAACAACTGTGCATTTTGAAGACTACACAAGCAAATTTTTTGTGTTCACTCTAAAACACTTTTGTTGAAAATTAGGTCGACAATAGTCGGCAACACTTTACCGATTATTATCGACCTAAAATTAGACACGCATTATTTTTGAACAAAATGTTTTTACTAAAAGAAGTGATTGGCTGCGAGCAGGTTTGAAGCGCGACCGCCTGACTGATAGTCCGATGTATCTACCATTCAGCCATAGCCGTATTATACTTTATGTTAAATGTTTTTCACTTGGACTAAATATCTTTAATTTGAAAGGTTTTTTCTTTAATAAAATGACTACAAAATCGATGTAATTTTAGACAAGGAGTAATTTTCAACACAAATTTAGACAGTATATGATCCTAAATTTGAAGTAATGTTTTAAAGTGTTCTCACATACAACTATCTACATTAGGGTGACCCTTAATATTAAACACTTAGGTTTCTCATATTCTCACACCCTAATTTGGTGAATATTGATCCCAAAATAATCCAGCCAAATTTTGAGATCATTAGTTGGAGGTAAGACGTACCGCCAGCCCGCTGAAATTTAAGAAAAACCATAAAATTATGTTTGCTTGCCTCATAACTTCCAAAATATTAATTTCATAAAAAAATTATGTAAGAAAAAAATGTTTGTCGAGAAGTTTACAACATATTTTTAATTTGGAATTTTTCTCTAAATCCTATAGATAGAAAAATAAATATTGGTCTTTTTGTATCTTTCTTAAAATAAAAAGACTAAAAACTCACCGTCAGCGGCGATATAGCAGTCTTAAATTAACTATTGCTTTAAAATTCTACAATAGTTCTGCTAAGACACCCTAGTTTCAGACTCATTTTGAATGACAAAAATCATTCAAAGCTTCAAATGTGTTAATTTCGTACTTATTCACAATGAGAAGTGCTTAGCTTAGCTCTTCGTTGTAAGGATCTTTTTGTTCCTTTTTTAAGAAAGCGGGAAAAACTCCCCTTCAGGGGCGATATAGCGGGCTAAAATGGTCTACAAAAATAGTTGCCATAAAATTCTACTACACAGGTCATTAAATACACCTAAGCTCCGAACTCAACTTGAAGGCCAGAAATCAGTCGAAACTTAAAAAGTTTTTAAGTGTTAATTTCGTACTTATTGACAATTAATACTCAGGATAGGAAATCTTGTAAGCCTTGCGTCTAAGGTATAAGATATGTTTATCATTTTTATGTAAAACACCATGATAAACGTTTTTGTGAAACATTTTAGCCCTCTAACTCTTTGTTGCATAGGTCTTTTTGTCCCTTTGCTAAAAAAAAGGAGAGGACAACTTCTGTTTAGTGGCGATATACCGAGCTGCAATTTCTTACAAAAATATTTGCCATTAAATTGTACTATAGGTCTTTGAAGACACCCAAGCTCTGGGCTCAACTTAGACACCAGAAATCTTTCAAAACTGAAAATGTGTTTTAGGGTTAATTTCGTATTTATTCACAATTAGTAGTAGGCAATTTTGTATGCTTATGTTTAAAGAATAGAATGTGCTCAGCAGCTTTATATAGCACACCACGAGGAGGAACATGTTTGTAGAACATTTCAGGCCGCTATATCGCCGCTGAAGGAAAGTCTTTTTGCCCTTTTTTAAGATAGAGACAAGACCCGTTCAATGAAAAGTTAGAATTTGATTTAGTTGTACATTACAATTTATGCAGAACTATTTAAAAAAACCCCCGTTTGAAGATGGGAAAAAACTTTGAAACAGTTTCACGGGCAAATTTAGAATTTGGTTCTAATTGAAAAAAAACTCAAACCATTTGTTTTATTTATTATATAGTTATTTCCATTACGTTTATTTTTCTTTAGCCAAATCAAAACGTGCGAAAACATCTAACCCCTTCTGAAATATGTGTACCATTTATGATAATGATACAACAAATTTCTTTAAGACCCGAAGTAGCACATGCTTATACCGGATTACAATAGATTGTATCAATAGCTTTATTTATTGAACTTGCAAAACTTTAAAGAAAGAAAAATAATCTTTTGAAATTGAAATCATTCGCTTGACTAAAAATAAATTCAAACATTTTGCTTTAAATTTAATTTCATTCGATAAGTGATTGTCACTCAATTTAAAATTTTATGGCAGCTACAACCAGTGAACAAGAATTATCCTTTTAACCCTTTTTGTTGTTGCTCTCTTCGTTATTAATTCTTGCACATGACATACTTAACAGGAATTTATTTGCAACAGTACAAGTATTATGGATATAAATTTGTAAATCTCTTCTTTTTGAGGGATTCCAGGCATTTGAATAGTCATAACATGTGTCAAACATAAAGAGTATCAAAATGAGTAGGTTTTTATATTGGGATCACAATAAAAGGTTATAAAATTGAATTTTGTGGTTTGAAGTCGCAAACGTCAGTCAGTAGGTGGATTATTTATGTTTTATTGCGTGTATGCTTAAGCAGGGATAAACCACACACGAACCAAAATTTTAAACATGCTTTAATGAATTGCAAATGACTTGTTACAAAGTTTTAAAACAAATTTTATTTCTAATAAAAAAATATTATTTATAACGAAAATTTTAATTATGTGTTTTTGGGTTTTGTCTCTTTTTGCTTTAGCAATATCCCGAGAAGATAATGATGACACACATCATCACCACCACCATCATCACCATCATCGAGGTGGTCATAGTCACAATCACGGTAACAAAGTTCCCTACAATGGTTACAATTCCGAAGAGTATTTGGATAGACTGGAACCAAATGGTAATATACCAACAGATAAAACAAATTGCAGATATGGAGGTGAGTGTCTTTGAAGAGAAAAGGATTTTATTATTATTATTTATTTTTTTTGTTCTGCAATTAAATATTAACTTTTATTATCATACGCCATCTTATTTTGAATTAAAATATGAACGTAACAAACAATTAAGTACATATAATCAATATTAATCCCTGATGTAATAAAGCTTGATTAATTTGCTTTAATGTAGTCGTTATAAAAATATAAATGAAATGAAGAGTACTTAGTTTGAAAAACGAGAAGAAGATATTAAAGCTTTTACTTGTAAATTATTTTTTAGCCACGGTTATAAAATGTTATGTAAATAATAAGTAAAAAAGCAGGATACACTGCGGCTGTCTTGAATATGACGTCAATGGAAATATGAATGTTTTTCCGAATATCTCAAGGCGTGACACATAACTGTGCTCGTAAGCCTGCAACAGATTTAAAAAATATGACCCGACTAGTTCCGTTATTTTAATTCTTTCCGAGTTCCTCACCGATTTAAAAAAATAAATTTTTTAAAATCTTGTTGTGAACGTATTTAAATTCAGACAAAACATTCTCCTTTAATTCAAGTATATTTTTAAAGACTTTATCCTGAACTAAATCTATTTTATTCTCTTAAGTGTTTTTTACAATACGTCTTATTTGAATTCTCTATACAAAAAATTTATTGTCATTTGTTCGTATACAAACAGAAACTAATTTGTATTTCCGCCCTTTTTAAATAACCACTAAAATGAAAATTTTTTTTATATTTCATACACTCGTGTTGTTTATAGGAAGTGGATACTTATTCTTAAAAAGGGACTTGTTGTTCAAGTCTATTCACAGAAATTTAGACAATCATAAAATCGTACATTAATAAATATTATTGTTTATATTCCATAAAATATTGAGAACATGCTGCGTTCATTGTTATGTTGGTTATAATTGTGTACAATTGACAGTGTTATAACAGTTTGTACACTTGCACAAAAAATTGTGTGTGGGCATACCCCAACCGCAGTCTTAGAGCTTTTTCGCAAATGAACTTTTAATAAAAGGTGCTTAAAATGTCGTACACTCATATTTGTACATGCTGTTATAAAAAGTACTTTTTTATAAAAGGCACTTCTTAGAAAAGGAACTTTTTATAAAAGGTACTTTTATAAAAGGTACTTTTTATAAAATCTACTTTTTATAAAATGTTCTTTTTATTAAACGTACTCTTTACAAGAGGAACTTTTTATAAAAGGTATTTTTTATTAGAGGTACTTTTTATTAGAGGTACTTTTTATAAAAGGTACTTTTTATAAAAGTTACTTTTTATAAAAGGTACTTTTTATAAAAGGTACTTTTTATAAAAGGTACTTTTTATAAAAGGTACTTTTTATAAAAGGTACTTTTTATAAAAGGTACTTTTTATAAAAGGTACTTTTTATAAAAGGTACTTTTTATAAAAGGTACTTTTTATAAAAGGTACTTTTTATAAAATGTACTTTTTATAAAAGGTACTTTTTATAAAAGATACTTTTTATAAAAGGTACTTTTTATAAAAGGTACTTTTTATAAAAGGTACTTTTTATAAAAGGTACTTTTTATAAAAGGTACTTTTTATAAAAGGTACTTTTTATAAAAGGTACTTTTTATAAAAGGTACTTTTTATAAAAGGTACTTTTTATAAAAGGTACTTTTTATAAAAGGTACTTTTTATAAAAGGTACTTTTTATAAAAGGTACTTTTTATAAAAGGTACTTTTTATAAAAGGTACTTTTTATAAAAGGTACTTTTTATAAAAGGTACTTTTTATAAAAGGTACTTTTTATAAAAGGTACTTTTTATAAAAGGTACTTTTTATAAAAGGTACTTTTTATAAAAGGTACTTTTTATAAAAGGTACTTTTTATAAAAGGTACTTTTTATAAAAGGTACTTTTTATAAAAGGTACTTTTTATAAAAGGTACTTTTTATAAAAGGTACTTTTTATAAAAGGTACTTTTTATAAAAGGTACTTTTTATAAAATATAAAAGGTACTTTTTATTAAATATAAAAGGTACTTTTTATTAAATATAAAAGCTACTTTTTATAAAATATAAAAGGTACTTTTTATGGTATTTTATATAAACCGTACTTTTTATAAAAGGTACTTTTTATAAAAGGTATTTTATATAAACCGTACTTTTTATAAAAGGTATTTTATATAAACCGTACTTTTTATAAAAGGTACTTTTTATAAAAGGTATTTTATATAAACCGTACTTTTTATAAAAGGTACGTACTAATTAAAAAAAATTTAAATGCATTTTAAGTGACGTTTCATATAAAGCCTCCCAATAAATGCATTTCTTACGGTGTATTTAAAATATACACTGGTTCCTATTTTTTTACCAGAACAGTAACCGTAAAAATGTTGCACTCATGTGTTGATATTTTATCGTCTTATGATTGCGCAAGAGGGGGAGGGCTGTTAGTATGCGAATGTGTCACCCTTAAATAGGAAGTGAAATATGGTTTAATCCTTGTATCACATACAGACACATGGAAACGTTAAATTTATTAAATAGCTGCGGCTTTGTTTGTTGTCTATATGAAGTCAAAACAAATCACACATTTGTACTTCTATTTAATGTGCCTTACACTCAGCGAAGGAGTTTTTTTGCAGTATTCAAACCTTCAAACTAAATATGCTTCAAATGCCAATACAGAGCACCAACCAATATTGTTTTAATTATTGGCCGCAATTTCTTCTTATAGTTTTTCTGTGTAAAATAAATCAATTTGGTTGCGAAAGAACGCAAAAAAATTAAAACTTTGGTACTTCCTTAATGTTCGTGATTGCGCGCGGGAGCCTTAAGCAGTAATTTATCACAGCTTTTCAAGTTTTTCTGCGTCATTAATTATATTTGTTTTTTTTTTTCATATATCTTTTAAGAGACTGGAATCATGTTTGTTCTTCCTGTATGTTAAGTTTTTACTATTTTGTGAGGATTTTTTTTGATAAATAAGTTTTAATTTCTTGGCAGTAGTTTTATATGCGTTTTAAAGCATCCAAACGACTTCCAGCTTCATAAATAAGTTGAGACATTTTAATTATTTTTATGGATGCTTACAAAGTAGAAAAACTTTTATTGAGACTAAGAAAGAAAAAATAGCTAAAAATATTGAAGGAAAATTAAGCTTAAAAAGGATATTAAAATATTTTCAATAAAAGTGCGACATGGTACATTGGCGCAGAATGAAAATATTTTTGAAATAAGTCGACAATTTCTTAATGAATTATCCGATCAGTTTTAAATTTCACATGCCGATAGCAGAGGCGTAGTCCTTTTTAACCTGAGAATATGATCTTTCCGCAATGCTTACGAGCGGAACTGTGAAGTCCTAAATTAGGGCATGTAAAACTTTTCAACGCTTGTAATTTTTTTTTGTTTCTCACCCAATTTTAAAAATTCTTGTAGGATTCTAAAAAAAATTAGATTTTCTCAATTTTTCAAAATCTTGGTCCAGCACTTTCAAGATATCGAATCAAAATCACAACCGATTGCCACAAAAAAACCTCTATTTTGTTGTGCTGTGTTATATATCGATGGTCTCAAGTAAAAGGCCCTAACTCGTATATTTTACGAAATTGGGGCTTTCAGTAATTCCAATATATTTCACAGACATGATTTTAGAAAAAAAAAATGCATCGATACGCTTTTTTGTCGATACGATACATAACTTTTAACATTTTCGGTCGTTTTTGTTAAAACTATTTTTATTTGAAAGCAGAATTGACCTGCTTTTTAATCATCTCTACATCTTCGTAAAAATGTATTTTAAAAGATCCCAAATTTCAAGTTTTCCATGGGAAATCAAGTTAGTAATACAAAAATGGTCATAACTCTTAAGTTCCTCCTACCATTACAAAAAAAAAAAAAAAAAACTATTTAAGTGGAGTATTTTTTTCGTAAAAATCACAACAACTGTGAATTTGCGGAGTACCTTTAATCACTTTCTTGCCAACCAAATTATTTGAATATGCGGTTTTCGTAAACGAAATCCGATTTTAAAACTCACAAAATTTCAGTGTAATTAAATTTTTTTTTTATTTAACGACTTTAAGAATGCTGTGACATTTTTTTAATACTTAAACATTTTTTTGTTTCTTAAATCCTTTTAAAAGCTTAAACGTCTTTAAAGCACGTTTGTTCAGGCAAATCCTTTATATACAAATGTATAAAGAAATCTAATAAAAACCCAACATGAGGTTGTTTTTTGTGGAGTCAAATTAAATTCTTTATGCGGTAACAAAAGGAAAAAAAGGTTTTTCTATTTTTTATTGCCTCAACATGAACATTTTGTCTGGAGTTTGGGTCATGTGAGTGTATGAGGAGATGATGCTGGTGGTAGAAAAGTGTTGCCTAAAGGAGGGGGACGGGTGGTGCATATTCAGCTGATGGTATTAAAAAGGATTTACAATTTAATGTTGTATTCTTTTTTCCACAAAAAATTTAAATAAGCTTTAACATTTTTATTGTATGTTTTTCTATTTGTTTTACGTTTACATCAAGTTTATGTAAATTGTAGGAGGCTGTTTTTTTAAGGAGATGAGAGGATTAAAATAAAAGAAACTTTAAAAGGGTTAAATAATTTTAAATTTATTCTAAAAGCGTCTTAAGGTGATTCTTTAAATAATTTAAACTGTTTTATTGTGCATTTATTTGTTTTTGGAGTTTAAATTAACTTTTTTATTTCTCTGTAAATTTTTATTTAATAACTGTATTTCATAAAAGTTGTATATTAATAGTTTCAAATAAAGTATTCTTCCTTTTTTAGTAATGATCAGTTAGAAAACTATATTAATTTTTCGTAATATTAAAAGTAAATATTTTATTACTTCATTTAAATTTTTTGTTTGTAAAAAGTCCTTAACAGAATCATAAAAATATATTAAAAGACAGAAATGGAAAAGAGTTCATTTTTTTTCCTTGCATAAATTTTTACAAATCCTAAGAGAACTATTTATAGGGAGCTTTCAATTGTTGCTTTTTTCTGATCAGAATTGTAGCTTAAATTTAATATTTAATATTAAGGATGTATGGGAGGTAAGCGTGGATTGCACAGATTTTCCTAAAACTTTTTTAAATTTTGTTGATTTTCATATTAAGCCTACGCTAATCTAATTTGACATAAATACTATGACAAGTATCCTCGTTTTGACCCTATGACATTTGTCATCCCTGGATTGTAAACCTCTACATCAGTTTTTTTTTTATTTCAAGAAATAAATTTAAATTTTCTTACTTTTAAGTGTTTCGACTTAAATTGTTGATCTCAGGGTCCTCATTTCATCGCATGTTTATAAGCCAACATCTATATCTACCACCTCAGCCACGTCTCCATTTAAAATATCTGCAGCACAAAGTCAACATAAATATCGTTTTTTTCGATGTTGATGCGACACACATATGATGGCTAATTGTCATCAATATGAAGACGAGGTGTCATATTATTATCGTTCACTTACGTGTTTTACTTGTGCATGCACGCATGTAAATTACTAATAGTTTTGTCACTAATGAGATAGATGTAAAAAAATAAGATGCCATTATTCCCATTTTTTCAAAATTCGCGTAAAAACAAAAATCATAAAATACAAACTTCCAAGATTAGAACAATATTTATTGTTTTACTTTTTAGATATTTTGCCTATTAACGTTTTACTACGAAGGTGAAATATGTTTACATAGTCACTGCAATGAGGTTAATTTTACTACCCCCCCTCCCCCCCATAATTTTTCCAAAAAAAAATTTACTAAAAAAGTTATTCGTTTTTCAAATTTTCAGGTTAACAAAACATGGGCTTCATTTCAATACAATATTTTTGAAACCTAAAAAAATTGTAAAGAGAGTGTAAAATTTGATCATCACCTCAGTAGTTAAAGGTTAATAATGCACAAAATGTGGAATCAAATTGATGTCATTGCAGTCATAGCATAGATGACACTTCAAATATAACAAACTTCTATGTTGACTTTGTCATCAGCTTAGTGTCAGTTTTCTCTTTATTGATGACATTTGTCATAATGTTGATGTCACAATTCTGATGACAGGACATCATGAATGCGAAGATGTTTTTGTCTCTGAGTGTAGCATACTAAATTTTATCTATCAATGATAACTCGATTGACTACATGAGCACAACGCATTATGCGCCGTCTTGGTGAATCTATATGTTGTCCACCCACGTTCATGTTGAGCACTTTTGGCCAAATGAATATGATTAGTATTGATCAGTAGCGCGGTAATGGCCTCACAAACGACTTTTTGGATGAATTAAGAATAAACAAAGCCACTGACCCAAAATTCAATCAATATTAATTATTTAAATATTACACTGTGCAACAAAATCAAAATTTTTCAAAACAACAAAATACCAACGACATATTCTGGTATAAGGGACCAAAGAGCTGCATACGTGTATTGGTATTTTGAAAGTTTACATCTGGGACTAATTTTAGGAAAAGTTGAATTAAAAAACTTTCCTTCAGCGGCGATATTAGCGGACTGACATATTCTACAAAAATTGTCCTCGTTGTGTTTAACATAAAAGCATTTAGCACATCTTATACATTAAACATAAGGCTTACCCGATCTCCTATGGCCACACAGAAAAAAGTATCAAAAAAATTTCCAAACAAAAGTTTGTCTAAAAATAAATTTCATTTTCAGTAAATGTTCTTTACTGAATCAATAAATATCTTGTTTCACTTTTATTTATAACGCAAACACCAAAAACAACAAGGAAGGCATTTTTTCTGTGTCGCAAAAAACAAACGCGATGACGATATGCACACAAATAACAACAACAACAATGATAGCAAAAGGAGTGATATTGTACAAAGTTTGTTTACTGAAGGCTTTTCAGCGAATCAATTCGTTAATGTCATTGCGATAATTCTTATTAAATTTTGTAGCGTCTTTATGAAATTTCACATTTAACAAAGTGAAATTTCATAAATGCTTAATGGATGATGATGATGACCCATACAAAAATTTTGTTTGATATATTACAAAAAATCCATTAAATATTTTTGTTTGATTAATTAAACTATTATATTTAATATTTATTAGTATTTTTATACTAATTGGTTTATAAGTTCAGACAAAAATATTGTTTGATATTTTTCAGAAAATCCAGTAAATTTTTATGTTTGATTTAGTAAATTGTTTTGTTTACAATTTGTCAATATTTGTAGACAAATTGTTTTATAGATTGAAACAATTTGCTCACTGAAAAAAACACTTTTCTCAATGAAACTGTTGAGATGTTTTTCTCTATATATACAAATTTGTTTGTAGGTCCGTTTCAAGACGAAATATTTACTATTTCATTGAATTCCTTTACTGGAAATAAAATTTAGTTTTTTCTGTGGAGTGCTAATTGTGAATAAGTACGAAATTAGCCCTTAAACACATTTTAGCTTTGAGTGATTTCCGGCGTTCAAGTTGAGTCTGCATCTTAGGGGTATTTGAAGAATTATAGTAAAATTTTATGGCGAATATTTTTGCTTAACATTTCAGCCCGCTATATTGCCGCTCAAAGTTTTGTCACTTTTTTAAGAAAGAGAGAAAAAGACCGATACAAAGAGGAGTTAGAGGTTTAAAATGTTCTACAAAAATGTTTTCTGTGGTCTTTTATCTGAAAGTGCTGAGCACATATTATACCTTAAACGTACGTCTTACAAGATTGGCTATGCAGTCATTATAACTATGTGAAAAATGGGGAAACTTTTTGTCCCCAAAAAATTAATCCCAAATGTAAAGTTTCAAAACACCAATACACGGAGATATTTATGGTTTGTGAATCAGTTATTAGAACCGTGTAATTTTTTGTTTGTTTTTGTAGTGCACAGTGTTATTTGTTGTTTTTTTTTAGCATAATAAACCCCTGACTCTTTTAAAGCTCTGCTTATTAAAAACTTTATAATATAAAGTTTATTACAAATAGTTTTTAAATTATGGCAAATGATACAAGCAATAGGCATCATTTTCATTAAAAAAAACTTTCAATGACTGTCTGCCTGACCACCCGCTTGTCTCTTTCATTTTTCAATCATTGAGATTGAAATATAAAGCAAAGTGACGAACTGAATTGTCTGGAAAGTTCAAATAAAGCCTAAGTGGCATGCTATAACCTTCCTGTTGTTGTTACTTTTTTGTATATATTTTTTTTCTTATTTCCGTTTCTGTGATTTCCTTTATTTGACGAAAAATGCACAATTTACTTCTAAATTGACTTTTGAGGATTTAATTTTAAATCAACATTTATTTTGAGTGATAGCTAGCTGTTTGATGTTCAAGGCAAAAATATTGCAAAGCGATCTATAAAAATATCGAAATCTGAAAGAAAAAAACTTAATCACTTTTGAAAGTATTTAACACACAATTTTCGCTTTTGTCAACACGATAGTCTACTTTAATAAATAAATGGATGCATACCTATTGTCAAGTAAAATGCCTATTTCTGAAAGGAAAACTTTTTTTCTGTCACGACTTTCCTTAGAAGCTTAAATTCCAAAAAAGTCCTTCAAACGTATTTATTATAAAAATTCTTATCCGCTGCCAATAACATATTAAAGCTCCTCAAGGATGCTTCGCTCAACAATGCATTGGAAAAACCACAAAATAAGTTTTATTGTCCTTCCTTGTACTTTTTGTACCTGTTCATCTATTACTGAAACTGATTGTTGTGAAATCGATAAGTAATTATGACAGCGAAATCCACAACGAACGACATTTCAATTAGTGATGGAATCGTGATCAACTTTTTACTAATGCGCTCACAAGCGAAAATATGTTCTTGCTTTCGAACTTCCATTTATATACGCTCACGTGAATTTAGCATAAAATTTGTAACGGCCACTAATAGTCACACCGATGTAATCGTAAAAAATACACGACAATTACACTAAAGAACATGGAATTTTCTTTACACTCACTCAAAATAAATTATTCCTAAAAAATTTTCAGTTCAATCATTTTATGAAGAACTAAAACAGCGTTAAGGTTTCTTAAAGATTTATTTGACAACTATTGTATAGATAGTTGTCAAATAAGAGTTTAATAAACATAAAATATTTCTTATAAATAAGGCGCTAATTATTTCGTGTGATCAAAAACGAAAATTCCCTACAAAATTTTTGGTTAATTAAAAATTAACTGCCTTATTTATAAAAAATATATTATGTTTATTAAAGGTTTATTTGACAACTTTTGTATAGAAAGTTGTCAAATAAGATCTCAATAAACATAAAATATATTTTTATAGATAAAGCCGTAAAATTTTAGTACTTATATTTATAATTTACTAAATCTGCAGTTTTCGTAATTGAAATCGTATTTCAGTTCAATTAATTTTGTTGTTAGAATTTAGTATACGACAAAAATTTAATGGTTAACATTTAAATTTTCAATTATAAATGTTTGAAAATTTGTAGTGACATGAATGAGTATCGTTGTTGTACAAAATAATTAATTAAAAATACGATAACGAATCAATAGCGCCTGCAGTTAAAGTTTAACCATTAATCAATTACCTACATTCCGTTTTTCAATGACTAAAAGTTCTTAGAAATCTTTAGACGAAATTGCTTTTGATCACACAAAGCAATTGATTCAATTACGAAATTATTTAAAACCATTTTTCATATCAGATGAATTTTTTATTGAGTTTTATTTTCAACAATAATTTTTTTCTGGATCATGCAATCTCACGTTATTAAAGAAATAATTCGCCACCTCGTCTCACGTCAATAACGCAAGCTGGCGTTGGCCATCTTTTATATAAATCTACAACAAATACCTGTAACTGCAGTTACTAACAATTTGTGGCATTGATAAGCTTTTAACGATACTCAAACAGACACTCAATATTTGTTTCGACAAAGACAGCAACTAAATCAAGAAAATAAATGTATCTTCATCTATTTATCCAACTGTCTGTTTAGCTGTCTGTGTCTCTGACTGTCGTCTATGATGTGGCATGGCAAAAGCAAAGTATGCAACAAAATCTTACGTTTCGTTGACAACAAAAAATTGCAATAACTGTAAAAACAGAATTTCATATTTCACTTTTATGATTTGACAATAAATACTCGTGCAAAAAAAAATAGAAAATTAAACTATAAACTGAAGGGGTGTGCTCAGACCAGAAAAATATTTGACAAGATTAAGGCAACTACTATTATGAGAAAATATTTGACATGTCAATGTCAGCAAATTAAGGGTAGGCTCCCAGTAAAAAAGTTGCTTCCAGTAAAGCAGGTTTCTACTATTATGGAATAAAAGTAGCGCTGACAAACCTGCTGATATCGCTGCTGATTTTTGTATGGCGATTTCCCGAATTGGTGTACTACATTTTCGCTCACAAAAGCGCTTTAGAAGTGCTGAAAATCATCAATATTTCAGCACTAGAACTGAAAATATATGAAAAAAGTTGTTTGATGTGGATTGGCGTCGTTAACGCCACATTTTGATTTTTTCTTATTTCTTTTCTTTATTTATTTTTATTAATTTCATATTTTTACTCAATGTTTGTTATTTTAACTTCAACTAGTATCGAACTAAGAACCTTCAGGTTTGAAGTCCAACATGCCAATCACTCTACCAAAAACACTGTTGCAAAACGGCATCAAAAAACTCAAATAAATTTACTCTTCATTCTCGCTTAAAAACCTGCTTTGGATCAGCACTATGAAATCGCTTTTTTTGTATAGTTCGTGTACGAAGCTTTTGTATAAGTAAAAAGCAAATACTTTTGTCGCTTAAAAACGTGCACTTTGTGACGCTATGAAATCAGCTTCTGAACAAGCTCATATTTTAAAGCGAACTATAAAGCGCTTTATATCTTTAGTGCTTCAAAAAACATGAAAATTTTTTACTGGGCTATATTAAACAGTTTTCAGAACTCCTCCGGTGTATTATAGGTGTTGCGTTGGAGGGCATGCTGTATATATCTCAATCCCAGCCGTCTTCATATGCCATCTTTTTCCTAATGTCCATAGGACACTATGATGTTTAAGCACGATTAGGGGTTGCATGCATACACTTCGGCTCTATTGAATATTACTACGATCAGTCTGACGGTTATGGTTTCAACTCTGCGTATTTCTACAAACACTGCAAGCAAGCTCTAGCATCGCACATGCTGTTTGCGCAAAAAAAAATTTTATATATTCCTCATCAATTATTTGCTATAGTACAGCGGAGGGCACGTAAATTTCTTGATAGACCAAATTTGGGATTTTTCGTATTTGAAATGATATACTTCCAGATTGGTAAAGTTGAAAAGAGGGCAGCATCACGCTCATACAAAGTAAATACATAATATTTTTTAACTAGTTTTAATTAACAGTTTCCTATGAAAGTTTGTTGTTACAATAAGTTCCCATCTTAATACTATATTAGTATCTATTTTAAAAAGTGGGCAGCGCCACGGCCAAATGTAGTAAGCATTATTTAACAGCTACTTCTATTTAACCGATTCTTATAAAACTTTACACACACGTTTAGTAAACGTGTTAATAAAACATTATGGCTAAAAAGTGGGCAGTGCAACGCCCATATGTAGTAAAAACTATTATTTGATCGATTCTTATGAAACTTTGCACACACATTAAGTCCCCGGCGAAAGTGAACAGATACTTTTACTAAATTGATTCTTGTGAAACTTCGCGCGCACAATTAGTCCTCGTGAAAATATTTGGTTATGACTAGAAAAGTGATCAGCTCCAAGCCTGTATTGCAGTAGATTTTTTGTGCAAGAATTACACTGTACAACAAAAAGAAAAATTTCATGATTCTAACGACTGATTTTGGCAGAGGGAACCAAAAAATAAACATGTGATTAATTTTAGGGGGAGTTAAATTCCTCAATTTTTGCGCATATGTAAATAGATATACTGACTCGGCATAGGAAGTGTCGACAGCCTTACGCTTAAGGTATAAGATGTGTTGAGCAAGAGCACGGAAAACATTTTTGTCGAACATGTTAGCCCTCTAAATCTTCATCGCATGGGTCATTTTGTCTTTTTCTTAAAAAAGGGGGGAAATCTCCCCTTCAGCGACGATACAGCGTGCTAAAATGTTCTACGAAAATATTCGCCATAAAATTTTACTGTACGTTTTCAAATATACCGAAGCTCCAGAATCAACTTGCACGTCAGGAATAATTCAAAACCCAAAATGTGTTTAAGGGCTAATTTCGCACTTATTTATAATTAGTACTCGGCATAGGAAATCTTGTAAGCCTAACGATTAAGGTAGAAGATGTGCTCCGCACTTTTATGTCAAACGACACGAAGAACATTTATGTAGAGCATTTCAGCATGTCGCCGCTGAAGGGGACTTTTTTGCCACTTCTTTAAGAAAAGGACAGAAAGATCCATACCACGGAGATTTAGAGAAATAACCTAAAATAAATTCCTGATGTTAACTTTCAAAACGTCGAAACACACACAGAAAATTTTTCATGTAAAATCGTCGAAAACCAGGTTAATTTAACACTTTTCGGTAATGATTTTCCTTCATAGGTGTTTCATGTTAAATCTACATGATTTACAATAATCTTGAAAAAAAATTTATCATTTTGAATTAACTATATTTCATGTTGATTTGATATTCCAGTACAGTTAAATCAAAACGAAGTTGATACTGAAATAATACGAAAAATCATATTGAATCAAAGCAATTTCGAGTTGGAACAACGTGAATTTGATATTGG
This sequence comes from Panzeria rudis, assembly GCA_956483635.1. Classification (NCBI taxonomy): domain Eukaryota; kingdom Metazoa; phylum Arthropoda; class Insecta; order Diptera; family Tachinidae; genus Panzeria; species Panzeria rudis. The sequence goes on from OY101448.1 coordinate 181,473,038, forward strand.
GACAACACGAAGAATCAGGTTGAATCAAAGTTATTTCAAGTTGAAACAACGTGAATTTGATATTGGAACAACACGAAGCATTATGTTGAATTAAAGTTATATCAAGCTGAAACAACATGACTTTAGTGTAGCTATTCTATTAATATTTTACTTACCTGATGTTTATCAGAAAACTTTGTGTTGTAGCCGGCTGCCCCAGGCAAGATTTGAACGCGAGCCACCTGCACGCGCTAACCACTGCAGCCACAACAGCTTCAAACTTAACTTTACCTATACACTAAATAAATACCATCGTATGTAAAATGAATTTCATTTTAATTCATTTTAATTGATTATTTAACATAAAACTTATTTGAAATTAAAGTTATAGTCATGTCGATTGAAAATGAAATGTAACGTTTATAATGAAATTATTTTAGCAGTGAACATTTTTAAATCAAAATGATTTAAGGTTAGATTAACAACTTTCCGTTTAAAATCAATATGAAAAAATTGTTATTTGAAACATACAGCAGTAAATTTTTGCTGGTAATTCGTTTTTGTCGTCTACATAGACGCACGTGCAAGAATAAACAACAACAAGTCACACAACTAAGCAGAACAGTGAATTGTAGCAATGAACAAAGCAAATAAACACTAAACACTCAAACGACAAATTGTTTGATGTAAATTTAATATGATATCCAATCAAAATTGCGGCTTGTTGATTTTACATTCCTTGTTTCCCAGTGCACGTATATATATTTCTTGTGCCCTTTACCAGAATCAGAAGTTAGAACCTTGTAATTTGTTTTGTTGTACGGTGCAATGTTTGCGAACAAACCCCTGACTAAAAATAGGAGTGGCACTGCTCAGTTTTCTGATCATAATGTTGTATTTTCACGGGAACTATTTGTGTGTGCGAATAATTGGATTTTTTGTACAGTGTTATTGTAAATAAAAAAAAATTTTTTTTTTTTTTGAGGACCCCCTTTATAGAGAAACCAGTGTGATATGTATGTATAAGAATTGTCTAAAAAACCTCGTGCAAAACTAGAATCAGTGTTTCCCTGTGTAAGTTTTATTTTAATATTTGCCCCGTCTGATCGTACCTTTGGAAATGTAGATACAAGCCACAACAAAAGGTAGTTGCTACAAAAATGTATCATTCATCCTTCACGTTTTTTATTTTTTCTTTTTTTTCGTAAGATTGGAAAAAAGAAACAAAAAATTTAAGTGCATTAAAATCTCGGTCTCAATTTCACTATTTTTATTGCGTTTTTATGATTTTGTAAAAGAGATTTCCTTTATTTTGCAAAAGAAATGTTGTCATGGTCGTCCGTCGTTCGTTAAAGAAAAGAATTTAATAAAACTGTAATAAATCTCACATTTCGTCGTTGCAATTGGTTTTTATCACTTGTTTCCTCGTTCATCATCTCCATTTTTTTATGCGAATAATATTGTCGATGTTATTATGCTCCTTTATAGTTTAAGCGCTTATTTCAGGTGGTCTGCATCTATCTACCTCAGTTAGCTTGTCTTCTTTTTTTTTTGTAATTGAAATATTAAAGCAGATTTTATATAGTGGAATAGAAGAAAAACATATTAAATATTTTAAATGACAGGAAAACAAATAAAGCCGCGCTAAAGAAGAAATACTTGAATAATACTAAAAATAAAATAAATATTTATCTTTAATTTAATACATATTAAAATTGTAAAAATACAACTTTTTAAATCTTACATCCAAACAAATGAAAATAAGAATTTGTTTAACTTAACTAAAACTGTTTTTAAAATATCAAAAAAAATTGATTGCTGCAACCATACATCGCTGCCCACTACTATGCTCTCTGTGTTGTAATCATTCTACGAACATGTCCTTTCTCTGTGTGTTTGGTGTTTTTTTTTTTGTTTTGCTGACATATCGAAACACATTTTATTTCTCACGACATTTATTAAATTTAATTCCCGCCAATACAAAATTGAATTTATCGACATCATGACGCGTCATTTATAACTTTTATGTCTCTGCCTCAAATAATGACAAATTTTCAAGAACGGAAATCATTAAAATCGTTAAACACACAAAATGACCATTAAATACGTTTGTATTTGTATTGAAACATGACAACATGTCAAAAATATCTGTTATAAGAGGTTAAAAAAGTATATCCATATTACAATTTTGATTTACAATTTGCTACTTTAGTTTTCTCCTTCTGCCCGGCCGGTCACCCACTCATCCATCCGCTTAGCTGGATGGCTGTCATCTGGTTTAATCATGTGTTATTATTGACACAATGAAATCAATAATGCGAGTAAATATCCAAATTGTTTCCCTCTTATTTGCTTTTATATTGTATTTTCTCTGCGTTTCTTGACAGTAAAAACTTCCTTTGGCTATTTTCATTTTACTGCTTCCCCTACTTGCATGTCTGTAGTTTTTGTTAAATCTGTGGTTTTCTTAAAGAAGCGCGTATGTGCATTTTTGTCAATTTTGAGTTATTGATGCCAAATTGCATTATTTTATATCCTTTTTTACACGGGCCAAAATTTTCGGTAATAACATAAACCAATTCTGATTTTGTTCTCTAAAACCATTGTAACTTTTTCATTTATTCAAATATTTTTCGACGAACAATTGCGTGCTGGCAATTTATTTTCATTGAAAAAACACACAGAGCCACATGCGTTGTTACCTTTGAACACATTTCCGAAATAATTTTTGATTCTTCAGTTTGAACAAGTTTTTCCTAGGCTGGGAAAGAAGCACTTTTTGAAAAAAGCAAGCAATTTCGTTACGTTTTTATGAACGCATTCACAATTGGAATTTGATTGGAATTCTGTTACGTATCGGATCCTATGAACAGGCAGATTGTTTAGTTAATAAAAACTTATAATAAATTGTGCGTATACATTTTTCATTTACAATAAGCTTAAGTCTGCTTGTGCTCTTGAATTAGTTCAATGTAAATAACTTTTATCCACATAAGTTAATTCTTCTGCACACACTTTTAGTGTCCTTGGCACATTGTTTTTTAATTATTTTCTAGGGAATTTTTGTCTGAAATTTTTTAACAAACTTTTTACAACATATATTTAAATGACTATCCTAAAAAAAGTTTGATAAAAATCACACAGAGTCTGTAATATTAAAAACAAAATATTTCGGTGTTCGCGAAAAATTTGTTTTTAGACATACGCGGTTATTTAAGAAAACCACAGAAATATATATTAACTTTTTCTGTTTTTTTGATAGACATTATTGAAAATTGTCAAATGTTATTTACAGAAAATTTTGATGCGATAAATCTCTGTTTTGTTGAATATTTGTTTGAGTATGGAATGTCAGTGTTGCCGTACATTTTTCTCTATAATTCTTAAAATATACAAAACCAATTTTTAACACAATATATTTATTAAGTTCTTTAAAAATTCGAAATTTCGGAAATAATGTAATGTTTTCAAAAATCAAAATGTTGCTAAAAAATTAAAAAAAAAATCAAAAATTTACAAGAACCGCTAGTTCTGCTCCAACACAGAGGACGCATACGTGTGCCATATTTTTAAAGTTAAACTTTTCGAAAAAATTTTGATTTTTTCGGAGTAATTTCGAGTTTCTTGCGAGTTGTTGATTTCTCTTTGAAAATTATGGCTCCTTCTTGAATTTAAGGCCGTTTTTTAGTGCATTTTTGAAAATTTTTAAATATATTATTTTTTGATATATTTCGGAGTAACTTTGAGTTTTCGATTTCTTTAGTGAAATTATAGCTGTAGTGAATTTATGGCATTTTTGGCGGCCTTTTAAAATGCTTTAAGCTAGATATCTCAACATTTTGAAATTTTTCGGAGTAATTTAATTTTTTTTTAGTATCTTTGCATTTTTGAAAACATTTTGATTTTTTCGGAGTAATTTCCAGTTTCTTGCGAGTTGTTGATTTCTTTTTGAAATTATTGTTCCTTCTTGAATTTAAGGCTGCTTAGTGCATTTTTGAAAATATTTTAAATATTCTATTTTCTGAAATTTTTTCGGAGTAACTTTGAGTTTTCGATTTCTTTACTGAAATTATGGCTTCCATTAGTGAAATTATGCCATTTTTGACGGACTTTTAAAATTCTTTAAGCTAGATATCTCAATATTTTGAAAAATTTCGGAGTAATTTAAATTTTTTTAGTATTTATTTTATTTATTTATTAAATGTTACCAACACAATTGCAAACTCAATCACAGCTTAGTTTTTAACCAGAACAATAACATAGACATTCTTTTGTTGTAGCGAAACAGACTAGACTCTATGGTAGGAATCGAACTCACTACCTCCACAATGATAGGGTAGCACTCTGCTCACTTGCTTGGCGAGGCACAAGATTTTGTTTGTAGAATTATGTGTTTGGATAAATTTATGATACTTTGGCTTCGAATGTGCGGAAAATGTAAGTAGTTTTCGGAATAACTTGGATTTCCCGCGAGTTTTCTATTTCGTTAGTGAAATTATTAGTTTCAGACGGATTTAGGACTCCAAGTATTTGTGCGGACTCCGAAATTTCGGAAAATTTGAAATTTTTTCTGAACTAACTGCATGCTCATTCCAGTACTAGATTTCTTTAATGAAATAACAAGTTCCTGGTAGGTTTTTGACAGTTTCGTTGCTCATTAGATAATGTGTTAAATATGGAGGGTTTGAACAATTTTTAATTTTTTCGGAGTAACTTCGATTGTCTTGCAAGTTTTTGATTGCTTTAGTTCAGCTATGAATAATAATGGCGGCCTTAAATTTTATTTTTTTATTTCTTTGGTAAAATTATAAGTCTCCAGTGTATATGTGGCACTTGTGGTATTTATTCGAAAATTTTGTAAATATCGAAGTTAGAAACATTTTTAGTTTTTTCGATCAAACTTTGATTTTTTTAAAGTATGTATTTAGTTTCTTTAGTAAAATTATGGTTTTCAAATTTTTTCGAATTATAAATTTTTTCGGAGTAACTTATAGTTCCATGTGGATTTTCGATTACTTTAGGAAATTGTAGTTGGTAAATTTGAGGCAGTTTCGTTGTATATTGGATGATGTGTTAAATATCAAATGCTGAAATAATATTGGATTATTTTCGAATTAGTTTCGATTTTCTTGCCAGTTTTTGATTTCTTTAGTTTAGTTGTGTTCAGTTGTAGATATTAGGTAGCCCTTAATTTTTTTCTCAGTTTCCGATTTCGTTAGTGAAATTTTGGCTTTCTGGTGTATATTTGACATATTTGGTTTGTATTCGAAAATGTCATATACCGAATTTTCGAAAAAGTTTAATTAATGTCTTAAGAGTGACTGAGCTCCCCAAATAAGAGCATTAAGCCAACGCGACATCAGCAGGGTATGTATTTACCGTACATTGAAATTAAAAATTATCTGTTGAAATGTATAGTAAATACGAACACTGCTGCTAACGCGACGTCACAACGCTCTTATTTGGGTAGATCCCTGACTTCGATTATTTTTTGTGATTTTGAGATTTCTTTCCTAAAATGGTTTGCTGATGGATTTAGAACTATTTTTGGTACACCTTTCAAATATCTGCTCATTTGCGAAATTCCGAAAATTTTTAACTTTTCCGGACTAACTTCGAATTTTTGTAAATTTGTAATTTCTTTAATAAAATTATAGGTTTCTAATAGATTTGAAAAAGTTTTAGTGCAATTTGGAATTTGTGTTCAGTTTCGGATTTTCGAAAAAAATTTTAAAGATCTTCGGAGTTACTCAAAGCTTCATGCGAGCATTCGCTCTTCCGTTTCATATTATGTGTGTGTTTCTAATAAATTTATAGTAATTTTGATGCATTTTGGAACATGTGTTTGGATTTCAAATTTTCGAAAAGTTTTCTATTTTTTCGGACTTCCACAGGACAGGTTTTGTTGTTGTTTTTAGTGTAAATAAGAGCTAAAGATAAAACATTTACTGAATCAGACAAACTTTTTATTGAATTTAAAAGTGAATTTCAAGCCAGGAAAATCGAAAATTTTCAAACAAATTGGAATAATCGAAAAATGTTTTACTGAAATATTCAGCAATAGGAGTATTTTTCTAAGTTAAGAGCTAATTAGATTTCGGTCGATTTTGTTTTCGGTCGGAACGGTGGCGTAAAATTTATTTAAAAAATATATATATTTTTGAAAATTTTTTCGGTTTCTATTCACACAATATCTAACACGACAACCAACTTAAACTCTTTAGTGTACATAATGGAAGCACTACAACTTCCATGCAGTTGTTAGGCTTGTTTTCGGCAATGAAACCGTACACACGGCATATTTCATGCAGTTGTTATTCATCTTGTCGTCAATAAGACTTTGTAGCACAAATTTTCATAATCTTGTCAGAACACACTCCATATACACGACAACGTATATCTCCTTGTTACCATATTTATTTCGTGTTTTACAGGCGATAAATCATTAAGGCATCATCGATGAAAATGTCTTTGGTAACAACTTGGACTACAAGATAGCTTCCTAAAACCTCAACTTCAAGTACTTATGAAAACTCGATTTTCGCAAATCGAAGTAAAGTCTAAAAATCAATATGCACAGAAAGCTTTTGTTGTTCGATTTGAAAGTAAAATATGCTAAGATTTAACATTGAAAAAAATAAACTTGTTCAATATAAAATGTTCAAAATGTTGTACGTGTACGTACATTTCTTCGAAACGATTTTCCATTTTGCTCCATGGGCTGCATAAATAAGAAGTAACAAGAATATGTTCTCCTATATTTTTGTTTAAATGTAGATCACGTTCGCCTTGGAAATTACAGAACCGTAAGAATGACTCTTAAATTCATGTGTGTATTATTTATTTATAATTAATAGTTCTTTCAGTTTCAATTCAGCTGTCAATTACAAACATAACAAAAGAGAAAACTACAAAAGTAAAGACTTAAAGCCTTTACGAACTTTCCATTTATTAAATACTTTTCGTTTGTATTTCAGTTTCTCTTTGCCAAAAGGATTCATTTTCATGTTCATCTAGAACAATTCAGACGATTTTTTGTTTGTTGTATTTTTGATTCGCCAATAAAACATTAACAACAACAATACAAGCCAGCAATGAGCAAACTTTCATAATGGAAATATTTACACAGAAATAGGATATAAATATATTTTTTCTTTATCAAAGGATAAAAATAGCATGAATAACAAAAACAACAAAATAACATACATGTGGTATAATTACAGCACAAACAATACAATAATAAAAATAATATCATTTTTTTGTGGCTGTCTAGTGACTACCTCCACTTAAGAGATATGGCAGGGAAGAGGATACAATAACAATTTATTAGATTAAATGAAAAACAAAAACTACTTGAACAGATATGGGACACTGAAGAGACTACTGTTCAGGTTATTACAAATGGTATGAATTCCATTAGTACTTCAGCACAGCTTTGATAACTAACTGTTACATATACAAATTTTTGTGAACTTTCGCAAATTATTCTGCCTTACAGACATAAAAGTTTTAATTTGTTAAAGTTTTTGGCCAATTAAAAGAGATAATAGAGGGATCTGTAAATAAACATTCATTCAAAGTAAATCTTATCGAGACTCATTTACCTGACTAAAGGATACAAGTTTTGAAACCAAAATAAATTTCCTATTGTTTGAAGTAGGCTAGAAAATTGAGGGCAACCAATTAAAAATCTATACAAGTTAGTGATTCATTTGATACAGTATTCTTTATTATCATGTAGAGAAAACTGATTCTTGAAAACAAGCATTTGGCTTTAAAACAGGTTGCCCATGACAGTGATCCTCACTGTATTTCTTCCCAGGCTTTTACAGTCACACACAAAGTGATCAGGATCTTCTATTCAAAGCCTACGAACATTACCTTCTCCGATTTTCATCTCTGTCGAAGCTGCCCAGTTAAGGTTATCTGATTATATCTTAGTTGATTTTTCACTGTTTTGCCGAGGGTATAATTGAAAAAAAAAACGTCTGCAGATTTCTCTTTTGTGAGCTATAGTTGAACTATTTTCGTTCAAGCATCAAGTTTTTGTTCTTATCTTGCGGAAAAATTCGGTATATGTATAGTTATGTAATCCGTGCTCGGTTGCCCTTCATAGGAAAAATTAGAATTTATTATACATATGAATGTTATAGTGATTTCCGATAATAAAATTTTATCACACAATTTTTAACTGCTCTTCCCAATTCAATTTTAAACCGATTTGCCCACAATTTGTTTAAATAAAAAATTCGTATTCCATTTTTCCATTTTATTTTTTTGAGCACTTTACTTAATTTACCGGAAATAATAGGATTTTTTTCTAAGTAAATTGTAATGATAATATAGAAATATTTTTTAGCCACATACTTGCGCACATTAAAATGCAGACAATGACGTTTTTATTATATTAATACGAGGGTGGTGTGAGAACTACTCGAACTGGATTAAAAAATTACAATGAATAGAATGTATGACTATTGATCGCCGTTATGTCATAGAGGACTTTTAGATCGCAGTTTGGCAAAAAAAGGCGAGAAAATTCGCCTTCTTCGTAAAAATAGCACTGTAAAACAAATAAATATTACATGGTTCTAACAACTGATTCTGGCAGAGGGCACCAAAAAATATATACGTAATTCGGCATTTTAAAAGTTTACATTTTAATGAAACACTTAAGTTTTAAAACTTTATAATCTTTATTCACGCCACGATGTGCGCTGTTATACAGAAAAATACAAAGTGTTCTTAAAATGGCTATCAGCAAGAGATGGAGTAAAGTTAGCAGTCATACGTCTGTTATCAACCGTGTATCAGGGTTACCAGACGAGATTATTATAACATCTGTGATTAATTTCAGGTGGAGCCAAAGTTCCCTCTTTTGCACGTAGTTATAGTGACTCCGCCTTACGTTTAAAGTATAAGATGTTCACAACTTTTATGTAAAAAGCCACGGAAAACATTTTTGTAGAACACTTTAACCCTCTTTGGCTCTCTTACGTCTATCGTGTTCGGTTGAGAGCAGGAGTGTCCCCCCTTCTCAGCCGAGTGTGGCCTCTAAAGTTAAAGATGTTTCGGGATAGGGGATTGGGTTGCAACTAAAGTTTCTTATGTATCTTGTCACATATTTAGAAAATACAGTCTTAACCAAAGGCACATCGAAATCTTTATGATTTCGCCTGTTACGGACATAACAAAAGGCTGCTGTAATCGTACGGAGTATCTTAATTTGTCGCCTTTGAATTTTTTCTACATTTGATGCCGAGGCAGTGCCCCATAACTGGATACCGTAGGGCCATGTTGGTTTTATAATGGAGTTGTATACAAGAAGTATACATTCTAGGCTTAGAGTAGAATTCCTTCCAATGAGCCAATTCATTGGAGCTGCTTTTAACTTTATTTGGGTCACCTTTGCATTTATGTTGGAACTCCATGCTAGACGACGATCAAGATGAACACCGAGATATTTTACTTTAGTGTGTTGAGGTACAATTTGGTTATTTATTTGCATAGGTTGGCAGGTTTCTCTGCACAATGTAAAAGTAATATGTAGACATTTTTCTACCTTGATTTTTATTCGCCATTGTTTTAGCTATTTTTTCAACTCGGGTATATACTCTTTTCAGTTTGCGGGAAGCTTCTTAATGGGTTTTGTGAACACTTAGAAATGCTGTATCATCAGCGAATATCGAATTCGGACTGTTGATAAATATTGAAAAAATATCGATATATCGCAATTAAAAATATGGACAATATATATCCATACACACATACCAACAGGTGGTGAAGTGGGAAAGAGATAGATAGCTTAATTAATTTACAACTCTGATTTTGCTCGTTTTTTGTAGAGCAGTGCTGCAAGACCCTCTGGTGTCAAGTGAAGGCATTGAGTTGTTTAAGCTGTGTAGCCATTTTATTAGTTCTTTTACTTCGGCGACGGTTCTGCTGCAATACCGACGAAGGAGGCTGCTGTATAGTGCATTAATCGCTGCCGGTACTGCCAAAGTGATTAGTGCTATGCCTTCATCACTTTAACAGTCCAACAACAACCAACACAATAACACACCAATGAACATGAGAAAAATGCATGATGTTGTTGGCTTGCCTGAAACTTGTCTTGAACTTAAGCGCTCAGGGCTTGTAATCAAACGCGCTAACTACTCAGCCAACAGCATCCTCGTGATTGGTTTAAAATCAATGAATATTTTTTTGAATCTACTGTTTTCGTTATCGGGTCTTGGTTTTAGTTTTACCCGAGTGCTTTTCCTTTTCAGCTGTAATAAATATGAGACCGCCCTCGCATATGTTATACCTTTAGAAATAAGATGCTCCTCTTGTATTGTTGTCAGTCATAAAACTTAAGGATGATAAAATGTTTAAGCAAAATGCAGTAAAATAGAGCTTTGGAATAACAAGTCATATGCTATGAAGATTTTCTACAAATATGTAGTAGATTATAATAAAAATATTTACATACGCTAGCACACATCATATTCTACTACTTACTATGTACTAATATTTATGCTAAAATCAGATTTTCTTTATAAACTGCTACTGACACCCACAATGTGTGGTAGAAAAATGGCAAAAGGGAAACGGAAATGCGTTGCTAAAGGTTAGAAAAATAATGCATTGTATAGTATTTTGGTTTTTTTTATCATTTGTTTTACTTGCATTGTCGAGTGGAGTATATTTAAAGATATAATGCAAAAATAGTTAAACCGTTAAACGTGATTCTTTGCGAAAACTTCAATAGGATGGAACCATTTTTTTTTTTGACGAAGACAGAAGTCAGGTTTTTTAAAGTTACTTTTACAAATAGGTCGAAAACGTTTTCAAAATAAGTCTAACTAAATATTGCTCCTCTTTCCCACTTCGCTGCTAAAGCTTATAACTTTTTTTTTAGTTTCATCGAAACGGTTGCCTCCTAATGTACACTTGAGCATGCAATTTGCAACACTTTAGCCCATATACTCTCATATATTCATTTCCTAATAGGTTTTTAAATCAGTTTTATTATGTAACATATTTTTTTCGTTTATTATCTTTAAATTGTGTAACTGTGATGCTGTTTTTATAACATGCATGTGTATTTTAAATGTATTAAATATTCTTGACTAAATGTGTGTGTAAAGATATTTTTCTATGTAGTTTTATCGCTATAGGAACTACGAAATGTATGCTTTGACTCCATTATGAAAATGTAATTAATATTCATGCATTTTATCATAACATTTACAATCCATGATGGTAGTTTTGTTACATGGTGTCATTTGGATACATGTTGAGCTTTTTGTATTAAAGAAACCTGTATAAGAAAATCAATTTAAAAATCACAAGCTTTAAAAGTGAATCGGCGTTTTGAAAGTTTACGTCTGGCCTTTATTTTAGGTTGAGCTATAGTTCGTCTCCGTTTTGCACATTGTTATATACTAAAAGAGATTTACTTCATAAAAAACCAATGAAACAATTTCATTAGACTTGTTCATTAATTCAATGACAATTTCACAAATCCAATGAAAATTTCATTAATATTGTGCAACAATTACATTGGTTTTAACAATTTTCTTAGATTTTTTTCATTAATCCAATGACAAATCCAATGAAAATTTCTTTAATATTGTGAAAGAATTTCGTTAGTTGAATTTTTATGAAAAGTTTCATTAAAATCAACCGCCGAAACTCTTTCACACTATTAATGAAATTTGCTTTAGATTTGTGAAAGTGTAATTTGATTAATGAAAATATCTAATAAAATTTTGTCAACCAATAAAATTCTTTCATAATATTAATGAAAATATTAATTGGATTTGTGAAATTGTCATTGGATTTATGAAAAAAAATCTTATGAAATTCTTTCATTGCTTTTATGAAGCAAAATTCTTCTAGTATAGTGATTCGGCATAGGAAATATTGTAACCCTTTCACGTAAAACAGTACGAAAAACATTCTTCTGCGACATTTTAGCCCTCTAAATCTTTGCTGTATGGGTCTTATTTGCCCCTTTCTTGAAAAATCCGCAAAAGCTCTCCTTAAACTGTCCAACAAAAATATATGTATGTATGCCATAAAATCTTATTGTAAATCTTTGGACCAGATCTTTCCCCTATTCTATTCTACTATAAATCTCTAAAGGCATCAAAGCTCAGAATTCTACTTGAACGCCATACATAAGAAAAACTTTAAATGTACTCAAGCGTTAATTTCGTACTTATTCATAATTAGTGTCAAAATATCCCACAAAACTTTTTATTATATGAGGCTATATTATATCACTGATCCAAAATAATAATTTTGCTAAAATAATGACAATAATTGATTATTTTAACAAAATTATTTCATCATTTTAAAGAAATTATTTCATAATTTTTATAAAATTATTTCATTGTTTAAATGAAGTTGTGTATTTTGTTAATCAAATTATTACATTATTATCTGGGCTCATTAACTGTTTCATTGGCTATTTCAATTTACTAACGAACAGATATAGTGCAAAAACAACAATCATGCAAAATTATTTTTGTAGTTGGCTTTTGGTTGATAAATGTTGAAATAAATAATAGTGTGTTTTTTGTGAATGAAAATATATATGTGATTAATTTCATCAGTCTTTCATAAATTCAATGAAATTTTTCATCAAAACTATGAAATATATTTCATTGAAGTTCTGACATATAAAACCTTTTAATTTTTATTTTAAGTGTTAACAGTTTAAGAGTGGATTAACAGTTTTCTACTTTGTTATTCATCACTAAGGTCCTAGTAACCGCTATAACTATCTTTATACCCTGTTTATACGCAATTAAGGCCTTAATTGAGAACAATTTACCATACAAGGGTTCAATTAATAAATTGAGCAATTAGTACTTAATTGTTTCATAAATTGAGTAAAGTTCGAAATGCAACCCTTTGTGACAAGTCCCAGTAAAAAAATTGCTTCAAATAAGGCAGGTTTTTGCGATGAGAGAATAAGAGTAGAGCTTACAAACTTGCTGATATCGCTGCATTTTTGATACAAAAAGCGCTTTTTGATGCGCTGGAAATCATCACTATTTTCAGCATTGTATCAGCAGTGCTATTTTTGTATAGTTTCTTTCATACACATTCACTGCTCTGCAATAAGCTCTTCTTTTAAAGCGTATTACTATGCGCTTTATTGCCTTAGTGCTTCAAAAATCATGAAAATTTTTTACGGGGGTATGTTTACTGCAAAGTATATTCAGTGAGAAGCAAAAACTATACAGTGGCAAGCCGATGGTGTAATAAGTATACAGATGGCAGTATAACGTCAGATGATTCTTTTTTGCTCTGCTAATTTTGTGCATAAGCTACGTCAAACACGTGTATATTTTTTAACAACCATTATGTAGTCTTTGCTTTAATATTGAATTCGTTGCCCTTATGCAGCCACCTGTATACTTATTACACCATTGGCAAGTCAAATGTTAATTGAGTAAGCTTTATTTACGATGTGTGAACACTAAATTTGATTGCTCAATTAAAACAAAATTGTCTGAATTAAAAATCCATGTCTGAACAGGGTATTAGGCTCTGAATACCCAATGACATCCATTTTGATATGCGAGTACCTTTCATTCCAAGTCTAACGCTGAGTACTGTCGGACTTTCACAAACAACATGTGCTACCGTTCAACATATTCAGGCATTCACTCTTTTAACCGTTGCTTTAATCATTTTTCTGAATTAATATTCTTTTTGAGTTCAATTTAAAACAAATAATTAAACATAGTATTACATAGTATTACCCACTTATCAAATAATATGTTTTTTGCATTTTGTAAATATTTTTGCATCATCATGCTTATAGGGTAGGCCAACTTTAACTGATATTGGCATATTGTAGCCGTTGATGTGCACCCCTAAGCATTATTTCTAGACCTAATTATGTTTTATATAGAATCATGCCAGATCAACTTCTAGATTGAGTCGTCGCGATGTTCTGGAGATGCCTAATTGACTAGTACGTCGATGAGTAGACACAGATGGTTCATTGTATAAACTTTCACATACACAACAGCTACACCTTGTTCAGTGCGAAAATGTTGACTATGTGTTCCAAACAATTTGTACTCGCTCTTGCACCACGTTCGCTGACGTCATTAAATTTTACAAAATTCTTTACTATTCCTAAAAAAGTTAATATAAAAAACTTTAGAAATAAAAAAGTTATAACAATTCAAATCAGTCATTCATGTACACTGTAGAATGCAGGAGTAGTGAAAGTATTAATATCAAAATTTATAGAGCTTTACTAGTTCGCCTACAACTCTTATGCAAATTTAGCAATAAACTTTATCTTTATTTATTTTTGCGTTAACTTCTCTCAGTTAACATTTTGCTTTTAGTAAAATTGTTTCTTTTAATATATAGATTTTATCGCACATCAAATTGTTAGCTGACTCGTTGATGGTTCTGTGGTGGGGCGGATCTCATATATATACACAAATGAATGAATCTATGAAACTGGTATGATGAGTAAAACGCATCAGTTGTTGTACTTCTTTGTTAGTGATGGTTGATGTTTAACAACTCCTTATAACCAACAGGCAGTATACATAGTTTTGCTGAAGTTGAACATTATATAATATTTTAGTTTTTTTGCACTCATCGACATACCACCAGTCGAGTTTTTTTTTTATTCTTTGCCACTAAAATAATATTTTATGTTAGTTTAAAAGCTTTTTGCACTCATATGTGTATAATTTAATATTAAATAGCAAAAGTAGGTGTATTTAAAGTCACTAGAACGATAGTTACAAATAGAAGTTTCAAATTCAATGGTTTGTAAAAGAAAATCCATGAACTTTTTAAAAATTTTTTTTAAATTTTTAAATATTTGCGATTGCAACAACTTTTGAATTCGTCTACTGTTAAAGTTTTAAATACATATTCTAGAATATTTTGTTTTTGTATCCATATCATGGTGGCATTTGTTGTTGATTGTAGTTTAAACAACTTGCAACAACAGGACAAACAATAACAATTATTGTGTCTATTGTTATTGATGCTATGACAGTTGTTAGAAACTTTAAAATAATAAACATCAATATAAATGTCAATGAGAGGAAAAAAGCAGAAAAGTTTTTAACTGATTTTTAAAACCATTTTCCAATAAAAGGAACGAATGCGTAAAAAAATGTGTAACGTTAAATTTAATTTAAGTGCTTAAAATTGAAAACTGAGAATAAACTGCATTTAATTCTGCACAGCTACATATTTAAAATTTTAAAGGAACAAATCTAAAAATTGTTTTAGTTTTGAGTAATTCAGTTAGAATTTTTTTTAAACTAATTTTGAAAGTTGTAAATTGAATTTTTATTTTCGATAATATTTAAATGAAAAATTATGTGCTATTTTTTTTAGCCATAGAAAAGCGTTTTTTAAAAAAGCTTTAACTAAAATCAGGTTTAAAAATTAAAGCCTTGAATTTTTGTATAAATACAGAAAAAACTAAATTGTATTTTCAGTAAAGAAATTCAATGAATTAGTAAATATTTTGTCTAAAAACGCACTTAGAAATAAATTTGAAAATACAGACAAAATTATCTCAACAATTTCATTGTAAACCTTGAGCTTTTTCAGCAAATAAATTGTATAAATCTATAAAAACAATTCGTCCAAAAATATTTACAAATTCTAAGCAAAACAATTTACTGAATCAAACAAAAATATTTACTAGATTTTCTGTAATATATTAAACAATATTTTTTGTGTGAATTTATAAAACAAATTTATCTAAAAATACTTACAATACAAAACAAAATAGTTACTGAATCAAACGAAAATATTTACTGGACTTTTTTGGAATATATCAAACTTTTTGGCTGAGTTATCAGCATTATCCATTTAAGCATTTGTGAAATTGCACCTTGTTAAATGTGTTTACTCTGAATGTTTATCTAAAGACTCTAAAAAAATTAATGAGAATTAGCATAACAACACTAACAAATTGATTCACTCAAAAATCTTAAGTAAACAAACTTGTTACAATCGCATTCTCTTTGTTAATATTTTTGGTTCTTGCGACACTGGTTCTTACGACACTGAAAACGGGAGTTTGTTGTTTTTTGTGTTTGCGTCCTAAATAAAAGTCAAACAAAACATTCACTGATTCAGTAAAGAACATTTACTGAAAATTAAATGTTATATAAGCCAAACATTTGTTTGAAAATTATTTGGTGATCATATTTTCTGTGAAGGTAATAATACTGTAGATGTATAATTCACTGGGCAAGACGTCTATTTAGGATCCATTTTACTCTAATGTAGTACAACCGATTAAGGCAGTAAATATAAATTTTTAAAGGTATTTGTCTGCAGATAAGTAAGCATCAGTATTTTGAAAGTTATAAGCATTTAAATTTCAAACAGACTTTTAAAATTTACGAAAAACTAACTTGCAATTGGCTTAGAATCAATAGATCCAACTTAACAGAAAAATAAATAAAAGTAATTGGGACGTTTTTATATACATAGATGATTCATCCATCACTCTTTAGCTTTACATGCGTTGCTTGGTTTGGTTTTTATCTTCTAAAGAACTCTTTAATAAATCTATTGGTCATACTGCTCACTCTTTATTTCACTCTGAACGCAAATTACCCTATATCTTTCAAAGAAAAATATGTACAAAATATGTATGTGCAAAGTATACAATTTATAGCTCCAAATAAATTTTATAGCCTACACATTCAAGTTTTTACTTTCCAACCGCTATATCACTGCTAATTGTTGAATTTGTAACAGTTTCCAATTCATTGCAGCATAAATATATTTTTATTTAATTTTATTACGATTTTTATTCTCCTTATATTTTTCTATTACCCAACCATTTCTTATTTTTATTATGTTTTTCATACAATATTTCATTCTGTGATTTTGATTGCAATTTCACAAATTGATGTGAAATTGTGTACAATTAATTTCAAATAAATGACTGACTAAAACAAAAATACAATAAAATAAAGCAGAAACAAAGAACAAAAAAAAAATAAAAAATTGCCACAATTAAACAATTAAATAGAAAGGAAGTAGAAGGTATTTGTTGCTCCTGCTGCCAGACAAAGTGCCAAAGGGAGGAGGAAGTTAAAACCCCAAATGAAATCAACGTTTAATTTCGAACGGATCCAAATTCAAATAAATTGTTTTTATTAGTTTTTCCATGAAATGAACAAAAATATAAAAAGAAAACAATCTTTAATTTCTTAATTTCCTTTTTAGCAGGGGTCTGTCTGCTTACTACGGTTAGAAATTAAGAAGTTAATGAAGAAAGATTGTGTTGAACACCATTTTCAGCTGCAAGCATTTAAAGACTCCGGGCTGTTGATATTTTTTAGAGCCTTGTTTTAATCTTTCTCAAAAGCTACTTTTTTCAAAAATTATATTTGTAGTGTTTTTTTTAAATTCCTTTTTTAAAGTAACTTTTATAAAAAGTACTTTTATTAAAAGGTAATTTTTATAAACGTAAATTTTCTCCAAAGAATGAATTCTATCTGTAATGCGTAGCGCGATTCATTGACGTATCCACCACAAAGGGATGTGCTCTAATGAAGAAGGCGTTGTTCGCATAAAATAGCGAGTTTCGTAAACAAGTTCCCTGATTTTATCAGAGCACATTCCATTTTATAGGCTGGCGCAGAATGAGCTATATGGTTTGAATTCTTTATAACTTTTTTAATTATTATTTTTTCTTTTTTTTCAGCATTTTGTGAAGAAGACTTGAGGAATTAATTATGAATCATTATACGTACAAAAATAATTGAATTTTATTATTCACACCAACAGTCTATTGTGTTGACACAGCGTGCAGATCGTCGTCATTTTAATGTGCGCATTGCACCCACAGCGTCAGCAATAAACCATTTGATTGGAAATTTTCGTCAGCATGGGTCTGTAAGAACCCTTCCTGGTGCCGGAAGAATACTTACCGTGCACACTGGTCAAAATATTGAACGTGTACGGGAGAGCGTGCAGCATAGTCCCTCAACAATACAACTTGGACTATCACGGCGGTCGCTGCAGAGAATTGCGAGTACATTAGATTTGTTCCCATATAAAGTTCAACTTGTGCAAGAATTGAAGACGACAGACTACCAGGAACGGCTTGAATATGCCATTCGTTTCCGTGAAAAAGCGGAGGAAAATCCAGACTCTATTCACAATTTGGTAATGAACGATGAAGCCCATTTCCTATTAAATGGGTATGTCAACAAGCAAAACTGCAGTATTTAGGCTACGGAAAATCCAAGAGCAGTTCATCAGCGACAATCACACCCACTTAAGTGTATTGTTTGGTGCGGTGTATCCTCCGAAAGGATAATTGGCCCATAGTTTTTGGAAAATGAAAGTGGTCTCTGTCAGCGGTGATGCATATCGGACGATGTTGAAAAATTTTGCTAGGCCAGCTGTGGAAAACCATCAAAACTTGTGGTTTCAACAAGATGTAGCCACAGCACATACTGCAGGTGACTCAATGGCTTTGTTAAGGGACATATTCGGCGAACGCATTATTTCGCGCACAAGCGATTTTAACTGGCCTCCACGTTAACCAGATTTAACAGCTCCTGACAGTTTTCTTTGGGGATATTTGAAAGAAAGAGTGTACGTTAACAAACCAAGAACCATACTCCAACATTCGAAATGAAACCATAGCCACTACATCCGAAATTTTACGAAAAGTTATGGAAAATATGCTAAATACAGCACTTATGTGCGAAGCAGAAAATTGACATCACTTACAGGATATCATTTTTAAAAGCTAATTACAAAAAATTCCCCAATAATATACTGTAAAAAAATATATATATATAAAAATCGCATAAATAAAAAAGTTATAAACCATTTAAAGCATATAGCTCATTCTGCGCTACCCTGTAGTAACGATAAAAGAATGAAATACAACCCACATTGAGTCGATGCTCCAGCGAATCAATAAAGTTGGCTACCCTACTGTCACCGATGAGCTTCTTCGCCCTCTCCTGTACACAGTCGAGTAACTTCAAAATGGACTTTGAAGCTCCGGCCCATAGATTATAGTTGTATTCAATTTTTGGACGAATCTACGTTTTATAAATATTGAGAAGATCAGATGAAGTGAAGTATCTTTTACGCCGTCTTAAAAAACATTACCGACAACAAAAGCAGCAAGTTTCGACAAAATAATTATGAATAAAATCCACATTTGTCGATCGATTTTAATGATTTATGTATGTCCCATTTCGCACTATTGAAGTTTACTTTGCCAAAGTTTTTTAAATTTTCCTTTAAACTTTCTTTTACTTCTGCACACTCAAAGTTTATTTTGGGGCTATTCACATATTACGTAACGCTCCCCGGGGCGGGGTACAGATTTGTTACGGACTTGATACTTTATACTAAAAATTTTGTAAAAAGCGATACGAAGGGGGGGAGGGGGTACAAAACCTCTGAAAATAGCGTTACGTAATATGTGAATAGGCCCTTTACAAAGTTTGTGTTGTGTTCTTGCTGTTTATACGACTAAGTATAGACGACGAACGAAGAACAAAGCAACTTTGCGAGAACATCAAGGTCTGTACTCACCCCCATTCTTCTTTCCCTTCTCTCCCACATACTCAAGACTTTGCAAAGTAAACTTTGCTGGTGCGAAAGGGCACTATGTCTTATTTTATTCCTAATATACCTAGCTTTCTAATCACCCCTATCGTGAATATTTTTTCCCTCGAAATGTTTTCCCTTTCCGTTATTTTACGATGGTGAATGAAAAATCGATAAATTCCCCTTATCATGAATGATATTTTTCACGAGGATTTTTCCCCTTTTCCCCTCACTTGATTTTATCAGGCAAAATGGATAAATACATCATGTAATTGCCATTTTATCCTTCCAATTAATTATTAAAACTTTTAAATATTTATTTTTAGGGCAAATTCAGTAAATAGTGTTCATTTATCTTAATACTAACACATTTATCTTAACACTACCTCCATGCAACACCTTCCCGGCACACATGAACTAAGGTCCGCGATGATGGAATAGCAAATGACTTTTGCTCGTCTGTAGATAATCATTCATCGTGCCCAAAATATATAAAAACCCAGTTTTACTTACTCTTGAGAAATTTTAATTTAACACCAAAAGACTATTTGATTGAATTAGGCTGCCTACAACAGGGATGGAAAACGGCTATTATGATTTTGTACCAACTATAAAAACAAAATGTACTTTTTAGACCATGACGGTACCATTTTATAATATTTATTAAAAACAGAAACTTAACAAAAATGTGTATATAAATTCACAAGTACACAATAAAAAATTACATAAAAATAATAAATATGGCTTACATAAAGGTACATACATCAGCCTTTTCAGTTCTAGAGATCAGTTATTAAAAAAGTTATTTATAAAATATTTTTATATAATAAATTTTCTGTTATTTAAACAACATCAATTTGTTGACTTCAATAAATCTTTCGTTTGTATCAAATTGGAAACAGTGGGAACGTGTAGTCTATTTCTCTCCTTTGTTTTAATTAGGTTTTGGAAAGAAAAAAAAAACGTTCGACGTTGGCCGACGAATGTGGAACAGATAGAACTCTTGTTACAACTCTTGAAATATCGGGGAACATAAACCCATTTAACTCGTTTTTCATCAGCGACACTTTAGACCAAAAACAGGAAATATTTGAATCTTTGTATGATTTTATGTTAATAAAAATGTATAGCTTTTATTATATAATTTCCCGATGATTCGTGAATTATGTAAATAAAAGTTACGCATTTTTAATAACATAAAATTTTTATTAACATAAAATACTTTAGGCCTCATTAGCTTATCACAAAACAAACTACACAAAATTGACCGGGCCAATGAAATATTAACAAAATTAAAATTTCAGTTGTTTTTTTTTATATTCCTCTTTGCGCTTTTCGTTTATTTTCATAGAGATGCCACATGATGTCAGATTTAAACAATGTTGTTAACAAGAAGTCACAGAATCGTAAAGTCGTTAGTGCAAACAACTTAAGAAGTTGACAATATAACAACTGTTGTTATTGTTAAAAGTTACAAAATCTCACTACTGGTATGAATTCGCCTCAATTGTCAATGGACAAAACCGGCATATTTGTACTTCAGGCGAAGTAAACAGAATTAAACACTGTTGTAGTAATAAGGGAGTGAGAAAATATAATTTTGAAATTATGCATGCATTTATAAAAACTTTATATAAATTTAAAACTTCTTGGCACCTCAAGAAACTTGGAAAAAAGGGAAAACTTGACAAATGGCAATGCTGATTCAGATACAAAATTGATAACTATAAGTAGAAAAAGTGTAAACAGCTGTGGAATCAAGAGTACCTGGTAAATAAATCTGCCTTGAGAAAAAAAATATAAAAAAATAAACCTTGGTCTATACCTGATATATTTTTATCATGACAAAAGTCAAACTTTATATTGAAAAATAATTTGTTTTATGTTAGCTGTTTTTCCAATATGGAATTTGACATTTGTCATGATAAAAATATATCAGGTATAGACGTAGGGTAAAGAGAACACAACAAAATTAATGTTGCCATATAGTGAAAAGTTGAGATTTTTAAAATGTATCAAGTAAGCCGCGGTAGTACCACGGCACCAACAAGGTCCAAAATGTACCAAAAAAAAGTACTATTGTACCATGATTTCCATCCGTGGCTTACAATGCCTCGGGTACTCAGAGGCATTGGATGCATCTAGTAATCCGGGACGAACAATTAGATTTTTTTAGATTCCCCATATAATAGAAAGATAATTCCAATTCTTAGCAATGCATTTTTTTATTTTTTAACAAAAATTTCTTTGATTTTTAATTTATTTAATTAAGTTTCTTCCTTATTTACATTCACTAAAAACTGATGGCGGGAGAAAATGTTCACGGGAATTTCACGAAGTTTTGCCTCGAAGGGTAATGAAAATTTCATGAGAACTTAAATTTCACTTGTTATTCGCGATAGGCGTGAATGAGTATCAAAAATGTACGATTTTTGCTCTCTTAATTTTAAGAGTTTTTTGAAAACGAAAAAAGTTTAATTTTGCATGAAAAAACTAATTTTTCGCCGCTTATTTCTGAATAACTCTGAAATAGTTTTAAATATAAAAAAGTTTTATGTATATAATTAAACTAAAGGTAATATTATTCCGCATCTTTTCTTGCTTGATTTATATAAATCGGTTAAACTGTTCTCGAGTTATGATGAACATTAGCGTGACCGCCCTATTTTTTAATAAAAAACAAAAAGTCAGAACACAAAACATACTCATACATAACTAATTCTTTTAGCCGATTTTGTTCCATTTCAAAAAAGAAAATATTTATAGTGTTTTAGTATTCTCATAAGCAACTTAGAGCCAGTGGAAAAGGATATTTTGTTTAAAAATTTGTTTTTTTACACTTAAGCCGCAATAACTTAACCATTTAGTAACCGATTTTCAAAAGTTAAGCCTTATTTGAATGATAAGAATCTTATCTATCAAATTTAAAAAGATCGTAGAAATCCCTTTTGAAAGAAAAAAGTGATGACTGATTAAAATTCAAACTTTAAGCAACCCGTTTTTTCACTGCATTTGCCGTTATAATGTCACTTCTCGATGCGGCCTAGAAAAACTGAAGGTTTTTTTCTTTTTTATGGGCTCCAACAAAACAGAATTGGTGCATGAGGACCGTTGAATAATTTTAGTGTATCACGGTGTAATTAATAACAATAGGGTAGCCGTGAAATGTAATGAGACGAAAAAATCGTCAAAAATTTACAAAACTAGCCAAAACGAAAAAAAAACGCTAAAACAAAAGTCTATAAAAAAAAAATACCAAAACAAAAAAATCACTATAACGAAAAAAATCGTCAAGATGTAAAAACTGCCTAACCGACAAATTCGTCATAAGAAAAACCTCTCCAAAAGGAAAAAAACGAGGAAAATTCTCAAAGCTAAAAAACCGCTAAAACCAAAAAAAAAATCGCAATTACAAAAAATAATTGCAAAATCGAAAAAACAGCTAAAAGAAAAAATTCACCACTGCATATTTTTCATAATATTTATTTCAAGAAGTGTTTCTTAGGGTTTATAATACCCTGTTCAGACATGGATTTTTAATTGAGACAATTTAATTTTAATTGAGCAATTAAATTTAGTGCTCACACATATAGTAAATTAAGCTTATTCAATTAGCATTTGACTTCCAAATGGTGTAATAAGTACACATTAATATATTACTTCAAATTTAGGATCATATCTTGTTTAAAATTGTGTTGAAAATTTCTCCTTGTCTAAAATTACATAGATTTTGTAGTTATTTTATGAAAGAAAAAACCTTTCAAATTAAACATATTTAGTCCAAGTGGAAAAAATTTAACATAAAGTATAATACGGCTATGGCTGAATGGTAGATACGTCAGACTATCAGTCAGGAGGTAGCAGTTCAAACCTGCACGCAGCCAATCGCTTTTTTTAGTAAAAACATTTTGTTCAAAAATAATGCGTGTGTAATTTTAGGTCGTGTAATTTTCAACAAAAGTGTTTTAGAGTGTATACAGGTGACCGCATAAGGCCAGCGAATACAACAATTAAATAAAAACTAGATAATGGTTATCAAACGAACACACGTCTTTGACGTAGCTTGTGCACAAAATTACCAGAACAGAAAATAATCATCTGACGTTATACTGCCATCAGTATACTTAGTACACCATGGGCTTGCCCTGTATACAATTTTTGCTTCTCACTGAACATACTTCGCAGTAAACATACTTGTCACAAAGGATTGCATTTCGAACTTTACTCAATTTATGAAACAATTAAGTACTAATTGCTCAATTTATTAATTGAAGACTTGTATGGTAAATTGCGCAATTAAGGCGTATGTCTGAACAGGGTGTTAGTTGCTTTAATTTACAAAATTTCTTTAACAAATATTGTCCCTTCAAAAAAGATCGCATTCAGAAAACATTATAATGGAAATGGTGTTTCTTTTTTTCTCATAACAACTGTCCTGTGTAGGTAGAGAATTTAGGGGACATTAATGTTGTT
Source organism: Panzeria rudis (assembly GCA_956483635.1). Classification (NCBI taxonomy): domain Eukaryota; kingdom Metazoa; phylum Arthropoda; class Insecta; order Diptera; family Tachinidae; genus Panzeria; species Panzeria rudis. The sequence continues at coordinate 181,497,083 of OY101448.1, forward strand.
GTAAATTGGTATTAAGTGAGTGTAATTACTCATGCTTTGGCACGCCAAAGAAAACGATAAGAAAGAGGAAAACTCTGAAATAAAAGTTAGAGAAAAACGTGAAAATTCTTGACATTATCCGCAGGAGCTCTTGTTGCTGTATTATTTTTCTTCACTTCATGTAGCTTCTAGCTGTTTTCTTTTCTACAACTACAACAACAAGGAATAGAAAAGTTCTTGTTGCTGGTGTCATTATGGCAGTACTTTTAAGTACCGATAAAATCGAGAACAAAAAAAATTTTAAATCTTTTATAAAATCTTAATGAGGGGAGGTTTGTTCTTTCATTATGTCGTGAGTTGACTTAACAATACTTTCTTTTTTCTTTTTCTTTCTCTTTCTTTTATTTTATAATTTGGTAAATTTTATTAATAAGAAGTAATTTTCATAGATTTTTAATTAAAATTGTTTTTTGTTGTTTAAGAGCCATAATTTTCACTCCAACATTTTCGAAGTTTTGTTTTTTGCTTTAGAGACTAAAAGCTTTTTTTCTGTGATAACTTGTCTGCTGTAATTTTTATGAATTTTGCAGACAAAGAACTTTTTTTAGTTGAGTTCTTTTAAGTATTTGACTACTTTACGCTTTGCTTTGGTATTTAATAATGCGTTATTTTTTTCCTTCTTGCTGGAAAGGATTTTAAAAATTGTCAAGATATTTTTTTCACATTTTTAAATTTAAGAATTTTGAAGGAAAAGCTTTGGAAATACTTAATAAGATTTTAGAAAAATTTTAAAAGTAGGCATTTAATGAATAGGCTGTAATAGCATAAAAAGTCAAGGCTTTTAGGCAAATAAAGGTAAGATTATATATTGAAGAATATTTGAATTTTTTGGCTTGAAATACAATTTCTCATACGAAATTTTCGTTTCATTTTATAAAAACAGGCAGTAAATATGGTTCATGTCTGGTTGTTATTTTGACTAACCATACTGTATGACTGTAATTTAACCCAGCAAAAATATCCGTCTATCGGAAGCAGGTTTGTAAGGGAGAGCTTTCGATACTCTTCCTTCTCAACCTGTTTCCGTGTTACATGATTTTTGTATGGGATGTCCCACTAGGTAGGTCTGGAGATATGAGCTTCTTTCTGCGCATCTTAGATGCATTATCCTCGTTTCTTTTTTATATGTATATGATTAGAAAAATGTTTGCTCTATCATAATTTCACCTACACTTGGATACATTTTTTATTTGAAATTATTTTATGTTGCTTTTATATTTATTTATGTATTAAGTCGTACAAACAGAATTGGAAACTATATTACACTACAATTTACTTTTATTAAATACTTTTTGCTCACGTATTGAATCAGAAATCGATCCCACGATCTCCGCATGGTAGGCTAGAACACACACTAGCCACTAAGCTACCGAGGTACATTTATTTGCATACACAATTCAATGGATGAATAAAAGAAATCAAATTACGAAGTAAAAATAACACTCGCATCCATATTTGTATCCACGTAAGCGAGAGGGATGCAATATGAAAAAGTTTGAGTTGAAAAAAAACTTCGGGTTTAAAAAACATGAAAAAACATAAATAGCCGACCACCTTCCCCGTGTTTGCGTTAAATTTCTTCATTCGCTTACGATATTGCAAACTCGTAAGGCAGAGGGGATGCACTGTGTGCTTTTGCGCATCTCCGAAGCCCTTCTATTTAATCTTGTTGCTTCCTTGTACCAAATTTATTTTTGCCGGGAAGTTAACATACTATAAAACTCTGTTTTCTGCATAGTATTTAGTGACTGAACAGAAACAAAATCTGTTCAATATTTAAAGAATACTTTGTACAGCAAATGATATCATAAAACTCTATTAATTTGTGAGCCAAACTTCATTTTATTATATAATACAATAGAATAATATGACCATAAAAGCCTAGAGATCAACGAAGTACGCCATAATAAACACACAAACACGTTTTAATAATCATTATATTTAAAGATAAAAATTCACCTTAAATCGATATAGGAAACGTTCAAGTATAAAACAACAGTACATTGCGTATTTGCGTACATTGATATGTTTGTATGTGCACATCTTGTTGTCTTCCGCCGCTGGTGGGGGCTGAATCAACGGGTGCTTTTACATGTGGCATATAAATTTAACGTTTACAATTTTTATACTCTACATGTTTTATTTTATCAATTTATACGTTTTTTCATTATTGTTCTTTATCCTTTATATCTTTGCGATACTATTGTTGTTGGCTTTGAGGAAGATTAAAACCGGAAGTTCTTTATTTCACCTGAAATAAAATGGGTTTTATTTTTATTTCCAATCAATACACTCCGTTGCACAGTAGGAAAATTTGCCACAGAAGACGCTTCTTTTAAATAAATTAAATGTACGCTTTCTCAAATCTGTTAAAGTGGGCACGTACACACTTTTAAAACTTTTTTATATGCGGCAGGTATATTTTTAAAGGCGGCACATAACAGATTTACTATAAATAAAAACAATATCAGAAAAAGAATTTATTAAAGACTCTATCCTCTTTTATATTGCATATATATTTTTTTAATTTTCTTCAAGCAAGTTTATTTTTTAAAGCTTTAATGTAAAAAGTGCTCTTTAATTTTTATACTCTTCATTACATGTGAATTGTTTTTCCATTGGTTACTTCTACAACATTCGTTTAGAGTATTATAATCAGCCCAATCATGAATATTCCCTAGGAATTTCTTTACCACGGAAAACACTTTTCTCGAGAATAAATTCCTCCAATCATAAACTCCGAGTGAACAAAAATATGAAACAGTGGCATCATTGATTATCAATGGCGGCTGTTTTGCTTGTTGACATTTATTTATTTGGAAATATTAGTCAGGCCCATAAAAAAATCTCTATGTAAGCGCATTAAACTGTACGTAAGCGAATTAAGCTTTGTATATTTCACACATTTTTACTTAAAGGCGATTTTTTCTGCAAACCTGTATTAATAATCTAACCTTAAATCTCGTTGACTTGATATTTTCACTGTTAAAACAAAATTGTTGAATATTGAATCTATAAAATCCTGTTTTATAGTAAAATCAATTTTTATCATATTATATTAAAGTTGGATCTATTTTAGCAAATCAATGAAAATCAACGTTACATTCCATTTTAAGTCAACATAACTATAACTTTAATTTCAAATAAATTTTATGTTAAATCATCAATTAAATCATATTGAATTAAAATGAAATTTATGATGTATATTAAAGAATATCTAAAGTATTTTTGATTCTATTGGGTCTGCAGTGGTTGGTGCGTTGACTGTTAACCATATGATGATAAGTGACCCTGAGTCCAAACCTTGGCGGGCGCCAGGCAACTATAACAGAAATTTTTTTGATGCGTATACATTAGAGTGATCGTAAAAACTTTGGATTCCTTCAAGTGTCATACCCCAAATCGATGGGTTTTTATAAAAAAACAACCCAAAAAATAGCTCATAACTTAGTAAAGTTTTAAACAGCTTTTGCCTTACCGACTTTTATCTAAATCGCATATTTAACAAAATAAACGGAACATAACAATAAAATTCCGGAATGATTACACTAATACAAAACTCGATAAAGAAAATTCTATAAACTTTTTTGTTCCCTAGAACTGTAAGCTGCTTCTGTAGTTATTTGGACGGATGAACGCGAATCTGCACTCCAATCTGTTTTATCAGCTTTAGTTTTCGAAATATACCGTTATGTCAAAAGTGAAGGCACTTGCACGACATAAAATTAAATTTTTTGCGACCACTCTAGCATACACATCACGGCGCCCCTTTAATCCCTAAATATCCTTAAATCTGTAGCGAAGTAGAAGAATTAATAAAATGGCTACATTAAACTCACGTTTTTTCAATTTGAAATAATTCTTCGTGTTGTTCCAACTTGAAATAACTTCGATTCAACATGATTCTTCGTGTTATTTTAGTATCAAGTTTACGTTGTTTCAACTTGGAATAACTTTGATTCAACATGATTCTTCGTATTATTTCAGCATTCAGCAACTTCATTTTGCTTTAACTGTACCGGAATATCAATATGTTTCATGTTAGTTATTTCAAAAGTTAAAATGTTCTTTGAAGGTATTATTGTAAAATCATGTTGAATTCCCATCAAATACCTATGAAGCAAAATCACTACCGAAAAATGTAAAATTAACCTTGTTTTCGATGATTTTAGAAAACTTAAGGATTACAAGTTTTTCTATATTAGTTCGCCAAAACCATGTGTAAGGGGAGGGGAGGAACTTAAACTCCACCTAAACTAAAAGCCACACGTAGACTTTCAAAATGCTGATACACTTTAATATTAATATCAATATTTGCCTGAATTTGGCGTGGCGCCTGTATCTAGGCGCTCGGTAGTGCGCCAGGCCAAGTTCCGACCACACAGTGTGTATATTACACGAAACCATTCGAGCTGTTTTTACCCCCCTCATAACTTTGCTCCACTTAATCAACATGCAACATAAGGTAACCTCATAAGTGAAGTTTGAAAGTTCTACCATAAAAGCTTCCCGAGATATGAATGTGTAAAAAGTGCATATTTTAGTACCTATTCACTGACTCACTCACACACTCACTGACTCATCAATATTATTGGGCACTTCCACCATGCTGAAATTTTGTATACAGGGGCCGAATTACCGCATATGTGATCGAGTAAAATTGTTCGAAAATTTTCTTTTTAGGATTACGGCATACGATAATCGAGTACCTGCTGCTTAAATTCCTCTCGTTAGCGATCGAAAACAATATTTTCTTTTATTATGTTCGTTTTGCAAAAAAGCATGGAACATTACCAATAAACCTTATTACCGTTGTCAAATCGACTTGGTTGTTGTACTAGCTTAAAGAAGTACAAAATTTTTCTTTAATGTATTACAAATTCTTCTCGATTCAACAACCGGTGTAAAACAAGCTTGGTATACTTTTTACAAATTTCAATACGTTAGCTATCGAATGCAGTAATCCATCCATTCGATACGTGATGAAATTTTATTCGATACGATAGCTTACTCGATAACGAATACGGTAATTCGGCCCCAGGTACGTCTTGAGGGGGAACTAGGGTTCCCCTTCTTTGTATGGGGCACTTCCAGTATAGGTAGAGAGCGGAAATTTGGTACACAGGTAGGACCTGATGAGCAATTAATGAAAAAATGTCAAAACGGGCATTTTTCATTTTGGGAGGGGGCTAGGGTACCGCTTCTTTGTATGGAGCACTTCCAGTATAGCTAGAAAGCTGACATTTGGTACACAGGTAGGTATTGTTGAGCAAACAACCAGAAAAATCTGAAAACGGGCACTTTTTATCTGGGGGACTAGGACGCCCCTTAATTTTGTGGGACACTTCCACTATAGCTAGAAAGCTGAAATTTGGTATACAGGTGGGTCTTGATGAAATTACTTAGAAAAATAGGAAAACGGAAATTTTTCAACTAGGGCTTATTGTATGAGGCATTTATTGTATTAAATTAAAGCTTAGAAAAAAGAACAGAGATCCGCACAGAAACATAAATGTGAAAATAAGGCCATCCAAAAATTTTGGCCGTAAAAAGTACTGAGATCAAAATAATGACCAAGTTCTTGATAGGTACAATACCATCTCATTTCTAGGCAACCTGTTAGCTTGGCAATATTTTTTTTTGCCTTTCTAATATGGGAAAAATGTTGTTAAGCTTATAGGTTACCTAGAAATTCGATGGTATTGTACCTATCAAGAGCTAGGTCCTTGTTTTGATCTCGGTACTTTTTAAGGGCGAAATTTTTGGATGGCCTTATTTTCACATTTATGTTTCTGTGCGGATCTCTGTTCTTTTTTCTAAGCTTTAATTTGATACATTTATGTTTTTGTGCGTTCACTATTACTTAACGAATAATTTTGCTTAGAATGAATTTTAAGTGTTTCTATTGCCGCCTTTTTCACCTTACTAGGATCTCGCCCGATGGTCGAAATTCGACCACTTGATCCGTAACCGGTTTTGTTTGTAACCGGTTTTGTAACCGGTTTTTTAGGCACAACCTAGAGGAAAGTACCTTTCAAACTACATATATTATATGTTTCATCAATATTGGTGGACAATAAAATATGTACTGAAAAGTGTCCGACAAAAAATTCTGTGGCCTATTTATATATAAGATTTTATTTTCAGTATAATCAAACTGAGTATTGCCATTTAATTTTCTCGCTGTAGCGTACGACTTTGTTTTTCAAATAAATGTTAGGAACAGTGTTTCCAAAATCAGATGAAGAAAAAGTGCTCGATCTTTATGAAAAAAATACTAGAATATGCTAAAAGTATCCCAAAAAAATATGCTAAACAAAATATATGGGATAAAACAAAGGCAAAACAACATTTTAATTATGTAATTGAAAAAAATAAATATGTATATGTAGGGATGTAACGATACGCCGTTTTGCCGATCCGATACCGATACGGATACTTAAAAATAAATATCGCCGATACCGATTCCGATACCGATACGAATATTGAAATTAAGTTCAAGTTTAGATTAACAAAACTCAAGTGCAATTTTTTTATTATACAAAATTACAGTGTAAGAGATTATTAATATTTAAAATTGATATTAATTAACCCAGTATAAAAAGTTGGAAGTATTTTTTAAGGATCTACATTTTCTTTGCTTCCAAGAAATCTATATTAAAAATATACAGATAACACAGTGCAACAGTCCAAGACACACACGGACTTGACAGTATAAATGCGATTGTACTACCACGGGGTAGTAAAACCCTATACTTAGCTTGGCGAGTTTGGTGACCAATTTCGTTTTATGGACCTCCAAAGTTTTGGAAAATTAGCGGGCCCTAAAAAAAAAGTGTCATCAACTTTTGGCCAACAGAAAATTCAAACTTGGTTATACCGCTTAACTATATATTGCAATAATGTAGCTAAGAGTTCGCTAAACAGATTTTATTAACATTTTATGCCGAAAAATGGTTTTTTCGTGCACAAAACAACAATTTTTTTCACTTTTTCCAGAATAACTTACAGGGACTCGTAATTTTTTATTAACAATATTTGGCAAAGTTGTAGCTACGGTAAAGCTGAACAACTTTTGTGAACATGTCAATACAATCTGAATGTATCTGGACACCCTAAACAGCCCAGAAAAACTAATTTCTACCTTAAAAGCTTGCGTTTTTTACGAGTTAGGCTATATTTTTATTGCATTTGTTTACTTTTTTTGTTATTGTTCCACTTCTTATGTTGCTGATTTTAGTATTTACTATTTTTTATTGTTTGTTGTTGTTTTGCCAAATAATGGTAATGAAAAATTTGGAGTCCCTATAAGTTATACTGAAAAAAGTGAATAAAATAATTTTTTTAATTTTTTTTTTCAAAAAAAGTACAGGAACATATTATTTTTCTGGGCCACACAATATAAGTGAAACACAACAGAAAAGTATGCGCTTGAATATTCTATTTTCAAAAAAATATTTTTTTTAGCATAAAAAATAGTGAAAAACTAAAATTTTTAAGGTAAAAAGTGGTCTGTGTGAGCTAATAGAGTGCGTAGATACGTGCAGATTGTGTTGATATGTTCACAAAAGCTGTTCAGCTCTACCGTAACTATAAGTTTGCCAAATATTGTTAGTTACAAATTACAAGTCCCTGTAAGTTATTCTGAAAAAAGTGAAAAAAACAAGTTTTGCCTTACTTTTGTCAACAAAAAGTTCACGAAAAAAATTTTGCCATGAAATGTAAAAAAAAAATCTGTTAAACAGACTCTTAGCTGCATTATTGCCATATATAGTTAAGAGGTATTATAAAGTTTGAATTAGCTGTTGGCCAAATACTGGTGACACCGTTTTTTGAGGGCCCACTGATTTTCAGAAACTTTGGACATCCATAAAAAAAATTGGTCACCAAATTCGCCAAACTGAGTAAAGGGTTTTACTACCCCATTGTAGGACAATCGAACCTGTACTGTCCAGTTCTTGTGTTTTTCGAAAAGTATTTATTTGTCGCATAGTGTGATTAGTAGAAAAGCAAGAACAAAATTTTAATTCCTTTATAATTTTAAAAAATACTCGCCATAATCGCATAAAAAAATTGTGAAAATGGTTTAATTTTTATCCGTTTTTCTTGAGGAAAAATCATTATAGATCACCGAAAAAGAAATTTGTCCCAGCGTCGCTTCCAATTCGGTGATTGGTAATCGAAAAACAGAACGTCTTGCAATGACAAGGATATATAAAACTAATTAGAAATTATCCAAATTTGCAATACTTCCGGATTGCGAATTCTACATTTTCGTGACTTCTTTGGAGGGTCTTTTTTTGCTAGAATAAGATTTAAAAAACAACGAATTGAATTTGAATTTGTTGGAAATAATATTTCATACAATTTATATTTCCTTTTCTATCTAACCTGTGCATATTTTTCTTACAACTACTTGTTATTCTGTCTTAAAAATAATCATAATAGCATTTTCTTTCTGATTCAATAATTTGTCAAACTTTATAAAACATTTTGAGTTCTAAATAAATATTTAAACTAACAGGTTATGGGCACAGAGCTCGCATAAAAATAAAAAATATATTTTCAAGAAATATTTTGTGTTAGTCACATTATTTGGCGTTAGTCGCAATATTCAATTGTTTTAAAAATGAATTCGCTTTATCAAATTGATAAACTTAATGAAGAAAATTATGAAACTTGGTGTGTCCAGATGCAGTGTGTTCTCAGACATTCGGAACTATGGAGTGTAGCAAATGGAAGTACTCCAAAACCAGAAATTGCAGCAGAGGCTCCGAGATGGGAGCAGCAGAACGAAAAGGCTTTCAGTCAAACCATCTCAACTAAGCTATTTGAAAAATTGTGAGACAGCTGTGGATGCATGGAATAAATTGGCTGGTGTTTATAAGCCAAGTGGGCCGTTAAGAAAAGTAAGTCTTTATAAAAAATTGTTAGCGCTTCGTATGTCGGAGGCTGTCACCATGATGCAGTATCTAAATTCGTTTGTCGAAATTGCTGAAAATCTAAGAGAAGTAAAAATTTCTCTGGGCGATGAGCTACTAGCAATAATTATACTGTCCAGTCTTCCTAAGGATTTCGAAAATTTCGTCATCGCTATTGAGACGAGGGAATAATTGCCGACGTTTGATGTTTTGAAGGTAAAGCTTTTAGAAGAGTGGGAAAGACGCAACCAGCAAAATGAAAAAGTAGAAACTGTTGCTGTACAACAAGCGTTTTCATTAAAATCAAATCCCATATCAAATAACAAAAAGAGCTTTAACAAAAATAATTTTAAGTGCTATAAATGTGGAAAACGTGGGCACTATGCAAAAAACTGTCGAGCAAAAGCTGAACAAAACAACCAGCAACAACGTTCATTTGCTTTATTAGCTGCATACAAAAACAATGGGTTGAACAGAACGTCTTGGTGCATTGACAGCGGTGCAACGGTGCATATATGCTGCGACCGTCAGAGATTTATTTCGTTTGTCGAATATAAAGAGAAAATTATGCTAGCTTGTGACCAGTTCGTAGAAGCAGAAGGAAAAGGGGATGTGGTTATTAGAGTAGAGCAAGGCAGCATAACACTAAAAGATGTTCTATATGTTCCAAGTATGATGGGCAACTTCATTTCAGTGTCAAGAGCTACAAATAATGGTCTTACGCCTGAATATTTTTTCGCTAAATTATTTTGGCTTAACACACATTCGACAATAAGAGACAGAGCATTTTCAGAATGAACATATATGTTATATTTATGTATTTAAATCAGTTATTGTCTTTACCTCTGAACAATTTCTCCAACATTTTTCTCCCTAATACCAAAAATTTTGTAAATTAGTAATCTGATAATATGATAAAAATGCTAAAAAGTATTTTTTTGTATGCAAAATCAGTTTGAAAAATGCTAGATCTAGCATTAAATATGCTAAATTGGCAACACTGGTTAGGAATGACAAATTTATTAATTAATGTTTTTAGTTTTCAAAGAACGGGGGAAAAGTTAAATTAGAGCAGGAGTAGCTTTTTTTTAATATGATAAGAGTAGACTAGCTAGTGTAAAAACCAGCTTATTATAAAATATTAACTTGGCGTAACCACAAACATAAAATTAATTTCAATATTATGGGTACATAATTTTCATTTTCTTTGATTAATATTTATTACTTATTATTTCCTTTCATTTTAACATTAAAACTCGATTTAAATATTAATAAATAAATCATCATTATTTCCTTAAAAAAAACTTTATCTCTTGAACTTTATTTCTTAAAGCTTTTAAGCAAAAAGAAAAACTTTTTCATTTTTTTTTTCTTTGCTTCCACAAAGTTTTTCTCTACATAGAATCAAACTTTCTGCACAAAATTTCCCATCATTCCTGCCCAATACGTAATTCAATACAACAATTCAATTTAGTTTAAGAGAAGTAAAAGTGTTATTATGTAGTTGGGCGCTCTGGGAGGGAAGAGAATTGTGTAGTCGATAGCAAAAAATAAATAAAATGTGTCTTAATAAGTATTTCCTTGTTCCATTCTGTTTGGCTTGTCGATATGTCCTTTTGTTTGTTGTCCCGCGCGTTTTCCACCAACGTTTCTTATAACTTAATCGGAATGTACGTATATTTAACTAAACAAGAATAAAGTAATAAATAAATTCCTTTCAAGTATTATCTTTGATTTATGTTATATTAACTGTTTTCCTCTTTTTTCTAACATCTACAAGTAGTGCCACTTTTATTAGCTTTTTTTTTTTTTGCTTTTGTTGCGATTAGCTTCTATAGAACATCGATAGTGAAGTGAAGTGGTGTGTGAAACATAATAATGGTTGGGGGATGCTGTTCTATAACATGTTACTAAATTAGACAGGTTATTTGTTCCCCTCCAGTATAGTCTCCTCTCACTTACTATTCTATTACAGTTCTATTAAAGTTCTAAGGATTTCTTATGTTTCTTAATTTATTTGTTTCATCGTATTTTTACCAATTAAGTTTTTTTGTATTTTTATTAACTGATGTTAATGTTGCTATGATTTATTATTTTCTAATCATGCCAAAGTAACTCCAATTAGTTGGAAAGAATTGAAAACGAAGTTAGAGGATATTCCGAATAAAAGATTAATTTGATGGTTGACTTATTAGTGAGTTAGAAGAAATTAATAGTTTAATTGGTAAATGATTGCTTTTATACTTATGTATATGGGGCATTCCACGCCAAATGGGCGGTTTGAATTTTTTAACTCCCCAACTTTGCGACATTTTTTTGTAATCCTCTAAAGAGCCTTTTTGCTAAATTGTGAGATTTTTTTTGATTACTCGTTCAAAAGATATTAAATTTTTCAAAAAATTCCTTTTTTTAGATTTTTGCTGATAATTTTTTTTATTATGATTCAAATTGGACATTTTTTTTTTTTGTTGAAATTTTTGTTTTTATATGTTTGTACAGAAAAAAAATTAAAAAACATTTCAATTTTTTATTTTGATTTTTGCTTTTGAAATTTCAAATCGTGTTTTTGAAAATGAGTGTATGTATCCCTCGATTTTTTTAAAATTTGTAATTTTTAACTTTTATCCACCCACTATTTTTTCGGTTTTTGAAAACTTAAATAAAAAAAAATTTGGAACGATTTTCCGTCATCCCACGTCAAATTTGGTTTGTAAACAGACCGGTTTCGGCTATGTGCCATCTTCAGTGTTCTATTGAATATTCAATAGAACACTGAAGATGGCACATAGCCGAAACCGGTCTGCTTACAAACCAAATTTGACGTGGGATGACGGAAAATCGTTCCAAATTAAAAAAAAAACCCCCGTCGGAAGAAAAACACAACACTCAAAAAAAAAATTTGCTATAAAGCCTTAAGGCCTGTACAGACGGTTGTGAGATCTTACACTATTGTCAGATCTGGCAATGTGCTGACAATGTACTGACAATAAAAAATTGTCAGCACAAGATATATTGCTAGTTCACATGGTTGTATAAAAATTGTCAGAAAAGCTTACAATTTACTGCCAGACACTTGTCTGACAATATTGTCAGTAAAAAAATTGGCAGTTCAGTTAGATACAAAAATTGTCAGATCTGTTGCTTGGCGTTGCCAGACTCAAATCATTAAACAGAAATTATCAATTATTTATCATCTGCGCTTGAGATAACTTTAAAAAAAGCAAAATATAAATTAGTATAGAACTTAAAGAAGCAATTCCAACTATTTTCTGTTATTTTAAAAAACAAGGAAATTATTAACTTTAAGATTTTTTAACTTTTTTACTTTTAAACTACTCAACCACATTCTCAACTAAAACTTTTTTTATTCTTTTTAACATTTCTTTTTTGGGGCTTCTATTTTTGCTTGAATATAGTCATTTGAACATGGAAGTGCTTTAATGACTTTAATTCGACTCTTAACTCCATTTGTTCTTTATGCTAAACTAACTCTGATGATGTAAAACATCCTAATTAACCTCTAATTAATTTTTAATTCTGTAATTGCTTTAAAAAACTAAACAAAAGAATCTCTTTATTTGCTGCTTTATAATTTATTCGTATTTATTTGGTTCTTTTTTGTACTTTTTCTTCCATTTTTTTCGTTTTAGGTCCTGAAACTGCAAAAAATGAAAAATCAAAAGGTATTTTTCGCTTTGTACTTTTGTTGTAGTCTTACACTAGATTATAAAAGTAGTATGTAGTAGTGGTAGTGTTTGTAGTATGTAGTTGTGTATTGCAGCAAATATTTAATTAGAATGGATTTGTAATTTATAATAAGTTTGTGTATACTAATTTTTTTAATTCGAATAAACAGCGCTGCTGAAAATGCGTTAACATTGGAATAGTTTCTAAGATTGAAGAAAAAAAAGTTTAAACTTAATCGGGGGTTTTATTGTGAAATAAACAAAAAAGATTATAGATTCAGTTAAGAAATAATTGGATTTAAAATGAAAATGGTTATTATTTCTATTGGAGATGTATTGCCATTTACTTTTTGCTTTTATTTTCAAGTCATGTTAGTTATTTTTAATTTCTTATTTAATTTACAAGAAGAATTATTAAAATATTTTCATTATTCATTTACTAATACACATGTCAATATCATGACTGTTTATGACTTTAAATTGATTATAATTTCCAAAGGTAAGATAGAAAACGTCTTAAAAATACAAAATATTTCATTTCAATTTCCAATTTATAATCCTGTCAATCTTTCTACCTGTTTGAGCAAACCTGTTCAGCTAAAATATTTAATTGTCTGCCTTGCCAATACGCTGACTTAATCTCTTTTTTCTTTGTGCCGTCGTCTATCATGGCATTTTCTAGCAAAATCATTTAAAAATTTAATATTAAAAAAATAACTCAAAACAACAAAAAAAAAAACTTCACAAGTTTTTTTTTTATAAATATCCATTTAATTTTAAATTGTTGAATGAAAAGACTTGATACAGCAAGTGCCACAACTCTCACTCCTTGTTGTTATTATTGTTGACTGCATGGAGTATGAAATTAATTTAATTTCTTCGTTCGTATAATAAATCACATCAAAATGCATTCATACAGAGTCATTCATTCGCTCAGTCAATCATTCTTTTCATTCATTCATTCATTCATTCATGCATTTCTTGTACTCCTTCGTAATTCATACACACATACATGAGTACATCCGCTTAAACATCAGCTGAACAGCAGAACTTGAAAGAAGTCACAAAATATATTGTAAAAAAAATTTTTTTTTATTCTCAAAATTGTAGAAAAATAAAGTAAAAGCCAATCTGTGAAGTGAAAAATTATGCACATATTTCTAAATACGAGGTCAGATATCAAAATGTCAAAGTCAAGAAGTCAAAAATGTAATTTTAAGAAAATAAAATTATTTTAATATATATTTTTCACATTTATGAACAGGCTCTCTGCAATTTTTGCCAAAATTTTTAGAACTACCTACATTGTAAAACGTCATAGTTGGAATTTTCAAATTCCATGGTCACAATTCTTTATAGGGCAAAAAACACAAATACAAAAAATATATTAGAAATTGACGATTTTCAACCATTGCTGAGAATGTATGCCCAAAATACAAAATAATTGCCTCTAACCACACACAGAAAAAAAAGGAATGTAAAATCCACATGCCGCAATTTTGATTGGAAATCATATTAAATTTACATGAAATAATTTGTCGTTTGAGTGTGTTAGTGTTTATTTGCTTTGTTCATTGCTACAATTCACTGCTCTGCTTAGTTGTGTGACTTGTTGTTGTTTATTCTTACATGTGTCGTTTATGTATACGACAAAAAAACGAATTACCACCGAAAATTTACTGCTGCTGGTTTAAAACTACCATTGTTTCATATTAATTTTAAACGGAAAATTATTAATCTAACCTTAAATCACCGTTAAAACAATTTTATTATAAACGTTAAGTTTCATTTTCAATCGACATGACTATAACTTTAATTTCAAATAAGTTTTATGTTAAATAATCATTTAAATCATGTTGAATTAAAATGAAATGCATTTTACATACGATGGTATTTATTTAGTGTATAAGTAAAGAAAAGTTTGAAGCTGTTGTGGCTGCAGTGGTTAGCGCGTGGACTATCATGCAGGTGGCCCGAGTTCAAATCTTGGCTGGGGCAGTCAGCTACAACGCAAAGTTTTCTGATGACAATCACCGTAAGTAAAATAATTAATTAAATAGCTACATTAAAGGCATGTTGTTTCAGCTTGATATAACTTTAATTCAACATGATTCTTCGTGTTGTTCCATTATCAAATTCACGTTGTTTCAACTCGAAATAACTTTGATTCAACATGATTCTTCGTGTTGTTCCAATATCAAATTCGCGTTGTTTCAACGCGAAATTACTTTGATTCAATATGATTTTTCGTATTATTTCAGTATCAAATTCATTTTGATTTAACTGTACTGGAATATTAAATCATTATGAAATATTGTTAATTCAAAAAGAAAAATTTTCTTTCAAGATTATTGTAAATCATGTTGATTTAACATCAAACACCTATGAAGCAAAATCACTACCGAAAAATGTTAAATTAACCTGGCTTTCGACGATTTTTCATCGAAATTATTCTGTGTGCACATAGTCAATAGATTGTCTTTTGCGATATGTAATTAAAGAGTGAATGTGTTAAATAAAGTATTTTTTTTTTTACAAAATTTAAAATAATGAAGAACTTAAAAAAATATGCTTTTTTCAGGTCAATTTCAAAATTTTGATCCTTTCAAGATTTCAGATATTAAGAATCTTTTTTCTCCAGTTTACTTAAAATTTTGTCAAGAATCGAATTCTGACTTTTAATTTCAAATCCAACTGTAAACTAAAAACTTATAGGCGAAATACTAAAAAAAGCCAATACAAAAAAAATTTTTTTCCTTAAAGTAAAATATCTTCTAAGCTATGAGAGATACGGAAACACATGTAAGCACTTTATTTCTTTGTATTTTTTTGGGTTAACTCAAATTTTTAAAATCGGATAACATTAAAAAAAGTAAGAATCCTCAGAAGTTTTTTTGAGTTCTAGGTCAGCTTTCGCCCACTGTAACTCCACTTGCACTTAAACAAGAAGACCACCGAGACACGCGTTTTAAAGCCTGACTCCTCCTCTAAAGATAATCGAAGTTTCAGATAAATCCAATCAGCAGTGTAGAAGTTCCGAATTTTTTACCATTTATTTTAAAAAAGATCCCACTGTGCGGCGTACGTTTCATATAAACTAGCGCATTTTTAAGCAAAATGTATTTCAATTAAACGGTGTTTCGGTTAAGCGGATTTTCTTTGAAGCGAACAAAAGTGATTTGAAATTGGTCCAAACTAATAAATAAGAATATTTAATTTCAATTAACCGATTTTTTTCAATTTAACATATTCTTTCAATTAAACATTTTTAATTAAAATTATATAAATACCATCGTAAGTAACATAAATTTCATTTTAATTCAACATGATTTAATTTATCATTAAACATAAAATTTATGTGAAATTAAAGTTATAGTCAAGTTGATTTAAAATGAAATGTAACTTTGATTTTTCACAGTGAAAAATGGCAAATTAAAGAGATTTAATTTGTTTAAATGTAAAATTCGAAAATCTGCAGCCAAATTCCCATCAAGGCGTGCTTACATTAGTTTTTAATCTAACCAGTAGCTACAGAGTAGAGCTGGCAATTTTTGCTACTTTTAATTACTCGATACTACTCAATACTACTCAATACTTTTCATTTGGGTACTCAATACTTACTCGATACTTTTAACGCTTAGAAAATTTTATACTTTTAAACAGAGCTGTATTTTGGCCATTCATTTCCCGTTCGGCTTAGTAGCAAATATACTACCCTGAAAGTATCGAGTAACTACTTTTGAGTATTGAGTACCTTAAAATAACACCAAATACGGGATACTCGATACCCACTACTCAATAATTTGCCAGCTCTACTACAGATATGTTTAAGAATTTTTGTCGGAATAACTTTTTTTGCAAAATGGAAAAAAATCAGAAATTTGTAAAAAAAAAAATCGAAAAGAGGAAAAATTTCGTTCTTACACTGTACACATAAATCTGGAGATGCTACAAATGAAAGGAGGAGCCATATTCCATTAATATCGCTGGATAACTTTTAAGTGGCCGTACTTCAGTGCCAAAAATTACGACATGGCCATTCCCAGAGAAAAGTCCACTTCTTGTCGCGTTCGCTACCAAACAATTAAGGTTTTTTTGCAAAGAAAAACTTTTTTATAGTGACTCGGCATATAAAACCTATGCCGAGTAAATATAACTATGTTTGTGTAAAAAGAAGGGAAGGTTCTTGATCTCCCCCAGAGAAAATGTTGTTATCGCCAGAGAAACAATCCGTCCTAAGAAGTCGGAGGCGGCGGTTTAGGAAAAATACTCGGCGGCGGCTCATAGCCGGCTTGAGCCGGCTGACAGCGGCTGCTTTTGTATTTCGCGAATTTTGCGATTAAATGTATATAATCAATTGCACTTTTTAATGTTGAACTTCTTTATTACAAAATTTTATTATATTTTCTTTTTAAAAGTTTTTTTAAACAAATTTTTATATAAAACTTTTTCGAACACCCCACGACTTTCACATATTTTGTAATATGTAGTACAAATTTGCAACTAAAAAAACAATTAGCCGGCTGCAATTTTGAGCCGAGGCTAGCCGCATAGATCAGCGGCGGCTTGAAGTTACATTGCCGGCTTGTTTCTCTGGTTTTCGCTCCTTAATTGTGAGAAACCTACCTTTGAACCCAAATGTAGGCTTTGAATACTCCGATACACGTAAACATATATATATATATATATTTTTTTTTTTTTTGAGCCCTGTACCAGCATCAGTAGTTAGAACCGTATTATTTTTTTTTTTGTTATACAGTGTAATTTTTTAAAAGACTTTTCAATCTGAATTATTTTTACTAGTACTACGAAAGGTTTTTCAACTGTCATTTTCCATTTGTTCTTTCTCTTTGTTAAAATTATTTTTCAAATAGTAACAATCAAACTTAAAATCCTTAAAAAAAAGTGCGTGAACTTTATATTGTTTATTCGACATGGCCGCCAGTATTTTGATCCGCAACTATTTATGTTTGTGTAGCAAGCAAAAAATGGAATTAAAAATTCCGGTTTATTTCAGTTCGAATTTAATTTTATGAACATATCCTGTCACTTGTTTCAGCTCTTTATTACAGTTCTCAGCTTACATATACAACTCAAATAAATGTAAGTACATGTGTGGGTGTTTTCAAGTGACCCAGCCAGCAATGGATATTTATTCGGTATTAAATTACATTGTAGATTTTGCTGGTGTATGGCCGTGAGTGCGTACATTCTGAGGGGTAAAAGTCAATAGGCCTGCGAATTTCAGGCTTTCTTGAAGGCCTGCAAGACCGATACACATGCAACTGCCTTCTTGTAGAATGGAAGGTGGAAGTGTTACTTTATATTTTTGATTTTTCGTTCGATACACATTCCACATTCCCTCCTCAAGCAGGGAAGATGGAAGCAGTATTGTATTTTAAGATTAAATAATAAAAAAAGTGCTTTGGAAATAACGAAAACTCTCGTATTCTTTTTTCGCATGTAATTTGTATATAAGACTGAAATTTACATGCAAGAGCCATCACACATGCTGCTATTACGTCGGAGCTAATTAATTTATAATTATTCTGTCGGAACTACATCATGCTACAATGTTTATTAAAAATTACTTGGGATGAAAATATATAGTTCGAAATAAAAAAATTACATTAATCAAACCGAAAGAAGCAGCTATGAAAATACATACTGAAATAGAAAAAATGTGTACCTCCATTTGCTTTTTAACAGACCTTCCTTAGATAGCCTTCAAAATGTCATGCGAGAAGAGGCCTGTTACAAAGAATCCCTACATTGGGAAGTGACTAGGAAACCCTGCGCCGCAATGACAGCATGGGTAAAATGAAATTAGTATGGAATGCGGATTGGCAGCTCTTATGTCTGCTAAACAGGCTTTCTGGAAGGCCTCTTTACTCCTGCAATTTACCGCTGGGTTTGCATATTTGTTTTACGGATAATACAACTACAATAAGGATAATAAAATATTTACCCATTTATATGGATGCCACAATAATAACACAAATAATTTTGATACACACAAACACACTCAGTTATACGAATATATGGGCAGATATTGTATTTGGATCTATTAATTTATTGTAGATATGAGTATGAATAATTTTGTATTGCATGTGTATGTACTAGATCTACAACAATGTTACATTGTATACATTATGTAAAATTTTAAAAGTTTGCTTTAATACTAAATTTTATAGCCAGCCATACATACGTTTCCAGTTTCCAGCTTGTTGTTTCTTTCCTTCAATGAAAAAGAAAAAATACACAAATCAGAACAAATATGAAAACATTGTCAACAATTTTATTGAATTTTTTTCTGTTTAATTTTTTGCAGATTTTTTTTTTGCATACCAACTGTGGCGAATGCTGGTGATGTGCAATTAAGATTAAAAAATGCTGATGATTTGAGAATGGAATTGGGTTTGGTTTTTTTGTTGTTTGTTAATAACTATGCCATAGGCAAAAATTTAACACAAACAAATGTGTTGCAGTTTTGTAACATTTGTTAAATGGCACACGGCATAAATTAGTTTTGAGCTATTGCAGGAAACAGATAAGTTAAATAAGTTGGAAGCGAGGAATTTCCTTAAAATTTAATATGGCACCCAGTTTATCTAATATCCTTTTCAGGACTTTGAAATCCAAAATTTTAATTAAATCAATTTTATATATTATATCGAGGACTTATATTCAAATAGTGCTATCTACAAACACACATATTTTATGGGGCAAAATGAATCTTGTAATAATACAAGCTCTTACAATATAAGCTGTGAATATTGTAGAATATTGATTTCAAAAGCTTTAATAATGATAGAACGAAACGAATTTTGGCCCTCCTAAAAAATTGTGTATTTGTAGATAGCACTATTTGAAAATAAGCCACACGATATAATAAAATTATTTATATTTTAATAGCTATAAATTAGTTTTTGTGAAAACAGCATGCAGTAATTTTTTGCACTGCGCTACATTACTTAAATATAAAATCGATATTAAAGCTAATAACATTAACATTAAAAAACGTCCGAAATAAACTTCATGGAAAAATAAAAGCAAAAGAAAAAATTTAAAACCTTTTGAACTATAATTTTGATCGCGGGTAAAACTTGTTATCTTACTCGCATCTGCATATCAACAACAACATTTTTGCTCTCAGTCATTTTCCTTCAGGCTCAAGAGACTAGAAGGAAAAACTACAATCAAACGTTATAAATTTAATAAAATTCTTTAAAAGAAAAAAGATATCTAGTAAATGTATTCAGTCATAATTGAATTCATTAGAATTTTATTTTAATATGCATTTCTATTTCCTTTTTTGTATTTTCTTTTTTTTTCTACCTCCATCTCTCACAATTTCGTCAAAAATAACCTTGAGATTAAACTACAGATTTATACAACTAAAGTCACACAAAAGGACGAAATTCTTTCAAGAAAAATGTGATACACCCACATGAGTTAAATTTTACATAACTACGCAAGTAAATTATAAATGAAGAGAATTCTAAATTGCAAAAAAATAATCTACCTCTTTCCTTTCCTCAAGCAAATGTGATAAAAAAAGTATGTACTGAACAAAGAATAACTATGTACAGCATTCATTTTAGATAACGAGTTTTAATTCATGGATATGTGTAATTCATGCGATTCTTCTTTTATCTTCAAAGTAGTTTAAAGGAATGGAAACAATTTTTTTTTAATTAAAGGCATATACATATTTTAGAAAAGCAACATTGCTGTGAACAAAGTCAAACTCAAAAAAATTTTTAGAACAACTTTAATGGAAATGAAATTTTAGCGCCAACTTTTTCGATTATTTTTTTAGGATTTCTTTTAATGGAACATTATTTTGTGCTGTCAGACTAGGGGATTTTTCACTAGATTTAGGAAATTTATTTTTATTAAGGGAAAATTAAGGGGTAAAAATTTTTCATGAGAAATTTTTTTTCGATATTTTTGCACTCAAAAAAGTTAAAATTCGATATAGTTTTTCTGTGGATGCTTTAAAATCGATATATCGACTATACTTCATATTTAACGATATATCGGCAAGTTAAATCAATTTTGTTTTAAACGAAATTCCCCATCTTTGATGATCATTTAATCCATTTTCCATATTCTGGTTGCTTCTTTCCAGACCGCTCTGTTCCTGAGGCTAGAAATGTATGTAAAATGAATGGAATAAATGATCATTAGAGATGGGGAATTGCTTACTAACCAAAGTTGATTTAACTTTGTAAATGTATACAAGTTGTTGCCTTCCTCTCATATTCTATTTCATAAAATTAGTAAAATGGTTGATATTCCTCGACACTAGTATCAACCTTGCCAGAAAAAACTATCACCAAAAAAATTTCAAACAAAAGTTTGTCTAAAAATAAATATAATTTCCAATAAAATTTCTTTACTGGATCAGTGAGTTTTTTGTTTGACTTTTAGGACGCAAACGTTAAAAATAACAACAAAATTCCGTTTTCTGTGTCGTAAAAAAAACAAACCCGATGACAACGTACACACAAATAACAGCAACAACAATGATAGCAAAAGGATGCGATTGTGTTAAATTTATTTACTGAAAATTTTTGAGTGAATAAATTCGATAATGCTGTTGCGTTAATTCTCATAAATTTTTTTAGAATCTGTAGATCAGCGTTGCCCAAGCCCTATGCGCTTGGTGCTAATTTGTTTTTGTAAAAGCACTTAGCTATAGGGCCTATATATAGTATATAGGCTGTGTGTTTTAATATACACATATAGCACTACCAATACGAAATACACAAACAACTTTGTCTTATTAGTTTTTTTGTCGTTCTTCACTGTATACAGGCAAGTACAAAGCAACAACAAATAAATATATGAAATATTTTTTTTGTATGCATTGGTTTTTACAACAAAAAATATTGATTAAAAATTTGTTTGTCTTTAAATGTATTGGTGTTTGCTCTTCCATAAGAAACTTTTGGGCACCCCTGCTTTAGATAAACATTCTAAGTTGAACACATTTGACAAAGTGCAATTTCATAAATGCTCTATGGATAATGATGACGACTCAGACAAAAATTTTTTTTGATATATTACAAAAAATCCAGTAAATATTTTTAATTGATTCAGTAAACTATTTTGTTTAGTATTTGCAAGTATTTTTACACAAATTGTTTTATAAATTCAGACAAAAATATTGATTCATATATATTTACTGGATTTCCAGTAATGAAAGTAATTTTTAAATATTTTTAGACAAACTGTTTTATAGATTTATACAATTTATTTACTGAAAAAAAAGGTTTTTCAATGAAATTGTTGAGATATTTTCGTCTGTATATACAAATTAGTTTGTAGGTGCGTTTCTAGACAAAATATTGAACTTCTTTACTGAATTTCTTAACTGAAAATGAAACTTAGTTTTTTCTGTAAAGTGGCAAAAGTGAGCAAAGAACGCTGATGGAATCGTGTGGCAGCCTCTAAATCAGAACTAATCCATTCTGCTAGTCTTATCATTAGATAGATATTCTAATATTCATTGTTTAATAAAAATTTGAATTTATGTAACTAAATAACTGAATGAAACTTTAAGTACTCGTGAGCTTAAATATGTTTGCAATTAAAAGAAACATTGATATGTAATCTTGGGTTATAGTCATGTTTTAGTAATTTTCCTGTCCTGTCTCCTATTTTCCAGGATGTTTATTTCCAACTATAAAATTATTATACCCCACTTTTTATTTAAAACAAAGTGCTAAAAATGAACTTGTGTTACGAACAAACAACAGTTTTTGGTTTTATGAGAAAAATAAACCGCACAAAAACAATACAAGCAAAATTGACCTGTAAAAAACTACATAAAAGATACAAAATGAAAATGAACTTTTCTAAAGAGTAATTTTTCGTAACCCACATAATTTTGTTTTGTTTTAAAAACGAATTACACACACACCCACTCCCTCATCACGTGCTGCACAACAGCTGAATCCTTATTTTGTCCAAGTTGTAGTTTTTTTTTATGACACTGTATGGTGATTTAAATTTCTATGGTGACACATGAATTGTACTCATGCGGCTGCAACTTCAATGTTGAATAGGAGGAAAAACAATTCCACATAGTTGGTGATGTTCATCAGCCGATTTTGTACAATATCATATTATAATTATGAATTCATGCACTCACTCTGGTGCTCACTGCCAGTGTATGGTTTTGTATATTTTCGGTTGTACGTTTTAATTTTTAGTAGGTCACCTAGTAACCTGAAGACATTTACCTTTGCTACCAAAATATGAATAGGAAAAGTTTTATGATTAGTTTGGGTACATACAGAGTGTTCAAAATTAGGGAAACGAAAATAAAAAGTTAGGAAAATGCATAGCATTGAGTGAGAGTGAAAAAATGTATATTTTCTGAAAATGATTTTATATAAAAGTTAATTTTATTGCATTAATGTTTGAATGTGATCTCGGGCATGTGATCGCCATAGTTGACTTGGTCGACTGATTTTCACACAAAGTTCACAGGGAATTACATTGTGATATACTAAAATTATTCAGGGCCTCTCACGTACCAATTCTGGAGCCCCTAGAGAACTAAAATACATGTTTTGAACATGTTCATATAACTTAAGTATAAAATCAAACCAAAAAAGTTTGTCTTGAGTAGAACAAAAATAAGAAAAATGGGAATGAAGAAAAATAAACCGATGGCAACGCTAGGAAAGTGCTGTTAATATCAGCTTGCGAGTGATTTAATTCTCGTATTCAATTTTCACGAAAAAGTTGTATATATAAGAATTAAAATCACATTCAACAGAGCCATCTGACAAGTGGTGATAAGCAGAATACACGTGAGCACTGATGATGGAAGTGTAGCGGATTTCCGAAAGTGGTGCTACTCTGTTCTGCTGTGTACGTTAAAAAAATGAGTTGGTGTTAATTTTGCCCTTGTTCCTTGGAATATTAATCATGCCGAATTCTTTCTGAATATAACGTTGCGAACCTTAGCCTAATAATCAATTTGGATTCACAAAGCAAATACGTTCGAAAAATTCATATTAATGAAAATACCTTAGGTTTTTCTATGTCACTTCGTAAAGCGATTTTATAACGGCAAATGTTGTGAAAACCGGATTTTATTAGAGTTTCAAATTTAAGCAGTTCTAACTTCGTTGTTTCCGAACGGATTTCTACGAAATTTCTTATATATGAAAGATATGTTTCTTATCCTTCAAATAAATAACTGTTTTCATTCAAAATTAAATAATTGAAGGGACTCAATTGATAAAAATAACAATTTCCTTACAACAGAAAAATTTTAATTTGTGTGTGTGTGTTATATGAAAATCGCAATTTTCGTCAATTAAGTTCCCTCACTTAATTGTAAACAAAATCAATATTTGTCGATCGATTGGAATGGTTTCTGCATTATTTTATTCCTAATATACGCTGCTTTATGGTAAATGATAAAAATATAAATTTTTGCCCTCGTAATTTTTTATAATTTTTTGAAAATGAAAAAAAGTTTAATTTTACATGTAAAAACTAATTTTTCGCCGCTTATTTCTGAATAACTCCGAAACTGTAGGTAATATAAAAAAGTTATATGTCTATGGATGACTTGAAAGTAATTTTTTCGCATCTTTTTATGTTAGATTTATCTCAATCGGTTTAACCTTTCTCGAGTTATGATGAAATATGTTAACGTTACCGCCCAATTACTAAATAAAAATCATTTTTGTTGAAATTTTGTTTAAAAAAATTGTTTTTTTTTACACTTAAACCACCCATTACCTAGCCATTTACTAACAGATGCCTTATTTAAAAGATAAGAATGATATCTTTCATATATAAAAAATTTCGTAGAAATCTGGTGTCGAGCAGAATTGATCGAAATTTTTTCTTTTAGGATTACGGCATACGATAATCGAGTAGCTGCTGTTTAAGTTCCACTCGATAGCACTAGAGCGATCGAATACAATATTTTCTTTTATTGTGTTTGTTTTGCAAAAAAGCATGGAACATTACCTATAAACCTTATTACAGCTGGCGAATCGACTGGGTTGTTGTACTAGCTGCTAGAAACACAAATTTTTTCTTTAATGTATTACAAATTCTTAGTCGCTTCACGAACCGGTATAAAATAAACTTGGTACACTTTTTAAACATTTCGATACGATAGCTATCGAATGCGGTAATCCATCCATTCGATACGTGTAGAAATTTTATTCGATACGATAGTGAACTCGATATCGAAAGCGACGATGAGGACCCTGATTTTATAATGCTTATCTAATGCAGGTTTTTAAGCGAGAAATAAGATTAAGTTTATTTGAGTTTCTTGGTGCCATTGCAACACTATTTTTGGCCGAGTGGTTGGTACGTTGGACTTCAAACCTGAAGGGTCTTAGTTGGATACTAGTTGAAGTTGAAATAACTAACAAACAGTGAGTAAAAATATAAACTTAATAAAAATAAATAAAGAAACGAAATAAGAAAAATTCAAAATGGCGTTAACGCCGCCAATCCACATCGAAAAAATTTTTCATTTATTTTCAGCTTTAGTGCTGAAAATATTGATGATTTTCAGCGCTTCAAAAAGCGCTTTTGTGAACAAAAAAGTATTACTCCAAACCGGGACCTCGCTATATAAAAGTCAGCAGCGATATCATCAGGTTTATTAGCGCTACTTTTACTCCATAATAGTAGAAACCTGCACCACATTTATTTTTTACTACATTTATGGTTATAGAATCAATTAGCGAAGTTAGCTAGAAAAACTAAAGGTATTTTCGTTCTGTATGGGCTCAAACGAAACAAAATGAATGCATGAGAAACCCTGAATAATTTGTTTCTCAATTTTTGTATCATAATGTGAGACTGTATTTCGATCTTAATTATTTCCAGTTTATTGGCATAAACATGTGACATTACTCGAGTTTTTCTTTTCCCGGACTTTTTCATTTCCCGGGAAAGCGGGATTGATTTTTCAATTTCCGATTAGTAGCCACCCGAAGTAAAAAAATTTACTAATTTCATACTTTTTTATAATTTCTCTAGCTTCCTACGTAGAAAAGATATTGCAATGATTTGTGCTTTATTTCATAAGCCACTAATGAGCATTTCATACTGCTAAGCAAAACTGAATTGAAATAATTAGGTGGCGGAAAAGTGACGACCTGCAAATTACATATCTTTCATTTGTATCGATTTTTAATTCAACCCTATGTGAACCTGTTGTCTTTTTTTTTTTGCAAAAATTTATAATATTTGAAAAATTCAAAATTTTGAGCTTCAAAAAACTCATGAGTGGCTTAAAATAACAATCTGATATTTTCAGAAAATATAGACCAGTACTTCTTTATTATGCCCACTTTCGTTATGTCCACTTAGTGAAAATCTGTTATTTTCATTTCTTCACGAAATATGATTCTTTGAGAGCTGCTCTTAGAAAAATATGAAAATAAAAATGGAGACAGATAAAATGTGCTCAAAAATATATATTTTTTCTTATATTTACATATTTTTCTAAATAAAAGCAGCACTAAAAATGTGTGCGTACAAAGAAAAGTTACCATAATAATATTTAAAAAATCCCGCGAATTCCCGCACAATTTTCCCGGAATTTATTTCCCGAAAAATGTGCGGGATCCCGGGAATTTTTTCCCGGGAAATCCCGTATGAAAAACACTAGACATTACATACATACATATACCCAGAGGGTTTTTTATATTTTATTTCTAGGAGGTCATAAAATAAATTTTTTTTATAACGATTTATTAAACCATCAAAAATAATATATATATTATAGACCTTTGACAAACTTAAAATTTTATTCTAAAAAAAAAGCTGTGGAAATGAAACGACACCAATTACTTTTTTCTACACATTTTACATTCATCATTTTTCACTACCATTAAAATCTTTTGTAAATTCAGAGGAAATTAAAAATCCATATAATTAAAATGGAATAAATATAAAAGAATAAAATAAAATGAAAATTTTATAGGACACACTTCAATTAAAATATACCATTCGTTTTGAATGCAACAGAACAAAAGAAAAATAAGTCAACTGCAATTTTTTTCCTTAATTGTATCTACAATACCAGTTGAAAAACAACGGAGAAAATAATGGGGAAAAAGTTCTTAATTTAATTTGAATATAATTAAAGTTTGAGTGAAAATATATTAAAATAAAAAATTAAATTCTTTAACACATTTTGGAACACTGACATAGTTCTGGTAGTCATCACACAATACGATATATAAATGCACACCTTAGGTTATAATTATAGGTGCATGTGTATGTAAGCTTAAGTTATGGAAAAGAATTGTAAAAAAGCAAATAATTTTAGCAAGAAGATATCTACATAGTACGCATGCATATTTAAGGCTTTGAAGCATAGTTAGAATATATTTTTAATTGAGATGTTTTATATATTATGAACAAGAGTATGTGTCGGATACATTCAAGGAAAATATTAATAAAAAAAATTAAGTAAAGTGCGACTTTGGCTCGCACACGAAGGGTTCCGGACGAATACACATATGTATATCCCTTTTTGTTTTTGCCCCGTTTGTCATTTTGGCAGTTTTTTCGTTGTGCTTTCTTGTTTAATTTTAGTTTTTTATTTTTTTAAGTATTTTTCGTTGTTTTTGGGTTTTTTTGTTTTGGCGCTTTTCGTGATTTTTTTTAGTTTTTTCTGGCGATTTTTCGTTTTTTGTAACTTTTTTGGTTTTTGCCGATTTCTTTAGTTTTGGCGATTTTTTGGTTATGACATTTATTTAACGTTTTCAATTTCTGACGATATTTTTAGTTCTGGAGATTTATTTTAGTTGTGGCGATTTTTTTCAGTTTTGGCGCTTTTTTCTTTTTTGCGGATTTTTTCGGTTTTTTGTGGTTTTTTAGTTTTAGCGATTTTTTTTTTGTTTTTACACTTTTTTCATTTTGGCGATTTTTTGGGTTTTTGGCGTTTTTTAGTTTTGCCGATTTTTTTTTGGTTTTTGCGTTTTTTTTTTGTTTTTGTAATTTTTTTCATTTTTTGGCGATTTTTTCATTTTTTGATGATTTATTTAGTTTTAGCGATTTTTCGTTTTGAAGACTTTTTCGAATTTTTACGTTTTTTTGGTTTTTTTTGCGATCTTTTTAATTTTGGTGATATATTGCGTTTTAGCGATTTTTTTAATTTTGGCGCTTTTTTCCTTTAAGCTCTTTTTTCATTTTAGTGTTTTTTTCGTTTTGAAATTTTTTTAATTTTGGATTCTAGAAGTGTCCCTTTTATCGGATTTATTATATATTGCTCATTTTCTATGTCTCTGTCAGCATCTACCCGCTATAGCGGGAAACAATTAAACATACCAACTCCAGTAATGCGCTATTCCCTACCCTGAAAGGAACTGTATAGAGCGTGCTACAATTCTCCAAATATAATTCACTATTTTAATATTTTCTGCTTTTAAGTAGATAATTCAAGTGTGTTTTTTTAATGGATTAAAAAGTTATAATGGATTAAAAAGTTATAATTACATCTCTTCTTATTTAAAAAAAAAAAAAGAATAATTTTGAAATTAAGTATTTTAGCAGTGTTTGAAACCTAATTACGAGAGGTGTGGGGCGTATTTAACTTGCGAATTTATCTTCACACCCTTCTCGGTGCAGTAATTCGTGTAAGCCTCACACCAAGGTATAACTTGTGCTCAGTACTTTTATGCAAAACAGCACGCGGAAGGGGTTTTTGACCCCTTTTTAAAGAACGGACAAAAAATACCCACACAACGAAGAGTTACACAGAAAAAAGTAAAAACGAGATTCAATTAAGAAAAACGAAGATCCAATTAAGAAATTAATTAGTTTTCAACTAATCACGAAAATTGTAGTATTAACTCAACAGAATTAAATAAAAATATTTTTTTTCAATTAAAAAAATATATCAATTAAAAAATTAATTGTAATTAAAAAAAATAATCAATTAAATGTCATAAAACAATGTGGCATGCTCAGAAAAATTATAAAATTTTCACACTTGCAAACTAAATTTATTTTATTTACACACAATTGACATGTAGAAATTTTTTCTATTTTATGGTAACTTGACTTAAAATCTAATTGATAATATTGTTTTAAAAGGAAATAAAACCAATTGAAATAAACTTTGATTCAATTAATATATTAATTCAAAATTAAAATATTTCTGATAAAACAGTTAATTAGAAATTTTTGGGAAAAATTTTTTCTGTGTAGAGAGATAAAACTTTCTACAAAAATGCCCTTCGTAATGATCTAAATAAAAGTGCTGAATACGTCTTCTACCTTAAACGTAAAGGTTACAAAATTTCTTATGCCGAGTCACTATGACTATGTGCAAAAGGGGGAAACGTTAACTACTCCTAAAATGAATATCAGATGTAAGCTTTAAAAACATCATAGCATGTATATGGCTGATTCTCATTCTAAACGTACTTTTGAGTTTTTTTATTTTTTTTTTTGCCAATGTGAGTAATAAAAATATGAGGAGATTGGATTTATATTATAGTTCTCACCTAATTCAATGAATCCTCAAATAAAATTATATTTTTAAAATTTTCAACATATTTGTGTATTGAGCGTTACATCTGCTCTCGCGCTTGGTCCGGAAATGAAATGAACCACAATAATTAGTATGTATAGCGTTTGAAAGCACTATAAATCTACTTTCTAGAAACAAAAAATTATAATATATATATAAAAATAATTATAAAATAATAAATAATCATCAGTATATTTACAATATCCCGCTTTCCTCAAGATATATTATAAAATCCCGCTTTTTTTGGTAATATTTGGTTGCCCCTGTGGCTGAATGGTAGCGATGCTAGCCTGTCAGTCCAGAGATCGCGGGTTCGACTCCCGCCATAGACCCTGCGTGTTTTCCGCATACAAGCTAACCGCTTCGGAGGTTGCGTTTGTTTAAAAAAAATCCCGCTTTTCAACCGTTCTTATCCCGCTTTTGACAAAAACCTCTTGGTCACGTTAGTCTTATTACTCTGTGGTGGTAGTACATTCAAACGTGTACTGTCCAGTGCGTGTGCTTTTCCAAAAGTCTTAATTTGTCGCATAGTGTAATTTATGAGTTTATTTTATGAAATATTTTACTATACTTTCAACGGACACGAAGAAAACATTTGAAACAGGGATGGCATATGAGATTTTAAAATTGTACCAATTGTTGTCTAAAATTGTACTTTTTTGAACCTAATTGTACCAAAACAGATTTTTGAAACCAAAAACATGTATTAAGTATAGCAAATATATTACTTTTCTATACATAAATAAGTATATGTGCATTCCTACGGGAAAGTCCACTTTTTGGTCACGTGCGACATCATACAATTAACCTTGTATTTCAGAACTATGTACATATTTGGAATTTTACTAACACAAATATATAAAGCAGTAAAACAACTGACGTTTTCTTTGAAAAAAAGGATAATTTCTTGGTGTTGCACATGACAAAAAGTGGATTTTCCCATGAAAATGCTCATATAGTACTATCTGTGGCAAAAAAGGAAGTGAACTTAAGTTAGATTTAGCAATTTCTAATCGAAAATAACTCATCAGTTTGAACATATCTGCCATTGGAAGGTAGAAGAATATATTCTCATATTTCGAAATATTCGCCATTACTACAATGCAAATAAATTTATAAAAATTAGCTCTTTTCAGACTTCTTGATCTGCAAGAGCTTTAAATTGCAGAGGCTACGTTTTGTGAGTTGGTCTTATGTGACCGGTTTAAATATTCATCTTTTTAAGTCGAAATTTGTTCCAAATACTTCGCAAAATTTAAAAATGGAAAAATTATTAATTGTACTAAATAAGCTATTGGTGTACTATAGTACTTTTAAAGTACGATTTTTACCAAAAGTACAATTGTACAAATTTTGCCATCCCTGATTTGAAATGAAAATCAGCCATATATTTTTTGGTGGTCTCTAGCAGAATCAGTCGTTAGAACCTTTTTATTCTGATTTTGTTGTACAGTGGATATTAGAACTTAAAAATAGAAAAATATACTTAATTATTTTGGCTTGAGGTCGGTTTTAATTAAATTTTTCAATTAAATTATATTTTTATTTAGAGATAAGTATAGACAAAGAAAAATTTTTACTGTACAGAGGGTTGAACTACCGTTTCGATAGCTCCCGCTAATCTCTTTAGAATACTTTTCCGAAACGTCAGTTCAACCCTCCGTGCAGTCAAAAATTTTCTTTGTCTACATATATGCTTCACATATATCTCTAAATAAAAAAATAATTTAATTGAAAAATTAAATTAAAACCGAACTCAAGCCAAAATAATTAAATTTCTTTGGATATAAACACACATACAGTTCGACTAAACTCATAACTTAATTGTTACAAAAATAAACTTTTTAAAAGCTTCAGCGTTACCATACCAAATTTACTTTGCCGGAAATCTCATTTTCGCCATTACCTCCCTCTGTTTGTGTTGACTTTAACACAATCTTGATATTTTTCCATCATTATTTCTGACCAATTTCAACAAATTTTTTATTGTTATTTTCCATATTTAGCCCAGGGACAAAATGAAAAACAACAAGTGAAAAATAATAAAATTAAATTAAACTCATTTTTATATTCTCACGCATTTACAAAAACAAAGTAAACATTTGTAGTTGTAGGGGCTGGAAATGAAACAATGGCACTTGTGGCAGAGGTAGTTGGTAGTGGCAGTAGTTGTGATGCATTAGTTATGAATTGAGAATCATAAATTGATGTGGCAGCGAGGCGGTTACGAAATACATGAAAATAATAGCAAAAACGTTTTATAGAAGGGGATTGCTAAAAGTTACTACATTGTGGGGGTGTTGAAAGATTGGTGGTTGTTGTTGCTGCTTTGATGCCCTTGGGCCAGGTGTATTTTTAAGCTACTTTTTCACACTTTGCCCAGTATGATTTTTTTCCTATAAAACTATAATTTCTTGTTTTGCTCGTTGCACTAATGGAAATCTCACGTTCCAGTGCCGATTTTTTTCAAATTTTAAAAACTCTTAAATTTGAATAGCTTAAGGCTCTGTAAGCAACATGATGTGTAAAATACCTGCTTTTTTGCTTGATTTTTTTTCTTTCTTTTTCAGAAAGTAAGAAGAATAAATGTAAAAAAATAAAGTGATTCAAAGGATTTCAGTAGAATCATTTTTAACGCTTTTTTACACCAAACTCTATTTCGTTTAACACAAAGTAGTCAGCTAAAGGGAAAGTGTGTTAACTCTTATAGCTACAGCTAAATCGTTAAGTGTTTTAAACGTTTCTTTGTGTTAAAGCTGAGAAGTATTACCTTTAGTTCTTCTTTTTTCTTACTTTCTTTCAATTCACAAAGTGAAAAAAACCGGAAGTAGTTTTTCTCAAGTTGACATTTTTTTTCTTGTTCACTCTTTTTATCGTTGCAAAAGAACAAGATATTTAAACATAAAACAGAATAAAAAGAAGTTTTTGGTTTTTTTGTAAAGGAAATGCTTGTGTCACTCAAAATGTTTTGTTTTGTGTTTTAATAGTTAGTTTCAAGGAGCTTCCAACTTAAAATGTATTATCCTTGAACTATTTACTACAATACTTGGAAAGTTTTTAACATGAATTTATGAAAAACAAAAACTGTCCAAGAAATTAAATGTTTTTTTCCATTCATTTTTTTAATTTTTAAGGGCTTTCTTAATCTCTTAAATAATTATAATTGATTTTTCTTTCGTTACAGACTGGCGTAGCACAGATAGCAGCGACCATCATGATCGTGTCCAAAGACAATTGTCTGTTTCGTCCGATAGTAAATTATTAGATGATGATATTAGAGAAGAGGCACGTGTTATAATGCGTCCCAAGAAACCACCCAGACCTAAATCCGAAGTGTTTCTCAATAAGCAAGATCCACATCCGCGTCGTAAACGTTTCAGTGCATTTGGTGTAAGTATAACAAATTTTTTTTTCTACAAAATCTCAACATTGTCCTAAGAAATCTAAAATAGTTCTTGCAAAAAAATACAACTACAAAACTAGCGTGGCACTGGCCACTATGCTAATCATAAAATTATATTATTCCGGGAACTTAATGGTGTCTATTCGGGAACACGAGTCGACTAAGTGAAAAATACATGGCAAACAAAAACAAAACTGCATAAATTGTTTTCGTTTATCATACAAAATTTACCGCTTTTAAAAGAGAGAGAGATACGCGTTAAAACTCTCACGTTTATTAGATTTTAGAAATGTATAGAAAACAAAAACAATTTGTGAAATTTTGTTTTTGTTATCATGTAATTTTTCACTACTTCGACGCGTTTTCCCGAATAGACACCAATGTGTGTGCAAAGTTTCATAATAATCGGTTAATTAGAAGAAGTTGAAAAATAATATGTATGTATTTTCTTTGTGTGGGCGGGACGCTGCCCACTTTTCAGCGGGACCAATCTTGAAGCACATCCTTTCAAATAAAGCAAGAAAAACCGAAATCGGTTTATAAATGGCGGAGTTCAGGGGGAAAATAAAGAAATACTTGACGAATTGATAACCCTCTCCTTTTTTAAGGCCCAAATTCACAGTCATTAATTAACAAACTAATGACAATAGTTTAGCCAATGATATTTTCTTCACACTTCTTTGTTTACCATTACGGGGCAAATAAACTACGCAAGCGGCTTGGCAAACATCGATTTTTCATGCAATCTTCTTGTTGAAAAACCCTGTACTACAAAAATATCCGGAGCAAGGCAGAGACTTGGAGTATGAAGGTACCGTGCTGTTAGCACGTTTGTGCACTTATAGGTCATTTAAAAACGTGCGTAAAAATAAATATGTAGCTGTTCACAAAACAGTGATGGGAATTAAATATGTTCAAATCGCGACTGATGCGAAGAAAAAGTACCAAAAAGACGTAAATGGTATTAAAACTGTATTTGGTGTATATAAATAAAAATATTTGTATAATATATATTTATAACAAATTAATATTTATTTGTGTATACATTGATATGCACATGCATATATAATATATATATATATATATATATATATATATGTACAAATGAAATTAATTTTTATATGTGCATACACAAAAAATGGTTTGAAGCCATCCTTTTATCCATCTCACATTTATATTCTACGTTCTATCGTCATATAAAATGCAAAAGGTCATTTCATCCTTTTAAATAAACTTTCGGGATAGATAAAAAATTTTACAAAATAAACCATTATGATTATAGAGTGTATGAATTAATGATACTATGCTCAAAAAATTTTTTGTAATCCCAATAGTTTCATTTTTATTAAGTTTGTTATCTCCTGAAAAATTTTTAAAAACGATGATGAGCGTTTCTTGCATTTTATATGACGATATGTATTTCTTTATTATATGCATACATCTAAGATATCTATTTTTATGTTCAAATATATATATATATATATATATATATATATATTTTATATATATATATATATATATATATATATATATATATATATATATATATATATATATATATATATATATATATATATGTATATATATATATATATATATATATATATATATATATATATATATATATATATATATATATATATATATATATATATATATATATGTATATATATATATATATATATATATATATATATATATATATATATATATATATATATATATATATATATATATATATATATATATATATATATATATATATATATATATATATATATATATATATATATATATATATATATATATATATATATATATATATATATATATATATATATATATATATATATATATATATATATATATATATATATATATATATATATATATATATATATGTATGTATATATATATATATATATATATATATATATATATATATATATATATATATATATATATATATATATATATGTATATATATATATATATATATATATATATATAATATATATAAATATATATATATATATATATATATATATATATATATATATATATATATATATATATATATATATATATATATATATATATATATATATATATATATATATATATATATATATATATATATATATATATATATATATATATATATATATATATATATATATATATATATATATATATATATATATATATATATATATATATATATATATTACTTAAAGTTGTTTTCCCACAAAGATATCATTATTACCAAAAGTACCAAAAACAGCGAAAATACTCCCATTTCATTTAGCATACAAGCAACCCATCACAGCTTTACAAATTTCAGTTAAAAACGTTATGTTATCTATAGTATTGAACAAAAATTTAATAAATTGAAAATTTTTTTATGAGAAGGCTGTAAATTTTTTGTGATTTTTTTACTCGTTTAAATATTTAATTCTCAATGTGTTTATAGTTATTTTTATATAAAGTATTAAATTTGCGCCTTTGTAATACAGTGACATCAACTTTTTCAATAACCAACTTTTTCTTGATGGGACCCTTTGTTCAGATCTTAAGATCTTTGGGCAATGAGTGTTCCGATATATTAATGAATTTCACACTGTTATACAGTGATGCCAAAAGTAGGGAATTTTCCCTTTTTGAACGGATTTTTAATTTAGATATTTTCCGGCGTGTAGGGAAAAGGACAGATTTTTCATTTTGAGGAAAGTGTAGGGAATTTTTAAAGTACCTATATTATTTCTTACCAATAATAAGTAAAACAGTAAGCAACATAAATAATGCGGTTAAAAAACCTACTCATTACCCAAACTCCTATTGAGAGTAATAATTATTTGTAAAATCGAGTAAAGCTTTTGTATATATAACAGTTTCCAGTTTAGGGGTTTCCCCCTAGATTTAGGGGTTTTTATTTCATTTAGGGGGTAAACTCTTAGGAGGCATAAATTTATATTTAGGGGATTTAGTATGCCTATACAGACGTAATTTTTATTATATTTTACAACTCGGTCCCGTTTCTCAAAACTACAAGTCACAAATCTACAAGTAATATACACACAAAACAACAACTTTTTTTACAAATATTATTGTTGTTGTGTGTATTTTACTTGTAGATTTGCAACTTGTACTTTTTTAAAAACGGGCCCCTGTTCAACATCTCTTTCGCAGTAGATAATTCAGTATCATTATTATGATTATGTACATATAAAGTTAGCGATGATGATTTGGCAGCTTTTGGTATATTTGAAGAAACTTGATTCCTTCAAATGTTTATAAAAACAAGTTTTTTGCTACCGCTACTTTGATATAAAATTCAGTTTATATACATACTTACATATCGTTATTTAAAATGCAAAAGGGCCTATTATCATTTTTAAAAATTTGCCAGGAGAGATAAAAAACTTAATAACAAGCAAAATATTGTGATTTCAAAAACTGTTTTTTTTTTCAGGATACTATCATTGATTTAGACTTCATTAAAAATCATTTTTATAATCATAAAAGTTTGCTTTTTATTAAGTTTTTTATCTCCTGAAAAAATTTTTCAAAATATGATATGCCCTTTTGCTTTTTATATGAAGATATGTGCATATATCGATTAATCGACATTTTCCAGAAACCGGTTTTCAAACAGTTCGACTATTTACGGATTTTGAAATTCAGAAAAACCCGTTCGACCGGCTTTTTTGTGAGAAAATTATAATACAAAAGTTTTAATTTTAATTTGCTTTAAAAAAAGATTTAATGTTCAAGAGCATTTACTGAAGTGTGCAATTAAGGTGAATTAATTTTATAAGGTGGTAGCAAGAACGGACTAAATTGGCCTTGTGATGTAGAATGTATGTCAAACTTCTCAGTACTTTTAACGGCTGAAATTTTTGGATATGAACTTGGCCTTATTTTCACATTAATGTTTTCGTGCGGATCTGACTTCTTTTTTCTAACTTTTTGTTTAGTACAACACTATAATTTCTATCGCTATAATTTCGCATAATTTCTTAATTGCGCATTATAGTGCCCCTTATATGCGGCACGCCTTTCGATTACGTGATCAGCACACTTTTTTTTTACTAAAAAGACCTTGTCATTTACAATCAAAATCCTACAAAATTTGGTCCACATATCGCGCCCTAAATACAAAAAGGTCACAACTCAAAATTTTCCACAACTGACTTTTTCCATAAATTAATTCAGAGTACACATCTCTAACTACTGCAAAAATTTCTTCCACATCACTATCTTCTTTAGCTGGAAGAATACACTTATGTCTATTTTTATGTTAAGTGTTGCTTCTGTACATAAACAGTTTTTTGTCTCTCCTGAAAATTTTAGTATTTTGAGTTGTGACCCTTTTGTATTTAGGGTGCGATATATAGGAGGAACAACCCTAGTGCAGAGATTTAGATTTTTTTTATTTTTTATTTCTTGACATTTCCCGCAACAAGCATTTTTTGTCTATAATGGATGTCGAACTCCATATAAAATATGAAGTTTGACATACAATCTACATCACAAGGCCAATTTAGTTCGCCCTTGCTACCACCTTATAAAATTAATTCACCTTAATTGAATGCTTCAGTAAATGCTCTTGAACAAAAATACTTAGGAAAATCAACAGTAAAAGTTCGTCAAGTTTTAATATAGTAAAAACTAATAAAATATACGAATCGAAAAGTATTAGACTGGGCCGGTTTTTTAATTTAAAAAAAAGCGGACTATTCGACATTCGAAAAATCAACTTTTTGAAAAAAACCGAAGGCCGTATTCTGGAAAAAACCCGGTAGAAAAACCGAGTCGATCACCCTAGTATATACGTAACAGTATTTTATTAGTGTTATTTTTTTTAAATATGTATTTTATTAAATAAAAATATTCAAGAAACTCGAAAAATGTTTTTGGGGGGAATTTCATAAAAAAGGTTTAAAATTTAGGTTGTTTTTGCTTTATTCAGGTAAGGATATTATTGTATGTAAATTGAAACTGAATCAAGTTAATTTAAATTAAACTATTACATAAACTTTTACATTTAGGGGGTTTATTCTCCAAATGCGTTAAATTTAGGGGGTAAACTTTCGTAACACTTTATATGTGATAAAAATTATCTTCTGAAATATTTCATGAAACATTTTTATTTGCTTCTTGCAACTGTGGGGATGCAAATGGGATAAAGAAACTTGACAACAATCATCTAAACATTCATTTTATACCACTTTTTCTACCCAAATTTCTTACCTGACCATAAAAAAAGTTTCATGCAACTAATTTCATGAAAGATTTCATGGTATAAACTAAGAATTTTTGTAAAAAATAAGTTTTTTTCATGAGGATTTTTTTGAGGGATTTTTCAGGGAAATATTTTTTGAAATATGGGGAGCGCAATAAAAAGATCTGGCAGCCCTGTGTAGAATAATAAATTAGGGGTAAAATCGTACAATTTTAAAGAAAAAAAAATCGTCAAAATGATCATCGAAATCATCATAAAAATATCACTTGTTTTTAACAATTTGTCGTGAAATAAGACGCGAAAAGCCCTAACAAAAAACTCTAATCGGCTTCTTAACAAATTCCGATGTACATATTTCACATAGGGATGTAACTATACGCCTTTTTGCCGATACGATACTAAAAACGAAATATCGCCGATACCGATAAGCATAGGGATGCCAACTTAGACATTTTTGGGCTAGATTTAGCCCGATTTTAGTCACTCAAAACTCTAAGAAAGATTTTTTAACCCCAAACTAAAAACGCCCAAATCTAGCACTTTCTACAATTATCAATTAGCCCTTTTAGCCCCCTTTTCACTGTTTGCCCAATATAGTTATATTTTTATTTTTGCAAACTTGTTACTTCCTTATTCTAATAATAGCGACATATTAATTAACGTGAGAAGATTGTTTTTAATAACTTTTTTTGTAAGTTTCTTTCAAAATTGGTTGTGCTTTGGAAGATGGTCGCAAAATTTTATCGCTGTTTATAAGTTAACCGCTTTTCGAGCTTTTTCGAACAACTTTACTGGATATTGCTTTAAAGATATGTATAATTTCTCAATTTAGCCCCTTTTTCGAAGACTTTCACGCGTTTCTCGATGGCATCACTGGATACGCATATTGAAATTGAATTCAAGTCAGGGATGGATGATAAATTCAGTACAATAGTATTTTTTCAGTACAATTCGCATTGAAAAAGTACTGCAGTACTCCAATAAGATATATAGTACACTTTTAAATATTTTATCTCGCATTCGTCGGTTGGAGTTGCCGCCCTTCATCTAAAATTT
The DNA here is from genome assembly GCA_956483635.1 of Panzeria rudis. Taxonomy (NCBI): domain Eukaryota; kingdom Metazoa; phylum Arthropoda; class Insecta; order Diptera; family Tachinidae; genus Panzeria; species Panzeria rudis. The sequence goes on from OY101448.1 coordinate 181,535,979, forward strand.
TTCCATTGAAAGATCAGGTTTGATGTCATATTGGCGAATATGGAATCGATTTTTAATCGTCAAAAAACTAAAAAAAACCCAAAAAAACGAAAAAAGTCGACAAACGAAAAAAAGCACTACACCTTAAAAAAACGCAAAAACTAAAAATATCATCAAAAACTAAAAAAACCGCCAAAACGAAAAAAGCGCCAAAACCAAAAAAGCGCCAAAACTAAAAAAATCGCCAAAAACCAAAAAAAAAAAAATCGGCCAACACGAAAAAAGTGTGAAAACAAAAAATCGCTAAAACTAAAAAAAAATCACTAAAAACCGAAAAAAGCGCCAAAACTAAAATAAATTCCTAAAACTAAAAATTTCGTAAAAAAGCGAACAACACGTTTAAAAAAAGTCAAAACCAAAAAAAATCCAATAATCGGCAAAAAAAGAAAAAAAATGCAAAAAACCCAAAAATCGCAAAAAAAAACGTAAAAAAAACCCAGAACGAAAAAAAAGTGTCATAACCATAAAAAAACGCTAAAAGTAAAAAATCACTAAAAAAAGAAAAAAGTTCCCAAAAGCGAAAAAAGCGCTAAAACTGAAAAAAATCGCCACAACTAAAATAGATCGCTAAAACTAAAAATATCGTCAAATAATGAAAAAACTTTAAAAAACGGCAAAACCAAAAAATCGCCAAAACTAAAAAAAGCGCAAAAACCAAAAAAATTGCAAAAAACGAAAAATCGCCAGAAAAACGAAAAAAAACACGAAAATTAAAAGAGCGCCAAAACCAAAAAAAATCGCCAAAAACAACGAAAAATACTTAAAAAATAAAATTAAACAAAAAAGCACAACGAAAAATTGCCAAAATGAAAAAGGGGCAAAACGAAAAGGGATATACATATGTGTATTCGCACGGAACCCTTCGTGTGCGAGCAAAAGTCGCGCTTCGCTTAATTTATTAATAGCAGAATGTAATGCAAATAACGGAAAACCCCCCTATTCGTCTTTCTTGATATAACGGAATTACGACCTAATACGTTTTGTATAAAAATGTTACGTATATTTTGTCATTTTGATAATAAAATAATTAAAAGAAAAATAATTGTAGCATTTGAGTACAATTAGGATCAAAGAAGTATAATTTTTTTACCCAATAAAGTACAGTTTTGAAAATATTATTTAGCATCCCTGATGCAAGTTATAATTAAAAAAACTAAATTATTTCAAAGTTGCCAGACAGGGATGGCAAAATTGGTACAATTGTACCGTTTTTGGGACAAATGGGACTGCAAAAGTACAATGGTACACCAAGGTCTTATTGAGAACAAATAATAATTTTTCCAATTTTTAGAAAATCTTGTTATTGCACCTATTTTATTGTGATAAAATATTTTATCCCTTTCGTCCACCCGTACATAAGAAATATTTCATCTGAATTAAGCTTAAATTTTGTAAAGTATTGAGAACAATGTTCGGCTTAAAAGGAAGAATATTTAAAGTAGTCAGATAAGGCTAGCTCACAAAACGTTGTCTCTGCAATATTAAAGTCTGCAAATAAATTAATTTTTAAAAATTTATTTACATTATAGTAAAAGGCAATATGTATTTCGAACTTTATTGAGAATATATTCTTGCACCATCCAATAGCTAGTATGTCCAAACTCATGAGTTATTTTCGATTAGAAACTGTAATTGCTAAACCCAAATTAAGCATACTTTCCTTTTAGCCACAAATAAAAGTAAAAGTGAGATATTTTATATATATTTGTGGTTTTAAAAATCGGTTTTACTACAATTATGCCCAAAAAAGTACAATTTTATACAAAAACTGGTACAATTTTAAAATCTCATTTGCCATCCCTGATGCCAGTTATTCAAGAATGATAGAATACAAGATTACGACATGCGCATGATTTCCCGTTAGATGACGTACTTGGTGTTTTTCAAAAGGTTGCCAAGTCAATGTGTCCCTAAGCCAGTACAATTTTATTCGAAACAATGTATGGAATTTTGGGACAGACCTGCAACAGCTGAAAATATTAACCAAAACCACAGTTAGTGACGTCATTGGCGACACATGCGCAGAAAATTTCTATTTTATGCGCGGCAGGGTGACCGTTGAAAATTTTTAAATAGTGGCACAAAAAGGGGATTTTGAGGAAAAAAGTGGCACCAAAAAGGGGACTCTTCCAAAAAAAGGGGCATCTTTTTTGAAAAGGGAATAATTGAACCAAATTCTAATATATAATGAATTTCTAAGGCATATAATGCTTTTGAAATAAATTGAATCAATTTTGATGTTTTTTCGTTCAAAAAACTGACTGCTTTTATATAAATTTTAGACTAACAATGCAAACAAGCCTTGTTTGTATAAAATTTATGACAGAGGCACTCACATTTTTTTTTAGCAATTTCCATAAAAATTTTTTTACTCAAGTCGCTTGTTTGCATATGGAAACAGCACATTAGTAAAGTATATTGAAAAGCAGTTTCGCTGAGTAAAGATGTTTGCAAGCCGCTGAGTATATTGAGAGGAGAAAATCGTTAAGACCGGCCGAAGGCCGCTTTTCAATATACCAAGAAGAAAAAATACTTAAGCCCGGCCGAAGGCCAGCTACGCAAAGAATATTTTGTAGTAAAATAAATTTTCTTAACAATTTTAATTAATTTCCAAATATTTCTTTGAATCGACAATGTCGATTGGACATATTTTAAGCATTGTTGACGCTATTTGCAAATTGTTCTTGATTTTATTTCACTTTTTAAAATGTAATAACGTCAATTGATCTTTTATTACTTGTCACCGATTGCAGAAGTAAAAAGTGAATAGTTAAAAACATGTATATATATTTGAATTTGTTTTGGACATTATGTCACTGGATATTGTGATATGGCGCCAAAATTTGCATAAAAATATTTAAAGCTGCGTGATTTTAATAAAAATTTTTAACAAGACGTTCTTGTTGGTGTTAGCGAATCAGGGTGTTATTTTTAATAATTTTAATACAATAATGAATATCTATAGATCTAAACTCTTAAACTATTTCAAAATAGTTTTTGTCATAAGACTTTACATGATAGACTCAAAAACAAATTTTTGTCTTGAGATTTTTTTTTATAAAAACAGTTTCGTGCCGTAAAAAGCTTATATTAAAACAAGAAGCATCATTTCATAAAAAGGGGCAAAAAGGGGCATAATATTACAAAAGGTGGCAGATTTAGGTCATTTTAAAAAAGGGGCACTAAAAGTGGCAAGGCAGTTGAAAAAGTGGCAAATTGCCACTTTAGTCGCAAAACGGTCACGCTGATGCGCGGGATGTCGTAATCTTATATTCTTATAATTTATTGAAAAATACGTTAAATGCATATTGTCAACAAATAAATGTTGTCAACTTTTAATTTTTTTAATCGTCAAATTTCGGCCAAAAAAACGTCAAATCGTCAAAGTGCTATTTTTACGCCCTAAAAGTCGTTAAAATGGCGATAAATCGTCAAATCAGCTATGATTGACAGTACATATTATTTTAAAATAAACAGAAAGAATTTAATCAATGTTTTCTTAAGTACTTTGAAAAAGAAGCTTATCGAAATAAAATTTGTTAAATCACGAAAATCACGGAATCTCCGGTATCGCGATTTCCCGTTTGTATCTCTAGTTAAATATGTAAAAATTTTGACGTTTATTAATAAAACTATGTTTCTAAATCTCTCATTTTAGGGTGATTCACCGTTCGGTAAACAGGATGCCTACGTTAAATTGGAACCTTTAGGAGAGGGTTCATACGCCACAGTGTACAGGGGTTTTAGCAAGTAAGTATTTGAATCAAAAAATAAATCTTCTATATACCTATAGGTGTAAAAATGAAAAGTCCATGTATGTAATCCCATCACTTGAGAACGGCTGGACCGATTTGCCTGAAAATTTTTTAGTAGGTTTGAAATATTTAGGAACTGGTTTGTATGCAACAAAATTAAATTGTGTATAAAATCAAAAGTTGTGGATGGATTTTTATTAAATATGGCTTGTTTTGTTTGGAACATATTTACCTACATACCTATGTATATGCTAATAGAAAATTAAAGCAGTTTTTGTTTAAATTTTTATGAATATTTTGACAACAAATATTTTTGTATTTTTTTTTTTTACACAAGTTCCACAATATCTCTCAAACTACTGTGAAGATTGAAAAACAATGCTGTTAATTTTTTTGTTATTTTTTTTTCTCTTTAATTGAATAGGACAAATCATTCTCCAGAATGTTAATTTTTGAAATAAATGTACTTGTATCTCGAAAACTAAAACCAAAAAATATTTAAAAATGTCAAGAGTTTGGTAAATTGAAATCTACTAGATTTTTATATAGCGTCGATTTAAACCGGCACGGTTTGCATATTTGGGTATTAAATTCATATTTTTGAAGCCTTTAGTGCATATTTAATGAATGTTTAAAAGTGTTAGCGTTTTTTATAGGTTTTTGTAAATACCCAGTAAAAAATATTGGAAGCAATATTTAAGGAACTATATTTTTATTGCTTCCAAAGAATCGATATTAAAAATTTGCAAAAAAAATAGAAGTAAAAATTTATTTTAGTCACATAAAAATTTATAATTAGTTTACAGTTTTAGAAAATACCCATCATGCTCTTTAAGAATCGATTTCTTAAAAGACATTTATGAACTAATTATCGTCTAAAAACTAAAACTTATATACTGAAATTTACATGAAAACACTTTTTTGCGTTTAATTTACCCTTTTTTACCTTTTTTCCTAACGCTAGATTTACGCATTATCAACGAAAAAGAAAATAGTATTCATTTCTCTGTCTTTCTCAAAACTCAATCAAAAGTGTGTTAGTGAAAAAGTGTGAGTGTATTGCGACTTTCTTGCAATTACTTTCATGTGTAAATGCTAAGTAAAGGAGAATATCGTTACAAAACGCTTAAATGGAAATTTTTCTTAACATCGTCTCCAATTTAGTGATTACAAATCGAAAAAGAGAACTTCTTGCAATGACAACCTTATGTAAAAATCATTAGAAATTATCCAAATTTGCACTACTTCCGGATCGCAAATCCTACATTTTCATGTGTTCTTTGGAGTGTCTTTTTTTACTGGGTACTTTTTTCCGGTTATATTTATTTATTTTACCTTCAATTAAATTGAACTACCAATAAGTAATTAAATCTTAACTCTAAAATTTTAATTTTTAAGTCCAGCCAATGCCAGACAAAAATATCTGATTTAGCGGTTGGTGTACTTAAACAAATTAAAAACTAAAATTAAACAAGAAAGCACAAGGAAAAGAATGTCAAAATGACAAACGGGGCAAAAACAAAAAGGGATATACATATGTGTATTCGTACGGAACCCTTCGTGTGCGAGTCAAAGTCGCACTTTACTTAATTTATTTATATACGTATATATATTTATATAACACAAAAGGAGTTAGTTACTAAAAATGAGCAAAATAAAGGAAATTTAGCAATGGAAAACCTTTTGCACTTTTCTTTTGTTATCTTAAGAAACACAATTGTGCGCCATTTTGTTGGTGGCTTTGATGGTTTAGAAACAAAATTGTATGACAAAAATTAAAAAAAGGCACCAAAGTTTTCATTGTTAACATTAATGACCACATTTTCGGTGATTTATTTATGTATCCTCTCTTAGGCTTTTTCTGAGAAAAACTGTCTGTCTGTTGTACAACAAATTTACACTCTGCCTATGAAATTTTTATTCAAAACAAAATTATCCAATTGTTTGTTTTTTGTCTCAAAAGGGTTGTTTGTTTAGGAAAATTGTTTAAAAGTGTGCTGTTATTATTTTGCTGTACTTAGAAGGTGTGTGGGTGACTTTGGCTAATAATGTCACTTATTATTCAACATTTTGGATGTTGATATATAACTTGTATTATGTCATTGTCACAACATTTTCATAAAAATAATTCCTAAACATTTTACACACTGAAATTTCCATGTCCTGTTCTCATATTTGGTGAGACTTTTTGTTTGGGAGGAGGTGTGGCTGATGTCATTGAAAAATATTCCACTATTATTTTCAGGCATAAATGGGTTTGATGGGTACGTCGTCTTGTAAGTTGCTTAATACTCCAGCTCTTATTTAAAGTGATTGATAACTAGCAGGCAAAACATGTCAGAGCCAGTGATGTATCACACTGACACAGAAATATGTTTGTACTGAGATTTTTCTTTTTTGCCTTTTAATATTTGCTCATTTTAACTTTTAAATTTGTTTGAAATAATTATCTGAAGCATGATTTTTCTTTTACAAAATTAATATTGATTTAAACAAAATTCGTAATTTTTTTATCTTATTACAGAGCATTTTTTTGTTATTATCAATTTGGAATTAAATTTCCTGCCTCTATATTACGTTTTCTCTTGTCCTGCATTTATATTTGAAACAAATTACAACCTCCTTACATTTTTTTCATTGGTCTTGTATTTTATGTCCTGTTTATGTCCTTTTGGCTTATAAATTATTCATTATGTTTAATTGTTCGTCCATTTTATTTGCCTTCTGGGAATATTATTCCATTTTTTTTTAAGTTTTCATAATTTTTTGATGCATTTTGTTTCAGTTTTTTTATGGGGTAATTTTATGAAATATTTTACAATTTTATTGGATTTCATATTGACATTTTTTTTACGTTCATGCTTCAATTAAAATTTATTAAATGAAGTAAATTAGAAGTCAATGAACTGTCACTAAATATTTATTATGAGATTAAACTTCTATACATATTATTTTGTAATTGGATTTCAATAAATCACCAAAATGGAAGATACAAAAAATTACTATAAAAATTGCAGCGGCTTAGAAAATACCTTCTACTGGTCTGCTCTAGTTTCGCCGACTTTTTTTTTTGTATTTTTTCATACAACCTATCTACTCAACATAGATTTGTGTTATTTTTAATTAAAAACACATCATTAGTATTTTGCCTACAATCAGTTGATTAGAAAACCCTTTATCTTAATTATCAATAAAAGCACAAAAAAGCACGTCTCATATAATCACAACAACTATCTAAGTACCATACTCTTTCGTAAGTACCAACTAGAAAACAATGTAATTCTATCTTTAAGTTACTGTAACTAATAACACAAGAAAGTTTCACAAATTATTATTGCCGTGTTCCAATTAAATGTGATTTTCCAAAGAACAACATAATAACAAAGCAGAATAATTAATATCAACAAGGATCAAAGGATACAAATACACATATGCCAACTAAACACATGCTATTTTCATACTTAGAACATAAAAATATAATGTTGACATTCTTATTCAGCCACCAGATAACAAAAAGTGAAAGTGAACATGAAATTATACGACTACAAAAAGTATAAGAAAACTAATGATTATTTATAATGAACAAAAATAACAAGAAGCGCACTTCATGCGCTCAACAATGAAAACAAAAGTTCTACTTTTACTCAGTATTCTTCTATTATCATTAATAATTTCATTGTTGAATACAAAAGAACCTCGCATTATTACTGTTCTTTTAGATTTTTGTAGCATTAACATGCTTAAAATGAGCTCATTGTGCAATAGTTCAAGTAAGAAAATAATGAAAAAGAATAAAATGTAGACAGAATAGTTTGTTATTTTGTATGGTGCGAGGGATGTATTATGAGTAAGAAACCCTTAAATTGTTTGGACCGAAGATCCTTATGGAAAGCTACACTTAAAACACTTGGCGAAAGAGCGTTGAAAAAATACAATTAGCGCTGGCCGTGCACTCATTTACTGTCTACAATAAATTTATTCGAATAAATTTTTTGCTGTTGTGTTTTAAACGTCAGTCGAATAAATATGTATTACTAAAAAAAATTGTTTCGAAAAATTTCGAGTAAAAATTGTTTGCATAAAATTATTCGAATAATATAATGCAAATAAAATTATTCGAATGTAGTTATTCGCTTAAGATAATTCGCATAAAATTATTTGATAAAAATTACTCAATAAAATTTAATTTTATAAAAGTTCTTGTATAACAATTATGCGAATAAATATATTTCAATAAATTTATTCGAAAAGTTTTACCGAAATGCAACTTTTTCGAATAAAATTATTAATATATCAATCATTCTATTCCAATGGAATTATTAGCACCAAACTTTTCGAATAAAAATTATTCGAATAAAAATTATTCGAATAGAATTTTTTCGAATAAAAATTTTTCAAATAGAAACATTTGATTAAAACTATTCAATTAAAATTTTTTGAATTAAAGTAATTCGGCAAAAATTATTCGAATAATATAACAAAATAAATCGAACTTTATTTGAATTTATTTTATTTATTTATTTACTAAATGTTACAACTACAATTAAAAATTATATCATAACCTAATTTAAACGAGCAAGGACCTTCACTCGTTGTAGTGAATCAGACCAGAGTCTATGGTGGGAATCGAACCCACAACCTCCACACTGATAGGCTAGCACACTACCCACTAGCCTACGAAGCACCCTTATTGGAATTAGTGAACTTTTTTATGCATAAAACGATTTTTTAATAAATTGTTTCAATAAATTTATTTGAAATACATCTATGTATTCCAATAAAGTTATTCGAATAAGTATTTTCACAATTAAAATTGTTCAGTTGAATAATTACTTATTGTATTCGAGTGAAAGTAAAAATATTGGAACTAGATTATATGAACACATAGAATTAGAATAAATTTGTTCAAATAAAAATTATGCGAATAATATTTGAATTGACGATTTTTTCACGAATAATAATTTACAGTAGGTGTTATGCAACAAAGTAATTTGTTTGAAAAATTATTCGAATAAACTATTCGATTAAAGTAGTAATTAAAAATTTTGGAATACAATTAAAAAAAGAAAATATTCAAATAAAAGTTTTTCTGTTGGAATATTATTCAATTCAGTGTAATTACTGTACAACAAAATATATTTTTTTCTAGGCTGTAACGCAGAGGCTGGCAAAGAGAAAACTAGCCCTGCAGGAAATGTCGATAGTAAAATTGTACTGATTCACTATTGACTTTGTCACCAGTACTACTGACTAATTGTACCCCAGGCAATATTCTGTGCTATAGACATTTAACATGTGCTTGTCATTGAGATTCCACTACTGTCCTCGGAACTATTGACTTACTATAGACTAGATGGTTCTTATGGGACCATATGAAGACATTGGTACCAGAGATTTACTAGTGCATTTTAATGATTCTAGTCAACACATGTGAAACTTTTTACTAGCTAAGGAAATTAAATTTGATTTTTTATGAAAATTTTTAGTTTGCGTGCAGCCGCATTTATTTTCAACACAACAAAATGAGACAATAAAAAATAGTTTACTAGCTGTCAAAAACTTATCTTCCTATTAGAGGCAAAATATAAAGTGTAGAGAATTCGTTGACAATGTCACCAAACTTTTCGACAAAAGTGGTGACTTTGAGACACTTGGCCCCTGTCTTCCTTCAGGGAAGTAAATGAAAAATAGTTTGTTGTTTAAGTGTGTTGGTGTTTATTTGCTTTGTTGGTAGCTACAACTTACTGTTGTGCTCTTGTTGTTGTTTTGTTTGTTGTTTACTTTTATGTTCGTGTTGTGTAGATGTAATTAGCCGACAAATTGCCGACAAACTTCGTTTTGCATAACAAAATTGCCTGATTCTGCTCTAGTGATAGATTCTAGTAGAGGGACCAAAAATTAGTAGATTAGCTTTTAGAGTTACTCAGACATAGCAAATTACTTGCTAAGGTCGAAAAGTGTGCCTCTCTCGGTATTACAGTTTTCCTAAAAAGCACGCCTCATGCTGGATTTGACGTCATTCTTCATATACTTTCCATAGAGGACGGTGGCAAGGAATTTTCTTAGGCTTTCGAAGGCAGGTTTTTTCAGGACATAATTAAGAGGCCACACAAGAATTTTAAATGAGAGTAGTTTCAATGGACAAGTCTCCATAACCCTTCGGTTCACAGAAATTAATTTTAGGACTTGTTCATTAAAAAATCAGCGGCTATTGATAAAGGAGCTCAACACATTTATTACAACTTTCCTTTGGTCCCATCTCAACTTAGAGCTTTTTTTTGCAAACGGTTTTATTATAACTCTATAATAAAAAAAATTGCGAAATTTTTCAATGACAATAAATATTTCTAAAAGATCTTCATGCAAATGAGACTTATTAACTACTTGAGGCCAAATAGCATCCTAGGTACTTTAAAAGTTGCACATTTCGACATGAAACTGGGTCACTGACACCAGAATAATGACAAAAATCTTTGAATAAGAAGTACTATCACCCTTTAAAAATTGCATTGCCTGTACAATAAAAACAAGACATTATAGACAAAAGTGACACAGATTGTCCAAGACAATTTGAACACACAATGATGCCATGTGCCGCTGCATTGTTCTTAGGAACCTTAACCCCCATATTTTTATATATAAAAAAATTAAGAATAAATTATATGTATATTTTATATAAAAAATAAGCATGTGCTTGTGTTAATATGTATTTAACTGAAATTAACACTTTTGAATACTTAAATAAAGTATCCTTTACAAACGTCACTTCTTACTGTTATTGTATGTGACTGTTTCTGTTGTATGAGCGAAATACACAAAAGGGGGCAAAAAGTTAAGTAGCAAAATCATTAGGGATCTTAATATAAAGTACTCAAATACTTTTTTTTTAGATATAAAAACATCAATCACTTAGCATTTTTCGTTCTGCTTTAAGATCCTTTATATATTTGCTATATGTATTTGCAGTTGAGTTTTTAGGGGAAAGCAAATTGGCTTTGCAGCTCGTTTAATCTTGAAGAATTATGTGGAACAGTAAAAGAAAATACTGTTAAAAGTTATCAGAAATCTTTTTAAGCACGTATTCGAAATAAAACTAAATTGATGCCATATATTTCTTTTAATTCAAAAGTCTTTAAGATTGTTGTAAGAATTGTTTAATATTGCCAAGATGAAATTTTAATTAAAGAAATCGTTCGTTTGATTAAATTTTGCATTTTGAAAAGAAATCAACTGTTATTAAACTGTAAATAAACTGAACAAAAGAAGTAAAAATTTGTTTTGAATTCTAATTAATTTTTCTTAGATCAACCCAGCAAAAACTTGGTAATGTGTTTTCAATACATACCGTCTGAATTACTTTACAGTAGTTGAACAATTATTTACTAGTAATTAAACAAGCCATTTATTCTGTTATTGGCAGAGTACTAGTGTATCTGCTTATCATACAGACGATAAATAGTTCAAACCCTGTGGAAGCAAAATGGATTTTTTTAAATTGTATTCATCTTTGTGTAACCAAGCTTTAAGCCCGTAACAAAACACTTGTGCAGTAGCCTAGTGAGCAAAACACTTGGCATAACATAACACAATAACTGAAAACGGCGTGAGTTCAATGCTTAGGAGATACAATTAATTTTTATTGTGTTTTGTGTATTCAAAGCCTTCTAAATATTGAAAATTTAACTTGTTATTTGTAACACAATGTGGTAAGCACTTGCCTCCAATGACATCGTCATGTTAAAGTAATTGGTTAAAATGCCAAAGTAGAAGTAGTGAATAATGGTATGTATATAAGCATTTTAACTCATTATATTGCCTTCAATATTTTTCCTGGAAGTCTTGAAAATTTTAAATTTCTATTTAATCTTTGCCAACATATTAACTTTTTGTCAATCAAATTATTGTGCAATGAACTTTTGCTTCAATTTAACTTTTTAAAACAACACTCCCTCTTTTATTCGGTATGAGGAGTGAGATCACAAAAATTTTAACAACTCTTTTTTTTTTCTTACCCGGAAAGTTATTTTCTAGAATAGCGACGCTTCTTAACTAAAATTGTTAACAAGTTATTTGATGGTTACTCTTTATGAATAAAAAAATCGCACAATGCTTTGTCAAGTTATGATAAAATCTTTAGAGGATCATTTTTAAAACTCGAAACTTCACGAGGAAAATTTATGTAGAACATTTAACCCTCCCTGCGATGTAATAGTCACCTTTTCTCTTTTTTTTCTAAAAAAGGGCAAAAGAACCTCCCTTCTGCAGCAATATAGCGGGCTTAAATTCTAATATAAGTCTTCAATGACATCCAAGCTCTAGACTTAATTTGAGCACCAGCAATCATTGAAAACTCAAAATGTGTGTATAAGGGTTAATTTCGTACTTATTCACAATCAGTAAACGGGATAGGACATCATGTAAGGCTTACCCTTAAGGTATGAGATGTGGTTAGCACTTTTATGTAACCCGCCAAAAGTAACATTTATGTATAAAGCGGCCCATCCATTATACAATATTATTGCATATGTTATTGTACATATTATTGTCGTTCTGACCTATACTATGCAATAACTGTCACAATATTTTAAAAAAAAATATTGCCCAATTCTCCTGACAGTGGAAAAGTAAATATAACACTGAACAATGCTGCCACAATATTACACAATTTTCCTTATTGTACAATAAAAATCAAAGGCATTTTGATTTTTGCCAATATATTGTGCCATCTTCGAATATGACATACACATTAGCGATATTATTGTACAATAGGAAAAATTGCACAATCATATTGCAAGTGGGTGGGCCGCTTAAAATTTAAGCCCACTATATCGCCGCTGAAGGGGAGATTTTATTTAAGAAAGGAATAAAAAGACGCATTCCGCGTACAGTTCAGCGGTTAAAATGTTCTACAAAAATGTTGCTCATGCTGTTTTATATAAAAATACTGAACACCACATTTTGTACCTTAAATGGAGGAGAAATTAAACTCCCCCTTAAATTAATCCCAGATGTAATCTTTCAAAATGCGAATACAGGTATGTACATATCTATTTTTTGGTGACCTCTACCCAGAATCGGTCGTTAGAACCTTGTAATTAAAAAAAATTTGTTGTTGTAATCACTTTGGAGAAATATTTTTGTTTATCAGATAAAAAATAGTAAAACATATTTTTATACATCGTGGACTTTGGAATAAACTTTGAGGGATGTGCTGTAAAACGCGCATTTTGAAATAGTCTAATTTCCAGGAAAAAGTTCAGCTAAGAAGCTGAATTGTTGCAGGATTGTAATTGGTTTTAATGTTTTCGATTTTTAAAATGTTTCAGACGACCTTAACTTCGTGTGATTAACACTTCACCCTTTTTCGTTTAGCGAAATCGCACACCTCCATTTATTTTACCTTTTAAAAGTGCGGAGTTATGCATTTTTTAGCGAATTCTTTAGTTTTGAATTCAATGATATTTTAATTCATCCGGCTTAAGTTCGTTCAATTTAATTTTGCAGTTAAATTAAATTTTTATTGAGAAACAAATTTTTTAGATCGTGTAATATTTGAACAAACAGAGACAAATTCTTGGCCGTGTTAGAGTTGAACTGAACACCATGATTTTTTCGACATCAAGCACGATATCATCATCAGAGCTTGTTTTACTATACTTTTCCACCGTTGAAAAAAGTTATAATCCGAATTGATCAGAAAACCTGATTGTAAAAAAGACTAAAAAAAGGCCACGAAGCTAAAACGCAAATTTCGAAACTAAAAGACAAAATAAAAGGCTAAGTCTAGCTTCGAAAGGGCTAAACAGGCAACGGTGGTGACCAACATCGAATTTGATGGAAAAATAAATAAAATAACAATTAAGCTATGCATTTTTATTAGTCGAACTTTATGGGTTTAATCCAAAGAATTTTCAATCATTTTGGCTTAATTCGTTTTGAATATAATTTTTAAATTTAATTGTATTTTTATTTAGACAAAAATTGTAAAGTAGACAAAGAAAATTTTTACTGCACGGTAGGTTGAACTTACATGTTTCGAGACCCCCCGGTCACCTCATCAGAGCTCTTCACCGCTTAGATATCACCAGCAATGTGGCAAAAAACAAAAAACATTCCAATGGTTTGACAGTAAAGCCGTAAACTCTGAAGATATTTGCCCATAATTATACCCAGTAAAAAATGTTCATGTTTTTTGAAGCACTAAAAAAATAAAGCGCTTTATAATTCGCTTTAAAATATGAGCTTGTTCAGAAGCTGATTTAATAGCGTCACAACAATGCAGGTTTTGAAGCGAGAAAAGTATTTGCTTTTTACTTATACAAAAGCTTCGTACACGAGCTATACAAAGAAGCTGATTTTATAGTGCTGATCCAAAGCAGGTTTTTAAGCGAGAATGAAGAGTAAGTTTATTTGAATTTCTTGGTGCCGTTTTGCAACAATGTTTTTGGTCGAGTGATTGGTACGTTGGACTTCAAACCTGAAGGTTCTCAGTTCGATACTAGTTGAAGTTAAAATAACAAACATTGAGCAAAAATATGAAATTAATAAAAACAAATAAAGAAACGAAATAAGAAAAATTCAAAAGGCGTCAACGACGCCAATCCACACGTACCATATTTTTTCATATATTTTCAGTTCTAGTGCTGAAAATGTTGATGATTTTCAGTGCTTCAAAAGCGTGTTTGTGAGCAAAAATGTAGTACCCCAATCCGGGAAGTCGACATACAAAAATCAGCAACGATATCAGCAGGTTAGTCAGCGCTACTTTTATTCCATAATAGTAGAAACCTGCTTTATTGAAAGCAAATTTTTTTACTGGGTAGTCAAACAATAAAGTTGGTTTATTTTAGAAACAACTTTAAATCTAAAACATATTATTTATTTCTCCATTATAGTCAAAAGCATAGTGTATTTTAAGTTGAACCAGCTTTAAATGGGTGACAAGTCAAGTGTGGAAAACGTTTGCATGCAAAATGTTGAAATATGTAGCCAAGTGGCATCTCCGGTTAGCTGACTTTGTACCAACGCGTACAATATTGATAAACGCATAACCAACACAGCTACACTTTATTTTAACCAACTTTTCAAACTCCATATACACACACAATTTTTTATTTATTTATTTGCTTGTACACCGAGTTTGGCAGACATGATAAAAAAGGAAAAAAAAAGTGCAAATCATGAAAAAATAATTTCCATTTATTTATTTCCAGTTATTTATATATATTTTTTATCTGGTGTTCAGCTAGTTAAAAACAACTTCAGCTATTTTTAAGTTTGAAACAGACTTTTGCCTATAAAGTATGCTTTTGATTGTCTACAATAAAGTAAAAGCATATTTTTAACAAAAGTAAACTTTAGTACTCTTAAAGTATACTTTCTTTATGACCATGATTATGGACCATTAAATTTAACCTAATATTTGTTTTTAAAATTATTTTTAACAGAAAACGAGTATTCTCTTTGTTCAAACAACTCTACGATTAAATAACCACTTGCTTCAATTGGAGGTTACTTTTACTACATTTTGTAAAATATGTATGGGTCAATTTAGAATTTACTTGTTCAATAAATTTATTTATTTTAAGATATTTCGCAACTCTAAGCCGTTATGCTTAGGGTACTGTTTAAGAAAACTATCGAACCAAAAATCACTCTTAATTTCTTTAAAAGCTGTTTAATGTAGAATGAAAATTGCTGAAAGAAAACATTTTTATTGTTGTACCAGTGGAACGAATTCTTTAAATTACCCACAACTCAGACTGGTGTAGCGATGTTGTTGGTGGGTGGTCTTGTAAAAGGAAAAAACAATTTTCTTAAAAACTATAGTACTATTTTCAATAATAAAAAAATATCAGACCTATTTTTCACACCAATTTATGTGTGCTAAAATTTATTTTAAGCTCATGCCTTTTCCCATACAATTACCTGATTTAGTGGTTGTGTGTGTTCAAAAGTAATTTTCAACAAACTTTTTTTTTTTTAGATATAACATCTATATTTCAATTTGAACTCCAAAAAGTTGTTATAAATATAAATGTACTATTTTTGGCTCTTGCAATAAAATTATTCGTACTTTTCCCACATATATGAAAACATTGTGGATTAATCTCCCGAAAGAAGAAAAAACGTACACACAAAAATGCTATATAGTTGGCCATAAAACTCGTAAACTTTCTTTTAAGAACAACCATAAACATAAAAAAACTTTCTTAATTTAACATTTTTCAACAAGTTTTCTTTCAAGGCTCGTCATTTCCGTACGACAATGGCAACAATTTTAGTTTGGTAACGTGCAACGTACTATATAGTACTTACTCGTAATGATGTTGATGCAGGGACAATAGTATCTCAAACTCATGAAAACATCATAAAGTATCAACCACATGTGTTTGTTGAACTTCTTCTAGGATGTCGCTTTGTGTTTGTGTGGGTTTGAATTGGCATACGAAATTTAACTTGAACATTTTTGTAGTTTCCTTACATTTTCCGTAAGTTGTTCCATCCATCCAGCTGATGCTATGTTCTTATGGCCGGCTTAGTCTGTAGTTTAATGTTCGGCAAAAATTATTCGAAAAAACTAAGGTGTCATAAAATTTAACCTAATTTGACACTTTTAGTTTTCTTTTTCTTATTTTTTATCTTTCTTTTTTTTTTTCTTTGGGATGTTATCACACATAAAAATGTTAAGTTTATATTCTTGAGTATTTCTTAGGATTCACTGGCTGAAATTAGATTAGAGGCACTAACATATCTGTTTAGTAAAGTTTTGAAAATTCTTCGAAGCGATCTTCTTTGTATGACCATTTTTGTCGATATTGTGTTGTTGATGCGAAATTACTAAGGTCACTTCTTTAGGTCAGTGCTGGCCATCGAGAGAAATGGGCTTTTAATTTAGTATTAGTGTTTATGAGCATGTGTTAGTTAGTAGTATACCAGCAGCTAAATTTACAACTAGATACGCTTTGGGACAGTCATATACTAGTTGTAATGATACTAGTCAAAAAACGACAGTCATATTACTAGTTGTAACAAGACTTGTAACGATACTAGTAAAAAAGAACAATTATATTACTAGTTGTATCGAGACTAGTAACGATACTAGTCAAAAAAGGACACAATTTTCAGGTATACGACTTATACATAAAACATATTTTTAGCTCTTAAAAAAATAAGTAGAAAGTGGCTCAGTGGGTAGAGTAATTGCCTTGAAATATGACGAATGTGTGTTCCGTACCCCGGTCGAGCCAAAGTTTTTTTTAAGAAATACAAAACGATAAATAAAAAAACTAGTAAGAGCACTACTTTACAACAACTGTTATTCTAACTGGGTTATAACTGTATTCAAATGAACTAGTTGTGCTCCTATGCCAACCTAATGTTAAAATCGATAGTTCGATATATGAAAAAAAGACAGATATGCAACTAGTTAGTCTGAGTTAAAAAGCAACTAGTATATTTCTAAACACATACATTTGTCTGCAGAGATTCCACTGTGTACCTATTCAAGAGACAAATAACAACGCAAAAAAAATCCGATTAATGTTCGGAACACTGGTGCCAGTATGAGCGACGCGGCTTAAGGTCGATTACGAACTCCGATGTTCGGTCGAACGTCTAAAAATCTACCGAAACTGAATTTCCTTATTAAATTCATAAAAACGTGTTACCAATACCTATAAATATGTTTTATATCATTTATCCTGTCTAAATGATGAAACAGAACTAAGTCTGCAACTTCAGGCAAAAACGCTGCCAAATAAACAACCCCAAAACTAAATCGACGGCAGTAGCTTCAAAATGCTGTCCTATTATTGTTTATTTTCTTTTGTTCTTATATTTCGTATGAAAAATTTATGAAATTTTATTAAAACACGGCAACATTGTTGAGAGAATGAGTGGCTAAAACTGAGAGCATGAGAAAAAACGTTCGCAAAATAAAATAGATTCTATCCCATGACCAGCGTTGTCAGATATGGCGCTTTCTCGCCAAACGTGGCAATTTTTCAACATGTTTGACGACAAAATTTTTGACATGGCGATTTTTCTGCCGATAAAAAAATTTGTTGGCGATTTTTATGGCTATTTTCCAACGAAATTGAACTTTTATAATTAAGGAAAAAAGTATATTCGAAAATAAATCCCACCAAAACTTGTCTGAAGGAATTAAAAAATGTGATTTTGTAGCTTTTTCATATTTAATTACGGTCATTAATGGATTTTGAATTTTGATGAGAAAAATTTACATGAAATAGTTTTTGGCGATTTTATTTCTTCTTTTGGCGATTTTCTGCAAAATTTTTATATGAATATTTTATAAAAACTTATATTAAAAAAAAACTATTATGTACAACCAAATTTTCTATAAAATATGTATTAAGAAAAACTACATAAAACAGATTTTGGCGACTTTTGGCGATTTTTAAATCGATGTGGTGAGATATGTCAGAAAAAATCTGACAACCCTGCCCATGACTGCTTTTTACGGCGTATGATTAATGACAATTTGTATGGAAAAATTCGTCTAGCCCCAGTTGTGTTTCATTATTAATTTTTCACGAATAATATTTATATATTCACTTGAGTGTGAGACATAAAAAAGGGTTGTGAATTTGCTTGTTTGCAATTTTAATCAAATTGCATTTATTTCAATATCCCAGACTGTAGATTACAATATGTCCTCATAGAGATTTGTACAGTATGCAAACATGTAACCTAATTTGGTCTTTATTACATATTCTTGTTAGTTACTCCTACATAAACTTTTGAATTTATTTCGCTTATTTTTTTTATTTGCTGAAATTTATTTGTATACTTTGTGTTTAGATTTAGTTGTAGTTGCAGTGGTAAAAAAAACTGTAATTGTGTCATAGTCTGTGTTATTTTATGACATTGTACATGTTTTACAATACAAAAGTGTGACATTCAATAGAGGTTATCTTTAAGACAAGAATTTTCTTTAACACATGTCTTGTATCTGTTAAAAGTGGTCATATCTTAGTTGTGACAGACATTTTCTTATATAAATACTAGACTTGCTTACGTTTTTCGAGTTCCTAGGTAGGACAACTAGAAAATGTTTAAGAGCAAGTAAGCGAAAATTGAGTTTAAAAATTATTATTTAATAAAGGGAATTTTTTGGGTATTTTACAAATATTTATTTTTGAAAGGTATAAAGTTTCTCATACATTTGTTTAGGGGAATTAGGATGCGCTAAACACGAGAAAAATAAAAACAATCATTTTGCCCAGTGTCCAGATAATGGTACATATGTGTTTTTCGGTGTATACTACCCGTACAAGCGCCATCAGGAGTCAAATAACAAAATATTTAAACTAACTAAAACAACAATATTACATACACTAAAATGGTTAGTCAGATAAAAATTTGTTGAATAGACTATATGTTTTTCAATTCACGCCATCAATTGTCTATGAATCCAAAACAACAGTATATGCTCATTACCATAAGAGCATAATTGTGATAAAGATATGATTCTGACAATCCTTAAATTGCTTAGATCAACCGATCGTATGGTTTTATTTATTTATTTCAAATCAGAAATCTTAAGCCACTCAAGGCCAATCGCTTTAAGTATTGGGTGTTTTTTATTGAGGTATAGAACTTTAAGTTGGCATCACTTTTTTAACTGGCGGCCATTTTGTCAGCTGTCAAGTGATTAATATTTAGTTTGGTTTGCCATTTCATCATGAACAGCTTGACAAAAGAACAACGCTTGCAAATCGTGCAAATTTATTTCGAAAATAATGGTTCAGTTCGCGAAGTTTACCGCAAGCAAAATCGCAAAATTTTGTTCAGTGATGAGGCTCATTTTTGGTTGAATGGCTACGTCAACAAGCAAAATTGCCGCATTTGGAGTGAAGAGAATCCACATGAGACCCTTGAGACGCCATTACATCCACAAAAACTGACTGTTTGGTGTGCTCTATGGGCTGGTGGAGTCATTGGGCCATACTTCTTCCGAAATAATGCTGGAGAGTCAGTTACCGTTAATGGAGACCGGTATAGAGCCATGATAACCGACTATTTTGTTCCCGAATTGGATGGCATGAATGTGGATGAGTTGTGGTTCCAACAAGACGGCGCTACATGCCACACAGCGCACGTCACAATCGATTTATTGAAGGAAACATTCGATGAGCGCATAATTTCGCGGAATGGACCTGTCAATTGGCCACCAAGATCGTGTGATTTGACACCATTGGATTATTTTCTTTGGGGATATGTGAAGTCGCTCGTCTACGCCAACAAACCAGAAACGTTAGGGGACTTGGAAGCCAACATTCGTGGCGTTATTGCCAACATACGGCCCCATATGCTCGAAAAAGTGGTTGAAAATTGGACCTGTAGAATTGGATTTATTCGAGCCAGCCGCGGTGGCCACATGCCCGAAATCATATTTAAACATTAATGGCATAAAATTATCCTTCCAATAAAGCCAAATTGATGGACATTAAAACGATTTTCTTGTGTTTTATTTCAATTCGAAGTTCTATACCTCTAAAAAAAATACCCTGTACTAACCTAAATAGCCATATAAGCCAACATACATTTATTATATATTATATTTTTATTATACATACTGTATAATTATAATGTTGTTCTATACATATACTTTTTTCATCAGTTCATCCTCTATCACGAATATGGGCCCCTCATTGGAAAAGTGGCAAACAAAAAATTGCGCATCATCAATTCATGAATAAATAAATTAAGCTCTCAATAAAATTAAAACAATTTTTCTAAATCTTGTCATTGAATAAGAAAAATTTCTATTCTCATACGGTAATAATGAATTCCACAACATATTCAGCCGTACCACAAACGATCTTTGCATAACCAAAGTGCTAGAACGTAGAGATATGAGGCAATGAGTCCTGCTTTTGTCATGACTAAGTAACAAATATGATGAGCACAACCGAATATAATATTATGAATTTGATTTTAGTATCAATTAATAGTATTTGCAACAAAAAAATTTTTTTTTCTAAATTTACTATACTTTTTTCGGTTGTTGCAACTAACTAGTGGTTACTTTTATTATCCTTGATACACCTAACCGATTACACGGTTCGCATTAGCAATTATTTATTATAGTAAAACAACTTCTTTTTCAATAAGAATTCTATTATAGTTGGTGCAACTTCCAAAATTCGATTGGCCACAAATTCGGTTGTCTCAACTAATATGTTTTCTCTGTGTGCATATTTTGTAGAGATACATAGCTTTAATTAAATTAATATAAGTCGTGGGCTAAAAACTTGTATGAAAAAATTTTTTTCATACTACTACAGGAAAAGAAGTTTGTGCAAGTTAATCGATAAAACGTTTTAGTTTAAGAGTTATAGGTAAGTTAAGCTGTATACATTTCTTAGGGTATTTGAGGGCAATTTCGATCTCCTAAATACAAACCGACTGGTTGGTTTCTACATTAGAAACTTATTTTTTGTGCACTTCATATTACTCCCGACTCAACGAAAAATGAGTGGCGAGCAGAAAAAATTACACTTTTGAACATGCATATCATGCTAAAGGTCAATAGTGTGTTAAAAACTTGTATGAAGAAAATATTTCTCATTGTATTGCGGGAAAAAAGTTTATTCAACTTAATCGCTAAAACCTTTTAGTTTAAGAGTTCCCGACTAGAAATGTTCATGCAAAGGCATTTGGGATATAACTGGGATCCCAATTGCAATGTAACGCCGAAAAGTATTTGGGATCCGATTGATTTCCAGTGGGGAAATATCAAAATCTTGCAAATCGGAAAAATAACAAACTCTAATAATGGATTAATATTTCTGAAGCTATCCAAGGGACAAAATAAGGCAACAATCACCTCTATGAAGAAGAGCAAAAAATACCAATAACAATCTGTGTTAGATTTTCCGAACAAGTTTCCTATAGTTTTCCACTTGGGAAGAACTTATGTTAAGTGACTAATTTGCAGATGGGCTCTCCTAACAAGTTCCCGGTCAGATCCCAAATGGGATAACCCTTTCGGGCTCGCCACATGCGCTCCTAATCGGTCTGCAATATGAGTATTGAGAAAGTTTCTAGTCGTGCTATAGATGAACTAAGCCGTATACCATTTAAGGGTAATTTTGGGAAATTTTGACCATCAAATGCAAAGGGGAGCGGGGAGCGGAAAAAACAACACTTGCACATTCCATAAATTTCATAGGTGGTCTCTAGTGAACAGTGTTATTTTTCTTTTGTTGATTTCTTTTCAATTAGGTGTTTCTCCGATTATTTTATTTTAGCTATTTTTTCATTCTTGCGATCTCTTTCGTTTTGGCGATGTTTTAGCTTTGCCAATTAATTTTTCATTTTAGCGCTATTTTTCCTATATGACGATTTTTTGTTTTGTTTTTTATTTTTATAGTTTTGTTGCCATTTTTTTTTGTTTTTGTGGATTTTTGTCTATTGGCCAATTCACAATCTGTTGTATGTGTTGTAGTTAGTATAAATGTTGTTGGTAATTTCCAATAAACATTTGCTTAGAAACATGTTCAGTGAACATTACCAACAACATTTTTATGATCAACAACACCTTCAACAGGTTGTGAATTGAGTATATATTTTGTTTTTAGTTTTACCTATTTTTATTTTAGTGATTTTTTAGGGTTCTGTACACCAAAAGTGTAAAGGAACCCTATTGTTTTTGCTACGCTGTCCGTCTGTCTGTCTGTTCGTCTGTCACAGGGTGTTTTCTCGAGAACCGTAAGAGCTACGGACCTGAAAATTTCACAGAATATATAAAACTTTTGCCGCTACAACAACAAATATATGATAGCTAAAAATTAAAGGGTGTTCTAAAGCGAGCAACGAAACATGTTGAAATACTAATGTAATATACAGACACTTTTGTATAGACACTTTAAATTTTCAAAGTTAGTGTTAATTGACGTATTCTGTAGAATAGACTACACCAATTTAAACTGATATTTAAAACAATTAAAATTAAAGGGTGTTCTATCAGCTAATGTAATTTTGCTATGTAATTTAGACTAAATGCTGTATCTTGAAAACTGTAAGAGGTAAACTCTTGAAGTCTTCAAAAACGCTAACACCAAAAAATTTCAAAATTAAAAAAAATGTTAAAACGAAAAATCGTTAAAATAAAAAAAAAACGCTTAAAGAAAAAAAGCTACAAAATTAAAAAAATCGCTAAAATGCAAAAAATCACCAAAACTAAAAAGATCGCCAAAAAACTAAAAAACGCCAAAAACCGGAAAAAACCGTCAAAACGAAAAAAAGCAATACGACATAAAAAAATCGCTAAAACTAAAAATATCAAAAAACGAAAAAATCGGCAAAAATGGAAAAAAAAATCAGGAAACGAAAATAAATCGCTAAAACTAAAAAAGCGCTAAAACTAAAAAAATCGCCAAAAACCAAAAAAAAAAATCGCCAAAACGAAAAAGAGTGTCAGAACAAAAAAAAATCGCTAAAACTAAAAAAATCATAAAAAAACCAAAAAAAAAATCCCCAAAACCGAAAAAAGCGCCAAAACTAAAAAAACCACCAAACTAAACTAAATCGCTAAAACTAAAAATATCCTCAAAAAGTGAAAAAAAACGTTAAAACAAAAAAAACGCCAAAACCAAAAAAAAAACCTCAAAACTAAATAAATCGGCCAAAAACAAACAAAAAATGCAAAAAACGAAAAATCGCAAAAAAAAAACCTAAAAACTAACTAAACTAAAATTAAACAAAAAAAAAAAACAAAGCGAAAAAATTTTAAAATGAAAAAGGAAAAACGAAAAGTTATATATGTGTATTCGTACGGAAACCCTTCGTGTGCGAACCAAAGTCGCACTTTACTGATTTTATTGTTTGTTTTGGCGATAGTTTTTAGTTGGATATTTTTGCGTCTTGGTGATTTTATTGTTTTTAAAGACTTTTTTTGTTTTGGCGATTTTTAAGTTTTGGCGAATTTGTACTTTCCTTTAGCAGTTTTTATCGAATTATTTTAATTTCGGAGATTTGCTTTGTCTTGTTCGTTACATTACTTGAAAGGACACCCTATAATTACATAATAATTTTGTTTGATGTTTAGTTTCTATAAAAATATGCTAGTTGTGAAAACTTCAGCTTTCAAAATTATGATTTTTATTTAGTTTGATTTTTGTTCAAGAGCGTTCTTCTTAGGGTTTCCAAAGTACAGTTCATTACATTACCTGATAGAATATCCTTTAACTTTGATATTGTTTAAAGTTTAGTATATATTGTTGTAGTCTGTGTAATAGTACACTAATTGTGAAAATTTCTGTATATAGCGTTTTACAACATACAGTACAATTTACAGATGATATATTGCTCGCTTTAGTACACCTTTTGATTTTTAACTTTTGTAAATTGTTATTCCTCTTTGTTGTAGCTACCATAGTTACACATATTCTATGAAAGTTTCAGATCTGTACCTCGTACGGCTCTCGAGATAGAAGCCTGTGACAGACAGACGGACACTGTAGCGAACACAATAGGGTAACTTTGTAAACACAACAATTAACTTTGTCAGCTTTAGTGCATTTCCAAATGTGGATTTCAAAATGCTCATTTATAACTTTATGTTATCACAATTTAATATTCGTGAGGATACTTCCCTTTTATTTCTGCCAACATTATTTACCAGCTTTATTAACTCAAGTTATTCAGGAGCAATGACAACAAGTAACATTTTATTTTATTTTATGTTTGTAATTTTGGTAAGCACAAGTTACTAAACACTGACAATTAAATTCGTGTTTGAAACATCAACCACAATAAGTATATTTTTTCATCACAATTTTGTAGCAATTACAAAGACAAATAAAGATAAAATTAATTTAATTTCTTAAAATGTAATTTAATTAAAATTTTAAACTTCATTTAACTTAAAATATAATTAAATTTAATTCTAGACTAACTTATCAGCGTGTTGCTTTAAAAGAAATCCGACTGCAGGAAGAAGAAGGTGCACCATTTACAGCGATACGTGAAGCCTCCCTACTAAAAGAACTGAAACACTCAAATATTGTAACACTACATGATATTGTGCATACGAGGGAAACCTTAACATTTGTATTTGAATATGTGGTAAGTAGAAATTTATTTTTTAAAATAACTTGATAAAAATTTGTAAATTTTAATTCATTTCAGAATACGGACTTATCTCAGTATATGGAAAAGCATCCAGGTGGCCTGGATCATCGTAATGTTAGATTATTTTTATTTCAACTTTTACGTGGCCTCTCCTACTGCCATAAACGACGTGTTTTACATCGGGATGTTAAGCCTCAGAATTTATTGATCAGCGATTGTGGTGAATTGAAATTGGCTGATTTTGGTTTAGCGCGAGCAAAAAGTGTACCCAGTCATACATATTCACATGAAGTGGTTACGTTATGGTACCGTCCTCCAGGTAAACTTTAACACTTATTTTAAATCTTTCTATTTCTATTGTTTTTGCTATTTAAACTTTTATTAATTTAATTTTCGAAATTATAATGACAACACTTGTTTGCTCTTGTTGAATGAATTTCATCGTAATTGAAATTGTTGTCATGCAAATTTTGTTGTTTTAACTCGAAAAAAGTTTTTCTTGTCATCTCTTTGTTTTTCCAAAGGGAAGTTTTTCTTCTTCTTATTGCTGTTAATTAAAAGTGCTTAAAAAATTCTTTTGTTTTCAGAAAAACTTTAGTTTTATGTATTTGCATTTGCGAGTGATTTTCCAAAAAAAAAAAAAAAATAAATGTTTTTTTTTGTTCTTGTGATTTAATTTCGCTAACTGTCTCTCAAGACTAAGGACATCAAATGTCTCGAAAGTTTTGTAGTAACTACATTATGCATATAAAGTTAATCTGAGGAAAGGTTACAGCTAGAGTTGAACGGAAAAATCTTTTAAAGAAATAACACTAATTTACAAATTTTCAACTTTTTCCCATAACCTGAGAAAATAAATAAATATTTTCTAAGCTAAGAAGCTTTTTTGAAATATTCACGAAAAACTTTTTCAAAAACAAAAATTTTTATACATATATACATATATGTGTCGTTCATTGTAACAGTGAATTATCTCCTTGTAATTAAATTTCGAAAAAAACGAGCCTTTTAAAGTGAGTATTTTGCAGTTTTACTACCGCGAGTAAACATGTAACGCAATCTATGGGGTTTTGGTGCAAATTTTGGAGTTGCTTCACTGTTACTACGATAGATATGACTAAGGGCCATTATTACAACTAGGCAATAGCTAAAGGCAGGATTTTGTCGGACGAATAAAAGGTTTACCTTTATTAAAATTTTACTTTAAATGAAAGTGAGCGAAAAGTTAAAGTCAGGTGCATCCTACCTGGTAGAATAAAGTAAATTTGTAATAATGATAAACTGTTTACCCGTCCGACAAAAGCCTGCCTTTAGCTATTGTCAAGTTGTAATAATGGCCCTAAATGTGATACTATTCTACAAAAATATGTATTTATTAAAAATATGGAGTTACACCACTTTTACAATAAACGACACATATGACAATCGTCTAAATATTTTGTAAATTTCTAATTTTTTATCCGATGTTAATATTAAGATATGTATGTGGAAACAAATTTTTGAATTTTATTATTTTTTTACATAATGAAGCATCTTCAAATAGTGAATTTTGAAAAAAGAAAAACGTAAATAAACTCGTATTTTTTCAAATCTTCTGTTCAGTAGCTTAAGGAATTTTGATCCGATCAAGACAGTATATATATTTGCTGAAAGAAGAAAAACATATCTGTGCAATAGTGAAAAATTTGTATATATCAAATAAACAGTTCTGAAGATTTTTAGAAATATGTAGCTAAAAAAAAAACTAAAAAAACACTTTTTTCGCGAATATCTCGAAACATTTTCTTAAGATAATTCTTGAGAAAAAACCGACTACAAAATAGGCGGGGCGCTGCCCATAACTTTTATCATAATGTGTGCGAATTTTCATAAAAATTGGTTAAGTAAATGTAGTATAAATGAATATTTACTTCTCATGGGCGTGGCACTGCCCACTTTGCTAACCATAATGTTGTATTGTAACAATAACTAAATGTGTGTGCAAAGTTTCACAAGAATCGGTTTAATAGAAGTCGTTAACAAGGATATTTGCTTTGCATGGGCGTGGCACTGCCCACTTTTTTAATCATAATGTAGTATTCAAACTGAAGCTTAATGTGTGGGCAAAGTTTCATAGGAATCGGTTGACTAGAAGTAGATGAAAAGGCATGTGTATTTACTTCGTATGGGTGTGACTCCGCCCACTTTTCAACATGACCAATCTGGAAGTACAACCTATTAAATGAAGCAAAAAATCCGAAATCGGTTTATAAATGGCCGAGTTTTGAGGGAACATCCATAAAAAAATATATATACATAACAAATTGAGAACCCTTCTCTTTTTTTTTGAAGTCGGTTAAAAAGTAAATTAATGTCCTATTCGTTTTCAGCAAGCCAAGATTAACTTAACATATACTTTTTTTTTGAGGTTAATATTTTTGCAAACTAGTGTAAAAGCACAGTATTGTTCCGTTCTATTATAGTTGCCTTTTACAATATATATTCGCCTCTTTAGAAACACATTTTTAAGTTCTCCAAACAATCCACGTATAAAACTCAAGCTTGAATACTCACTTTCAATTTAGTCAAAGTGGCTAAAAAGAAGGGAAAATATCGTCAAATATTAAAATTACGGTCCTAACGAAAATCCGTACAGAGATCGAAGAATCCCGCTTAATATCAGCCGAATAAGGAAGCTCAAAACTAAAAACACTACCTCTACTGCTACACAGAAAAAAATAAGTTTCGTTTTTGTTAACAAAAATCCGGGTATTTAATAATTTTTTTTCAAAATTTCCTTTGATAAAGAATTCCGCTATATTGATAACAAAATTATTTCAAAAGAAAAAAATATAAATTAAAAAAATTTTAACATGCCTGGGATACGACCCGGTCTTCCCAGACGTAAAGCATGCTCTCTACAGCCGAGTCATGCCCAAATTATTTGTTTATGAGATAAAACTTGTTTTAAGTACTTTTGTATGAAGAGAAAAGAAATAACCGACATGGGAAAGAAATGCGTGCAACGAAATATTGTATTGTATAGTTAATGAAAAATGTTATTGAAATTCATATTTTTTTCAATAACATGGTGTTATTGAACATACTAATTCTTGTCTATTTTTTCTGTGTATGCAAGGAGTAATACGAATCCGCCTAATATCATTTTATTCAAGAATTTTCTATAGAACTTGTCTATAAATTTAACCAAAACTTTAAAGAATACAAAATAGAAATTTAATTGAATTAAATTAAATTTGCTTTTTCTTTTCAATTGAAATTTAAATTTAATATTTTAATACCCATTCACAGACGAATAAATAATAATATTTATTATTCCGTGTTTTAAACTACATACATTTTTTTGTTATTAAGATTTCCTTTTAAGAAGCCTTTAATAAAATCAAAATGAGAAGAAATGCCAAGACAAAGCAAGAAAGTCTGCAAATCCCTTTCAACACAAATGTTGATTTTTCTTTCTACATAAAATACTTCTTTTAAAGTTTTCTTCGCCTCATTTTTTTTATATTTTTATTTAAATTATTTTATTTTTCTTGCATACTTTTGTAATTTCTTTGTACTTTCTTTAAGCAAATATATGAAAGGATTTTTCTTAAGTTCTTGCTTAACGTTTCTTTATAATTTTTTTTTTTGTATTTGTTCATGTTAACAAGTTAAACGTTTTTGGAATATTTAATTTGATGCCATTGTACAGTAGGGTGGACACAGAAAAAAATTATCACCAAAAAATTTTCAAATACAAAATTGTCTAAAAATAAATTTAATTTTTAGTAAATGTTCTTTACTGAATCAATGAATTTTTTGTTTGACTATTTTAAGGACGCAAACAAAACGAAATCCCCGTTTACTGTGTCGTAAAATAACAATCCTGATAACGACATACACACAAATAACAACAACAACAACAATGATAGCAAAAGGAATGCGATTGTACCAAGTTTGTTTACTGAAGATTTTTGAGTAAATCAATTCGTTGATGTCGTTGCGTTAATTCTCATTAATTTTTTTAGAGTCTGTGGATAAACATTCAGATTTGAACACATTTAGCAAAGTGAAATTTTATAAATGCTTAATGGATGATAATGTTGACCCAGACAATAATTTTGTTTGATATATTACCAAAAATCCAGTAAGTATTCTTTTTTTCATTAAGTAAACAATTTTGTTAAATATTCGTTAGTATTTTTAGGCTAATTGTTTTATAAATTCAGGCAAAAATATTGGTTGATATTTTTCAGAAAATCCAGTAATTTTTTTTTTGTTTGATTTAGTAAATTATTTTGCTTACAATTTGTAAATATTTTTAGACAAGTTGTTTTATAGATTTAAACAATTTGTTTACTGAAAAAACACCGTTTTTGTCATTTAAACTTTTAAGTCAACAATAGCCGATTACAGTACTTGTCTTCAAATCTGAACGAGCACAGGATCGTATTCCAGCTGGGTAAAAAAAAATAGAAATAAAAAATTTTTTAAAATTAAATATGTGTAAAATTTTTTTTAAAATTTGTTTATTTGACTACTTATTTTTTAGCTTTAAGTAAATCAAATAATAACTTGTTAACTGCTACAACAATGTAAATACATTTGTAAGGGGTACCCTTTATTTTTTGGACTTCTCAAACAAAAATAAGTAGTTGCCGAGTCAAATTGTAAGTAGTTACGACTTCTCACAGAAATAATATCATTTTCTGTAAAGGAATTCAATGAAATAGTAAATATTTTGTCTAGGAACGGACCTACAAACAAAAATATCTCAACAATTTCATTAAAAAAAAAGTTTTTTTCAGTGAACAAATTGTTTAAATCTATAAAACTGTTTGTCTAAAAATATTTACAAATTGTAGACAAAACTATTTACTAAATCAAACAAAAAGATTTACTAGATTTTCTGAAAACTATCAAACAATATTTTGTTTGAATTTATTAACAATTAGTCTAAAAATACTAAAAAATATTAAACACAATAGTTTATTTATCAAACAAAAATATTTACTGGATTTTTTGTAATATATCAAACGAAATTTTTGTCTGGATCATCATGATCATCCATTTAGCATTTATGAAATTGTACTTTGTTAAATGCGTTCAACTCTGAATGTTTATCTAAAGACTAAAAAAATTAATGAGAATTAACGCAACGGCAGTAACAAATTGATTCACTCAAAAATCTTCAGTAAAAAAATCTTCAGTTGTTGTTGTTGTTATTTGTGTGTATGTCGTCATCGGGGTTGTTGTTTTACGACACATTTTTGCTTGTTGTTTTTGGTGTTTGCATCCTAAATAAAAGTCAAACAAACAATTTATTGCTTATATAAAGAACATTTACTGAAAATGAAATTTATTTTTAGACAAACTTTTGTTTGAAAATATTTTGGTGATAATATTTTCTGTGTAAATCCTTATATACTTTTTTCGCCTTACTGGTAGGCTTCGAAATAAAAGTAATTATTCAAAATGGGGTGTTTCATTTAAAACATTTTTATTTCTTCAGAAAGAATGATTTAATTTCTGCAAGTGTTGAGAGAATTTTAAGTATTTCTTTAAATTAAAAAGTACATATTTATATATTATAATATGTATTCCATTGTTAATAATATTTCATTTAAAAGCTTATTTTTCCAACTGTGGTTTTAAGAGTCAATAATATTATTATCTTTTGTATGAAAGTGTTTCAAAGCAAAACATTTTTCATTTAAGCCAATTTGAATTTATTGGAAAATTTACATAATCTTAAATGCAAGTGTGTTGAGATATACAAGAACATTTATTAAATAAATATATTAATTTGCATAAAACCCAGGAAATATTTGGGTTGACGACTATGATTAGACAATTTTTGTCTTTAAGACACGCCGTGCTTATTTAAGGTGTACTTTCCCAGATGTTGATATCTTTTAATATGTACAAGAAATATAAATGACTCCTTTAAAAAAGTTGAACTTAATTCTGGTGCCTATTAAGCTGTTTTTAGACTATTATACAAGCTGTTCGACTTCTGCACAAAATGCTACCCTGATATAATGTGTTGTTATTGTTTTTTTTAGAACTTTACATAAACTCTTTAGATCAGGGTTGCATTTTGTACAGAAGTCGAACGGCTTGTGAGATAGTGTAAAACAGCTATTATGAACAATATTCGATCTTCGACTGTGATCGAAAGAGCAGATTGAACGAATTTTTGTTTGTTATGATGCACATTCGACGAAGAATAGCACTATTGTGAGTTTCACTCGTTTGTGCTATTCACAATAGTACATTTCTACTAGCTGTTACTAAAATCAAATACAATTTGTTGAGCCAAAAATATATGAAAGAAAAAATAATAAAAGTTTCTTCTATTAAACTAATAAATAAATAATCATTTGATATCCTACATAGACAAATTATCGCATCAATTCATTTACATGAAGATATTTCTTTGTTAGTGAAGATATCATTTCTAGGCATCCACGACATTTGAAATGTACAAGATTTACAATATAGTTTAAAATTACTGTTTGGTCGCCCAAACGCAAAATATAATTGCGAAATACTTAAGTTTTTAACAATTTTGCACACTACGCAATACAGTGGAAAGCGAAATTCTGTTCGACAGAAAATTCCATGTTCAACGAAAATTTCAACAGTACTGCCAGCTTATAATAGGAATTTAACATATGAGTGATTCCACGTAAAACGGCAAGGAAAAATATTTTTTTTTATTTTTAATAAAAATCTCTCGATTCATGTTTTTAGAGCATAACAATTATAGAAAAAATAAAAAAATACATTATTTAATATTTTGTAATCAATTTGAGGCACTTTTAAATGATCAACCACGAAACATTCTGCTCTCCCTCTTTGTTAGTTTAATATTTATTTCAGATTTTCTTTTCTTCCCATTCTCATTATTATTAAAAACCCTTATCTCTGAAAAGAATATGCTTTTTTTGCTTTTTATTGAATTAAAAAAAAAATACTCAGCTAGAGTATTTTGCTGTCTATAATAGAACGGATAGCAAATAATTTAGTATGTTATTATTTTCTTGATATATTTTTATATTATTTATATTAATGAAATCAATAAAAAGTTTTATTTCTTCGATTTTTTTAAATTTTTGTATTAGGTTACACCCGTCGGTCACACCCGTCGGTCACACCCGTCGCATTTTGAAAATAGTTTTTGTTAAGAAAACTGATTTTTTTTTTGTCAAAAAGTAAATACGTAATACAGCTAAAAACACTTTGAAGAGAAGGCTTTACCAAAATTATTTTGTACGTTACAGTAAAAATTTTACAGAATTTATGCTGAAAGTCGTAATTCTTTAAAACTAAGATTTGTAAGGTCACATCCGTCGCAGCTTTCTGACGACCATTCTAAGCAGGAATCGTGTTCTTTCAGTGTCTACCCGTTATTCAACGACTTTAAGCTTAATGGCCTTGCGAGTCGCAACCTTTTTTTAAGTAAAAAATTTTATATTCTTTATTTACAACAAAAAATATGTGTAAAGTGGTCACTCCCGGCTAAATAGAATTACTCATACGTTATTCGATTATCGATAGCCATCGAATATCGAACGTCGAATGCAACTCATAATAAGGCCCTCTGTCTGTCTGAATATTTGAGATTATTAGGCTCTGGATGTTTTTAATATATTCCTAGTAACAGCTAACTCCGGTGGCTTCGGAGAGATCTGACCAAATTGTTGTAGACTAAATGTGCCCGCGTGTTCGTACGCTATAAGTTCACCTTATGATTTCAATGGATACTTTTTGAATTAGTGTTTTATCAAGCACTCTTAGACAGAGAGAATTGGCCATGAAATAATATTCGAACTATCAAGGGAAAAATTTAGGCTCCTATTATGATTCACAACTAAATTGATAATTGAGTCGTAGTTGTCAAATTCTTATTATGAATTACAACTTTCATCAAAGTAAGACAACTGGTTTTTATCAGTTGTGTTTTGGTTTTTGTTCATTGTGTGTTGCTTACTTTTGAAATTGTGATTTTAGGCGCCAATCTATCCCACTTGCCAACTTGTTGCCATATCTATAAAATATAAAATCTCAAGTAAGGACAAAACTAAAAATATTCAAAATATTTTGTGATGGCTACTATAGTTTCAAAAAACCGAGAGTATATGTAGATAAGAACCTTTTTTCGAACATTATTTCGCAGACAACTAAAATTAGTTATGAATCATAATACAAAAAAATGGTTGAGTTGGGTCTTGACAACTCAATCTAGTTGAGTTGTGAATACGGGCCTTATATTATATAATTCCACAATCTACACGCAAAAAATTACAGTGTATAATTCTCGTGTCCTATTTCCAGTCAGAAATAAATAAGGTTTAAATTCAAATACAACGGAGCCAGCTGAACAGTGTCGTAAGGCATGAAATGCACATGAAAGAATGACGGAGGAGTTTTGCTGCTCTAATAACAATGTTGTTATGTTTTGCCGTGTATGTTGTGGAATTAATTAACATTAATTTTTCCTTTGATAGCTATAATTTTGTCTTGTGTCCAATTCGTTCTGGCTAAGTGTCTTACGACATTGACAATCACTTTGAAATATTGTTTTATGGTTTCAAAAAATATTTGCTGGGCTAAAACCAGGAAATGATATTTAATTCTAATCTTTATTGATTTCTTTAATCTATTGTACATAAAGATTTTGAGAAATTTTCAATTAGCATGTTTAGCCATCTTTAACAAAATAATTAAACCATGCACAAACATAGACGTCAATACGCAACAATGGAAGTATGCCGGTTGGTCAACTCGTCGTAGAGGTCATTTTCATCAACGACTACTTAAGGAAATTTCGACACTTGTCATGCACGATATATGTCGATTACAGTTTCCTTTGAGACAATCTAACAGAAACCGTACTCAAATAATGGGTAAACTACTCAACTGGTCATGCCAATTATTTGGTAGATATTTGCCCTTATCGTGCTTGGCAATTTTCGCCTTCGACTACGACATTTTTGTAATAGATTATAGTAAAATGTAGCGTGCTGTCTATTACAAAAATCTCGCAGTCGAAGGCGAAAATCGCCAAACACGATAAGGAGGATTGTCCGCAAGCTAGTCATGCAACTTTTGTACAATTTCGTTACAACAAAAAACGCTACTCTTCGTATACCAGCAAATGAACTTCTTCTGGACATTGTCGCTTAGTCTGTCACCAGTTTGAATCATTGTGATACATTCCTGCTTGAAGAAATTGAGCGAAATTTAGTTGATGAAAAGTTCTGTTATAATGTCTATTAAAACTTCTTGTATTAAATACTCTCTAAGCGACAAATTCCTCAAATTGTTATTGTAGAACACGTGCAAAAAAGAAACAAACGAAAAAATGTAATGGGCACATTTCTGAGGATGTTGTCATTTACATGGTCATTAATGAAAAGATGGATGACAGTGTCGCCCATGTATGAACTTAGCGGCCATTTGTTCGAAAATTTCCTCACTGATCTGTTTGAGCTGTCACCAACAGCTCATCGACGCTTTAACATTGTCATGCATCGGTCTTGCAAGATGTATGAAGGACGTGGCCAACCGGGCACTGTTGGAATTTGGTTCACACAACTTCAAGTTATGTGCTTTGTTTTATTATTTGAATAAAATGTGTTAGAAGGAAAATAATTTTAAAAGAAATGTTCCAATTACTTTAATTGAAATTGGTCAAATGAAATTGTTGAGTTACAGAATATTTTTAAATATTTTTTAATTATGTACATAACTTTCGAAGAAAAATTAACTAAATTGGATAGACGATGCATAATGAACTTGATTCAGATAAGTTAAATCCATTTTCAAAAGAAAATGTTAAATTTAACAAGAAAAAGAAAAAATGCAGAAACTTTAAAATGGTTTTTGTATTTACATAAGCTTATATGGAATTTAGACGACGACTTTTTAGCTTAATTAAAAAAAACGCCTTTCGTAAGTAAACTTTTGTTTTTTTTTATCTAAGGATTTGATGGCAAGGTAACTTCTGACACGAACAAATCTTATACCGGCTGTTCACATATTGCGTAACACGCTTACGAAGAGTTATGAAGAGTACCTTTCTTATAAAATGGGTGGCAGTTTTGCCGATTTTCAAGTAATATTAGACTTTGTTACCATGCCGCAATTTTTACCGACTTTTTTGCATTCCTCATAGTTTTAGCGATTTTTAATCAAAAATATGGCTTGTTTAAAATTTTGAAATTTTTTGCGTAATATCACATTTTTTCGCGACACACGTAATTTATTAACTTTTTTTGGTTTCTTACATTTTGTAAGAACTTTTAATCTCTAAAATTTTTGCAAGTGTTTGCAAATTTTCATAATTTTCGCGTCTTTTCCCGAGTGTTTGGCTTTCCTTACAATTTTAGCGAGTTTTAAAAAATTTTGGGGCTACTTTCCAATATCGCGATATTTCGCGAATTTTCCACATCTCGCGATTAGCGCGATTTATTCCAAGTTTTTGGCATTTTTAGAGTTCAAGTGACTTTTAATCAATTTCAAGCCTTGATATCAATATTTGCATTTATTTATTTTTGATTTTACAAATAATCACAATTTTGTGAAGCGTTTTTAACCAAGCTGTTGTAACTGGTTCCCCTTTTATACCTTATATTTTCTTTTATTACTTCAAAATACTTCAAGTCGTTACCAAAAATAACGAAGACAAAATCTCTGTCGTCTCAATACAATATCAATGGCAAATTTTCGTTAAGAATACCACCAAGTACATGTTGAAAGTCATCGATAAATGTTGATAACGACAATTGGAATAGCAATTTGAATCAGACAACGCAAGACAACATCGTTTTGTGTCGACGACGACAACTGGAATAAGGACGAATATATCTAGCTCAAACTATTGATATTTTCATTTATTTCTGCTCAATTGGATAGACGATGCATAAAGGCCTAGAAATTGCACTCACTCTTCAAGCTGGTCTTATTTAAATTATTTTTTTTTTGGGTTTTTTCTTCTTAAAAAAGTATCATACACCTTTATTTTAAGTTACCATTGTAACAAATTATTCATTAAAATTTAGTATTTCTGTATTTTTATTTAATTTTTAAAAAAATTTCAGATGTCCTCCTTGGTAGCACAGAATACTCTACATCGTTAGATATGTGGGGTGTGGGTTGTATATTTGTTGAAATGATTACTGGTATGCCAACATTCCCCGGTATACGTGATACGTACGATCAATTGGATAAAATCTTTAAACTACTGGGTACGCCAACCGAAGAAACGTGGCCGGGGTGTACACATTTTCCTGGTTATAAACCGCACAAATTAGGTGAGCTAAATGTACAGGAACTCTTATATAAACAAATGCTAAATTTAATTTTTCTCTTATTTATCTATTTAAGGTTTTTATCGTCCTCGCAAATTAGGTCACAACTTTCCTAGACTGTACGATATTGTTGAAGGTGAAACGATAGCAAATGCTTTCCTGCAATTGAATCCTGACGAAAGAATAGGTGCCGAAGATGCATTACTTCATCCATATTTTGATCAATTACCAAAAAAATTATATGAATTGCCTGATGGTAAGTATTATCTATAGACTTAAATATATTTAAACATTTTTAACAATTTCTTTTAAATACAGAAATATTAAACAAAAGAGTTGTTAAGTTAGTTGCAATTTTTGCTTTGTTGTTGTTTTAAAACTATTTTTTAGTTTAGTTTAGTTTTTCTCATTAATTTATACAAATTAAAGCAGAATATTTTCATTTAGAAAATGTTATCTACTTGAAATGTTCAAGTGCTCTAAAGAAATATTTGTAAATTAAAAATGTCGAAAATGAAACATTTTGTTGCAGTGTTACAAAAAGTAAGCACAACACTTAAAATTTTCTTAATTTTGTTAATATCTTTTTGTTAAAAAGAAATTCATGTAATGATATGCTTTGAGTTTCAACATTTATTTAGCCCCTGATTGACAAAATTTATATATTAAAAAGACTCTAAAATTGAGTGTTTTCTATAAAAATTTTCAAAAGGAATTTTCTCTTCATGTTTGCGAAGAATAGAACAAAAACGGTATCATGGGACATTGAGTTGGAACGAAACTCCTGCCGACTTCGGCCTACCCCTATCGGCTTGGGGCTGCCATCTTCGGCCTCCTTATGATATCGGTAGGCCGGCCCCGCTCGGTCGCTATATCAGACGCTCCTTCATCTTTATCGTCCTTTGGAAAACTACGCCTAATCACTGGACCCGGTGCCATGAACCCCACCAAAAATAAAAATTATTATTTAAAAACAGAAATTTCACCTACCACTTGACACCACCAAGGAAGAAAGAAGACAGTCCATCCATAGGTCGTGGGTTCGAATCCCGCCATAAACCCTGCGTGTGTTCCGCACACAAGCTAAACGCTTCGCGGGTTGTGTTTGTTTGTAAAAAAATCACTGTCGCTTGGGAGATACTTAGATAATACTTCTCAAGAAATTAGCCGAGCTCCTGGTGTTTAGCCGAGACACCTTCATTTAGTAAGGAAACCAATCATTAGCCAAGACATAAACCTGTTCCAAGGACTTTTAAAAAACTAGAACCAAAATCTGTCCAAAATCCCAGAAGTTTTCCGGACTCCCAAAAACTAGATCAAAAATCTCCCAAAATCCCAGAAGATCCCCGGAATCCCAAAAACTAGGAAAAAAATTTCCCCAAAATTTCAGCACTTCCCTGGAAAACAACGACAACACGATAACCGAGAAAATAAATACCAAAGCGGTAAGACTCAGTTTTTAAGGACTTTAATCTTCGCGCCAGCATGTTGCCTTCGTTTTGAATTGTCGTTACTAGCCTCCTTATTCTGTAATTCGCTAAAGCTAAAGCTAAATCTCTATCGGTAACATGCTGAAAAAATACAAAATTAAAAATTCTTGGCGCTGATATAAAACACTAAAATTTCGGTGGACTCAATTTTTAAGACATAATTTAGCAATACACCTTGCAAAATTGCATTCGTAGCCAAAAATCGATAAATCGACTTTACAGATTTTTAGCCATAGAGATTTAGTTTTAGCGAGTTACATAATAAGGGGGCAGGCAGTACCTGGTTTCTATTACTAATATAAGAGTTGCTCGCATTGAAAGATTTATTATCAGTCTGTGAAAAACAGAACGAGTTAAAAATAAAATAAATATTTTTGTACAATTATTAGGTTTGCAGGGTGACTCATATAATAATCCAAATAATATTCTATAAATCGTCCTACAAAAACTCGGATGACAAGTATAATTATTAATTTTTTTCCATGTGAGAATTTCTCAAAAGTTACATAAACGAGGCACAGTATTCGTTAC
Organism: Panzeria rudis; assembly: GCA_956483635.1. Classification (NCBI taxonomy): domain Eukaryota; kingdom Metazoa; phylum Arthropoda; class Insecta; order Diptera; family Tachinidae; genus Panzeria; species Panzeria rudis. The sequence goes on from OY101448.1 coordinate 181,574,199, forward strand.
ACGTATTTTTCATAATTTTTTTTTAATCCCCATCATAGAGAACATGTATATGCTGCATATTATGCAAAACGTGCCATAGGGAACTTCATTCCAAGAATAAAAAAAATTTTCATTTTCCGATGGAGTCTGAATTCGAACTCGATTTGATATTGAAATAATAAAGAATCATGTTGAATCAAAGATATTTGTAGTTGAAGCAACGAGAGTTTAACTGTAGGCATTTTATACATTTTTGTACTTCGTCAACTATTGAAACATATAATTATCGGCTAAGAATAGCGTTGTGATATGTATTAGCGTATGTATCAGAAAAATTTGTGTTGTAGTCGGCTGGCCTTAACGAAGATTTGAACTCGGGCTCTTGCTATCATCACATGCTTGGTAGTCAACGCGCTAACGAATTCAGCCACAATAGCCTCAAATATATTTTGATATAAATACCATCATAAATTAAATAAATTTTATTTTAATACAATGTGATTTAATGTGTGATTTCAAATAAATTTTATTTAAAATAAAGTTATAGTCATGTTGATTTAAAATTAATGTAACGTGGAATTTTCACTGATTCACTGAAGTATATCCAAATTTAACTTAACTCTTTACTGTAAAACAGGATTTTATGGTTTCAGTATTGAACAACGTTGTTTTAACAGTGAAAACTATTAAATCAACGAGATTTAAAGTTGGACTAATAATTTTTCGTTCAAAATTAATATGAAACCAATAGAAATTTAAATAATTTCAAATTTACATTACGACATGTTGATTTTACATTGCTATTTTGTTTTCTGGGTATGAATATTAAAAAAATTTTACTTAACCACTACTTAGTAGCAGCTAAGATTTGCAAATGCTATTGTAACAATGTGTCCAACTTTAATTTAAATAATTTCAAATTAACATTACGATATGTTGATTTTACATTGCTATTTTTTCAGTGTATGAATATAAAACAAATGTGATTTAACCACTACTTAGTAGCCATTAAGATTTGCAAATGCTATAGTAACAATATATCCAACTTTGTACTCTTAACGAAGCTCACTTCTATGCCTTGCCACTTTTTAGTTATTTAGATAATGATTGATCGTTACACAACAAAATTTTTTCATTCTTGTAACTCTTACATATTTTGCGAATTATGTATATTTCATACTTATGTATTACGCTTTTAAAATATTCACCATTAGCACGCGAAATTTGCAACTGCTTCCTTTATATTTCGACCAAAAAAATAATATAAATTTTGAAGCAACATCTACTCGCGTTAGAAAAAAGTCTTAAAATTTGCCAATTATTTCATATACATACTCATGCATATTCGTACATTATGACGTTTTTATCTCATTAACAAATGAACTGAAAGTTATAATTTCCAAACCATTCATACTCTTTATAACCACACACACACACACACACAACTTGCAGCAAGTTCACAGCGTAATTTGTACATTTTCATATTTCCTGTGTTAATTATTGCGAGAATCTTTTCATGGAATTTCACGCTGTGCCACTTAACTAAAACCTCCAATTATTGCAACGACACATGAGTGTATCATTTCTACAAGCACTTTATATTACTGAGAGGCATTATGCATATTTGATAATTTTTATTACACCGCCAGCATCAGTAACAGTGTGTGATAATCATCCACATCATTGCAATATATGCAACCATATGCTGCAATATGTATCTTCTTTCAATGTTCATTAATTATGAAAATTATCTCCTGTGAGAATGAAGATCTTGTGTTTTAAAAAAAATTTGCTTTAAAATATTCATGAGAAGATGTTTACTAATGTTTTCTGATATCTGATATTAAACAAGTGATAAAAAGAGGTAATAATTATCAGTTTTAAAGAAAGTAGATTGAAGAACACGGGCTGTGTGTTGCTTTAATCTATTTCAAAAAACGACATAGGCGTTTACGACAGCTCCTTACACTATCAGGCCCAATAACAAATACATAATCAGTTTTAATTCTTTAGCAGGCTAAAGTTTCCAATGCACAGAAAAAATTATCACCAAGAAATTTTCAAACAAACGTTTGTCTAAAAATAAATTTCATTTTCAGTAAATGTTCTTTACATAATCAATGAATTGTTTGTTTGACTTTTATTTAGGACGCAAACACCAAAAACAACAAGAAAAACTGTGCCGTTAAAAACAAGCCCGATGACGACATACACACAAATAACAACAACAACAATGTACCAAGTTTGTTTACTGAAGATTTTTGAGTGAATCAATTTGTTAGTGTTGTTGCATTAATTCTCATTAATTTTTGTAGAGTCTTTATATAAACATTCAGACTTGAACATATTGAACAAAGCGAAGTTTCATAAATGCTTAATGGATAATGATGATGATGATGACCCAGACAAAAGTTTTGTTTCATATATTACAATAAACCCAGTAAATATTTTTGTTGGATTATTTTTAGACTAATTGGTTTATAAATTCAGACAAAAATATTGTTTGATATTTTTCAGAAAATCCAGTAAATCTTTTTGTTTGATTTAGCAAATTGGTTTGTTTACAATTTGTAAATATTTTTAGACAAATTGTTTTATAGATTTAAACAATTTGTTCATTGGTAAAAAACACGATTTTTTTTCAATGAAATTGTTGAGATATTTTTGTCTATATTTACAAATTTGTTTTTAGGTCCGTTCCTAGATAAAATATTAACTATTTGATTGAATTCCTTTACAGAAAATGAAATTTAGTTTTTTTCTGTGTGGTTTTGAATAGAAACTCCTATTATAGGAGTCCTATATAAGATCGACCGTAGACTGACTAGCAGTTCATCATTATTTATTTAATTTATTGTGTAACGCATTGTTTTTTTATGTTAATGAAAATAAGTGCAGTTAAGTAGATAATGTAAATGAAAAATGTATCGATACAAACCGCGAATAAGCATAATTGAATATTCGAAAAGGAAGCATTAGATACACAAACACATGCACTCATATTTGCACTAATAAAAACCGCAAATTTGTATATGCATATGATGAAAAAACGGAGGAGAAATAATTGCTATTTAAATTATAATCCGGCATATATTTGCACAGGTAAATATTGAAGCAATAAATAATGCGGGTGGAATTTTATGAGAAATGAAAAGTCTCTTTAAAACATAGAACATTACTTACATTTTAAAGAGCACAATAAAAGTAAATGCACTTTAAACTGATGACATACTTCAGATTATTTTCAAATTAGCTTAGGAATTTATTTACTTCTTAAGATTTAATGGATTTCAGATATTTTAATTGAATTTATATCAGATAGAGCGCTAATTATACCCATACAAAACAACAAAATAGTAATTTAATTAGGGTGGCACATGATGGTGCAATAAACAATGGTGGCATGCTTTTTTGAATTCAATTTGTTCTGTTATTAAATGAAAGTCGAAATTTAAAATTGTATGGATCGTTTAATTTTTTCTAAAATTTTGGGATTTTTCAAGACGCTGCTACTCGGAATTCATCATAACTTAGGAAAGGGTAGTCCAATTGAATTACAAAAAACTATTAAAAACTTGGAAATACTTTTAAGCCGTTCTAACATTTTATATACTCAATGATTTCTGAATTATTCAGACCGCAATGATAAAAAAATATATTATTTTTAGTGTCCGACCGAACGCACTTTTTTCAGACCGAACCCGAACCCGAACTTCGGTTGAATTTTTAGAACCGAAGCCGAAGAAGAATTTCAACTTAACTTTTTTTAATTATAACTCATTTATTTAATAAATTCAAAATAAACAAATTCGTAGTACGTTGCTTTTTTCGATAATATTTTATAGGACTGCATTTTTGAGCATGTTTGATGATTATAAATATGTATATAAAAAAATTATACAATGTTCGGTGTTTGGTGAAAATTTTACCGAACGTCGAACATCAACCGAACACAGCTTTTTGCCGAACTCCGACACCGATCCCCGAACGTTCGGTGGGACACTAATTATTTTTATGCAAAATTGCGAAATTTTTATTTTTAAAAATGTATAAAATATCGAGTATTACAAAAACTTACCATTTTTATTAACTGATCATAAAGCCACATATACTACAAATAAAATAAGTTTTATTTCATGAAAATCTATAGATAAATATTGATTTTAAACATACACCCATGTCATAGAGTACAATTTTGTTTGAAAACGGAACTCAATTCACCCCAAGACGGCGAGCCCTACCCGGAACATACACTAGCATGCCAGCGCCGCCAACTATCTGGACACGTCTGATACATTTGCGTATTTTAGATTTGTTTTTTGGACACCGGCGGCTGCAAAAATGAAATGGATTAAATTCCATTTCCGATAATAAATTGAAGTCACCTAATTTTTAGACAAATTGCGACTATTTACACTGTTTATTCAATAACAAGGTAGGCTCTAACAACTGAATCTGGCAGAGGCCACACAAAAAAAATGTATATGTATGTGTATCGGCGTTTTGACAGTTTACATCTGGCTTTTATTTAAGGGGGAGTTAACCCCCCCCCCCCCCATTTCTCTGCAAAAATTGTAAACATGTTTTATTTAAAAGTGCTGAATACATATTAAACGCTAAACATATGGCTCACAAGATATCCTATGCCGAGTCAGTTAGAGCCTTGTTTTATTAACAATAAAAATTTGATTTTGTTGTTCAGTGTAAATACTCCCAATTTTAGCAAAAATGAGATGATGTTACTTTATTGCCAATAAAATCGATATTTGTCTCTCGATTTACATGAAATAAGCCATAATTTATTTTAAGTATATCGGGCTTTATGATTAGTAAAAAATGGTAAGTTGTTGCCCTTTATAATTTTTTATAAATTTAAACTAAAATTTTTCAATTATGCCTAAAAAAATATATCTTTCATCCTTGTGGTCTGAATAATTCCAAAACAACAGGGTGGCGCAGCAGAATGAGCTATATGGTTTGAATTCTTTATAATTTTTTTAATTGCTATTTTTTTCTATGTATTTTTTTCAGCATTTTGTGAAGAACACTTGCGGAATTAATTATGAATCATTACACGATCGAACAACGTACAAAAATAATTGCGTGCGCATTGCACCCACAGCGTCAGCAATAAACCATTTGATTGGAAATTTTCGTCAACATGGGTCCTTAAGAATCCTTCCTGGTGTCGGAAGAACACCTACCATGCACACTGTTCAAAATATTGTACGTGTACGATAGAGCGTGCAGCATAGGCCATCAATATCAACCAGGAGGCGTTCGACACAAAAAAAAGCAAAAAGCAAAAACACAAAAAGAGCACGCATGTGTAAAACAGAAAATGAACATCAATTACAGGATATCATTTTTCAAAGCTAATTGCAAAAAAATTCCCCAACAATATACTGTATTAAAAAAAAAATTTATAATAATCTCATAAATAATAAATTACGGTTTGCACTCCGGGAGTGCCGACAGAAGTGAAAACTTATTTTGGCGCGTTAGATATTTTTTTAGATGGGTACAAGTTATAATAAAAAACATTCATTGTTTAGTTTCTTTAATTTCTTTGAATTAGGTTAGTCGTTAATAAATTTTGCTCCAAGTTGTATTTTGCTCTTAAAGCAATACACGTCGAATTTTGAAACATTCAGTGTTATAGTTGCACATATATATTTATATTAATATTTCATTTGTATGGGGGGTGCCCGTTCCCATCGGCCTCCTGCCCCAATAATTTTCTGGAAGTTGTATTTTGTTCTGGAAGTAATACACGGCGAATATCAAAACATTCCGTACTATAGTTGCACAGATATATGAATATTAATATTTTTTTTTGTATAGGCGGTGCCCGTTCCCCTCGGTCTACCTCCCCCAAAATTTGATGGAAGTTGCATTTTGTTCTTAAAGTAACACACGCCGAATTTTGATACATTCCGTGCTTTAGTTGCTCAGATATTTGATTATTAATACTTTATTTGTATGGGAGTGCCCGTTCCCCTCCTCCTACCGCCCCCAAAAGTTGATGGAACTTGTATTTTGTTCTTAAAATAACACACGCCGAAGTTTAATACATTCCGTGCAGTAGTTCCTCAGATATGTTAATATTAATATTTTATCGTCCTAGCCCCCCAAAAATTTACTGGAAGTTGTATCTTCTTCTCAAAGTAACACACGCCGAATTTTAACACATTCCGTGCATTACTTTTTCAGCTACGTTAGTATTAATATATTATTTGTATGGGCAGCAACACTTGTAGAACAAAATAAACAACAAAATTTAGCGTCTCGTAACATATAACGGTGTCGCGAGTTTGGAGATTTGGTCTCACACAAAAATATGCATACTGCCCTGTATTAAGTATAAAAAAGAAACAATATTCAAGGAGCTTTAAGTAAGTTTTGTTTAAAGATTTTTCTTAGTAAATGAAGTCTGTTTGCTGATAGTTAAGCATTGTCTATATGCATTTCATTGGCGCTTTACCAAATCGTCAGTAGACTTCAACCACAACTTTGAACAGTTACAAACTCTTTATCTTATAGTGGAAGGCCAATGTACGCGGCAGTGGGCGGCGAGAGCACTGCCAGTTTGCAAAAGTCTAGTTTGACTCAAAATATATTCAAACAAAATACCTATTTGGCATGTCGTAATTAGTTTCATTTGGCAATACGGTAGGAAGCGGCGCGCGGCAAAGTTGAATTTTGTTCAACTTTTTTTCTTTCCCGCTTGAAACGACATTGCCATACAAAATTTTATTGATTTGACAACCACAATATGAAAAATAAATTCAATTTGAATAAAAAAATTGTTTTTTAACAATACAATTTAGTTTTTATTCAAACAAAAATTGGTTGATTACTAATGTAATTAAATTTAAAGTGGTTGTGTAATAATTTTTGGCATCTCTTCGCGTTGTCTTGCTGCGTTCATTTGCCTACCAATAAAATTTCAAGCGGAAAACGGAACAGCTGATCGCTGCCGCATGCCGCGTTCATTGACCTTCCACTATTATGCACAGAGTTTCAAAACACATTTGAGAATTTACCATTGATGCCAACTTTGGCTCTTTTTTTACGATATAGCAAAAAACGATATGACATACTGTATTGTCATATCGTAAGTTTTTTACGATATGACAACGCTGCGATATGACAACACCGTGTATGTCTATCTTTGTGTTGTCATATCGTAAAAAGCTTACGACATGACAATACAGTATGTCATATCGTTTTTTGTTATATCGTAAAAAAGAGCCAAAGTTGGCATCAATGGAATTAACAAATGATATTTTCGAAAATCACAAAGGAATAAGATAAGCGCGTAGTAGGCTTAGAAACTTATATAAAACCCAGCAAATAAATTGTATTCGATATGAATCTATTTTATTTCTCTACACCTTTGTACAATTAAGGACCAACCGTTGTTACCCTAATATAAAGCACTAAAACTCCTTTACAATGAAAAACAGGATATTCAATTTCCATTTCACTGAATTTAATTTAAACTCAATTACGATGATACATACTCGTACAGTAGTACCAGTATGTAGAGGACATAATGACATGTAACACATGTAAATAAAGTGGCATGTACGAGTATATAGTTTTTAGCAGTAGGAGTTCCAGTTATAGCGTTAACACTAATTAAGTACAGTTAGTATTTTGATTTCGGCATTCAATTTCAACGATTTGTAAATATTTGTACAACAAATACAACTCCTGCATGCTGTTGATTTTAAATCTTTGCTACGCAAGCAAGAATGTACACTTGTACCGTGATGACCATCGATACAAGGAGTTGTTCCAATTTTAACTGAACGCATGACAACTCAAATTATATGTTCACAATGAAAGTGGTCCTTTATTTCTGGTGGTTGCACAAACAAATATTTTTATTGTTTTATTGGCAATTGGTTTAAAGTTTTTAATAGAAGTTAATGAAATTGTTAAAAAAAAAACTATATTTAATAACATAAATTAAGCCACTTGAAAATAAATTATTTGCCTGATTTGTTTGTTTGCTTTGTTGCTATTAATAAAATTCAAATTGATTTTTATTATTTGTACTAATTTTATGGTTTGTATTTGTTTGAATTTACATAATTTCAAATATTGATAATCAAATATTTAATAAGGGCTTAAATTGATTATGCGTACATTTTCATATTATGCGATTTAAATATTAAATTATAAAATGGTTTTCAAATATTATTGCATTAGGTGAAGGTTTTAACGCCCAAAAATACTTTATCGCAAAAAATAAATAATTCATAAATATAATTTGTTTATTGTTATAAGTAACAAGGATTTTTAAATTTCTTTTTAACCAAATAGAAGGCATCTGAAAATAACTATTTGTATTTTAAATAATTTAAAAGCGCTACTCTGTAATAAGAAATATATACACACAGAAAAATTTCCATGTAAAATCGTCGAAAACCAGGTTAACTTAACATTTTTCGGTAGTGATTTTGCTTCATAGGTGTGTTTCATGTTAAATCAACATGATTTACAATAATCTTGAAAGAAAATTTTTCCTTTTGAATTAACTATATTTCATGTTGATTCAATATTCCAGTACAGTTAAATCAAAATGAAGTTGATACTGAAATCATACGAAAAATCCTATTGAATCAAAGTAATTTCGAGTTGAAACAACGTGAAGTTGATATTGGAATAACACAAACAATCATGTTGAATCAAAGTTATTTCAAGTTGAAGCAACGTGAATTTGATATTGAAACAACACGTAGAATCATGATGAATTAAAGTTCTATCAAGCTGAAACAACATAGTTTTAATGTAGCTATTTTATTAGTTATTTTGCTTACGTGATGTGTATTAGCGCATTAGCATCAGAAATCTTTGTGTTGTAGTTGACTGCCCCAGCTAAGATTTGAACGCGCTCGCCACTGCAGCCACAACAGCTTCAAACTTTACTATACGCTAAAGCTATCTTTACATGGTAATACAAAGTATTAAGACTTTGTAGAATCAAAATATTATGAAATTCTCTTCGTGCTTAAAAGAAGATAACAAAAGTCTGTTGTTAGTATTTTTCATGTTTACACCTCTGGTATGATTATAATTAATACATAAGTTTCTAAAATAGTTAAGAAAAAAAATATTTACCGAACGCTTGTCAAATTGTGTATCCGTCTCTTCTCCTACTCAATACATTTTGCGTTTACAAGTGATACGATTTTTTTCAATTTTAGACATATCGTAATACATGTATTACCATGTAAAGACACCTTCAATAAATACCATCGTATGTAATATGAATTTCATTTTGATTCAACATGATTTAAATGATTATTTAACATAAAGCTTATTTGAAATTAATGGATCGATTGAGGATAGCAACCGAACTTCAGTTGGGTTGCCAGTTGCTAAAAATCATATTACGGATGGCTACTGAGAGCTGTCAATTTCAATAGCTTTTTAGTGCTTTCATGGCAATCACAAATTTTCAGTTGCCGGCTGGTAACGCAACTGAATTTCGGTAGCCATCCATAATCGATCCATAAAGTTATAGTCATGTTGATTCAAAATGAAATGTTTATAACAAAGTTGTTATAACAGTGAAAAAGTTTAAATCAAAGAGATTTAAGGTTAGATTAATAATTTTCGTTTTAAAATTAATATAAAACAATGGTAATTTTCAGCGTTGTCAACTCAGTGCTTTTCGCACCGTTTTTAGTGCTTTTTCAACTTTTCGACGCGAAAATTTTTGGAGTTAGTGCTCGGTGCTTTTTTAATCTAATTTTTGGTGCTTTTATTTTGTGACGGTGGCACTAAACCAAAAATTAAAAAATTAATTTCTTTAACTAAAAAAATTTGTTAAGTGTAAAATTCTTTGTTAATCAGGTATGTGATGGAAATCGATTTTGAAAACGAAGCACTTTTGAAAGTCCCTTTTAGCGCACTTTTCATCAAATATTTATATTTTTTGTGATACAACTCTTTTGTAATAAAGAGATATTTTTATAATATTTGTGATAAAATTGTTTTTAATAAAGATATACTATTAAAAAACGCCTTTCAAAACTGCTTCGTTTTCGGAATCGATTTCCATCACATACCTGAATGTAACTATTTCCTGAACATGTTTTTTGCAGGCTTACAGAAAAATAAAAAAATTGGTTTTGAGCGACTAGTGGCGCTTCATTTTTTGGTCTTTTAAATGCGTCAAAGCCCATACAAACAAATTTTGTACGTATTTCGTTTGCTTGTCACTTTAGATCTCAAAAACTTTCCGTTTTCAACGAAATTTCACATACATAAACATACATATGTATATTCTACTCTTACGTGCGTTTCTTTTTATCGCCGTCTAAATTTGGGCATCTCGGTAATTTTTTGAGAAACGTTCGTCATATTCAAGATTGAATAACTTTAGAGCGCGTCATCGGATATTAATAAATTTGGTATCATTCGAAAGGTTTCAGTATTGATTAAAAAGGACAGCTTCTCGCTACAAGATCCTCTAAGAAGCCAAATGTGAAGCATATAGACAAAGAAAAATTTGACTGCGCGGACGGTTGAACTGACATGTTTCGATAGCTCCCGCTATTCTCCTCAGAGTTCTTTACCGCGTAGACCACTCGACCAATGTCGGTGGTTTGCAATCAAGAGTTCAATATCATTTAGCGTATGTATAAATTGATTAAAGGTAAATGACATTCATCTCTTGACTGCAAACCACCGACTTTGGTCGAGTGGTCTACGCTGTAAAGACCTCTGACGAGAATAGCGGTAGCTATCGAAACATGCGAGTTCAACCCTCCGTGCAGTCAAATTTTTCTTTGTCTACGTGCTTCACATTTATCTCTAACGGTCATGTTCTGACAATCGCATTTCGCATAACATTTGCGATTGTGACTTGTATTCGTAAAAGAGGTGTGTTCTGTAAATCGCAATCGCCGGATTTTTGGCGAGTTCAAATCGCAACAGTAAATTGAAGGGAACTGATAGATTTAGACTAAGCTCGACTAAAAAAAAAAAACAATACAATGATGAATAAATTAATTAGATATGCGTTATTTTTATTTGCATCAAAACTTGTAACATGTTCTTAAAATTTTTATTAACAATAGAGGAGTTGAGTGTTTCCTCCAAATGGACTTGCGAAAGTGCAAATGCAAAATATCGGAGCTTTTTTACGAAATTTGGTGTAGTTTGTTGTTGGACTTCATAAAAAAGCTGATATTTTGCATTTACATTTTCGCAAGACCATTTGCATCAAATACTGAACGCGTGAGTTTCAGAGCATGCAAAATAAAGTTTGGCGATTTGCAACTCACATTCGATTCGACAATCGTGCGAGTGTTAAAACATACCTGTAAATAAAAATATAATTTAATTGAAAAATTAAATTAAAACCGAACTCAAGCCAAAATAATTAAATTTCTTTGGATATAAATCCATACTGTTCGATTAAAACTTATCACTTAAGGATCTAATTTTTCTAAATCGATTCGTTTTAAATCGGCTCGATTTGCAGAACACGCAGGTATATAATTTTTTTTTTAGTGAAACTAAAGATTTAAATTTAGTGCTTTTTACAAGAATTACGCGTTTTTTTACTTGTCTCAGTGCCTTTTGAAATCTAAAAGTTGACAACGATGGTAATTTTAAAGCAACAGCAGTAACTTTTTGCTGGTAATTCGTTTTTTGTCGTCTACATAGCCGACACATATAATAATAAACAACAACAAGCCACACAACTAAGCACAACAGTTAACTGTAGCAATGAACAAAGCAAATAAACACTAACACACTTAAACGACAAATTATTTCTTGTAAATTTAATATGATTTTCAATTAAAATTGCATCATGTTGATTTTACATTGCTTTTTTTGTGTGCATGTTCTTAAAAATCTCACTAGTTTAAAAATGTTTTACACGCTTTCTATTCGAACGTGATACACTTTAGTTACACCGTTTTTAATTGAATAAACCCATTTTTTTACAGATTTTAATTGAAATAATTATTGAATGTAAACAGTATTATTATGATTTTTTTATTACAAATTTAGTCCAACGTGGTTTTTGTGGCAAAATTGATTATCTCACATAAGCAGCTTGTAGGAGTTTAAAAAAAATTCATTTTAATTTTCAATTATAAATTCTATGGAAATATATTTTGTTTATTAAAACATTTATCAAAGCCTTATTAGTTTCTGCACATGTTTATGGAGTGTAAATTATGTTAAAAAAAAATTAAAATTAAATTTGCTCGTGTATTGGTAAAACTATGATATTTCTATTAAAATTATCGTATTTAGAGGTCAATATGATTAAAATTGTATAATATTTTTTATATTTCAGAAACCTCCATATTTACGGTAGAAGGTGTGCATTTGTATCCGGAACCTAATAGACAGACTAAATGAAAATTAAAGCAAGTCCTGTCAGTGGATGGTGTACGTTTCTATTGTTAGCAGTAACTAAATAATACTACAACAACTGCAACATTAACTAAAACAACATGAACTACTACAACAACAACAACAACAACAACAAAACAGCCATAAATGATATCATTACATTAAAAACAAACCGCAACAACAACAACAACAGCAACAACAAAACATACTATATAAAATTTTAGTTTTAAATGTGAAACATTTTAAACTAAAACAAAAATTTATAAATTTCATGTATTTTTGTTTATATTTTTCTTTCTTGTTTCTTTTTTAAATATTTCCAAAAGCAATTCAAAAGCTAGTATGTCCTTAATTGTTTATATTTTTCTGCTTTATTCATAGTAATTGTATCAACAAAGGTTTAGAAAACAAATTTTATAAGAAATATTGTTTTTTATAAACTGTTTCTAAACGTTTTGATAAATTACTATGAATGAGGCAGTTTGTGTTTATGTGATTATAAAACTTTAATTAAATTTAAATAATAAAATTAAATTAATAATAGAAAAACAAATCAGATAAACCCTACGAAAAAAATCTAAAACTAAAATTTAAGCAAATAATATAAAACGAAAATTAAAACATAAAATTATTGATAATATTTTAATTAAGCAAAAAGATAAATAAATTTAAGTAACTAAATTTAACTATAAAATTTAAACTAGTTTAACTAAAAAGTAAAAAAATTAAAAAAAAATTATATGAGAAAAAAACGCCAAAAAATCGAATTGAAAAAAACTTTTAACTAAAACAAATAAACAAACCATAACAAAATAGTCGAACAACAACAATTGCAGTAGTAAATAAAATAAAACAATTTAAAAAAACACGTGCCTCCAGGTCCTCAGGTCCTTGATGAGCGTTAGCACCATTAACAACAACAACAACAACAGGAAATCACAAATACAATTTAATAACTAATAGAATTCAGCATCAAAACTAAACAAAAACCTCAACAGCAAAAATTAAGTAAAACACACGTTAAAAGCAACACTTTTTAAATTTTTTTTAGGAATTTAACAAAATAATTAAGAGAACAACAAACCACACACACACATACATATAAATCAAATGCTTGATTTTTAAAGCACTAGAAAGAATACTGTTGCGAAAAAAGTAAATCAAATATTTAAAACGTTTATTTTTAGACCAAATACACTGTGCAACAAAATCATTTTTCCCCCAAATAACGAGGTACTAGAGGGCACCAAAAAAGTATATATGGGCATCATTTCCAAAGGAAAGACCATTTTTTGTCACGTGCGACAATAAGCAATTAAGCTTGTATTTCAGAACCATATACTTCGATTTTTCCTAAACGTTTACTCAATGTAGAGCTACTTACGGCCTACACAAATGTATAAATATGTTAAAAATTTACGCTTTCTTTGAAAAAAAAGCATCATTGCTTGGAGTCGCACGTGACAAAAAGTTGGCTTTGCTGTGAAAATACCAATATGTATCGGCGTTATGAAAGTTCGCACAAGATGTGTTGAACATGTTTATGCAAAATGCCATGAGAAACATTTTTGTGGAACATTTTAACCCTCTAACTATTTGCTGTATGTGTACTTTTGACCCTTTTTTAAAAAGGGGCCAAAAACTGCCCTTCAGCGGTGATGTACCGGACCAAAATATTGTACAAAAATAATTTTCATAAAATTCGACTGCAAGCCGGAAATCTTACAAAACTTAAAATATGTTCAAGGGTTAATTTCGTACTTTCTCCCAATTAGTACTAAAATATCGCATAAAACCGGATGTGAAATTTTACGTAAGACATATTTCTAATACAAACTAGCCTCAGAAAATCCGGTTTTATGGCATGAATGATTGCAAAATTAAGCCTACAGCACATTTTAAGTTTTGAATGATTTCTGGACATACAAGTTCAGTTTGGAGCTTTGCTGTCCTTGAAGATGGGATTTAGACGAAAACTTTTTAGCCTAATTTTTTTTAGTTTATGGTCAAACGGGTATAAGGGCATTTAACGGGACACTAAATCAAAAAAAAATACTTTCTTAGGCAATATCTTTTGGACTTGTTACTCGGTTAAATGTGTTTTTACTCAGTAAAAAATTTTCATGTTTTTTGAAGCACTAAAGAAATAAAGCGCTTCAGAATTCGCTTTAAAATATGAGCTTGTTCAGAAGCTGATTTCATAGCGTCACAACAATGCAAGTTTTGAAGCAAGAAAAGTATTTGCTTTTTACTTATACAAAAGCTTCGTACACAAGCTATACAAAAAAGCTGATTTTATAGTGCTGATCCAAAACAGGTTTATAAGCGAGAATGAAGAGTAAGTTTATTTGAGTTTCTTGGTCCCGTTTTGCAACAGTGTTTTTGGTCGAGTGATTGGTACGTTGGACTTCAAACCTGAAGGTTCTTAGTTCGATACTAGTTGAAGTTAAAATAACAAACATTGAGTAAAAATATTAAATTAATAAAAACAAATAAAGAAACGAAATAAGAAAAATTCAAAATGGTGTTAACGACGCCAATCCACATCGAACCATTTTTTTCATATATTATCAGTTCCAGTGCTGAAAATGTTGATGATTTTCAGCGCTTCAAAAGCGCTTTTGTGAGCAAAAATGTAGTACTCCAATCCGGGAACTCGCCATACAAAAATCGGCAGCGATATCAACAGGTTTGTCAGCGCTACTTTTATTCCAAATTAGTAGAAACCTGCTTTATTGGAAGCAAGTTTTTTACTGGGTATCTCCACCCCAAAAAATTCAAGCTAAAAACTCTTCGTCTAAATATCTCGTATTATAGTAGAATTGTATGAGAAATATTTTTATAGGACATTTCAGAACGCAACATCGCCTCTGAAGGGAGTTTTTTTACCCTTATGAAATTATCAAAAACACCCATCCATCAAAGAGTTTGAGGGTTAAAATGTGTTCCATGGCTAAAATTTCCTAAGTTGTCTCTAAATAAATGCCAAAGATCAATTCTTGACATTTTATCATTTGACAGCCTATTTACTTCCTAACCTCAAATTTGCTTACCCTTTATTATCACCAAAAACTTTTCAAACAAATTTTTTTCTAAAATAAAATTTCATTTTGGGTAAAGAACATTTACTGAATCAGCGAATTTTTTGTTTAACTTTTAATTAGGACGCAAGCACCAAAACGCAAACACCAGACGCAACAACAAAAACCAGTTTTCTGTGACGTAAAAAAACAACCCCTATGACAACATACACATAAATAATAACAGCAAACATAATGCGATTTTGACAAGTGTGTTTACTGAAGATTTCTGGGTGAATCTATTCGTTATTGCTCTTGCGTTAATTCTGATTCATTTTTTAGAGTCCTTAGATAAATATACATAGTTAAACTAAACACACTTAACAAAGTGAAATTTCATAAATGCTTAAAAAATGTTTTTACTGACTTAGACAAAAAGTTTGTTTGATATATCACTAAAAATCCACTAAACATTTTTTTTGAATCAGTAAACTATTTTGTTTAGAATTTGCAAGTATTTTTAGACAATTTGTTTTATAAATTCAGAAAAAATATTGTTTGATATACATATTCCAAAAAATTGCAGTAAATAATATTCTTTGATTCAGTACATTATTTTGTTTAGAATTTGCAAGTGTTTTTCAGACAAATTGTTTTATAGATTTAAAAATTTGTTTTACTTAAAACGCCGGTTTTGTGCAATGAAATTGTTTTGTATGTATTTCCAAATTTATTTGTAGGCCCGTTTCTAGAACAAATATCTACTAATTCATTGAATTGCTTTACTGAAAATTAAATTTAGTTTTTTCTGTGCTAAAAAAGCTGAATACTTCTTGTAGTTTAAATGTAAGAATTAAAAGATCTTTTATGCCGATTTACTATACCAATGTTCAAAGTGGGCGAATTGTAGCTGCTACAAAAATTAGTCCCAGATGTAAACTTTCAAAACGCCGATACACACATATTTTTTATTTTTTTTTTGGTACCCTCCAGTAGAATCAGTTGTTAGAATCTTGTTATTTTTTTATTGTTTTTTATATATACATGTTTTTATTTTATTGTGTTGCACAGTGTTATAAGCAAACTTATTTAAGGCAGAAAGGTAAAGAAAAATTGTTACTGTTTGAAAAAGTCCCTTTGCAAAACATACCTGCAAAAAGTGCTTATCAAAGAATTCCATTTAAAATGTTCGCTTTGAAAACTATCGTGCATAAATATTTGTTTGCTTAGTACGATTTTCTTTAATTTAATCGGCCCTGCTCTGTAAACCGAATCCGAGAAAATTTCTCGCTTTTTCAAAAATATATAATGGCCCCGCCCCATTGACGTATAATAAACTAATTTCAGATATCATAGTTAAGCACTAAAAATAAAAAACTACAAAAAAGTCTGAATTTTTTTTTTACTCTTAGTGGACTTAGCTCTTCTAAATCGTGTCGTTTTAAATCGACTCGATTTACAGAATAGGCATGAATATTTTTCTTGCTGCTTTAAATCTGGTTTGCCTTTACTAAAAAGTACTTTAATTAAAATAAAACTAAAAAGCAAATAGGAAAAAAGTATTTTATACATAAAAAAAACAATTAAGACTCACGAGACACAACGTTTTGTTAATTCATTTCTTTGTGTGCTTTTTTTACATCCTGCTTCGTAAACTGTTTAAGAAAAACGAAATGTTGTGTGTTTATACAACAATTATAAAATATAATATTTTTTTATAAAAAAAACTAATTGTTTTTATTTGTGTTGCAATGTATTATCATTTTTGTCTTGATCCTTTTTATGTATCCTTTTTTATTTTATAGTCTTTTTTTGAACTAATGTTTGCCAATAATTAAATTTAGTTTTTATTATTTGTTTAATTTTGTATTATAGTAAATTTTAATTAATAACTAAAAAAAACTATGTATTTTTTGTACTACATAATTATAAAAAAGAAAATTAAGTAAATAAAATATATTTTTATTGAATTTAGTTGAAAACATTTTGCAATTAGGCGGTGTGGCGAAATAATAAATAGACAGATATTTATGTACGTGCACATATTGAAGCAAATTTTTTTTAAATAGAACAATTCTTGCAAACAGACTACAAAATAGGTGTGACAGTGCCCACTTTTCTAGCAGTAATGTTGCATTACCCCGAGAACTTAAAATGTTTGTGCTAAGTTTCTTAAGAACTGCCCACTTTTCTGATCATAGTGCTTATTTTCACAACAACTAAATGTGTGTGCAAAGTTTTATAAAAATCGGTTTAGTAGAAGTAGTTGAAAAAGAATATTTACTTTGAATGGGCGTGACATTATCCACTTCTCTAATCATAATGTTGTATTGCCCCGGGAATTTAATGGTTGTGCAAAGTTTCATAAGAATCGGTTTATTACAAGATGTTAAAATATAGTATTTACTTTGAGTGGGCGTGGCACTGCCCACTTTTCTAAACATAATCAGCCCAATTATGAATTTTGCCGGATAGTTTTTTCTCTTGCCATTCATTTGCTCCTGGGGAAAATCCTCCTATTCTAAAAAGCAGGGGAATAAACAAATAAGGGAGAGGGAAAAATCTGGATCAGCTGTTTAGTGTGTACATTTTATTCTGCACTAAGGCAAGAGTTCAGTAATAGAAATTTATAAAAATTTTATGTTTTCGTTGATAATAAGATTGTGTGTTAATATGTTGTTTGTTTCTTAAATAAAAAGTAAAATTTACAGTGTAGTCACTCAGATGTCCTCGGAAGAATTTTATGCGGAAAAAGTGAAGCGAAAACTGGGCCAAGGCTAGGGGCCAGATGCATTAAATCCCGAATGATTGTGTGTAAAAAGGAAATTGAAAATTTTTTAAACCGCAACAAATCTTCCATTTATGTATTATGTGAACTTAAAGGGTGGGCGCAAAATTCAGTGTGTTTTAAAACTTTAACCCGAAGGCAGAAGTAGTTTATGTTTTTAAAGCGCATGTTTGCAAGGCGTGGATATAAATGCTTAGAACAAGAGAGAAATATAACATTCCGGTGTTTATTTAAACTTGTTGTCGTAAATAAATGCTTATGCAATTGTTTCACAACATTTTTTAATTTGAATTTAAAATTTTTGCATTAGTTCCCTTTAAAATGTTTGGGAAAAAAACTCGCAAGAATTTTTCTCTCCCTCTCCCTCATATTTAGAATACTTACTTTTTTCCTTGGAAGTTTTTTCCCGGGGAGATTTTATTTAGAATAGGGGAACAGTGAATAGGGAAAAAACTCCCGGGGAGTTGTTATTCATAGTTGGGCTGAATATTGTACTTTCACGATAATTAAATGTGTGTCCAAAGTTTTATAAGTATCGGTAAAATAGAATTAGTTGAAAAATAGTGTACTATATATGGGCGTGGCATTGTCCACTTCTCAAACCATAACGTTATACTTGGCAAGACAAGAACCAAATATGGTAAATTTCCAAACCACCAAAAAACCTTTAGTAAGTAAAAAGAGCTTAATGCAAATCGGTTTAAAGTTGGATATTTATCTGCTTGACTGTCGGGGAATGTAGTAGATTATATTATAAAGATATATAAGGATGGGGTCGTGGTTGATCCCGAAAACATCGATGTTTAGTTCGACCCTTACAAAAGTCAAGAAATCGGTCTTTGTTCTTTTTCACTTATTACATGATTTGAAAAATCCTTTCTCAATAAAAATGATTTAATTGTAAAATTAAATTTAACGAACTTAAGCCAGAATAATAAAAAAAATTCTTTGGATTATAATGTTGTACTTTCACGTTAACTAAATGTGTGTGCAAGTTTCACAATCGGCTAAGTTGAAGTTGTTGAAAATGATTATTTACGGGGACTGCAAACTTTCATAAGAATGTGTTGAGTAAAAGAAGTTGAAAATGAATATATACGGCCATGTCACAGAGTTCAATTCCGTTCTAAAAGGGAATTCAATCCTCCCTAATATGTCAAGCCATAGCAGCTGGAGCATACCGCAGCAACAGTCTGGACACACCTGATAAATTTGCGTATTTTAGTTTTCTTTTTCAGAGCCCAGTTGAAACTCATTGAAGTGTTGCGGAATATTTTCTTCCTGGGCTGTTGCAGATTATCTTGCAAAACAGCAGTTGATACCTGTCTTGTTGTTACCTCGCTCAATCTTGCCCAATCAAATTATTAAAAACGCTATTATACCACTGTTTTCAGTGGGCGTGGCAAAACTTTTGATGCAATATTTGAGAGCAATATTTGAGCCTGTAGAACGTGGTGCGAACTTGATTTTTTTTTGAACAGCGAAAATACTCACAAAACTGTAGTTTTAACTTCAGATTTATGAAAATTTTATTTTTTGCTTTTATCCGGATTCCTAGGACGGATATGCACGGTAGAAAATATAACTTGGATTTTCACCTGCTGAATCCAAAAATGGTCTTTAAATTTGATCCACCAATATTTCTCAACAATCGGAATTTTCCACGTTTTTGTCTTAAGTCTCTTACTAATTCCGGTATTTGGTATCTACAAAAGACTTAAGACACAAAAACGAAAAAATACGATTTTTAAGAAATATTGTATGTGTCTTAAGTCTTCCGTTATCACACGACAGTTTTGTTGCATGCAAATTATTGAAAGACTTAAAACACATACGCGAATGTATAAAACATTTTGTTGTCATATTAGTTGAGACTGCTTGCGCCTAAAAGTATGCTGTGCAATTATTTTATTATGCAAATTTCTTCAATATTGAAGTTGTTTATTGCTTTTACCCGTCAAATTATTTTGATAATAGGGTGACCATAAAAAACGATAGAAAGGTTAATTTTAATAAAGGAACACATAGTGGGATATAAATAAAAATAAAAAAATACGTTGCTTGCCGACAATCCTAGCCAGTAAGCGTGATAGATTTAATACACTTCCTCCAGTGATAGTTAATCACCACAATCGTGAATACTTTTTGCCTCGAAATGTTTTCCCTTTCCCTTCTTTTGCGATCGTAAATAAAAATTCGAAAAATTCCCCTTATCATGGATGATTTTTTCACGTGGAACCAGATAACAACATCATGTAATTGTTATTTTATCCTTCCAATTAATTAGATATTAAAGCTTATAAATAATTATTTTTAGAAGAAAATCAGTAAATATTGTTCATTTATCTTAATATTAACACATTTATCTTAATACTAACTCCTTGCAACACCTTTCTATCACACATGAACTAAGTTAAGCAAATAATTTTTCTGCTTCTGTAGAGAATTCATTGCGACCAAAATATATAAAAACACAGTTTTATGCACTTTTGAGAAAATTTTATTTAAAACCGAAAGACTATTTGTTTAAATTAGGCTGCTTGCAATGGCTCGGTTATTCCAAGGGATTGGATGCATCTAGCAAACCTGGACTAACAATTCGGTTTTGTTTAGATTCCTCATGGAATGAAAAGATAATTCCAATTCTTAGCACTGTGCGTTTTTAATTCTAACCAACTTCTTTCCTTTTTTACATTCACTGAGAACTGATAGCGAGAAAAATTGCTCTCGGAAACTTTACGATAGTAATTTTGCCTCGAAGGGAAATGAAAATTTCATGGGAACATAAACTTCACTTGTTATTCGCGATAGAGGCGAATACTATTGTTAGGATAATACGAAAAATGTTACCTAGAATAGCTGATAACTGACTTACTTTTTATATCATAAATGGTTCACTGAGAAAAGTGAGCTGTCAAAAGCAGTATAGTACAAATAATAAAAAATATAAACCGTGTAAAATATTGCTTTGATCATGATCACTTGCACAGAAAAAAAGAACATTATAAGATAAATCCCTTCAAATCATTGTTCAAAATTTTGAGGCTCTAGAAGTTTTCCAAAAGCCACTTGAAAATCATTGAAAGGTTTTGCTCCATTATTTGCTTCCCCAACAGTTTATCAGATTATCTTTGTTAACTGCTGTTTCCAGATTCTGCAATATATTTATTTTAGTTCACAAAAAATAGTGTTGTTATCCGCTCAGTTACCCAATCCAACAACTTTATACATTCCACCTTAATATTGCTCTTCCTAGTGGGAGTGGCGAAAATTTCTCTGTATTATTTGAGAGCATTGATTGCCCGTAAGATGTGGTGCGAACTTGATTTTTAAATCCTTGTGAACGGCGAAAATATTCACAAAACTATAGTTTTAGCGTATGTTCCTTAAGTCTTTTGTTTATATTACATACTATTGGGTGTTTTTTATTGAGGTATAGAACTTTAAGTTGGCATCACTTTTTTAACTGGCGGCCATTTTGTCAGCTGTCAAGTGATTAATATTTAGTTTGGTGTGCCATTTCATCATGAACAGGTTCACAAAAGAACAACGCTTGCAAATCGTGCAAATTTATTTCGAAAATAATGGTTCAGTTCGCGAAGTTTACCGCAAGCAAAATCCCAAAATTTTGTTCAGTGATGAGGCTCATTTTTTGTTGAATGGCTACGTCAACAAGCAAAATTGCCGCATTTGGAGTGAAGAGAATCCACATGAGACCCTTGAGACGCCATTACATCCACAAAAACTGACTGTTTGGTGTGCTCTATGGGCTATATTGGGCCATACTTCTTCCGAAATAATGCTGGAGAGTCAGTTACCGTTAATGGAGACCGGTATAGAGCCATGATAACCGACTATTTTGTTCCCGAATTGGATGGCATGAATGTGGATGAGTTGTGGTTCCAACAAGACGGCGCTACATGCCACACAGCGCACGTCACAATCGATTTATTGAAGGAAACATTCGATGAGCGCATAATTTCGCGGAATGGACCTGTCAATTGGCCACCAAGATCGTGTGATTTGACACCATTGGATTATTTTCTTTGGGGATATGTGAAGTCGCTCGTCTACGCCAACAAACCAGAAACGTTAGGGGACTTGGAAGCCAACATTCGTGGCGTTATTGCCAACATACGGCCCCATATGCTCGAAAAAGTGGTTGAAAATTGGACCTGTAGAATTGGCTTTATTCGAGCCAGCCGCGGCGGCCACATGCCCGAAATCATATTTAAACATTAATGGCATAAAATTATCCTTCCAATAAAGCCAAATTGATGGACATTAAAACGATTTTCTTGTGTTTTATTTCAATTCGAAGTTCTATACCTCTAAAAAAACACCCTGTACTTTAATTAAAGACTGAAGACAGAAACCCTGAAGATCCTTTTTTTGAGAAATATTGGTCAGATCAAAATTTATAGTCTCTTTTCGTGTCCACAGGCCATACCCGCGAAAGCAATCCAGAGATAAAAGCAAAAACCGTAGAATTTGCAAAAATACAAATCTTTTGTTGTATGTGTCTTAAGGCTTTTCCTAGCACTTAACAGCTTTGTTGCTTGAAAGCCTTAAGACACACACGCGCCTATATACTTAGCCATGTCAAGTGGTTTCAGTTCCGTAAGTTGCTTCTTCAGAAAACGAAAATTTTCTTCGTAATCAAACCACTTTTAAATTTCAAAATGGAATTGAAAAGCACTTTTCTACTGACTTAATTTGCAGTAAATACTAAAACACGTGCATACTTTTAGGAGGGTCAAATAAATATTTGGTCATGAGCTTTGCATCTAAAAACAAGAGTAAGCAAACGCCTCAAGGTATAAAAACTTTATCATTGTAAAAACGAAATACAAAATAAACGGAATCTAAAGCACCAAAAATTTACTTTTTTGGAATGGCAACTACGGAATCAAAACCAATCCGAACGAAGTCTGTGATATGGCTGACAATTTAGAAATTTTTGTATAGTTATATTGCATTGAGAAATGCTCGCGTCTTAAAGCATACTATACAATTATTATTTGTAAAATTACGTTAATTTAGAGACCCAAAGGAAGGAAATCTAAATAAAACAACAACGCACAGTGAGCTATAAGGCTGAGGCTACACAGGCGTCTTTAAAACGCGGCGTTTCTGCTTTTTATATTAAATTTGAAAGTTCTTGATTTTTTTAAAACTTCAAATTTAATATAAAAAGCTAAAACGCCGCATTTTAAAAACGCCCGTGTGGCCTCAGCCCAAACGTAAAGAATAACGGCTGTATGCAAAAATAATTAAAGTAGCTTTGCCAAGCAATGTTGAGTAAAGTTGTATTCTAAAAAAATTATTATATCAAAATTTTAAAGTAGGCACTCACGTTTGTTAAGACTACTTTAAGTTGATATTTCCAAAATGTGTATTTTTTACCTCAAATATGTTCGTTAATATAGCACATATTGATTCATGTTACATATGAAAATGATGCTTGAAGTCTTATCTCTTAGCTTAAAATCATTATTTGTTTCATGTAATGGGAAACAACACCAAATTATCTAGTTGATTCGAAATACATAGAAAAATTCATTAAAAAAAATACAAATATAAAAAAATGTCTTAGTGATGTATATAAAATCAAAACAGATCGAAAAAAGTTAGATATTCAAATACTCATTTCATTCGAGTAAAAGAAATTGTGTTAATTCTTCTACGTTCATCATATTTTTTACTTTTACTTAATAGAAATGTTTTTATGCTTTACTACAATGTCAGAAGCTCATATTTTTTGAATTAAGTTGTTTTACTTCAAAGTAATAAAAAGTTATTTAATAATATAAAAAGTTATTTGACTACTCGAATGAAATTTGTATTCGCTTTTGTACATCATAAACTATGAAGTGGTTGTTGAACACGGTGGTGTTGCCAGTATTTATTATTAAATCACAAAATAATTAAAGTTGTCTTTTGCATATAATTTCTTAACAAAGTTATGTTAGCCTTAAAGTGCTTGGTAACTACTATGAACTTCAAAGCCAAAGTAAAATATTTTTTAGCATACGGCCGTAAATATGTAAATAAAAAATGGAAGTAAATCTGCAGTTATACTTTAATAAAATTCCATACTTCGTTATATGTGAAAATAAACTTTCTACTAAACCCTTAAATATTAACGCCGTTTTATGGTACTTGTGGAATTTTGTAACTTTAGCTCGCTGCACGCTTGTGTGACAGCAATTTAACAAATAGGAATGTGTATACTCAATGCCATGCAAGATAATGTTGTTACCTCGCTCACTTATCGAAATAATTATACATAACATCTTAATATCAATATTCCTAGTGGACATGGCAAAAACTCGTATACTATTTGAAAGTACTATTTGCTCTTACGACGCGACGTGAATTAGATTTTAATACATCTATAAACGACAGATTAATTCACAAAATTCTGGTGTTTTTACGTATATATCTTGAGTCTTTTGTATATTTCACATATTGGCATTATAAAAGACTTAAACACCAAACGTGGAAAAATCACATTTTTGGGAAATATTAGACGTAGGAAATTTTAAATGTCATTTTCGGATTCAGAATGTGAAAATCGTAGTTATAAAGTCTACCGACTGTATCCGCTCCAGGAATCCGGAGATGAAAGCAAAAAAACGTAAAATTAGCATAAATCCAAAAATATTGTATATGTGTCTTAAGTCTTTTTCTTCATCAGATAACAGTCTTACTGCATGTGAATGATGAAAGACTTAAAACACATACGCTATAATACAATTTAGTTTTTTTTTTTCAAATTTCTTTGAGAAATGCTTGAGCCTCAAAGTATACTATTCAATTTTTTTTTGTATACAAATCTCTCTGATATTAAACAAGAACATTAGGAATGAGTTCAAATAAAACAACAGCGCACAGTGGGATATAAATGAAAAAATATATTCATAAATTATATGCAAAAAAGCGGAAATAAATCTACAGTATCTAAACCATATCTGTGGAACGAATAAACCAATTTGGATTTTCAATATTTTTATTGTCGCTTCAACGATACCTTTGTGAAGGCTTCGTTAGCCAACCGTTACTGTACCGCTACCGTATCCTACCGTACTGTTAGCACGTTTGTCCACTTATAGAACATTTAAAAACGTGCGTACGTTTTACTTTATTTTGTTGTTTCAATATAAAAAAGAAACTGCTGTTCACAAAACAGTGATTGGAATTAAACATTTTCAAATATTGAGTATTCCGAAGAAAAAGTACCTAAACGATGTAAATAGTATTAAAATTGTATTTGGTGTAGGTACATAAAATATATCTATTACAATAAATAAATATGTATGCATGTATGCATACATATCGTTAAATAAAACGCAAAAAGCCCTAACTAACAAAAAATCGAATCGGCTTTTTAGTAAATTTCGATGTGTTTCACCCACATACATAATACATAGATATGTACATATGTAAGAAATGAAATTATTTTTATATGTGCATACACAAAGAATGGTTTGAAACCATTTTAATCCTTTTATCTATATCACATTTATATGTCGTCATATAAAATGTAAAAAATGAAATTTTTTTTGTAATCACAATAGTTTCATTTTTATTAAGTTTTTTATCTCTCCTGAAAAATGTTTAAAAACGATGATATGCCCTTTTGCTTTTTATATGACGATATGTATTTCCTTATTACATACATCCATCTAATATATCTATATTTTTGTACAAACATACATACATATATACTACTATAAGTTGTTTTCCCACCAGGCGCAGATCCATGGGAGGGGAAAAAGGGATATTTCCCCTCTCAAAACGAAGAAAATATAACTCATTTCTATGAGTCTCTATAAGAAATTTTTCAAAATGGCATGCTTCATGTGAAAGTTCCCCTCTCAAAAGCTTAAGCTGGATCCGCACCTGTTTCTCACAAAGATATTATTATTACCAAAAGTACCAAAAATTAGAGCGAAAATACTCCCATTTCATTTAGCATACAAGCAACCCATCACTGCTTTACAATTTCACTGAAAAACGTCAGATTTTCTATAGTATTGAAAAAAAATCAATAAATTGAAATTTTTTTTATGAAGAAGGCTGTAAATTTTTTGTGATTTTTTTACTCGTTTAATTAATTAATTCTCAATGCGTTGATAGTTATTTTTATATAAAGTATTAACTTTGTGTCTTCATAAAGTAGTAACAATAAATATCGCTTTTAAACTTTTTCTTGATGGGACCCTTTGTTCAGATCTTAAGATCTTGGACAATGAGTGTTCCGATATATTAATGAATATCACACTGCGATATAGTGATGCCAAAGGTAGGGTATTTTCCCTTTTGTAGGGATTTTTTTTTTAGATATTTTCAGGCGTAGGGAAAAAGGACAGATTTTTAAACTTGAGAAAAATGTAGGGAATTTTTAAAGTACCTACCTATTTTATTCCTTACCAATAAGAAATGTTTATACTTAGTAAAACAATAAGCAACATAAATAATGCGATTAAAAACTAACTACTGATTACCAAAACTCCTAAAGCTTTTACAGGGAAGCTAAAGAAAGGCTCCGTTAGTTAGCCAACCCTTGCTGTACCGCTACCGTGTAGCGTACGTACCGACTGTTAGCATGCACGTTTGTCCACTTATAGAACATTTAAAAACGTGGGTACGTTTTAGTTTTTTTTGTTGTTTTAATATGAAAAAGAAACTTCTGTTCACAAAACAGTGATGAGTATTAAAAATGTTCAAATATTGAATATTGCGAAGAAAAAGTACCTAAACGATGTAAATAGTATTAAAAGTGTATTTGGTGTAGGTACATAAAAATATATCTATATAAAATATATTTACAATAAATAAATATTTACGCATGTATACATACATATCGTTAATTAAAACGCAAAAAGCCCTAACTAACAAAAAATCGAATCTTCTTTTTTATACATTTTGATGTATTTCACCAACATAATACATATGTAGATATGTACATATGTAAGAAGTGAAATTATATTTATATGTGCATACACAAATAATGGTTTGAAACCATTTTAATCCTTTTATCCATATCACATTTATATTTCACATGTATATGTATGTCGTCATATAAAATGTAAAAATGAAAATTTTTTTTTGTAATCACAATAGTTTAATTTTTATCAAGTTTTTTATCTCTCCTGCAAAATGTTTAAAATTGATGATACAGTACTTTTCGCTTATAGTCACAACCTTTAGTTGCACGCAAATTGTAGACTATATCACTAATGTGACTATAAGCCTAATTCATATATGCCATTTGGAGGCATATAACTAAATTTGCATACAAAAGTTAATAACAAGGTATTTCATCCCTGTTACAAAAGACTAACAGCCATATTCATAAATATTTAAAACAGGACAATAAAATACTTTTAAGCAAAATTTCATAAAATTGCATTCATAAATGTATATTACATGAAAATTTTAAAATACTTTTAAATATGGTATGCACCTACTATAAACCTTCAATAAATTCATATCATCGATATATCAATTTCAACTTCAAATATCTTTGCAAATTTAGCACACAGGAATACATGATATGCTTTAAATTAAAGCTTGAAGTCTTGGCTATAAGCATTTAAGTATGTTTTTTTTTTAATTTAATAGAATATGCCACTAAATTATTTAAGTTAAACAAAATTCACAACAAAATTAGCAAAAAATAACACCATTAAAACACATAAAAGCAAAATAAAATGTTAGTGATGTAGAAACAATCAACACCAATGCAAATAGGCTCGTTAATCGAGTACCTTTTCCATACATGATTTAAAGAGTCGTGTGAATTCTTTTGTAATCATTTTCTTTTTTGCTTTTACTTCATAGAAAACTTGTATCAAATAAGTTGAAAAATATATTATAAAGAGAGCTCAACAAATCTTAACTTACATGAAAACAATAAAAAGCTACTGGGTTTTTTTTCAATATCCGAATGAAATCATATTCCTTTTATTGCAACACTAACTACAAAACATGGTGGTGTTGCCAGTATCGAAATCTAAAATTCCTTAAAACACACAATGTCTATTGTAGTGTTATGAATGCAATTTTATATTAAACAGTTTTTAACGTGAAACTGTTCAATAACAATTGTGAGTCTTAAACCTAAAATAAGAATTTTTTATGAATGTAGCTGTAAAAGTAATATTTTCTTCTAATGGAGGGTTGATGACAGGAGTACTAAACGATTCAATGCTTTCCTAGTAATTTTTTAAATGGTTCGTTGCTTCAATAACTAAACAGTTTAGTAAAACTTTCGATCGTGACTATAACGCAAATTGTATGTATGAATTTCTGTGTTTGTGAACTAAAGATAGATGGCATATATGCCAAATGTGCTTATATCGCTAATTGGACTATAACGTGAATATTTTCTATGAAATTTGGTAATGGAAGCAATAAATCCGATAAAGTACACTATATGACTATAAATAAAAAGTACTGTATGCCCTTTAGCATTTTATATGATGATTTGATATTTCTTTATTATATACATACATCTAATATATCTATATTTATGTACAAACATACATACATATATATATTACTTTAAGTTGTTTTCCCACATAGATATTATTATTACCAAAAGTACCAAACAACAGAGCCAAAATACCCCCATTCCATTTAGCATACAAGCAACCCATTACTGCTTTACAACTGCCACTTAAGGCCTTATGACACTTGCTTTTTTTGTCTTTTTAAGATTTTTGAAAACAGTACAAATATATTGTAATATAAAATTTTATCAAGAGCGAAAAAAAAAATCCCAAAACGTCAGAATTTTTATATGTGTTATCCAAAAACAAAAAGTCTAAACTGTCAAGAAAAATCTAAAAATTTTAAACTTAAAATTGACATTTCTAGCTTAAAGCGTTACAGTGCTGTCGATTCATTAGTTTTAAGCCCAAATATGGCAATTTAAGCGCTAATTTTTCCAAATTAGCTATTTTTGCATAATAAGAAGTGGCAGCATTGAAATTAAACAACAAAAAAGTAGTAAGCAAAAACATATATTTCGTATATTCTTCTCTTTCTTATATTCCCATTTCACCTTTTCAATCTTAGATTGATAAAAGACGGAAAAAAGTGAGTGTTATAAGGGCTTTAACATCGTTAGGTTTTCTATTTTATACAGGTTGAGACGTTCCGGCAACGTGACATTTAAATTCGGTAAGCTTTTGCATTGGTTTTCCCATGCCATATACGAACAGCTGACACGTTTTCTTAAAGAAACAGTACGGTACGGTTCGTTGTTTCTGACTTAAGCCTTTTTATGAATAAACGTAAACGTCAAGGCTTACATTTCCACAAAAAGGCAAATTGATGCATCCCTAGATATTACATTGGAACATTGAACTTTGTACAATGTTTTTTTTTCTTCTTAATTACTACTATTTATCTATGAAATGGAATCCACTCATTTACATCCTTATGGGACATATAAAATTACATATTGTTGTACCTTTACTGTCTCTCCACACTGTGTTTAAACATTTTCCTACTGTTTTGTAGTTTTGTAAAATAAGTACATATTTGGAATGAAAAATTTTTTTTTACTTTTTTTTATAGAATTTAAATTTGTTAAGCTCTAGACAAGGCGAATTGATACTAGGTGGCTGCAAGAGCCCAGCTGTTTACGTAAATGTTTACACATTTGGCCTGTCAATAGTGTTAATGTATCAGCTTTTTTGGCAGCCCAAAATTAAATTCTCTACGGCGAATTCTCTTGCGACTACCTGCTGTTGATCTACCTTGGCTCTAGATATGCGATTTTAATTATTTGTATAATAATTAGGCAATTAGTGATATGAAAATTTGTTAAATATATAAATAATACATGGTTTTTTTATTAATGTAAGCAAAAGAAACAACAATTAAAGGATTAATAATAAAAAAGAAAATCTTTTTTATCATTATTTTTGCTTGTTTTTTTCTAATTTTTGATTTCTCTTTCTGCTCGTATGCTTTGGATTTGGTTATCTTTTTGGTGTTATAGAATTAGGACTACTTCATTGACACTTTTTAAAAAATGTATGTATATTAGAAAAAGATTAATTTCAAAACGAATATTTAAAAATTGAACCGCTTACAAATGGACATTTTAAAATGTACCTCTTGAAAAGTACATTTATATATTTTATCAATTTTGGTTTGGTCTTAAGGTAGAAACAGCCAACCGTACCGTACAGTTTCTTTAAGAAAACCAATGCAAAAGCTTACCGAATTTAAATGTCACGTTGCCGGAACGTCTCAACCTGTATAAAATAGAAAACGTAACATTGTTAATGACAGTTGTAAAGCAGTGATGGGTTGCTTGTATGCTAAATGGAATGGGGATATTTTTGCTTTTTTTTTTGTCCTTTTGGTAATTATAATATCTGTGTGGGAAAACAACTTACATAAATATAGATATATTAGATGTATGTATATAATAAAGAAATACATATCGTCATATAAAATGCAAAAGGGCATATCATCGTTTTAAAATTTTTCAGGAGAGATACAAAACTTAATAAAAATAAAACTATTGTGATTACAAAAAAATTCTCAGCATAGTATCATTAACTCTGACTTTCTATAATCACGATAGTTTTTTTTTTATTAAGTTTTTATATATCCTAAAAAATTATTTAAGAGGATGATATGCCCTTTTCCATATTATATGACGATATATACATGTAAAATATAAATGCTATATAGACAAAAGGATTAAAATTGCTTCAAAGCATTTTTTGTCTATGCACATATAAAAAATAGTTTCATTTCTTACATATGTACATATCTATGTATTATGTGGGTGAAATAGATCGAAATTTATTAAAAGGCCAATTACATTGTTTTTGCTAGTTAGGGCTTTTTGCATTTTATTTAACGATATGTATGTATACATAGATGCATATTTATTTATTATAAATATATAATATAGATATATTTTTATGTACCTACACCAAATACAATCTTAAAACTATTTACATCGCTTAGGTACTTTTTCATCGCAAGATTCACTATTTGAACAATTTTATATCCCTTCACTGTTTTTTGAACAGCTGTTTCTTTTTTATATTGAAACAACAAAATAAAGTAAAACATACGCACGTTTTTAAATGTTCTATAAGCGGACAAACGTGTTAACAGTACGGTACAGTACGGAGCGGTACAGCAACGGTTGGCTAACGGATCCTTTATATTATAGTCATCGCTTAATCGGAGTTCCAACCAAAAAGTTTAAATTATTAACATAAAAATATAAATCCCTGTAAAACTTTTACATATTTCGGAATCTTCGAATCGAAGATATAACAAACATATGAATATTTTGGGGCCTGCCTTTTGTATCATTCGAAGTAAATATAATGTAAATTTTCATTTCGAGTGAATCACAGAACAGGCAGGCTGACAACTTTGACTAGAAAATATTTTTCATATTCAGGCATATCCATGCGAAATGAAAATGTTTGAAATGCCATAGCACTGTATGTATTTATAAATAACACAGCACAAAAGAAATTGTATGGTTCTATCGCCTGATACTTTCACAGGATGCGAAAATATATACATACATATAAATATATTGGCGTTTTGAGAATTTTCATCTGGGTTTCATTTTAGAGGAGTTCCTTTTGCACATACAATTTACAGTGACTTGGATAAGGAAATCTTGTAAGCCTGACGTTCAAGGTTTAAGATGTGTTCAGCTTTTTTATGTAAAACACCACAAGGAATTTTTTTGTGAAACATTTCAAACCTCTAAGTCTTCGTTGTATGTGTCTTTTTGTCCCTTTCTTAAAAAAGGGACCAAAAGCTCCCCCTCAGTGAATATAAAGAGGGCTGAAATGTTGTACAAAAATATTTATCATAAAATTCTACTTTAAGTCTTCAAAAACATCCAAGATCCAGACTCACCTTGAACGCCAGAAATGATTAAAAATTTTAAATGAATTTAAGGGCTAATTTCTTACTTATTCATAATTAGTAATCGGCATAGGAAATCCTGTAAATCTTACGTTTAAAGTATAAGATGATTTCAGCACTTTTATGCAGAACACCACGAGAAACTTTTTTGTAGAACATAACAGCTTTACCGCCACTGAAGGGCAATTGTTGGCAATTTTTTTTAAGAAAAGGACAAAAAGACCCACACACCGAAGAGTTGGAGGGTTAAAATTTTCCACAAAAGAATTCCTAGTAGTATTTTACATACAAATTCTGAATATGTTTTACACCTTAAACGTCGAATTTGAAGTTAAAAGCTATCTTTTCCATTAACTTTACTTTTACAAAAGCTTCAAATAAATTGTTCATTTATTCTTGTAATTGTGTCTATTATTTGTTTTTTTTTTATTTTTTATATTTTTCTATAAAAAACTTTATAATTTCTTTACAAAAATGAAAACTTTTCACAAAAAAACTAAACAGGGAAAGAAAGCAACATAAAAAAATTAAAACTGCAACAGGGCCGGATAAACATAATTACAACCAACACCACCACCATCAACATCAAGAAATTTCCAAGTTATAAAACTAAAATAATTAAATAAATATATTAATAAATGCTAATAATAAAATAAAATTTTACACATTCAATGAAAGTTTACAAAATAAAAAGAAAACAACAAATAGAAAATACCAAAAAATTCAACAACAAACAAATAGTTATTAAACAAAATCAAAATACAAAAACCTTAAGAAAACGATAAATAAGAAAAAGCGAACAAAATTTTTAAACATAAATCAAAATAAAACGAAAATAATAAAAATGAATAAATTTTAACACTAAAGTTAAAAACATATTTTTTGTGCAATAGCAAAAGACAGTTTGTAGGGAAACGAGAATATGAAAATAAATTTTAATCAATAAAATCAACCTCAAGCCATAAATAAAATCACAACACTAACAATTTCGGTTTAAGAAAATTGTAGAAAAAATTAATTAAAATACTAAATTAAATAGTAGATCAATTAGAAAATATAAATTTAAAATAAAATATAATTAAATGTAGCGACAAAGAAATTTATCTTTCAAAATTTGACATTTAAAGCTGTAATAAGATTGAGATATGTTTGCAAGTGTTTTTTGGACAAGGCTGATTTTCTTCAATACCCGCCACTTTGTCAATATTCCTCAATCATATTTAAAAAAAAGAACGTTTTTGAAATGTATGTTTTTCAAAGATACTCGTTTTTAATAACTTCTTTAAAAGTTAATTTTTTTAAAAGCTAATTTTTCCAAAAGTAATTTTTCTCAAAACGCATTTTTTTGCAAGATTATTGATTGACAGTTACGTTTTCAAAGGGTATTTGTTTTTTTTCAAAGAGCGCTTTTTTAAAATATACTTTTTCACGAAGTAGCTTTTGAAAATGTACATGTTTAAAAAGTAACGTACAAGTGATTTTTGTTAAGTAAATTGTTTGAAAGATCATTTTCTCAAATTATATTTTTTTTTGAAAAATACTTTTTTCCAGCGGTACTTTTTTTAAAAGCTGTTTTTTTTGTTTTTCAAAAAAAGCTTTTTAAAAATAATGCTTAAATATAATCTTTTCCAATTGTACTTTTTCAAAAGTACTTTTTTAAGGTACATGCTAGCATATGGGACATTATTTTAGAAGCAGCAACCCAAAAATGGTTTTTGACGAGATTCCTTGATATTTGGCATAACTATAGTTCTAATAGGTATGAATCCGTATGAAAATGTTTTCAAGGATATTTATTTGCCGAGTTATGGCGTGCGAAAGTGTTGCCGTTTAAAAAAAAAGTTATTATTGTTTCGAACTAGAAAAAAAAATAAAAAATTCAACAACAAACAAATATAACAATTGTTAGGCTGTGGCTTCCAATAAAACAAGGTTTATTTCCTTTTGATTATTTCTACAACGATTTTATTTATTTAGTTCTATGGATATTCAAAATGGACTCTATGCACGAGCAAGATCTCAAGAACGAATAAGTATATTCTATCTTGCTTGCTTGTGCATCACCATTGTAATAATAACAATGCTGCTAACTTACATTCTAAAGCTTACATCGCTCATATGTACTAATAGTGTTCACACTACTATTCATTACAGTGATTCTTATAGGAAATCGTGGAGCTTTGCAAAAAATAATTAATAAAAAAAAATTTTTTTTGTTTTCATAAACAAAACCAAAAATTACCAATTGAAATTAAAAGTTTTCTATCTTCGACCCTTCTTGAACTGAAGTCAGAATTTGATTGAAAGATTAAATTAAAAACGAACTCAAGCTAAGCTAATTAAATAACTTTGGATAAAAACCATACTGTTCGACTTAACTTCATAACTCAATTGTTAAAACTATAAAGGCACTTAGCTAAAAATATGAATGTATACTATTCCAAAAAAAAAACTTGGGCAAAATAAACATTAAAAATGTCGATGATATTTCACGCTGGTAAGACCGAAATCAAAAAGCTTAAAATAGTTGAACATGATAAAGAAAAGACAGTTAGTGAAATTCCGAACCTTTTCAAAAGTCGCCGCGAGGTGGCGACAAAATCTTTTAATTTGGCTTACTAAAGCAAGTAGGACTTTCGCTAGGGTGTTGTTGCTGCCGTCGTTGGCAATGTAGCTAAAAGGGCTCTGATGAAAAGACTGTGGTGGTCCCAACACATCTGATGTCAGTTCAACCTTCCGTACATCCAAATTTTTCTTTGAATGTTCAATATTTACATGCTTAGAAATTCGTTCTTATATAAAAAATAATTTGATCGAAAGATTAACTTAAAAACGAACTTCAGCTTTAAGAAAATCACTTACTTTAGTTTTTTGTTTTATTGTTTTTCTTGTTCGAAACAATAATTAAAATTTTTTTTCTCTAAAACGGCAACACTTTCGCAGCCCATAACTCGACAAACAATCATAATACAAACAAAAAACATTTTGCATACACATTTATAGCTACTACGACTATAGTTATGCTAAATATCAAAGAATTTCGGGAAAAAAATTTTGGGTTGTCCGTTTAAAAAATAATGTCCCATATATTTTCATTAAAATGTACTCTTCGAAAGATATTTTTATTGAAAAGGTACTGTTTCAAAAGGTATTTTTTTTGAAAGGTATTCTTCTTGAAAGGTACTTTTTTAAACGATACTTTTTTTAAAAGCAAAATTTTTTAAAAATTTCTTTTTTTTTAATTTACTTTTTTCAAAAGCATGTAATTAGGGTGGGTCGAATTTCTCGGGTGAGAAAAAAAGTGAAAGGCGTCTAGCAAAAACGAGCTCTACGCCAAATTCTAAGAAAATTACCCTAACAAAATAGGCGTCTAAAATCAAAACCTAGCTCCCGCCGAGAGACATCAAAATTCAAGCTTCTTTTTGGGTAATAACATATATAACCAAACAATATAAGTACAATTTTGGACTTTACCCCTTTCGATTTTGATCAAATTTAGTATGAGCATAACTACCTTTAATGTAAAATCTTGACTTATTATACATTCTGGTGCGCGAAATATAGCGCCTTGAAAATGAGAAAATAAAAAAATGTACTCAGTTTCGCGAACCAGAATATATAGTGAGTCAAGATTTTTCATTAATTGTACTTATGCCAGAGGCATCATTCGTACAAAATTTTATCAAATCGGAAGGGGTAGGCCTAAGATTTTACTTATATTGTTTGGTTATAAATTTTTTTACCCAATAAAAAACTTGAATTTTGATGTCTCTCGGCGGGAGATAGATTTTGATTTTAGACCCCTATTTTTTTAGGGCAATTTTCTTAGAATTCTTCGTAGATTTCGTTTTTGCTAGATGCCTGCTGACAAAAACAATTGGCCAACCCTAATGTGCATACTCTCAAAAAAGTACAATGTACACTGTACTTTTTTTACATTGTACATACTCTCAATGGTACTTTTTTTAAATGTACTTTTTTTAAAAGATACTTTTTTCGAAAGGTATCTTTCCCAAAAAATACTTCTTTGAAAAGACAGGAGGGTACAAACAACATGGTCAAAAACTTTGAGAAAACTTATAACGAAGAAAAAATAAAATGGTTGTATAAATATTAGTATATACCGAAACAGCAAGAGATATTAAAGGTAATAGAAAAAAAACATAATTATAAAATTTCAAAAACTTAAAATTATGCTGTGATTAACTAAAAATAGAAATAAACTTAATAAATTAAATTTTTAATGAAAATACAAAATTTCAATAACTTTTGGCGCAGCACTCCTCCACATGTACACACTTAAAATAATCGAAAATGTTCTATAAAACTGTTAGAAAATTAAAACATTTAAAAAAATTAAACTCGGCACCTCAATAATAAAGAAAAAAAAAACAAATTGTATTTTTCATAAAACTTCAATATTTATTCATGGCGTATTTTCGACTATAACAAAAAAAAACAATTCGTATGTTATTTTTCTGTAAACATTTCCGTTCATTAAAAGGCAAGGAAAAATTATAAAACTTTTTTGTTTTATTTATTAGTTAAATTTTTATAAATTTAAGCACTTTTCAAGAAAAAAAAGAAGAAACAAATAAACGAAAAAATTAAATTAAAAAAATGTAACGCACTTTTTGCACTTTCCCATCCCGGAGTTACGTCCATAGGTTTTAAGCAATATATTTTATTTTTTGGTTTTTAACATAAACAAATTGAACATTTAAATTAAATTGGTATAAAGCAAAGCTTTTTTTTGTTTGTTTATTATTTAGTAAATTATTTAATAAAACTTTTTCTTTTTCTCTGTGGTTTTGTTTTAATAAAATACAAAAAAAAAGAAATTGGGTTTTTGCTAGAAAATACATGATACGAAATATTTTAAGTATAAAAAAAACCTAAAACAAAAACTGTGAGAACTTTTAAAATAACAAAAATAGTCGTATTTAAAAGTTTTGATTTTAAAATCAAATTAATCAATAGAAAAGTAGATTGTACAGATTATAAAAAAATTAATGTAGATTTAAACGTATAAATTTAGAACAACTTAAATGAAATGTGAAATTAAGGAATATTGTTTTGATTGTAAAAAAATACCGCAGTGAAAAAATACCTTCCAAAGAAGTAAATAAGATCCCGAACTGGAAAACCCGGATCATTTCTGATAATGTTTACATAGTGTTGGCATTGCAAGCAGTTCTCTTTTTTGATGCCTATTCATTGAACTTTGAGTCATGCTCAGAATGATGCGAAAAAGTGATTTTTCGTAATCGTAATAAATGTTATTGGTCCCAGAAGCATATTTTTACGAAAAGTAGCTTTTGGAAAAAGAGCTTTTGAAAAGAGTAGCTTTTGAAAGAAGTGCTTTTTGAAAAAAGTCCGTGTTGAAACAGTTACCTTTTAAACACGGTACCTTTGGAAAAAAGTACTTTTTTAGAAAAGTATCGCATGGAAAAAGTTCCCTTGGAAAAAAGTATTTTTTGAAAAAAATACATTTCATACAAAGTGTCTTTTAAAGAGAGTACCTACAGTACTTTTCGTTTATAGTCACTACCGCTTATCGTCACATTAATAGTCCACAACTTGCGTGCAACTAAAGGTTGTGACTATAAGCAAAAAGTACTGTATTGAATAAGCGCCTTTTAAAAAGTACCTTATAAAAAAAGTTACTTTTGTAAAAAGTATCTATTGAAAAAAGTAACTTTTCAAAATATATGTACGTTTTGAAAAGAGTGCTTTTAGGAAAAAATACATTTTGAAAGATGCACCTTTGGCAAAAGTACCCTTTGAAAAGAGTATATTTTTAAAAAGTACGTTTTGAAGAATGTACATTTGATAAAAAGGGCCATTTGGAAAAAGTACTTTTTAAAAAAAAAGTACCTTATGAAAAAAGTACTGTAGCGCAACAAGACAATATTACGTTTCTGAAAGCAGTAAAACAAATTCATGCCTTCCACATGCGATGTTTTGAAGCGCTTCCGATGATGCTCAAAATGAAGGCAGTGTTTATATTGTTTGTATTACGAAGTTAGTCGGATTTTTCCCTTTATTCAAAACAATCATCAAAATGAACCCGAAATGTTCATTTGATGATTGTTTTTATTAACTTCTAAATGTTCTGCGACTAATAATTCATGGGTAAATTCGGGAGACCGCACAGAAAAAAATAAGTTTCGTTTTTGATAACAAAAATCCCGGTATTCAATCATTTTTTTTTAATTTCCTGTGATAAAGAATTCCCCTATATTGATAACAAAATTATTTCAAAATAAAAATATATATATAAATTAAAAAAATGTTGACATGGCTGGAATACGAACCCGAACTCCCCGGACGTAAGTCATACTCTCTATAGCCGAGCCATATCCGAATTATTTTTTTATGGGATACAACCTGTTTTAAATACTTATGTATGGAAAGAAAATAAATAACTGGCATGGAAAAGAAATACTTACAACGAAATATTTTATTATGTTAAAGATAAATGTTATTGAAATTCTTATATTTTTTTAATAACATGGTTTTATTGAATATAATTCTTGTCTATTTTTTCTGTGCGTATAGCTTAATTTTAATGAATATAAAGGAAATTTGGGAAACCTTATACTCAGCTAATATACGAAAGCAAAGAATATAAGGTAAAGTGAATCTAAATTGATTGTTAGGCTAAGGTTCGTAACGTTATATTCAGAAAGAATTGAGCATGATTAATATTCCAAGGAAAAAGGGAAAAATTAACATCAACCTATAATTAGGTTGATGTTAATTTTTCCCTTGTTCCTTGGAATATTAATCATGCCCAATTCTTTCTGAATATAACGTTGCGAACCTTAGCCTAATAATCAATTTAGATTCACAAAGCAAATACGTTCGAAATAATCATATCAATAAGGTAAAGTCGTTAGACGTTACACTCGACTGACGTGCCAGCAAACTATAGTGAATACAAATTAAATTCGGAGGATCTTGCAGATCTACTTCGGATCTAGATTCAATAAAGCTCTCGTAGGGTTATTCAAGTGGCCTACACAGAAAAAATTATCACCAAAAATTTTTCAAACAAAAGTTTGTCTAAAAATAAATTTCATTTTCAGTAAATGTTCTTTACATAATCAATGAATTGTTTGTTTGACTCTTATTTAGGACGCAAACACCCAAAACAACAAGAAAAACTGTGTCGTAAAAAAATAACTCGGATGACGACATACACACAAACAACAACAATGATAGCAAAAGCAAAGCGATTGTACCAAGTTTGTTTACTGAAGATTTTTGAGTGATTCAATACGTTAATGTCGTTGAGTTAATTTTCATTCATTTTTTTAGAGTGTTTAGATAATAAGTCGGACTGGAACACATATAACAAAGTGAAATTTTATAAATGCTTAATGGATAATGATGACACAAACAAAAATTTTGTTTGACATATTACAAAAAATTCAGTTAATATTTTGCTTAATATATGTTAGTATTTTTAGACTAATTCTTTTATAAATTCAGACAAAAATATTGTTTGATATTTTTCAGAAAATCTAGTAAATCTTTTTGTTTGATTTAGTAAATAAATTGTTTTGTTTACAATTTGTAAATATTTTTAGACAAATTGCTTTATAGATTTAAACAATTTGTTTACTGAAAAAACACGTTTTTTTCAATGAATTTGTTGAGATATTTTCGTCTATATTTACAAATTTGTAGGTCCGTCTTTAGACAAAACATTTACTATTTCATTGAATTCCTTTACAGAAAATGAAATTTAATTTTTTCTGTGTACTTGGAACTATCGTTCATATTGCACCGTGACTTTCTTCGCGACCCAAGTCAAAACTGGTTATTATATCCAAACAATTTCATGAATCGGATGAGAATTTAATTGGACAGTGAGTATCAGTAAACTAACTCATGTAGTACACCTTAACGAAATAGTTTTGCAGTAGCATAGTGAGCAAAACAGTTGTCATAAAATAACAAAAT
Organism: Panzeria rudis; assembly: GCA_956483635.1. NCBI lineage: Eukaryota > Metazoa > Arthropoda > Insecta > Diptera > Tachinidae > Panzeria > Panzeria rudis. The sequence continues at coordinate 181,614,285 of OY101448.1, forward strand.
ACTGAAAACGGCTTGAGTTCAATGCTTAGCAGAGACACTTAATTTTTATTGTGTTTTGTGTATTCAATGCCTTCTAAATATTGAAACTTGTTGTTTGTAGCCAAATGTGCTAAGTACTTGCCTCCAATGACATCGTTATGTAATTGGCTAGAACGTCAAAGGAGAATTAGTGAAGGGTATTTTTTTTAGCATTTTAACTCATTACTTTGCCATCAACAATTTTCCTAAGCATATATTTTTATTTCAATTAATTCTTCCGAAATAATTAATTTTTGAAACATTATTAAATTGCAATAAATCAATATTCCACATTTCATTGCACTTTCAATATTTGTGTATAAAAACACCGGTGAGATAGTGAAAATAAGTTTTTAGTGGAATGAACTTAATAATCAAGCAAAATTTTTCATACTAAAAAAAAATAACTAAATACACTCTAAAACAGTTTTGTTGAAAATTATGTCGATAATAGTCGGCAACACTTTACCGATTATTATCGACCTAAAATTACACACGCATTATTTTTGAACAAAATGTTTTTACTAAAAAAAATGCGATTGGCTGCGTGCAGGTTTGAGCCGCGACCTCCTGACTGATAGTCTGAAGTATCTACCATTCAGCCATAGCCGTAATACACTTTGTGTTAAATTTTTCCACTTGGACTAAATATGTTTAATTTGAAAGGTTTTTTCTTTAATAAAATAACTACAAAATGGATCTAATTTTAGACATGAAGAAATTTTCAACACAAATTTAGACAATATGTGATCGTAAATTCGAAGTAATGTGTTACGAGTGTACACTCTAAAACATTACTTCAAATTTACGATCATATATTGTCTAAATTTCTGTTGAAAATTTCTCCTTGTCTAAAATTATATCGATTTTGTAGTTATTTTATTAAAGAAAAAACCTTTCAAATTAAACATATTTAGTCCAAGTGGAAAAAATTTAGACTATCAGTCAGGAGGTCGCGGTTCAAACCTGCACGCAGCCAATCGCTTTTTTTTAGTAAGAACATTTTGTTCAAAATTAATGCGTGTGTAATTTTAGGTCGATAATAATCTGTAAAGTGTTGCCGACAAAAGTGTTTTAGAGTGTAGGTTTTGAGTTGAAAAATGAAAATGATTCATATATTTACTGTACCTTTGTTTAAAACAAATGAAATTAATAAAAATTTGTTTATGAATTAAGAAAAATTTTATGAAAATTAATTTACACGAACAAATTAATAAATATATTTTGTATAGTGAAATTATAAAAATTCTACTCTCTAAAATAATTTGTATATATTTTTGTCTCACAAAAGAAAAAAAGAAACTACAAAGAATCCCGAAAAAATAAATATTTGTTGTCACTTATAGAATTATATAAGAAAACACTTAAAAACAAATAAAAATATTTTTAATTTTTAAGTTCAAATTGTACAATAATTTCACGGAAACAAAAATTAAAAACCAAAACTAATAAAAAGAAAATTAATTTATAACACTGTGTTGAATGTTATAAATTTTTATATAAAAAATAAATAAATTTAAATTAATATTAAATTTAAAAATAAAAGAAACAAAAACTTAGAAATCAACTATATTAGTATTGAAAAAACAATAAAAAATTTATTTAAAAAAAAATCTTCTTCTATTTTCTTCTGCTGTAGAACTGTGGATTTAAAAGTCAGTAACAAAGAAAAACGTAAATGAAATTGAAACTAAATAAAATTTAATAAAAATTATTGTAACGTAATAATTTAAGAAACCGAGCGATAAACAACAATTTCTTTAAATAAATGACGTATTATAAAACCTTATGGTTGAAAAAAATTTTAAGTTTATAGTCTTTTATTTAAAATGATGGGCAATACATTTGGGAACTAGCAAAATAAATAATTGAAATTCGAGGGAGTAGTGTATGGCAATAAAGAAAAAATTGTTTCCTTTGATTCCTTGTGGCATTCCAATGAAGAGCTTGATGTCCAAGTTTTTACGTTATCTCACAAGCCGTTCGACTTCTGTAGAAAATACAACCCTGGGGCCTAATCGTCGCTTTCAGTATTGAGCTGATTCGATCGAGTTTTCTTAGTTTGAGATTATGGCATTCGCTTTCGAACAATATAAATACATTGTTCGATATCGAATGTATAATCTCAAAGTAAGAAAGCTCGATCGAATCAGCTCGATATCGAAAGCGACGATTAGACCCCTGATCTAGTGAGTTTATGGAAAGTTTTAAAAAAGCAATACCAACACATTATATCAGGGTTGCATATTGTGCAGAAGTCGAACAAATTGTATAAGAGTCAAAAAACAGCTTAAGACATTTTTATTTCCCCACTGATAAACTGTTTACATGGCACAGTGGTGTAAATTAAAAAAAGAACGTAGTTGTAAGTATGGAACTTCTAAACTACATAATGTATTTGCATAAAAACTGGAATGGCTACAGAAGAGAAGCTAGGCTTTCAGAAACGTCTCTTCTAAGTCTTTAGCTGCACCAGGGGTGGAAAACAGAAATATTTCGGAACTTTTCAAAGTTTTTTGAAATTTACTCGAAATTGGAGGGGTAATGGGCCAAACGGACCTCATATTCAAATTCAAAGCGTCAAATTAGCTCTAGGAAGGTGGGTCTGGTGAAATAAACAGTTACAATAAACTTTTTTTTATTTTATATTTTGTGCCTTCTCTAAAATCATACTTTTTCTGTTATTTCTGTCTTCTTTTCTACTTTTTTATTGACATTGGTGTAAAAATTTTGATTTTATTCACAATTTAGTGACAGAACTGAATAGATAAAATGTTAATTTCCATACAACAGTAGCAAACACAAACACAAAGTTAGAAATATCTGTTGTATGAAAATTTCACTTTTATCAATTCAGTTGTCTCACTGAATTATGAATAAAATCAAAAGTTGTACACCAATTTCAATATAAAAGTTCTCCATTCTTTTGGCATACTTTTAGCTACAAGCTACTGAATCAAAAATAAGCTCATTGTTGAGTTTTTGTTTTTTATGCATTCTGAAAAACAAAAAATTCAAAATTTTTTATAAAATTTCAATATTTTTTGGGTTAAAGTTTTATAATATCTCTAAAAGTACTGAGCAAATTTAGAAACAATATTTGCACGGCCGCAAGATTATTTTGTTGTCGAATTTCGGTTTTTTTTTCTGTGCAGAATAGGGAAACCGCTTCTCAAGTTATGCTACTATATGTGTGAGAAAGAGCCTTTATATTTTACATAGCGTTATATAGCGAAAACTAGATCTGATGGAAAAAATGGAGTAAAGATTCGCGTTCAGCATTCAAAATAACTAAAGAAACAACTTTCATTTCTAGCGAACGAAAAAGTTTTTCGAAATTTGTAACTATGTGTAATCAGATTTTCATACTGACCAAAAATTGATTTAACTAAAAAGGGTAGGTGGGTATGGCGAAATGTACAGACCACTTACTTTTTTGTGTGTCAGTCGGGTTCACCGCGTCAAAGTACATGTAGGGCGGTTGCTCTGTTCAAATATACACACAACTTGTTTGTTGTGCATCTCTACAATAAAAACTCCCTATATATAATAAGTTGGTATACAATAAACAGCTATCGAGCTGCATAGGCCTGATAATTGGACCATGATGCATTCTCTGTTGCAGACATAATTGGGATCTCAGATTTATTAAGTAACTGAACTAGAAAGAATCAAATGCTAAGAAGCAATTTAAGATGACCAAATACAACATTTTAATACTCATTTTATTGCAATATTAAATAGTAATACAATCAAAATAAATTAAATAATCAATCATTATGAAACTAATTTAAAAATCATGAATCAAGATAAATTTTGAATAGAAAAATTGAAATTTCATGCTGCAAAATATTCACAACCTAGTGCCATGTAACTCGAATCATTAGTTTAACAGTATTCAGTTAACTAACATCAGCTGCACACTTGCATAACATCAGTTTATTATTTAGCAGAAACAATGCTAAAGCTCAAAAGCTTTTCAAAAGCTTTATTATTGATTAAGTGTCTTCAATTTTAAAATTAATACAACAAATCAAATTAATTGTTTAGCAATTATAACTCTGGTACGAAATTTTTTATATTTGCACATACAATGATATAATTTTTTATGAGTTGTTTTACATCAAGAAAAACTATCGTTAATAAAGAAATCGTCTACTTTAATTAACAGTGCACTAAAATAGATTGGGTGAAAAATTGGACATTCATTTTTTTCAGTATTTCTTAAAAAATCTAAAAGCAAACAACAAACGAAATCAATACTGTAAAGAGTTTTAAAATATGACATTTTAGTGCAAATTCTTGCGAAACGATTTTCATTGATAAAGTCAACATTAAAGAAACCTCTTAGAATCGTTTTGAAAAGGACCATTTTCCATCACATACCTGATTCTTCAGTATAGAAAAGGATAATCACGGTTTATTTCAAAGTTGAATTTAAAAAATCATTGACCTCGTTTTTTATCTAGTTTATAAAGAAATTTTGTATCATGCCAAAAATCCACACTTTGATGTTAAATATAGCCATAAATTTTTAGCAAAAATAAACAGAGAAGTTATGTTTTTTTGGAAAAAATCTTAAAGTTAAAACGAATTAACACCTCATGTGTTCTTTGCCAAAAGATAAATAAAAAAATGTAAGCTAATTCGCTTAAATAAAATGTTTACAAATTGATTTATAATAATCGAATTAAATGAAATATAGTAAACAAAATTTTCAAACTATAAATGGATGGTTCTAGAATATAACAATTAATTGATGATTAAAATATATCTTATCGCAATAAAAAAACAGATGTTTTTGCCTTAAACAATTGTTTAAACAGAAAACAATTGAAAAGCATAAAGAAACCAAAAATATTTTTTTTGATTACGGAAAGATTGCAAAGTTTTAAAATGGCATATCATACACAACATATAAAGTTGTCATTGGGATCAAGATTATTCGAATCTTCAAAAAAAATTTTATTATTCGGATGATTTATTCAATTGAGTACAAAAAGATTAATCAATAAAATTTTCTTGAATAGCCGCATATTCGAATAATTTCTTAAATGTCTTTGCCATCCATGTAGTAGTTTTGCTTAAGCTCAGAAAAAAAATTGGGAGTTGTTTCAAAGGCAAGGTATTTTTATTGCATACCATAAATTACAATTATTGAGTTTGATATTATAAAACGTGTGTTTGTCGGCAAAATTTTGTTCTGGACTACTTTTTAATACAGTCCAGACCCTCGCACCACTTCCGTCCTACGACAACCATGTGCTAAATTCAAATGAGTTCAGATCATCAATAACACTATGCAACAAAATGAAACTTTTGTCATGACCTTTGATCACCAGTATGTCTTTTTTGATGTGTTATGGTCCCCTAACTATAAAAACAGTCAAAATTTTTAATTCTATGGATAAGTTTTTTTCTAAAATTTGGGATTTTTCAAAAGTCATGACAACTTGGGAATGGGTAGTGCAATTTAATATAAAAAACCAACACAAAACAAATTGGAATAAAATTACCTTTAAGCTGTTTTAATATTATTTATTTTATATTCTCAATTATTTCGGAGTTATTCAGACCGCAAGGATGATAATATGTTTTTTTACGCAACATTGGAAAATTTTTATGTTTGTACGTAATTGTTATTCGAACTGAAATAGTTTTAACTCGGCTTAAGTTCAATACTTGAACTGATGTAAATTAAAATTATTTTGAAGAGTGGAATATTAGAATATCTAATGAGACTAGCAGAACGGATTAGTACTACTAATTTTTATTTATTTTTTTATTTATGAAAGTCGAAAAAGCAAAAAATTAAAATTTTTGTTAGCTCATCATAAAATTTCCATGTCGGCGTACGTGACATTTGTACGCCTACAAAGTGAAATAGATTTTGCAAAAATAGGAGTAACTGAAAAAAATTGTTTCGTTATATTCCATTCAGAGGGTACTATGTGTGAAAAAAATTTATTACATTTGGAACCCTATTGTCCAAAATATCGAGGGAAATAAGGGCGTAGCTTACGTGACATAAAACGGAAGTGATGTTACGGTGCATAAAAAATATGCGAAAATCTTGCGAATTTTTTTTAATTTCCTAAACGAAGCCAACTATTTTTCCTTTATTATCCTTAAATTTGAAATAAAAAAAGACTTTTATATGATTTTATAATGATCAAAATTTAATAGCGTACGTGACAGATTTTTCTCTTATAGTATTCTTAATTAATGAAAAATATGTTTTGTAAATACACAAGCTCCTATCGCAGCTGGGCAAAAAAAAATATATGAATAATATATAATATGTGTAAAATTTTTTTTTTAATTTCAATTTGTTTATTTGACTTCCTCTTTTTCAGCTTCAAGTTAGCCAAATAATAACTAGTTAATTGCTGTGACAATGTAAATACATTTGTAAGGGTTATCCCTTATTTTTTGGACCTCTCAAACAAAACTAAGTAGTTATCGAGTCAAATTGTAAGTACACATAGAAAAAAAAGGAATGTAAAATCCACATGCCCCAATTTCGATTGCAAATTTACAAGAAATAATTTTTCGTTTGAGTGTGTTAGTGTTTACTTGCTTTGTTCATTGCTACAATTCACTGTTCTGCTTAGTTGTGTGACTTGTTGTTGTTTATTCTTACATGTGTCGTCTATGTATACGACAAAAAACGAATTACCAGCGAATATTTACTGCTGCTGGCTTAAAATTACCATTGTTTCATATCGATTTTAAACGGAAAATACTTAATCTAACCTTAAATCACCGTTAAAACAATTTTGTTATAAACGTTAAGTTTGATATTCAATCGACATGACTATAACTTTAATTTCAAATAAGTTTTATGTTAAATAATAATTTAAATCATGTTGAAATAAAATAAAATGCGTTTTACATACGATGGTATTTATTTAGTGTATAAGTAAAGAAAAGTTTGAAGCTGTTGTGGCTGCAGTGGTTAGCGCGTGCACTATCATGCAGGTGGCACGAGTTCAAATCTTGGCTGGGGCAGTCGGCTACAACGAAAAGTTTTCTGATGACTGTCGCGTAAGTAAAATAAATAATTAATAAAATAGCTACATTAAAGTCATGTTGTTTCAGCTTGATATAACTTTAATTCAACATGATTCTTCGTGTTGTTCCAATATCAAATTCACGTTGTTTCAACTTGAAATAACTTTGATTCAACATGATTCTTCGTGTTGTTCCAATATCAAATTCACGTTGTTTCAACTTGAAATAACTTTAATTCAACATGATTCTTCGTATTGTTCCAATATCAAATTCACGTTGTTTCAACTCGAAATTACTTTGATTCAATATGACTTTTCGTATTATTTCAGTATCAACTTCATTTTGATTTAACTGTACTGGAATATTAAATCAACATGTAATATAGTTAATTCAAAAGGAAAAATTTTCTTTCAAGATTATTGTAAATCATGTTGATTTAACATGAAACACCTATGAAGCAATTTTCACTACCGAAAAATTTTAAGTTAACCTGGTTTTCGACGATTTTACATAGAAATTTTTCTGTATGTAGTTACGACTTAAATCCTCATTTACTTTTTCGCCCACTAGTAAGCAAAGTTTTTGCTAGTTCTTAACATATTTTATACGTTAAACGTAAGTCCTACAAGATATACCATGCCGAATCAGTATAACTATGTTTTAAAGGGGGGAAAGTTTAACTACCCCTAAAATGAGTCCCAGATGTAAACTTGCGAAACGCCGACACATGTATATATATTTTTGGCGGCCTTTATCAGAATTAGCTGTAAGAATTTGTTATTTAAAAATAAAGTTATGAGTTTAGTCGAACTGTATGGGTTTATATCCAAAGAAATTGTATTATTTCGCAGCTAGCAATTTATGAAATTATTGATTATATTCGAATCTTTTTTGATTCCTAAGCTCGATTAAAATAAAAATTTATGCGCTGATTTTCTGATTATAAAAGATACTTTTGTCGGTAGAAAGTGGTACCCTACGTACGACTTCTCCTAAAGAGTCTTTTATTGCCCACTTTTAAATCAGTTTTGCCTAATTTTTAAACCTATTTGTGATCATTTCTGAGTCAGTTTCGAGAAAGTAAAATAACAAAAATTTTGTTTCAACTGAGAATCAAAACAAGCTCCTTCGGATTTGTAACCTTACGTCCCAACCACTCAGCCAAGCTACTGCCTACAATATTGAGAGCACAAAGCTAACATAAACTTACTTTTATAACAATACTGAAAACAGCCATATTTCGAGCATATGCTTGATCAATTTATGATTGCGCACAAGTCTTTTTCTAAACATTTATGGGACTTATTTTGGAGTCGTTTTTTGAGCGCGCAACTGCTTAATCACTTTTTGATCGTCCAAGTTAGTCTTAAAAGATTAAATATCGAACATTTGCATGATCAATTTATGATTGCCCACAAGTCTTTTTCTAAACATTTATGGGACTTATTTTGGAGTCGTTTTTTGAGCGCGCAACTGCTTAATCACTTTTTGATCGTCCAAGTTAGTCTTAAAAGATTAAATATCGAACATTTGCATGATCAATTTATGATTGCCCACAAGTCGTTTTCTAGCCATTTGTAAGGATCATTTTTGAGTCTTGTTTTAATCACTTTTTGATCATCTAAGGTAATTTTAAAAGACTCCGTTTGCTGATTTTTGTTAAACAATCTTCCAAATGCTATGTGGGTGGGTTCAACTTGAGTTCGGTTTTAATTTAATTTTTCAATTTAATTATATATTTACATATAGACAAAGAAAATTTTTTACTGCACGGAGTTATTTAAAAATAAAATTGATTTAATTGTACAGTGTAAATATTAAAATTTTTTGCAAAATCAATATTTATCCATCGATTTTCACGAAAAACTTTTTTTATTTGTTATATACATAAGTGGCTTTATTACATGTTAATAAAAATGGTTTTTTGTAATTTTCGATTTTTGTTATATTTTTTTAGAAATGAAACGTTTCCAATTTTGCATATAAAAAATATATTTCTCATTATTTCGGTCGGGATAACTCCGAAGCTATGAGTTTGTAAAAAATTATATTCAAGCAGCTTAAAGGTAGTTTTGTGTCAAGTTTTTTTTTGGGATTTGTAATAAAATTGGACAACTCTTTTTCAAGTTATAATAAAATCGGTGGAGCAGCTTCTCCAAAACACGATCTTTTGTAAAAATCAGGTAATTTCACTTTATTGTGCATAATTTAAATATTTATTAGGGTATTCACTCGAATAATGTTTGATCGATTAATCGAATAATTGAACTAAAATAATGTTCGATGAAACAAAAAATTTCAATTTCGAGTAAAAATTTATTCGAGTAATTTAAGTCGATTAATCGAATAACTCGACTAAAAAATTTTATGTAAATTTTCCTTATTTTGATTAAGTTTTTATAGATTTCTTAAAAAAACTGGGAAAATTTTTAAAATTATGTGAAATTTGCCATTTAATTCGAACGTTATTTCATACTAATAGACCGCATGATCAAAGAATTAAGTAAATTATGCAGTACGAAAATTCGGAAATATCAAGCAAAAATTATTTGATATGAAGGATTTCAAGAGCAACTAGTTAACTAGTTTTTTTTTGTATTAAAGTATCGAATGTAATCTAACGACAGAATTCAGTAAAAAATTAAAAGCATTCACAAAATCATATAGCAAAAAATCACATTGGTCATATAAAATATTAATATATCTAGAAAAAACAAATAATTGATCGAATGAATTGGAAATGCTTTTATAATTCACTTTTTAAATTCTCTAGCGTCTACAATTAGTGAAAGATCATTTTTAGTAATGTGACAAATGTTCAGTCGAAAAACATATACATATATGAAATAAAGAAAAAGTATTATATTTTTTAGAACTAAATGTATTGATTTTGTTCGATTATTCAATGAATTATCCTGTTCTGTTCTCCATGCAAAATAAAAATTTTCGGAATTGTAAAAGCTTTTCTGTTACAATTTAATATTTATAATAAAAATGCGTATGACTATTTTTATTTCGCATTGAATACATAACAGGTTAGAATATTATTAAATATTTCCTGATGCTAAATTTTCTCAAAACGAAACATTTGAATAGTGAAAAAAACTATGTATTTGAATTGATCAGTTTATGGTCTAATTAATGTAGAAAAAATTTTTTTCTTTTGTTTTCCTTATTAAAATATATAAAACGTGAACAAATTTTATTTGTTTTATTTTCATTCACAAAAATGTGCTAAAAACCGAGTAATTGCAAAATTTCCGATTAACGCGAATAATTTTTAGCAGTAAAACTTACTCGAATAACTCGAACGAAATAAAAGTGTTACTCGATTGTTCGATTAATTTAAAAACATCAATTTCGATTAATTGATTAATTGAACAATGGAAAAGTCGAGTAACATGAATACCCTAATATTTATCCATCGATTTTCCTAAAATAAAGCTAATTTCATTTGTGCTATATGTAGCTTTATAGTAAGTGAACAAAAATTGTAAAATTTTGCAATTATCGATTTTCTTACAAATTTTTACTAAATAAAAATATTTAAGTTTTGCAAAAATTAATAAAAAAAATATTATCCATAGAATTTAAAATTTCGACTATTTTTGTAGTTAGGGGACTATAAAACTTCAAAAAAATATGGTGGTACTCATTGGCATTTTTCTTGTTGCATAGTGTAATTTGACTCTTTGTGCTGAGAAATTCTAAATAATTCAAATAATACAGTGAACTGCTGAAAGGTCTTAAAAGGGGCGTAATAAAAATAATAGAAAAAAGTTTTATTAAAATATATTACAGATCTTATTGATGTCATATCTAAATTCTATTGCTTTAATGAAAGCAAATTAGTTTGTCATGTTATTGTTTATGTATAATTACAATAATAAACTTTTGTTCAAAGCTTTAAACTAGATTTAACATTTTTATATATGTATGAAGCTTTTTATAGGGACTGAAACAATTTTTGCGTTGCTGCAATAATTCAAATTTTGTGTTAAAAAAAATAAAAAATGACAGAAGACGCTTTAAATGTCACAACTGCTTATTTAAATTTTTAGTAAGATTATAAATCAATTTTCAAATTATTAAGTATCTTAAAAAAATAACACATAAAGACAAACGTTAAATGTTTTCTTTAATCAATTGAGTCATTATTTCAAATTTAAGATCTTCAACATTTGCTTTTTGTAAAAACCCCCTAATTTTCAAGAACGCCTCAGAAGAATTTAAGTTATTTTTTTTAACAAATATAAACATGAAAATATTAACAAAGGAAAGAGCCAAATATACAAATAAAGAATGATATTTTTTCTTGGATGATTTGTATTGTACAGGGGCACCAGTTGGAAAGTTACTTCTATTGAGATTACAATTCCTCAGCTTCAGTCTCGGTCTGCATGAATTTTTCATATATTTAATAGGAGAACGATAGAAAAATTTAACAATTAAAAAATATTTAAACCAAAGAAATTTAATTATTTAATATGATTATTTCGAAATTATTTGCTTTTTAATCCAAATTGCTTACACATGTTTACAAATTTCAATAAACTTTTTCGTTCCCTAGAACTGAAAGTTGTTTCTTTAGTTATTGGATATTTCAAAAATAAAGACACTTTCACGACATAAATGGGTGGGTGATTCTCCTTTAAAGTGTACATTCGGTGTATTTTTTGTTGTTGTTTACCAATGTAACTAATAGAAATATGAGCATGTAGGACTAATATTATAATTTTTTCGCTTCTTTCAATGGACCCTGAAATAAAATTATATATCTAGATTTTTTAGCATATTTTTGTAGTGAGCGTTACATTTGCTTTGGCGGTTGTTCTAGGAATGATTTTTGAGCAAAAAATATACCACGCAAAATGAAAAAATTCAGATGAATAATAGTCGATGAGTTTTAATATAAACTCCTTAATTATGCACTAAAAACTTCAATTAAATTAAAAAAATATGGATAACACTCAATACATTTTTTTTAATACAAACCATGATTGATTGATAAAACTTTTTGCAATATAATACTATTTAACAAAGCTAACAAAACTTTTAAATATTCAAAAGTACAAACCTACGCTGTTATTTTAGTGTATGTTCTTAAAGCAATTTCAATAATTAAACTGAGTAATGAAGCGCACTCAAAAAAAGCGTAAAGCTAAATACACAAAACTGCAGACAACAAAAATTTCCAAAAAAAATAGACAATTTCTATGATTTTTCAAAAATTTATGTGTGAAATAAGAAAGAAGGAAATGCAAATATTCTAAAACCGAAGGTAGATTAAACAGGTACCAACATAAGATCAGCTGACTTAGCAAATTTGAGATTGTGTGCATCACACAGACAATAGATTTTGACACATCTCTGGTGGATTTCTACCAACAACGTGCATGTGTTAGTAAATTTGAGAGAGCATATGAATGTATGCAACACACAGACAATAGATTTGACATATTTCTGGTGTGTTTCTTCCAACAAAATGCATGTGTTTTTTGCTGTTGTATTTGTTGCAGTAATGGTGATACCTGTGGTACCGTTACAAGTTTAATCTAATCTTTGGAAAAATTCCTACTTTCTTAATGTGGAATATCCACAGCATACATTACGGACACGTCATTTTCTATGAAGAGTATTTTCGTATTTTGCTTTTAACACATAATTGACAGTCTTACACACAATAAAAAAGAAACTTATGTACATTTATTTATAATGTGGTATGTGATCGAAATCGTTCGATTTGAAATCGACGCCGATTTCAAAAACAAATTCTACTGAAAGGTGACTTATTAATCCCTTTTAATGTTATCAAGGCTTGGAATGTTTCATTCGAATATTTTTTTCGATACAAAACTATAAAAAAGTAAATAAGACATCTTTTAGCAGAGTTTGTTTTTTTTTAAATCGGCGCCGATTTGAATTGACTGATTTCCATCACATACCAGAATATATGAAATCAAGTTAAAGCTATTTTCATTTTCAAATTTATGCGTTTATTTTATGAAATATTTTACTATACTTTCAACGGACACGAAAGAAGCATCTAAAATGAGTATCACCCATATACAAACTTTTCGTGAAAATAACATACGAGAATTACATCAAAACTAAAGTGATGTTAATTTGCTGTTTATCATAACAAATTCCAGAGTTGCAGTTGCCAAGGAGGCTCTTAAGGCTCTTAAGGCACAAATTAATTATTAGTAAACTAAAATTTTTAACTAAAACTTCATATTCACAGTGTATTGTTCAGCTAAAAAATTTAATATGGGTAAAGAATGGTAACCATATCGAAATATCAAGTTTATTTATATGTAAACAAAGAAAAATAAAGAAATAAAGCATATTTCACATCTTAAGGCGGCAATTTAAATATTTTTAAGCACACAAATCTCAAGGAGCAAATATTATTTGTTCGCTCCTAAAAGTATGCTATATGCATATAATAATTTCCAAAGCATGCTATAATAAGTATACAGGTTCAACAAATACAACAAAAAACTAGATAATGCTTGTCAAAAAAATACACGTGCTGCCGCCGGATTCTGTAACTCGCTAAAGCTAAATCTCCATCGCTAAAAATCTATAAAGGCGATTTATCAATTTTTGGGTACGAATACAATTTCGTAAGGTCTATTGCTAAAATAGGCAATGTCTTAAAAATTTAATCCACCGAAATTTTAGTGCTTTATGTGATCGCCAAAAATGTTTAATTTTGTGTTTGTTCATCATTTTAGCGATCGAGATTTAGCTTTAGCTTTACCGAATTACATAATCAGGGGGCTGGACGTGGCTTATGTACAAAACTACCAGATCAAAAAATAATCAGCTGACATCATGCTGCCAGCTGTATTAATCAAAACAGTGAGTTCCTATAAATTATACTACAATGCATACCACTAATAGCTGTTTTTTACACTATCTCACAAGCCGTTTGATTTCTGTAGAAAATGCAACCCTGATCTAATGAGTTTATGGAAAGCTATAAAAAAGCAATAACAACACATTCTATCAGGGTAGCATTTTGTGCAGAAGTCGAACAGCTTGTATAATAGTCTAAAAACAGCTTAACTACAAACATGAGACTCTGAAACTAGTTAGTCTCCTCTCTGTTAACCTATCCTATCCGTGACTGGAAAAAAAAACTTTAAATAACCCCTAATTGCTCAATTTACTGCACAGTTTTGAAAGTACAGAGCTATTTTTTCAAATATGGATTTAAGATGATTATGTAGAAACATTTGGACAAAAAAGTTTAAACTGTCAGAATTTTAGTTGTCAATTATTTATTGTTAACAATTATTTGTTTATCTTAATATTCAAGGTCAAGTTTAAACCGCACCCATTATTATATTGTTATTTTTTTTTTTGCCAACCATTGTCGTGCTTTAATTGTAGTGATCTTTTTGTAAGTAAATTTTATTTAAATTTTTATTGAAAAAATAAATAAAAAATCTGCATACAGAATTGCTAGAAAAGAAAACAATTTGATTTGAAAATCAGAGAGCATATATGTGCGGGTCAGTGCAATAACTTGGCAAGCCACAAAAACAAAATATTGAATAAATCGATTTTTTGAAAGAGAAGTAGCAATTAATGCCTACCAGGTAATTAATTAAAATGTTACCTTCTGGAAAGGGATAGAATAGTGAGAAGAGGTGGTGAAGTGGGAGAGACATAGAAAGCTTAACTCATTTACAGCTCTGCTATTGCTGGTTTTTTGTAGAGCAGAGTTGCACCCCATCTGGTGTGAAGTAGAAGCATTAATTTGATTAAGCTGTGTTGCCATTTATTATTTCTTTTACTTCGCCGGCGGTTCTGCTACAATACCGGCGAAGGAGGGTGCTGTGAAGTGCATTACGATATGTCAGTATTAGTCCCTGCCGGTACTGCCAAAGTGATCAGTGCTATGCCTTCATCACTTTAACAGTAAAACAACAACCAACACAATAATACACCAATGCACATCAGAAAAATGCATGATGTTGTTGGCTTGCCTGAAACTAGTCTTGAACTCAAGACTTCAGGGCTTATAGTCAAACGCGCTAATCACTCAGCCAATAGCACCCTCAGTTTAAAAGAATATAAAATTTTATGGTTTTTGGAATTTTCTACTGTAAATACGCAGCATAATTATTTGCAAAATACTAGAACTTATCCCAAACATATTTTTTTTAATACAAAACTATGGTACCTAGGAAGGGTATGTTAATATCAACCCAATTTTAGCTTTCATGTGGCTTACGGAGTTATTGTACTAAGCCCTTCTCATGTACTACATAGAGGCGACAGCTCAACTGAAACAATATAATTTTTTTATGACTCAGTTTCTTTTTTAAGAAAAAATTCTACAGAATTTAAATGAATTACTTTTATCCTTGTCACACTCGTTTTTGTAAAGTTTGATAAGAATGTGGAATTCTGTTTGAATCAAACCTTCATTTCAAATGACGTTTTTAATACAATTCTCTGCCATTAAATAAAATATTTACTTATATCTTCATTAATATTTATGACCTAGATTTTTTTATTGAAACTACATATTCATTAATTTTCTCAATAAATCTAGAAAACGATCTCAATAAAAAAATCCAATCGTTTGTAAAACGTTTAAGTCATTAACGGACTTTGGTGTACTTTATATAAGATTTTTCATTTTGTTTGTTTTTTATGAATGAAATTTATATAAATTTCCGCGATAACAATGTTGTCTATGAGTGAGTGGTTGATACTATTTTTAAAATAACAATAAATATTACTAGAAATATTGTTTAAATCATTCTGAATGCATGAAGTTAAATTGTTATAAAAATACTGCAAGTAAGCATTTACAAATTTATTTAATTTTTAGCTTTTTGCATAATTTTATTGCTGTAAGATTAATTATGGCGATGACAAATTGTGATCATATTGTTTTAGCCAAGCTAAAAATAAATTTGTTGAAAAGACAAAAATAACATAACGATTTTTTGTGAGGAAAAATATCTAAAAATCTTAGATAGAAGATGCATCCGGCTAGAGTTTGTTGGTAAAAAATAGCAGACTAGCAAAGTCAGCTTGGGACACATTCCAGAGAAGAGAATTTTGGAATAGGGTATCAATCGGTCGTTTCTGCCCTTTTTGATATTCTGAGAATTTTGTTCATAGAGGACTCCCACTTTTAAAAATATCATTAATCAGTTTTGGCCTTCGTGTTAAGGGGACGCTAAGAAGTTTGTAGCACAGTTTTTAAAGTTGTTGAATATAATGGAACATATTTTACTATTAGATTGTGATGATATCATTAAGAACATAAAAAAAGAGAAAATTAAAAACATATAAAGTGATGCAATCTTCTGATCTCTCAATCGTATGGTTTCAAAATGGGATATTTTTTTAAAGTACCCCAAGGCCAGAAATTAAATTGTTTAATAATTAAATTTCTAACAGGCTTAAAATTATCTATTATAGCGTAAAATATAATTTTTAAAATATATGGGTCCTAAGCGAAACTATTTTTCTGCCTGGTTCCCACGCTATAAAAGTTTTTCTTAACTAACTTCTTTGTTAATTTTTTTATACAAAAAACTTTGTTTTCTTATTCAATCATAATTTTAATTACAAAAAGTAATGAGCGGTACTTATTTATCTTATTACTCTACTTTAAATTAGAACTACTACTGAGTTTTTAATAAAATTACACAGAAAAAATTATCATAGGTTTTTATTTTTGAATGTGTTTTTAAATTTTATTATTTTTTTCTTTGGTTTTTAGATGTTCCAATACAAAATTTTGATAGAAAAAAATTCGATTTTTTTCTTATTAAATATTTACGAATTTTAGTGTTTAATTCTACGAATTTCGTGATAGGTCCCATTTCTGTAAAATAAATATTTGAATTTATGAATTTAGTAATAGAATACGAATTATAGTTTTTTCTGTGTAGTACGTATTTTTATCATTATCTGAAAGTATTTGTTGATATGTATTAAATAAAATAAGTAGTCAACCACTTTTTGAGTCAACATGTGTTTGTATGTGAAAACTAATTTTTGTCGCTTAAACTTATAAGCCAACAATAGATGAGTGGGCAAAGTTCTTGTCTTCATATCTGAACGAGCACAGGTTCGTATCCCAACTGGGTAAAAAATTAAAATAAAAATTTAAAATAAAATTGAAAAAATATAGGCCCCTATTATTATGATTCACAACTAAATTGATAGTTGAGTCGTAGTTGTCAAATTCATATCATGGAATACAACTTCATCAAAGCAGTTGTCTCAGTTTTTTATCAGTTGTGTTTTGGTTTTTATTTCGACTATTGTGTTACTTTTAATTACTTTTAAAATGGTACTTTTAGGCGCCAATCTATCCCATTTGTCAACCCATATTGGTGCCATATCCATAAAACATAAAATCTCAAGAAAAAATAGTAAGGCCAAAACTAAAAATATTTAAGATATTGTGTGATGTCTATTATGGTTTAAAAAACAGAGAGTATAGATAAGAACCTTTTTTCGAACATTTTTTCGAAGACAACTAAAATTAGTTGTCAATCATAATATGTACAAAAAAATGGTTGAGTTAGGTCGTAGCATTGACAACTCAACCTAGTTGAGTTGTGAATCATCATAATAGGGGCCATAAATAAAACATAATGGGTATAGCATTTTTTTTAAATTTTAATTTGTTTATTTGACTAATCATTTTTTAGCTTCAAGTAAGCCAAATAATAACTGCACTCTAAAACACTTTTGTTGAAAATTACGTCGATAATAGTTGGCAACACTTTACAGATTATTATCGACCTAAAATTACACACACATTATTTTTCAACAAACTGTTTTTACTAAAAAACGATTAGCTGTGTGCAGGTTTGAACCGCGACCTCCTGACTGATAGTCTGACGTATCTATCATTCAGCCATACCCGCATTATACTTAATGTTAAATTTTTTCCACTTGGACTAAATATGTTTAATTTGAAAGGTTTTTTCTTTAAAAAAATAACTACAAAATCGATGTAATTTTAGACAAGAAGAAATTTTCAACACAAATTTAGACAATATATGATAGTAAATTTAAAGTATTGTTTTAGAGTGTAGTTAATTGTTGTGACTTCTCAAACAAAAATAAATAGTTATCGAGTCAAATTTTAAGAAAAGTTTTTGCTGGGTAATTAATTCTAGTAAATTGGTTAGAAACAAATTTAAAAACTTTAGCCCAAACACAACACTGAACCGCCAAGGTGTGCAGACGGGTCATCAGCTAATGTATGTTTCGCTTAAAACTAGAGATGCTTCCGGTACCGATAACGATTTATCTGCAATATTTGGGACTTGCCGATATATTAATATCGGTGATATTTTTATTCTTGATACGATAATATTGGTAAGTTTTCTTTTTATTAATTAACGTTAACATTAGTCGACTATTAGAGCTGCTGAATTATTTTTCTGGACAATTTTTATGATTAACATTTACTGCGACTCGTTTGCTAGAACAACGAGTTACTGTACAAGCTTGTCTATATCATATTGAATGCAAAATATAGCTTACAAATGAAAAATGGATACTGATGGAAGAGGTGGTGGAATTTTTGAATTACGTCGAAGAAGATACAAAGTAAATTAGCAAAGCTACTGCTACGGTGTCCGACACGATTAACAATCTTCAAAAATTGCACTGTGCAGCACATGAAACATCTTAACCCTCTAGCTCTTCGTTTTATGGGTCTATGCGTTTAAAAAAGGAACGAAAACTGCCCTTCAGTGGTCTTTTAGCGGGCTAAAATGCTCTACAAAATGTTTTGCCATAAAATTCTACTATAAGTTATTTACGCTACCCAAGCTCCTGACTAATCCGGAACGCCACAAATCATTCAAAACTTAAAATGTATTTAAGGGCTAAATTCGTAGTTATTCATAATTACTGTTCGGCATAGGAAATTGTGTAAGTCTGTCGTTTAAGGTGTTAGACGTGCTAAGTACTTTTATTTAAAACACCACGAGGAACATTTTTGTAGAACATTTAAGCTAAGTATATCGGCATTGAAGGGGAGTTCTTTGTCCCCTTTTTGATAAAAGGCAACAAAAACCCACACACCAAAGATCTAGAGGGCTAAAATATTCCGCAAAAATGTACTCGTGGTGTTTTACATAAAAAAGCTAAACATACCCAAATTATTCCCAGTAAAAACTACTGCGGTAGAAGCAGGTTTGAAATCGAGCGAGGCTGTTTGCTGTTGTTTCTCCTGCTGCGAAAAGCGGTTCGAACAGGCATGATTTTTGTTCGCGATGTCTCACTTGGGAGCTCCAATTTTTGACATAGTACAGTGCTTCTTTCGAAGCATCAAAAATGCTATTTATTCCCGTCCTTCCAAAGTGGAACATAAGGACATATTTAATAGCTATATTTTAAGATGTGTGGCTGATTGGGCTGCCGCATCTGAGTCTGGTGTCGGGGGTGCCAATTATAGCCTCCAGACAGGCATGTGACAACAGTATTTCCACTGCGCAGTTATTTAGGATATACCGCCTATTTTCGGTCGATAGACCTTCGTTAGCGAAACAGGGAGTACAGAGTTCGTTGAGAACGCTATATATTCGCTTCACTCCTCCTATTACTTATGACGTTATTTATATTACTGTACATCTAAAGTATATTTCAGGATATTGTGGCTGCAGTGGTTAGGGCATTGATTACTTAGCTAGTGATGGGTCCGAGTTCAAATCTTGCTTTGGTCAGCCAACTACAAAAAAATTACGGAAGTAAATTAATTTAAAAAATTCATGTTGTTTCAACTTGATATAACTTTGATTTAACATGATTCATCGTGTTATTTCGGTATCAAATTAACGTTGTTTCAACTTGAAATAACTTTGTTTCAACATGCTTCTTCGCATTACTTCAGTATCAAGGTCATTTTCCTCTAACTGCACTGCAATATTAAGTCAACATGAAATATAGTTAAAACAAAATGAAAAAATGGTCTTTGAAGGTTTAATGTAATATCATGTTGAATTAACATATATAAATACCTATGAAGCAGAATCACTACCGAAAAATGTAAAAGCAATCTCGTTTCCACGATTTTAGCATGCAGTTTTTATGTGTGAAAGCATTTTGGTTGATCCGTTAATATCAAGTTTTAAAGTTAAATGTATGTTACCAAAATTCTCAGTTTGTATAAGGTAGGGTGCACAAATCTTAACAAATCATAAATTGCTTAAACATCTTCAGAAATAATAAATTCCACATTTAAGCATCCATCTGTCCATTAAAACAACATACAAATAGGGAGCATACAGCAAATGACTGATGTCTGTTACTGTGAGAGAGAAGTCTTGAACGTTTTCAGCTTTATTTATTGTTTATATATTTTTCCAAAGTTCAATTGTATTGAGTTTTGTTGTACATACTTGTAGTATTGTAGATGGACTATTTGGCTGACAAAAGTTTATTTCTTCTCAACTAAACAAATTTATAAACTTGCGATCATTAAGTTTTTAGTCTCATTGCAAACGTTGAACAGAGCGGTTCGTTTTAAAAGATAACTCATTATTTGTTTGCTTATAATAAAAAGCATTCGAATAAAAAAAATTTATAAATCGCATATAAATTTTATAGTTTATAGAGGAACTAATTATAAAACAAATAGATATGATATTATTATTTAATAAATTCATACACCTCTTTATAGAGGTTTTACTAATTAATTTATTGTTCAATTTATCAGTCTGTCATATGCAAGAGGCGGTTACCTCAGCGCCCGCTACTCAGACACATTGGCAGCGACCAGCTCATGCAACGCGCAATACGGTCACACGTTGGAAAACGGTGGGTTAAAATTGTGTTTTTAAATTATATTATAAACAAAGTATGTATTTAATAACAGAGTTATTAATAAATTAATAAGTAATAAATTATCAGAAAACGTGCATCAAAGTTCAATGTTCTTCATAGTGATGACAAGAAGTGCTAAAAATTATTTTTAAACCAGTAACAAACAAAGTCATTAAGAGAAACAAAAAACTACGTCATGTTTGGAATATTTTGAACTTTTTTCAAAAAATAAAATAATAAAAAATTCTTAAAAAAACCCTAAAATATCGTTTTTTCTTTTTATTCATTGTGTCCTAAAAAATAAAATAAAAATGAAATTACCTAAGGTTTGATCTTTAAAACGCGATTACATCTTAAAAAAGAAAAATTCAAAGCCAAAATGTACGCATGTTTGATAAAATAAAGAAGCAAACACCTAAATGATCTTGACAGTAAGACAAGTTTAACAACTTTAGAAATACAAATTTTATTCACGTATTTTTATTATTTTTTCTTAAGATGGTAAACGAATAATGAATAATTATATAAAGCTGCATAAAAGCAATTAAAATAATAAAAAAAAATAATTAAATTTTTAACAAAAAGTTTAAAACAAATATTTTGTGTCTGCGCAATTCTTATTTTAGAATCAATCTCCAGCAACAACGTCTGTCTCGTCAACCCACAATTGTGACTATAAAGAATTAATAACGAATCTACATGATCGCATAAGTCTTCTGGCAACAGTGGATGAGGATCTGCGCAAGCGCTTGGATAATATTGAAAAAAAGTGAGTCACTTTTTATGTTAATGGTTTTAAACTATTTTATAAATTTACATACTAAAATTGGTACTTAATATTTAGTTTGGTATGTTGAATACTAATTAGCTGGCTTTTATCAAGTATAAAATGCAAATATATAATGTGACAATAAGGCATTGGTATTGAGAACTTTAAATAAAAATACGTTACGGTCAGATGAGACAAATGTTTGTCTAAGGTGGCTATGCCTTCTTCGGGAAAAAGTATGATCAGGCTTGCGACAAAAACAAGTGATCAAAAGGTGTATTATTTGTAGAGCCCTGCTATAAAATAGTTTTGCTCCATAAGAACTTTTTATATATTTATAGAATTATGATTAGAAGTTTTCGGTTGATGTGCGCTCGCGCATGTGAAAGAATTTAAATTTGTCTTACTCGAACGCGCCTGATAAAAAAAAAACACTCACGCGCAAATCTCTAGTTAAAATGCTGTCATTATTCCTATTAAGCAACAAGCGACAGTGCTCTTTTTATTTACAAACGTAACTTTGCTTCAAAGTAAAAATAAAGTTAACGTGACATTTAAAATTCGATTTTTACTTTATTTGTGGGCATCACAAAATTTCACATCTCTTTTGCAATCCATTTGAGTGTGTTCATCAAACCCTACGGCAAGTAATTATGAGTACATATATTATTAGCAATCAAGAAATTTAGTGCCTTTGTGCCCTTTTGCAAAGTTTTAATTCAACAGGTAGAAAGACAAAGAGAGGAAAACTTCATCTCTCTGCCTTTCTACCGGCTGAATTATAACTTTGCAAAGTAAACTTTGTGTGTGTAAAAGGGCGCTTTAAAAGAAAAAGACTACTTCATAAGTTATACATACCTGGTTCACTCACACACGTCAAGTTTTTTGGTCAAGTTTTGATTCAGCTATGAGAAAGACAGAGGAATGAGTACAAATTTCTCTGTGTCTCTCTCCCAGCTGAATTAAAACTTGACCAGGGAAACTTGACATGTGTGAACCAGCACTTTGCTTTTTAAAAGTTATGAACTTTTAGAATGTACCATTTAAAGGATACAATTAAAAGGTACTCTTTAAAAGACACTTCTTAAAAGTTTTATTTTTTCCGCTCGCCGTTCATTTCAGTTGAGTCGGTGGTAAAAAATACGAATTGCACAAAAAATATTTTTCTAAAGTATAAACCGATCAGTCGTCCGTTTGCATTTAATAGGTCGAAATTGCCCAAAAAAATACCTCAAAAATGGTATACGGTTTAAATTACCTATTAATGTCAAACTAAATGGTTTAAGAAATTAAGCTACATAAATTGTTTTTTCCCGAAATCAAACGAGAAACATTTTCTTCCCACCAAATCAAATGTTCCGATTTCATATGAAAGAAATAACACGACTTGGAACACACAGAAAAATTGCAATGTAAAATCGTTGAAAACCAGGTTAATTAAACATTTTTCGGTAGTGACTTTGCTTCATAGGCGTTTCATGTTAATTCAACATGATTTACAATAATCTTGAAGGAACATTTATCCTATTGAATTAACTATGTATATCATGTTGATTTAATATTGCAGCACAGTTAAATCAAAATGAAGTTGATACTGAAATAATACGAAACATTGTATTAAACCAAAGTTATTTCTAGTTGAATTTGTTATTGGAACAACACGAATAATCATGTTGAATCAAAGTTGTTTCAAGTTGAAACAACGTCAATTTGATATTGAAACAACACTAAGAATCATGTTGAATTATAGTTATTAAAGCTAAAACAACATGAGTTTAATGTAGATATTTTATTAATTGTTTTACTTACGTGATGGTTATTAGCATAGGCATCAGAAACCTTTGTGTTGTAGCCGGCTGCCTCAGCCAATATTTGAACTCGTACCACTTGCATGATAGTCCACGTGCTAACCACTGCAGCCACAACAGCTTTAAACTTTACTTTAGCTGTGCAGTAAATAAATACCCATCTAGTGTAAAATGAATTTCATTTCAATTCAGCATGACTTAAATGATTATTTAACAAAAAACTTATTTGAAATTTAAGTGATAGTCATGTTGCTTTAAAATGAAATGTAACGTTTATAACAAAGTTGTTTTAAAATTTAAAATCAAAGAGATTTAAGGTTAGATTAATAATTTTGCATTTAAAACTAATATGAAACAATGGTAATTTTAAGCCATATACATAGACGACACATGTAAGAATAAACAACAAGTCGCACAACTAAGCACAACAGTGAACTGTAGCAATGAACAAAGCAAATAAACACTAACAAACTTAAACGACAAATTATTTCTTGTAAATTTAATATGATTTCAAATCACTATTGCGTCATGTTGATTTTACATTCCCTTTTTTTCTGTGTATAACGATATGTATTTACAAATTCGTAACGACGTGTAGGTACGAAATGGATACATGTCGGTACGAAATCTTAACGAATTCGTTTAGAGTTTTCTTCAATATAACATATAAAGCTATAATATAAATTGAAAGATTAAAGTCGTAAATCTTTTTAATGACTTTTGCTGTCGGTCCTTTGCCGTGTTATAATATTTCTTTGTTTTCATTGCAACAATATTGGTTGACAAGTGGGATAGATTGGCGACTAAAATCTCATTTTTAAAAGTAATCAAAAGTAACACAATAATCGAAATAAACACCAAAACGCAACTGACAAAAAACCGTTGTCTCACTTTTACGAAAGTTGTAATCCATAATAAGAATATGACAACTGCGACTCAACTATCAATTTAGTTGTGCATCATAATATGGTTATTGTAGCAGAACCGTCGGCGAACTAAAAGAACTAATAAAATGGCTACACAGCTTAAACAACTCAATGCCTCTACTTGACACCAGAGGGCTTGCAACACTGCTCTACACAAAAACGCGCAATAGCAGTGTTGTAAATGAATTAAGCTTTCTATCTCTCTCCCGCTTCTCCATCTGTTCTCTCTACACTATCCCTTTCCCAAAGAAGGTAGCGCACATTAATTAATTAACTGGTAGGTATTAATTGCCTGATTGTGTTACTTCTCTTTTAAAAAAAAGAATACAAATATTTTTGAAATAAGCTAACGGTAGTGTGGCGCTACGGAGTCGATATTAACAGCTTTACCTTATAGTAGGGTACTATTTTATTGTATTTTTTTTTTCTTATACTTGTGATCTTTCAACTAAAAGAAACAGACAAAAACATGATAACAGCATTTTGGCAACAACAAATTTAGTGCTTGGGAGTGTGATGATGACGTTGACGTTGACGATGACTTTTATGCTGCCATGTCACACCGGTATTTAAATATTTGCTTTTTGGTGAAGCTTTTATTGTTATTTTGTTCATACAAATTGAATAATGTATAAATATATTTGTTAAAAAATAGTGCGAGTTTTAGTGTAAAAATATTAATATATTATTAAACGACCTTCATGGGAGAAACAATTTTGAATATTTTTTTTATAAATGAAGCCAACATTGCTAAAATACTTTTTGTTTTGTGCTTTTAGTGGGATACAAATTTTCGCCGTCTGTCTGTCTGCCTGCCTGTCAATCTTAGCCTTATTATAAATATGCCGTGTACTACATGCTAATAAGGTGTTTGAAAATTGTTTGCACAAGTACTAAATATTTGTTAATAAATTATATTATATTAGCAGGTAAATATAAATAACCGAAAGAGGTAAAGAACATGCTCGTACATATTTTCATAGTTTTGTTGACAGATTGGCATAATGACATATGTACATTGAACAACCTGTAAATAATGATTGATTGTTGCTGATTGTATGCACATTAGGGTGTAGCGTTGGAGTTTTTTTCGCCTTCCAATACTGAATAGCACTGGAAGCAGGCGTGGATACAGAGATGAGAAAAATGGATAATCCTCCGCCCAAAAAAAGATTAACATATACCGCACTCTATTGGGTTACTAAAAGAATTTTTACAAAATGGAGGACTTATTTTTGAAGCACTTTCCTAACGATATTTTTCTAAAAAATACTTTTGAAATATATATTTTTTAAAAGGCATATTTTTAGAGGAATATTTTTAAAAGGAATTTTATTTTTCTTACAAGATACATACATACATTTTTAAAGCTCCTTTTTTTCAAAGGTACTTTCTTAAAAGGTACATTTTTCAAATGGTGGTTTTTGCATAACCGGCCTTGCTTACATAAAATAGTCGCTTCGCTAAGTAAAGATTCAGGATTTTCTCCTCTAGCTATGTTGAATATTGGCTTCGCTGAGTAAATATGCTGTGCATTGCCGGTCTTCCTAGGCCATGAACATTTATGTCCCTTTTGACGTGGAAATAATCTGCATGGAATTACTGACTTGGACCTTATTGCATGGCACATTTTCAATACCCAGCAAACATTTTTGTCATTTTTGGAATCGGTAGTAGTTTATTAATGGATAACAAAGTATTGAGTAGTACACACAGAAAAAAAGGAATGTAAAATCCACATGCGGCAATTTTGATTGGAAATCATATTAAATTTACAAGAAATAATTTGTCGTTTGAGTGTGTTAGTGTTTACTTGCTTTGTTCATTGCTACAATTCACTGTTCTGCTTAGTTGTGTGACTTGTTGTTGTTTATTCTTACATGTGTCGTCTATGTATACGACAAAAAACGAATTACCAGCAAATATTTACTGCTGCTGGCTTAAAATTACTATTGTTTCATATTAATTTTAAACGGAAAATAATTAATCTAACCTTAAATCTCCGTTAAAACAATTTTGTTATAAACGTTAAGTTTCATTTTCCATCGACATGACTATAACTTTAATTTCAAATAAGTTTTATGTTAAATAATCATTTAAATCATGTTGAATTAAAATGAAATGCATTTTACATACGATGGTATTTATTTAGTGTATAAGTAAAGAAAAGTTTGAAGCTGTTGCGGCTGCAGTGGTTAGCGCGTGGACTATCATGCAGGTGGCACGAGTTCAAATCTTGGCTGGGGCAGTCGGCTACAACGAAAAGTTTTCAGATGACTATCACGAAAGTAAAATAATTAATAAAATAGCTACATTAAGGTCATGTTGTTTCAGCTTGATATAACTTTAATTCAACATTATTCTTTGTGTTGTTCCAATATCAAATTCACGTTGTTTCAACTTGAAATAACTTTGATTCAACATGATTCTTCGTGTTGTTCCAATATCAAATTTACGTTAATTCAACTTGAAATAACTTTGATTCAACATGATTCTTCGTTTTATTTCAGTATCAACTTCATTTTGATTTAACTGTACTGGAATATTAAATCAACATGAAATATAGTTAATTCAACATGAAACACCTATGAAGCAAAATCACTACCGAAAAATGTTAAGTTAACCTGGTTTTCGACGATTTACATGGAAATTTTTCTGTGTGTACTTATTTATCTTACTACTATGCTTCAAATTAGAAGTACTACCTAGTTTTTAATAAAATTAGTATATATTTTCTTATTATCTGAAAGTAGTTACAACTTGTTGATATGTATTAATAAAATAAGTAGACAACCATTTTTTAAGTCAACATGTGTTTGTATATGAAAACTAATTTTTGTCGCTTAAACTTATAAGTCAACAATAGCTGAGTGGGTAAAGTTCTTGTCTTCAAATCTGAACGAGCACAGGGGTTCGTAACCCAGCTGGGTCAACAAGAAAAAAATAAAAATAAAAAATATGAATAATATATAATGTGTATAACTTTTTTTAAATTTTTTTTATTTGACTACTTATTTTTGAGCTTCAAGTAAGCCAAATAGTAACTAGCTAATTGCTGTGACAATGTAAAAAGGGGTACCCCTTATTTTTTGGACTTCTCACACGAAAATAAGTAGCTATCGATTCAGATTGTAAGTAGTTACGTCTTAAATCCTCATATACTTTTTTGCCTACCAATAAGCAAAGTTTTTGTCCTTCTAAAAGGTGCTTGTTTTTAGAGAAACTTGTTTTAAATATTTCTTCCTTTTAAAATCTTCTTTTTTTTAAAAAAGAAAATTATTTTCAAATCCATTTTTAACCATCGACCACAAAAGAGCGGTGTTATCTTAAAAACATTTTTAAGATACATACTTATTTTAAAAGATATATTTATTATTTTTTCGGTAGCTCTTCCTTTGCTGCTAACAATGACATTTAAAAATTTTCAGCTAATTTATTTCCTCTTATATCTGTTTTGAAATGCATACATATATGTATTAAGTTATGAACGTTAAACATATTCAGTTTAACATATTGAAACACTTATTTAATTCTGTTAAAAGCAAGTTTTATTTTTATATAAACGTGCATTTGATTTAAAAGCTGATATATTTACATACTTATGTATAACGAAAGATGATTTTGAATATTTAAAATCGTTTTGCCGAAACGTGTCTTTTGATATTGTTTTGGAACTCTAGGAGAGACTATTCTTCTTCTTTTAAAAAATCACATACAGAAAATAAAGTGATTTAACTTTTTAACTTTCCCTGGAATATGGGCAAATCCCAGAAATGGTCTACCAGGTACAGAATTGTAAAGTTGTCAAAACTGTTTATATATGTTAAAGGAATAATATGTTATATATATTTAACCTTAAAAATATATAAAGGAAAGTTTTTTTGGGTGATCCCTTTATGAACAATGGTAGGGAATACCTACACAGAAAAAAAGACGCAACCTTACATTTCATGTAGGATGCTATTGTTTTATGTATATAGTTACAAATGTGACCGTAAGCTTAAGTTGGTTGGTTGGAGGTGGTCGGTTACGCCCCCTATCTCGATAATAAGGTAGTGATTATTTTTGAGATTATATCGTAAAATATAAGGAATGTGAAAATTTTGTTAAAAGCTTTCTTTTAGACAATAATATTATCTATAGCTCCACTAAACACATTTATGCTGTAAATTGTACAATTAAAAAGTTATAGCTTTTAAGGAAAAATGTAACGTGCGTCACGTAGCGTACATCACAAAGGGTTCACGGCTTTTGATAAAAAACGACATCATTTTTTGGCTGCAAATAAGTTATTTTAGAATTCTTTTATATTCCTCTTTCTTTTATGAACTACATTTTGGCTGCTTTATTATGCAAATTTTTCTAAAAATTACGGAAACGCGCTTCAACTTTTAAAGTTACTACCAATTTGTGATAAATTATTTCGCAACAAATAGCTGTTAAAATATTATGTTTTATGCCCTGTGAAAGTACAATTAAATTACTATGCATAATTTTTATATTTTAATGTATTCCATATATTTATTTAATTGACTAAGGGCCGTTAACAATAAAAATATTAACTTGCAGTTAACACTAAACTCAAATTTAACTCTTGGTTAATAAAATTTCACTATCACATAGCGGATTTACCTATTCAATTTCAATTAAATTTAACTGGAACCTTTTTTGAGATTAAGTTCTTAACTGAAGAAATTATTGGCATTTAAAAATAAATAAATTTTTTTTATTCTGAAAATATTTAACATAAATTTTCAAGAATAATAACAAATTCAGAGCTTCTTAGGCGAATGCAGCACTTGTCTGTGAAGCGGTCGTACTCATATGACGTTGAACCATGATATTATTTACATAAACTGCTACAATTTTTGCATTTCCCAAAAATAGTTTATTTCAGGCAATCAAAAAAGTTGATGACACAAGCTAACTCAATTTTTTTTATTGTTAACGAAAATTGTTAACTTTAAGTTAAAATTTAAGTTTAGGCAAACTGAAAGTTAATAAACTTAAAGTTAAAATCAACATAACTGAGCTTTGTGTTAATAGGGGTAAATCTACCAGAATTTTAATTAAATTTAATACTTATAATAAAAACTAAGAGCCAAACTATTATGCGAATAATAGCTTAGGTTTACTTTATTATTCATATGGGCAAATCTTGCGTCACGAACGCTACATTCGTACGCGTTTTCAGATTAAGATTTGCCGGCATTCTAGAAAAATGATACCCAGCAAACAAAAAGAACATACAAATCATTAGTAAAATAATTAATGAATAAAACCAAAGTAGTTATATTTCTGGTGAAACATTAATGAATTTAATACGTTTTTGCTATAGGGCGGAAGTCATTCAAAGAGCTGAACGGTATGCGATTAAAATATTGTCTAAAGTAAATGTTGTTCATTACCAAAAGTTTGAGAATATAAAATTCAGTAGTTATACACTCTAAAACATTACTTCAAATTTACGATCATATATTGTCTAAAATTATGTTGAAAATTTCTCCTTGTCTAAAATTACATCGATTTTGTAGTTATTTTATTAAAGAAAAAATCTTTCAAATTAAACATATTTAGTCCAAGTGGAAAAAATGTAACATAAAGTATAATACGGCTATGGCTGAATGGTAGATACGTCAGACTATCAGTCAGGAGGTCGCGGATCAAGCCTGCACGCAGCGAATCGCTTTTTTAGTAAAAAAAATTTTGTTGAAAAATAATGCGTGTGTAATTTTAGGTCGATAATAATCTGTAAAGTGTTGCAGACTATTATCCACCTAATTTTCAACAAAAGTGTTTTAGAGTGTACACACTTTTCGGTATTCAATGAAAATGCCATGCCCTTGGAAGAACTTTCGAAATTATTTTTTTTTGTGTAATTTTATGGAACTCAAATATCAAGTCATATATAAATATTTGTCCTTATATCTTTTCCTTTCAGAATAGTACAATTTGAATCGAGTAACTTGGCTCGTATGGATTCACTGGCGGTACAACAAATGGATTTTAGCAAACGTATTGATGTAGCAGAACATATACAACGTTTAACACGACATGGTGTCGATCAATTATTAGGTGAATTCGAAGAATATATGAAAACACTAAATCACACTCAAATAATCGATAACAGAAATCATACAAACAACAGCACAGACAATGGTAAATAATGGTGTTGGTATTGTATTTGTAAGGGAACATTTTCAAAATAATATTACATAAAAACAATTTAACATATACTTTGTAATATGTGTTGTATATTAATATTGAAAATATATATATAATAATTACATCACATTTTATTTTGCATATAGTAGAATTAAATATATTACGTAAGGCAAGACAAGCAGATCAACGTGCACAACAGCAGCCACGGCCTCAGTCCCAATCTCAAGTCCCTCCACAGGGTGTATTTTCTGTCAGTGATTCACAAAAATTGGATGCTTTGGCAACGTTGTTGACATCAACTAGAGTTGCAGTGAATGCACTACAAGCTCAATTACAACTAAATGTCACCAAATTGATGCAAACAACTGGGTAAGTACAAGATGATGATAGCAACTTTTTTTGTACATTAATGAAAAGGGTGTTTGAAAAAGATATTGAATTTGAAGTTATAAAAAATCTATATTGCAAACAATGTGCTTAGTTGGCACAGTTAAACTTTTAATTACTTAGCAATAATTAATTGTACAACTTTGCTGTCTATATATTTTTACAAATACCTTTATCTTTATGAATATGGTGATTCATTATGAAGTGTACTACTGTCAACCGGTTTTTTTTGACAGGTAAAGTGCTCGAAACGTTCTATCTATTTTATAACGCTATTTATATTGGTCATCTTGCCTTAATGCGTTGCTCTTAGAAGTATCATCATTTTTTGTGTAGGCTCTGGAGGAAGCATTATAAGAAACACAGCCGCTAAGTCCCGGTCCACACGTGCAATTTTTGTTGCAGCAAAATTTCTTTTTTTTAGTGAGAAAGAGCGAGAGAGAGAGAGGTGTATATTTCTATTTCAACACTCTCCCACAAATTCAGAAATTGCTGCAACAAAAATTGCACGTGTGCACCCGGACTGTATAGCGCTAGATTAACTTTGAAGCATTCTAAAGCTATACTATTTCACCTCTTGCTGAAAAACTCTGTATAAAATGGATTTTTATATATAAGAAGGTATTTAAAGGCGGTTAAGATCATAGCTAAGAATAACTTAAAATCACTATAAATATTTATACAACTACAACATGTCCATATGCCAATCAATATTTAATAGCCAATTGTTGTCAGAAGTACAACTGTACGTACAAAGCTGATGGATTTAAAATTAAATTTCCAATAGGTGGTTTATAGTGTAAACACCTTTAGAAGACGAATTAATTATTGTGTAATTTGTTTAATTTAAACGAAAAACTTGTATGCATTTAAGAGATAAAAGAAGGTGAAGTATTCCAAGAGGCACATATGGATTTATTGAGAAATAAAAGTACAATTGCACAACTCCATTATTTAAAACAGCACGAGAAAATTTGTGACAAAATTTATTTCAATAATGAGCTGCAAGTCACTTTTTTGATTTAAAAAAAAAAAACTTTTTTTTAAGTACCTTTTTGCACAAGTAACTTTTTTGAAAAAAAACCCTTTGGAAAAAGGTAATTTCTGAAAAAGCACTTTTTGAAAAAAAGTTCCTTTATGAAAAAGTATGATTTGCATTACCATCAAATTAAACAGTAATTCAGTGCAAATATTATTGAATTATAATTCATTATCACCAGGGCTCGGACTTTCTTGCATATGTATGTTTTTTTGTGGTGATAAATAAAGTCTATATGACTAATTATCTATGCGATTTTTCAAATTTTAAATAGTTTGGCATCGATTTGTAGTTGCATATTTTTGCATTTTTTGGTGGTAAGGGCATATTTTGGCAATAAATGCATATTTTTGGAGTTATAAAATTTTTTAATGCATATTTCTCAATTTTTTAAAAAATAAAATATTAGTAAGCCGATTATGGATGGCAACCGAGCCTCAGTCGGGTTAACAGTTGATGAAAATTATGCTACTGATGGCAACTGGCAACTGAGAGCTGTCAATTTCAGTTGCTGATTGGTAACGCAACTAAAGATCGGTTGCATTAAATAATAGACCCAATTATGTTTGTTTTATGTTTTTTTCTCTAACAATAATAAAGAATAAAAAAAATATTTTCATATTTAGTTTTGGTACTTTGTTTGTAGGTAAATGCATATTTTTGCACTATTTGTGATGTTTAGGTGGATTTGTTAATCGCTTAACATCAATTTTTAGCTGCATGAAAGTCCAAGCCCTGATTACCACTAACTTAAATTCTTTTACTTCACTATTTTTTGCACTTCAGTAATTTCTTATCAAAGTAATATTTTTTATGACTTAAGTTTATGGCAAGTAATGCACACTTTTGCGTTATCACTAAAACAAATCATGAAGAAATTAATTCTTGCATTATCGCTAAAATATATTGTAAATTACAAAATAAGTTAAAACCTGAACATTTAATGATCTGATAACACAAAGAAGTAATAAATGGAAACCTAATTTTTCGATCTGAACAAATAGAGCAAAATCTTATAAATTTTATAGCAGTTATAAATTAACTACTTTGTCTCTTTTTAGTTTTTAGGGTAGCGTACCCTATTATTTGCGCTACGCTGTCCGTCCCTCCGTCCGTCCGTCCGTCCGTCTGACTGTCTGTCACCAATAAATACTAAAATTGAAAGAAAATAAAACTTAAAGGGTATTCTATCAGTTAATGTAATATTGGCTATGTGATTTTAGTTGTATCTTGGAAGCCGTAAGAGGCAAACTATTGAAATTTTCACATCTAGTGCGGCATTTTAAATGTAACAGTAGCGAATCCTAAAAAACAAACTAACTAAAAATGAAAGGGTATTCTATCATTTTGTGTAATTTTAAAATTTAGCTGTATATTTTCGACCATAATGATAAAAAAAAACCTTGAAACAAACAAAATCAATAATTGAAGGACTTAGTGCAATAACTCGGTAAGCCACATGGAATAAAAAATTGGTTTTATGTGCTCATTTCCATGCTAGAAATTTTTGTATAAATTCTAGTATTTTTCAAATAATTATGCTGCATATTTACAGTAGAAAACTTAAACTTAAAATAAAAGAGTTATTGCACTAAGCTTCTCAATTAATGGTTATATTAATTATTAAAGGGTATCCCATTAAGTAACGAACAAACCGAAACGTAAATCGCCAAAACGAAAAAAATTTTCAAATTAAAACATTTCCAAAATTAAAAAAAAATGTCAAACGCAAAAATTTCGAAAATGGAAAAAGCGCTTAAAGGAAAAAAACATCAAAAATAAAAAAATCGCTTAAATGCAAAAAATCGCCAAACCTAAAAAAATCGCAAAAACAAAAAATATCGAAAAGAAGAAAATAAGTAAAAAAAATTGTCAAAACTAAATAAAGCGCCAAAACTAAATAAATCGCCAATAACTAAAAATTTCCTCAAAAACAAAAAAAAAATCACCAAAATGAAAAAAACGCCAAAACTAACAAAAAACGTTTAAACCGGAAAAAAATCGCAAAAACGATAAAGTCGTTAAAACTAAAAAAATCGCGAAAACCGAAAAAAATCTCTGAAACTAAAATTACCGTCGAAAACCGAAAAAATTGCCTAAACGAAGATATAACAAAAAAACGCAACAACAAAAAATCGTCAAAAAGCGTTAAAAACGGAAAATTTCGGTAAAACGAAAAAAATCGGCAAAGCTAAAAATATCGTCAAAAACCGGAAAAATTGCCAAAACGAAAAAAAAACGGCAAAAACTAACAAAAATCGTAAAAAACGAAAAAGTTTGCCAAAACGAATAATGAATTACGCTTAAATTAAAAAGTCGCCATAAAGAATAAAAATCGCAAAAACGAAAAAAGGGTTGATATGCGTACGGAAATCTTCATGTGCGAGTCAAATTCGCACTTTACTCAATTTATTACGCTTTTTTCTTGCTTCAGGGTTTCTTTGCGAATTTTTGTTTAATTTTTTTTTGTTTTGGGGTCCTTATTTTTGATTTGGCGATTTTCTTATTTCAAAAATGTATCTGCTTATTTATGTAAAAATTATATCTTTGAGATAAAATACCGCTCTGAGAAACATATTTTGTAGTAGCTGGTGTCATTAAATTAAACACAAACGTGTTGATCTGGCCAGATTGTTGGCGGCGCTGGCATGCTGGCGTATGCTCCGGCTACGGCTCGCCGTCTTGGGGGGGATCTTGCCAACCAACCTGGTAGCGATAGCTACTAACAAAAAATCATGCCAGCTGACTCGTAGATAGAAGACGAGAAAAATGTTTAATTAAGAGAGAAGGCCGAAAGTGAGTTGCTGAAAAGAACAAAAGAAAATTATCCCCTACACCGTACTTACTTCATTAGTTTTCTCGTATACCAAGATTTTGCTTCGGTCAGCTGGTGTTGTGCAGACCTTTGGCATGGCCCACCCTTTTAATTCTCGCTCTGGGATTTAACCTTCGGTAACCTTTGCCAAGTATTTTAGTTGCCCCCTAACTAACTAAAGGTGTATGCAAAGTTTCATAAGAATCAGTTTAGTAGAAGTTGTTGAAAAAGAATATTTACTTTGCATGGGCGTGGACTGCCCACTTTTTTAATCGTGATGTAGTATTCAATCAGAAACTTAATGGGTGTGCAAAGTTTCATAAGAATGGGTTGAGTAGAAGTAGTTGAAAATTAATGTGAATTTACTTTGTATGGGCGTGACCCTGCCCATTTTTCCTTATAAATAAAGAAAAAAATCTGAAATAGCTTCATAAATAGCGAAGCTTTGAGGGAACATACATAAAAAAATACATGACGAATTGATAATCTTTCTTCTTTTTTTGAAGTCGGTTAAAAAATGAATTTTTGAAACAAATCTTTTTTTTTTTTAACTATTACTTTGAAGTATAAAATGAGAGTACTGTTTTGTAACAAGTACCTCCAAAAAAACAAATATGTATTTGTAGTTTTCATAAGTAGTACATATCTCCATTTATTCTTGGAATACCTTCCCTTTTCTATAAAAAAAAAACTTCACACATGGTGCAATTGATCAAATTAATTGTAGCTTTAAGTCATTATTATGCATTTTGGAAGAGAAACAGATAAAATCGAAAACACACTTGATAAATAGTTTTAAACGTTCAATGTCATTGTAAAACTGACGTTTACAAGTCAATGTTAACGAACGTAAAATTAAAAATATTTTATAATTGGCTTGCAATTATTGCAGTAGAATTGAACGTATAATATTACTCATTTCCCTTTCTATAAACATTTACAGTAACCTACAAAGACGCTTTAACAATCTGTATAGAAAGCAACAAAATCAAGGCGCCTATCCAGCATTAGCTCCAAATTTTTATGCCACTGCCAATAGTCCCCAACAATTGATTACTAGTTGTGCTCAAGGCATTGTGGCCACAAATGGAATTTTAAAATTGCAACTGACACCCACTTCCGATCCATTTTATGTGACGTGTGATGATGAGTTACTGGGTGGCGGTTGGACTCTTATAATGAACCGTTTCAATGGCGACATAAACTTTCAACGTGGCTGGTTGGAGTACAAACATGGTTTTGGCAATTTAGCTGGAGAGTTTTTCATTGGTCTGGAGAAATTGTATGCTTTAACGGCTTCTAATGTTCATGAGCTGTTAATAACGCTAGAAGATTTTGATAATAAACGCAAATATGCTCGCTACAATTTGTTTGCTATTGGCAATGAACAAGAATCGTATGAATTGAAATTGTTGGGTAAATATGAAGGAGATGCGGGTGATTCATTTAGTTATCATGCCGGCAGTAAATTTTCTACTTTTGACAATGACAACGACGGTTGTGTCGATTGTAATTGCGCTCAATCGCATAAAGGTGCCTGGTGGTATAACTGGTGTGATCAAAGGTGGGTTTCTTTTTTTTTCTTTTGCAAATTTTTGACAAACTAATTTAAAGTGTTTTCTTTAGCAATTTAATGGGTCCTTATCACGATAAGGACTATGATAAAATTGAACAATATCGTGGCATGTATTGGCAAGACTGGTTGGGTCCCAACTATTCCCTTAAGGCTGCCAAAATGATGATACGTCCTTTAAATGTGGAACAAGATGCTCGTCGTTAAAAGCATTTTTTCCTTTCGGAAATTTGTGAAAACTTATCTGGTTTTGTTTATTCCTGCATGTGAATTACTATGTGTGTCTGTTCATTAAGTGTACAAGAATGTTTTTTTGAAAAAAATATGTATTTTTTAATAATTATTTTTATAAGTGTGTCAGCACATGGTATTCATTTGAAGTAAAATTCTTTGTGGGTCAATGTGCCAGTTGGGTATTTGTTGCATTTGTAAATTGTATTTTGTTTTTAATTAAAAATAAAATGTGAATTTTTTAATAATTTATTTCGTTTTTATGTGGCCACAATGATGAGTTGTTGCACGAGTTTTAATTTGTAAAATTTGTTTGATTTAAATAATCTGTAAGTATCAAAATGTTTCAAATATTTGTTACAAATTATAACATGATATTACTTTTAGCTAAGAATTTATAAATAGTGGAGATAGTTGCTTTTGACAAAGTTTTATAAAGAGAATGATGTTATGATGTTAAGAGAATTTAAGAAATTTTTTAATGTTGAATTTTGCTTCATAAATTGATTGGAAAAAAAATTAAAACCATTGTAATTAACCAGCACATGGACAAAATGATACATACTCACAATTTGATAATAAACTACATACGTTTATGATTTTTTTTTTAGCACCTGCAGTTAAAATCATACATAATTTTTACATCTTTAAAATGGTGTTTTAAACTATAAAATTTAAGGAATAATGAAACTTTTCATAAATATAGCTGAAGTAAAAAAAACCGAATATTAGATTTTGACAAATCATATCCTTCATTCAGAAGTATCCTAAGGGGCCATTCACATTATACGTAACGATCTTTGGCGAGGGGGGGGGGGGTTAAAGATTTGTTACGGATTAGATAATTTATACTGAAAATTTTTTAAAAAGTGTTACGAAGAGGGGGGTATAAAACCTTCAAAAATAGCGTTACGTAATATGTGAATAGGCCCTAAGAATTGAAATCAGGTAAAACAAACAATACTTTGATTTGGTCACTCACGTATTACTTAACGCTATATTGGTATAATTTTATTTTGAAGTGGTGGTTGGCTACGCTAAGTAAAAGAGTTGTATAAACTCTACCAAGTCTACAAGAAATATATAGAGCTGCCAGATCTTTTAAACAGTCATTGCCAGAGCATTATTAGAAACCGCCTAAAATAAAATTACACTCAGGATAAAAAGTTTATTATGATTCTCATTTGCAATGCTTTTTCGTGCCTGTTGAAAGTATGGTAACATATTTCATACAATAAACGAATAAATTTTAAAATATATTAGTAATTCCATTTAGCCGGGTGTGACCACTTTACACAAAATTTTTTCTTATAAATAAAGGATATAAAATTTTTAACTTAAAAAAAGGTTGCGACTCGCAAGGCCATTAAGCTTGAAAGGCGTTGAATAACGGGTAGATACTGAAAGAACACGATTGCTGCTCAGAATGGTTGCCAGAAAGCTGTGACACGTGTGACCTTACAAATCTTAGTTTTAAAGAATTATGACTTTCAGCATAAATTCTGTAAAATTTTTACTATAACGTAGACAATAATTTTGGTATAGCTGTCTGCTCAAAGTGTTTTTATTTATTTATTGTTTGACAAAAAAATCAGTTTTCTTAACAAAAAACTATTAAAAAATGTGACGGGTGTGACCTAATACGAAAATTTAAAAAATTGCAAGAAATAAAACTTTGAATTGATTTCATTAATATAAATTATATAAAAATTGATCATAAGAAAATAATAACACATTAAATTATTTGCTATCCGTTCTATTATAGACAGCGTAATACTCTAGCTGAGTATTTTTTAAATTCAATAAAAAGCGAAAAAAGTATATTCTTTTCAGAGGCCTCAAATTGCTTTAAAAATATTAAATAAGGAACTATTTTTATTTTTTCTATAATTGTCATGCTCTAAAAAACATCGATTGGTAGATTTTTATTAAAAATAAGAAAAATTTTTTTTCCTTGCATAGGTCCGTTTTACATGGAATCACTCATATATTGTAAATAAATAAAATATATATTATAAATAAAATAAAAATAATATATTAGAAATAAATGTACATAAGTTTTCTTTGTATAAGACTGTCCATTATGTATTAAAAACTTAAAACGAAAATACTGTTTATACTCTCTTTATACAAAATGAGGTGTCCGAATTGCATGGTGTTGATATTCCACATTAAGAAATTATGATTTTGCTTTTCTTATTTTATATATCAAATATTTAAATAACATTAAACTTAAAATTTTAGAAGCCCGCGAAGAAAATTAATGATAACTTGCAAACGGCTGGATCGATTTTCTTCAGCAATAGGGTAGAACATTTTAATTCAAGTCACCTTTCAAACATAGCTAAGAACACTCTCGATAAAGTCACTTCTCGATAATAAAAAATTCAATTAAAATCGGCTCAGCAGTTTGGGCTGTACGATGGCGCGTGCATACACATAGATACAGAGACACACCACAATCTTATAATACCCCTCTTTTTGGTTGGGTGTTAAAAATAGGAATTATAACTTTTTTTAAGAAATGGTTGTTGTCCGTAGTTATATGTATTGATCGTTACTCTTTTTTACCATACAGTTTAATCGTTGGAGTTCCATTAACATCAGATACTAAAATAACAACGTGGGCTTGTAATTACTTCTAAATATTTAAAAGTTATGTGAACTTTTTTAAATAGTATTACGTTGCAAAAGGTTTCATCAAACAATCATGGTTTGTATCCAGAAAAATGTACTGAGTGTTACCCATAGTTTTTTAATTTAACTGAAATTTTTTAGTGTAGAAATAAAAAGTTTATGTTAAAACTCACCGAAGTTTTACATCTAAATTGCTTTAAATTCAAAATATAGTGTCTGTTTTGAAAAACATATTCAATTCATATGAAAATGTATTGAACGTTACGTTAATAAAATTCCTATATATAATTTATCTATATATTTAAGGACGGTAAGAAAAAACTTAGCAGCTGCGGAAGGCCAGAAACAATATAGAGAGTACTGTACGTTAAGAAATTTCTAGTTTCCGTTCAAAAAAAATTTGTACTACCACACTGTGGATTGTTATATTTTCGAAAAATTTCTTAGCTGGCTCGTATTTTAGTACGAATAATTATTTGAAATTTACATAAATTTTAGCATTGTCTGCCCATTTTATTAAAGTTGGTCTTATTTGAAGAAAGAGCTAGCCAGCGTTTTGCTCATGTTTAAATCTTTGTAAATAGTTGTTTTAAAATATACTAATTTTTTGCTTTAGCATGTGAACCCAAGCCAAAGTTAAACAAATGGTCATAACATTTAATTTCGTCCTGCAATTAAAATCTATTTTTTTTGAGAGTAGGACCCGTACTCGCTTAGTTGGTGTATTTTTTTCGCAAAAACCATTCCCATAACAACCGTGAAAGCAAATGTAACGCTCAATACACAAAAATTTTAAAAAAAATGAAAAGGGATTTTTATTATTCAGGCTTAAGTTCGTTCAATTTAATTTTAAAATTAAATCATTATTATTGAGAAAGAATTCTTGACTTTTGTAAAGATCAAACTGAATATCGATGATTGGTCTTTGTTCTTTTTCAATTATTATATGCTTTGGAAAATATTTTCTCAATAAAAATAATTTAATTGTAAAATTCAATTGAACGAACTTAACCCTCTGCGACTGAAGTGACTTTGTTATCACAACTGACGTGGTAGTACACTAGACACTATTTCGACTGCTTATATTTTTCAAGTTCCGTTTGTAAAACCACTGAAAATATTTTTGATTTTAGCTTAATGTAGTAGTTTGTTATTTATTGTAATTTTTTGTTGAAAACAAAACGACAAATCTTATTAAAAACAAAATTATTGGCATGGCATAAATTAGCATTAAAAAGTTTAGCATTAATTTTAGCTTATACCTAAGTTAATCAATATAGAGAAAAAAGAGATAATGTCAATGGTTTCATAAAAAGTTATAACGTACTTTGTCAAGTTTAACTCAATACTGACGTGGTAGACTTGTAGACACTTGTATGCTAACATCAACACGTGCGCTCGTTTCAATTGCTTTCTTCGCACTAACGTACACATGAGAAGGTACTGAAAACACCAGAATCGATATTTGTGTAATTATGGCATAAAGCAATGTTTTCTGTTTACTGGTGTCTGCTAGACTACGACGTCAGTCGCAGACGGTTAAGCCTGAATCCTACCTTCTTATATTTCTATAAATTAAATTGATAAAGCTAAAAAACTCAACATGTGCACTCAAAATGAGAATTACCCATATATCTTTACCATAAGCGTGGATTAAGGGGAGGGAAAAAGTGACGTCCACCGGCCATTGTTTCCTTTTCGGAATGTCTATGGACATTATTTCCTTTTTAATGTGAAAATATTTTCATTCTATATTGTCGAGTTTTATGGCAAAAAAGAAATATTTTTTCACTTTTCTG
Organism: Panzeria rudis; assembly: GCA_956483635.1. NCBI lineage: Eukaryota > Metazoa > Arthropoda > Insecta > Diptera > Tachinidae > Panzeria > Panzeria rudis. The sequence goes on from OY101448.1 coordinate 181,655,293, forward strand.
TTTAATTTTTTTTTTGTATTGTAGTCGATCAGAAAAATTTAAGCTCTTTGTACCATTTGTAAAATAGTTAAAGCAATATAAAGAGGGAAGAAACTCTCGATTTTTCATTTAAAGTTTTTCATTTAAAGTTTTTATTTAAATAACCATTTAAAAAATTATAAAAAATATCATATGAGTTATATTTTTTATATGACTTCTCGTCTTCAATGACAAAAACATTACAACAACATTTAGGTATCTGTTCTACACAAAAAGTAAAAATAATGCAATAGCTGTTTTCGAATTGTTTTCAAAATTACTTAATAACAAAATGATTTACCCGAAAATTACTTCAGACATGAACATATCAACCCTTTACAGCCAAACAGACGTAACCGATACGATTCACGCTTTTCGTTTTTTGTTTCATGCCAATATGATAATTTAAAGATAATGAAACTATCTTTAGAAATTTCTTAACTGTGAGTTAAACAAAATAAAAACAAATTTTGGACAGTTTTTTCTGTAAAACTTTGCTTTTGGCTCTTATGTATTTTACGTAAGAATAAAACAAAAAAATGCTAAAGTAAAGTGATATTAATAAGTAATAACAATCTTAGATTTAAAATTGCTATTTAGTTGGCTTTGTTCTTTCATACAGGCAATATGGAAAATTTTAAAATTCTTATAATCCTATGCAGTAGTTTTTCTATGTATTTGGTGAAATCAGATATTATGGACAGTTTTGTGAGAAAATCAAACATTTATTACCAGCAGCCGTAAGTTGAAAATATTTTACCCGATAAGTATTTTATAAAAACTTAAAAAATTTTTTGACGACAATGTAAAATATTAAAACGATCATATACATTTTATAATATTCATGCCATGTTATTTCAAAGTGCAAGAAAGGTTTGACTTGTGCTTCAAGTCCTTCTTTGAAGAGCTAAAAGTGGGCCTGTCAAGCGTTAAATGTTAGATGGACAAAGGAACATTAGTTGGTGCCATAACTTCTATTGCCACACTGAAACTATTCCATGCAGCATTTTACGAAAAAAAATTTGAGTAGTTACTTTTTTCGTAAAATATACGAAACTTTTGTAGATATTACGACAAAAATTTGGGCAATAATTTTGAGAAGTTACGAAGGCAACGAAAGCCTTTCGTAAACATTTTTCCTTGTTAAAAAATATGCTGTAAATAAAAAATGAATATAAACCATTTTTTATAAATTGACATATTTTTAAGGGGTAAGTAAATAAAACAAATTTGTAGCTCTCATGAAATACGTAGAAAGTAGCTTCTTATATTTTACGAAAGATTTTCGTGGTAGGAAATTACAAAATATTTCTAGATATTTGCGAGTGTTTCCGTTCGTATGTTGCGTGGATTTTTTTTTTTTTTGGTGCACTATGTGGCTGATTGGTAGCGAGGTTAGTATCGTTAGATGCCGCGAGTTTGATCCCCACCAAAGACTCTGAATTTTTCCGCACACAAGCCATATCGCTTCGCGTTTTTCTTTTTTTATAAAAAAAAGATCTCTGAACATTCATGGATGGATATTATGACTTAGAAAACTCTTTTCAGACTCAAAGATGGCAAACCACATGAATACACTTTAGACTCCATAGATGAGTTAACCAGTAAAACAGATATTAAAGTTATTGTACACGGTTATCTGGGAAATCGTTTTCATACTTCCATAGTGCCCTTAAGAAATGGTAAGTTTTGCATTCCTTTTTTTTAACTTGAAAAGGTTGAAAAAGTTTAAACGCTTTGCAAAATTAAATTAAAACTAACTTTGTAATTGAGTAATTCTATTTAGTCGGGTGTGACCATTTTGCACACATTATTTGTTATAAATCAAGAATATACAACTTTTTACTTAAAAAAAAACGTTGTGGCTCGCATGGACATTAAGCTTAAAGTCGTTGAATAACCGGTAGACACTGATAGAACACGATTTCTGCTCAGAATGGTCGACAGGTGTGACCTTACAAATCTTAGTTTTAAAGAATTAAGACTTTCAGTATAAATTCTGTAAAATATTTACTATAAGGTACACTATAATTTTGGTATAGATAGCTGTTCAAAGTGTTTTTACTGTTGATAAAAAAATATATTTCTTATAAAAATACCATTTTTAAAATAAGATGGGTGTGACCGACGGGTGTGACCTAGTACGAAAATTTGAAAAGTTCGAAGAAATAAAACTTTTTTATTGATTTAATTAATATAAATAATATAAAGATTAACTCATAAGAAAATAAAAAGACATTATATTATTTGCCATCCGTTCTATTATAGACAGCAGAATACTCTAGCTGAATATATTTTTTTAATTCAATAAACAGCAAAAAAAGTATATTCTTTTCAGAGATAACGGTTTTTATTAATAATGAGAGAGGGAATGCAAGAAAATCTGAAATAAATATTAAACATACATACAAAGAGGGAGAGCAAAATGTTTCTTACGTTATCATATAAAAGTGCCTCAAATTGATTAACAAATATTAAATAGTGCATTTTTTATTTTTTCTATAATTTTCATTCTCTAAAAAACAACAATTGAGAGGTTTTTATTAAAATTAGAAAATTATATTTTCCTTGCATAGGGCCGTTTTACGTGAAATCGCTCAAGTATAAACTATTCATATATTAGCCTTTGTCTGATTTATTCATTTTATATCTATATTTTCAATAAAAAATTGCACAAAAATTTAATAAGACAGCAATTTTTTCATATGTAATGATTTGTTTTCTTAACAAGCTTATATGGCCCAGGGAAAGGAAAACGTTTTATTGGTGGATTGGGAAAATGCAGCATCCTTCGATTATGCAACATCTAGAGGAGCCGTAGCAAAAGTTGGTGTATTTTTGGCGAAACTGCTTGAAAAATTCTTAAAGTGAGTACATTTTTTTTAGGTATTAGCGCCTATATTCATAACAAATAATATGTGAATATGGGGGTAGGAGTTTTGCAATAAAAAAAAATAATAAAATAAATAAAATTTGTATTGAAATGATAACACAGTATTAATAAAAACGGCTGTAAGCAAGTATTTTAATTTTAATAGAAAATATATCGGATTGCATGTATACTATTAATAAGCTACAAAAGAATGTTTCTTCTTTAAACTTTTATCAACCCATTTTTTTGTTATATATTATTCAGCAAACATGAAGTTCCTTTAACGGAAGTTCATATCATAGGACATAGTTTAGGTGCTCATATCGCCGGTAATATGGGTCGCTATTTCAATGGAACTGTGGGTAGGGTGACAGGTTTGGATCCAGCACTTCCTCTCTTTACACCCAATGCAACTGATAGCTTACACTCCAATGCCGCCTTATTCGTCGATGTTGTACACACCGACTATCCCGTATTTGGTGATAATACGCCTCGAGGAACTGCGGACTTTTACCCCAATTATGGCCAGGTGCCGCAAAAAGGATGCGATGATGTTAATTTAATAACAGCCAGCAAGTTAATTTTTGAGGCTTGTAAGTGCAAGAAATCCTATGTAAAATGAAGAAATTTATTGAATGTCATTCAACGACCTTTAGATAGTTGCAGTCATAATAGGGCCGTCATATTGTATGCAGAGTCTATAGGTCTGCCACAGAACTTCCCAGCCATACCATGTTCATTGTCAGCCATACAAAAACGTTCATATAAATTGTGCTTGCAAGATTTAAGGGATGACACAATAACCAAATCATCATTAGCAGAAGCTATTGCAGGCAAAAACGAAGAAATTGTTGCTTATATGGGAGAAGGAGCTGCAAAAAGGTAAGCTTTTGTCTATCGTGTTTTAAAAACAATGGCAGTCACATACATATTTTTAAAATAATACACGTTTTAGTACTTCTGCTATCACACACATTTCTATCAAATTTTTGTAACACTCCTCTGTTGTCTATTTTTCAAATGACTAATTTTTATTTCGACATAATCAATTATATTGGATAACATTTTCTGTTTAACATAAAATGTTCTTTACAGTTCCTCTGGCTTATATTATTTGGAGACTTATGATGTGCCACCTTACGGCTTGGGTTTGTACAGTCAAGTACATTAGCTTATTAAGTAAATATTATTCTACAAATAAAGGTTGTCGGCTTAGCTAAGACGCACAACAAGTGCTTTATGGCAACCCTAAAGATATGCTGCAAATAATTCTCTACAGTTATTTTACTAGTTAGATAATAAGGAGAAATTCAAATCAAACTATTCGACATGAATGGAAAGCAAGCAATAAGTGTTTTTCTTTCTGATTTCATCTATACTAATATTAAAAGAGGTAAAGTTTGTATGTTTGTAAGATGTAATCTCCGGAGCCACCGGTTCGATTTCTAAAATTCTCTCAGCAAAATGTACGTTAAATTTCTTACAATTGGGTCGAGGGAAGGCAAACTCCCCATACTCAGAAAATATTTATTACACATGTTTACAAATATCGATAAACATTTTCTTCACCTAGATCTGAAAGATGCTTCTGAGTGATTCCACGTAAAACGGGCCTATGCGAGGAAAAAATAATTTTCTTATTTTCAATTGAAATCTCTCAATTGATGTTTTTTAGAGCATGACTATTATAGAAAAAAATAAAAAAAATACATTATTTAATATTTTAAAAGCAATTTGAGGCACTTTTAAATGATCATCCACGAAACATTTTGCTCTCCCTCTTTGTATGTTTAATATTTATTTCAGATTTTCTTTTCTTGCCTTTCTCATTATTAAGAAAACCCTTATCTCTGAAAAGAATATAATTTTTTTCGCTTTTTATTGAATTTAAAATATACTTAGCTAGAATATTCTGCTGTGTATAATAGAACGGATAGCAAATAATTTAATGTGTTATTAGTTTCTTATGATCTATTTTTATATTATTTATATTAATGAAATCAATTCAAAGTTTTATTTCTTCAAATTTTTTAAATTTTCGTATTAGGTCACACCCGTTGGTCACACCCATTGGTCACAGCCGTCACATTTTAAAAATAGTTTTTTTTTGTTAAGAAAACTGATTTTTTGTCACACAGTAAATACGTAATACAGCGACAAAAACTTTGAACAGACAGCTATACCAAACTTATTGTGTATGTTATAGTAAAAATTTTACAGAATTTATGCTGAAAGTCATAATTCTTTAAAACTAAGATTGGTAAGGTCACACCCGTCACAGCATTCTGGCGACCATTCTGAGCCGGAATCGTGTTCTTTCAGTATCTACCCGTTACTCAACGTCTTTAAGCTTAATTGCCTTGCGAGTTGTAACCTTTTTTTAAGTTAAAAATTGTATATTCTTTATTTATAAAAAAAAATATGTGTAAAGTGATCACACCCGGCTAAATGGAATTACTCTTGTTAATATATGTATGTTGTGCACTTGCACAACATACATATATTTACATAACCACAGTCTAACCAGACGCGACACGAGCCGGAAGATATTGCCGTCTCAGCCGAAGTGGCCAGCAGCACAAAAGAGAAATAAGAAAGTATTAGTATTTCCTTTTGTTTTGTTTTACGCATACATTTGTAAAATGTGCAACACTTTTAATTGGATAAAATGAAACACCAACACGTAATGGTTGTCTCTTTCTCAACTAGCCGGCATAAAAAGCTGATTTGGGCAATTTTCAACTGTCAAAGTTGACGTGTCTGGTTAGACTGTGACATAACTTGAATAGGGTTTGCCCTATTCAGTAAAATAAACATTCAAAACTCAAATAATTATTCGTAGCAAAATACGACCTACCTAATACACTCTTCGAAAATATAACAACACACAGTGTGACTTGCACAGCAAGTCAGAAATTTGTAAAAAGGTAATGTTATTTATAACGCTTCTACCCTTCAGCTGTTTCAAACTTTTTTGGACGTCCTAAAAATGATAGACAAATGATATATACAATTTATTTTTTCGTAACACTCAATACATTTTCTTTCGAATTTAATATTTTTCCAGAACACACACTATATTTTGAATTTAAAACACTTTAGATGTATAATCATCGATTAGTTTTAACATAAACTGCTTATTTATACACTAAAACTTCCAATTAAATTAAAAAAAATATTGATAACATTCAATACAGTTTTTTGGATACAAACCACGATTGATTGATTGATGAAACATTTTGCAATATAATACTATTAAATAAAGTATACAAAACTTTTAAATATTTAGAAGTAGAAACCTACGCTGTTATTTTAGTGCATGTTGTAAATGTAGTTTCAATAATTAAACTTAGTAATGAAGCATACTAAGAAGCCTGCGGATAACAACAATTAAAAAAGTTATAGTTTCTATTTTTTTTTCAAAAATTTTATGTATGAAATAAGCAAAGCAAATGCAAATACTTTAAAGTCGTTATAAATTTAATCTCGTTTTTGGAAAAGTTCATACATTCTGAATGTGGAAAATCAACAGCATGCATTACGGACACGCCATTTTGTATGAAGAGAGTATAAACGGTATTTTCGTTCTTCGGTTTTAACACATAATGGACAGTTGTACACAAAAAAAAAACGTATGTGCATTTATTTATAGTCTATTTAAATATGCTAAGGCAGTTTTCATTTCAAACTTATGCATTTATTCTATGAAATACATATTTTACTATTTGAAATATGGTGTATTAAATCAAAAAGTAGGCTGTTTTTCTACAATGATGTCAGTATAGTCATGTGTATGCGAGTGCATATATTGATCCACGATATCCATATTATATCAAATTAAAACTGAATGGCAGAGGGAGCATAAGTTCCAGTATATTTTTATTGTCCTTTTAATCCTATAATCAAAATACATATTTTATTTGAATGTTCAAAAACATTTTTTGATAATGTCAAAATGTGACCACTTCATTAACAACTCAAAATATTACTTCAGTTTCATAAACATCTTTCGCTTATTCCCCCTTTCGTTTTTTTTTCAATTTACCTATTGTATAACAAGTGGATGTCAACGAAATCCTTTAATTTACTGACCAAAACTCATAAATAGATTGTACTAAATATTAAACACAACTCTTATTAAGAGCGACCAACCATAAAAACCAAAGTCATCTATGAGAATATATCCGTCCGTCTGGTTGGGTTTGTTTAGTAAAGAGGACAAGAAGTGTAAGAACGTAAGTAAGAAATAATTTATTTTTTATTATTTTTGTAAAAGTATTAATATTTGTTTAGACACCTAAAGATGATTCTTTTTTTTCATAGAAAGAAACATATGAAAAGTAGGGATGTAACGATACGCCGTTTTGCCGATCCGATACCGATACCGATATTTAAAAATAAATATCGCCGATACCGATTCCGATACCGATACGAATATTGAAATTGAGTTCAAGTTTAGATTAACAAAACTCAAGCGCAATTTTCTTATTATACAAAATTACATTATAAGAGAGAATATTTAAAATTGATAAAACATTGGAAGTAATTTTTAAGGAGCTACATTTTCTTTGCTTCCAAAATATCTATATTAAAAATATGCAGATAATTAGTAGAAAAGAAAGAAAAAATGTTTAATTCCTTTATAATTTTAAAAAATACTCGCCATGCTTTTTAAAAAATCGATTTTTTTTAAAGGACATTTATCAACTAATATTCTTCTAAATAACTTAATAGTTAATTATTAAAAGACTTCTAAGTTTATATTTATTCACTTAAATTTACATGAAAATACAGTTCTGAGCTTAAATTCGCATAAAAAAATTGTGAAAATGGGTAATTTTGTATCCTTTTTCCTTGTGGAAAAATCATTATAGAATACCGAAAAAGAAATTTGTCCTAGCATCGCTTCCACCGAATTGGTAATCGAAAAACAGAACTTCTTGCAATGGCAAGGATATGTAAAACTAATTAGAAATTATCCAAATTTGCAATACTTCCAGATCGCGAATTCTACATTTTCATGCCTTCTTTGGAGTATTTTTTTTTTTTGCTAATGGAATTTTCCCCATTGAAATTGAATTCATGGTAAAACTAACAAAAAATAAATAATTTTTTTACAAAATATCAGCATAAAATATTATTAATTTTTAAAATTGATATTAATAAGATATGAAAAATAACGAAGTGAATTTAATTCATGGTAAAATCGAGCAAAAATAAATTATTTGTTAAAAAACTCTGAAAAAATTGTTCAAAGTATCGTCGTATCGACAGTAAAATATCGCCGATACCGATGTATCGGAAAATCTGAAGTATCGCCGATATATCGGTATCGGTATCGATATTCGTTACATCCCTAATGAAAAGCAAACAAGACTGAGTTATGTGTCCCTGTGTGTTGGTCAAAGTGTCTGTCAGTTGCTGAGCGCAGCACAGAAAGAAACAAGGTGTCAACTAAAATTTAATTTTTTTGTTATTTAATTTCCTTTTTTATGTGTTTTTCTGTAGCTGGTATTTTTCTACTTCCTCACTGGTTTTAAATTTAATGTGTGAAGATTTGGCCATTTGCTCTTGTCATTTGCAGTTGTAAAAAGTCGTAAATAGTCTTTGTTTCCTTTCCTCTGCACATGTCCTCAGGAGTTAAGTTTTTTAATGTATTTTTTTTACTATTTCTTTGGTATTCAAGTCGAATGCATGAATGAATATGTGGTTTTTATTGGTATCTTATAGCCGTATTTTAAGGACATAAAAATTGTCTGAGCCAAATTAAGCAAGCGAGAAGAAAACAAAAAAGCCTTAAGCTCGTAAAAACTAGAAGATGATTTAAATTAGTTTTGAATTAGAAAAAACACAGGTGCTAGGCTATATTTATGTATTTCAGTTTTGGTACTTAAAGCTATAGGAATTAATGTACTTTTTGTTAACAATTAATAATAAAATGCAAGTATTTTCATTTAAAATTAGTTTTGATGGAAGGTTCGTTCCACACATAATTCTAAAATTCCATAGCACCTTGATGATCCATTCTAAATACCGCTAAAATGTTTAGTTTTCGAAATCGCATGAAAGCTGAAAGGTATTGCTTCGAACAATCAAACCTTATCTCTTTTTTCGCATGTCCAATACATATTTTTTTCATAGTCACATATGAATGTCTGGCATTTTCATTCAAATGCATTTAACCATTAACACAATTTTTATTTTCAAAAAAAATTTTTCTTTAACAAAACTGACCATTAACAAATAAAAAATTTCATTACTTTCAATTTCAAGCATCACTAGTTTATTGATGAATACCTTTTTTGTTGCTTGGAAGCAAAATAACAGAAATTAAGCACAATAAACAAATATGGAATGAAAAAAAGAATGTTAAAAGCTAAATTAAGTACGCAACCGGAAATTTTAACAAAAACAGAAAATTATTTCCATCATTATTGTTTGCAAGAACATTTAAATTTTTCTTGTGTAAACAATTAAACTATTAAAACTATATGTGCATGCATATGTTTGTGTGGATGTGTGTATTGCAGTAATCCCAGTTGGCCAAATTGTCTTACACAACATTGCCATCAACGATTCGTGTACGATTTTTTTCTGTCGATTACGAATTCTAATCGACAATTTAAAAGAATTAAAAGAAATCGTCGTTCACGACAACCTGGGCGAATTTTTTTTTAAAGTTCTCCTCTATTAAACACTTTTGACGACAAGATGAGCGACGATGTCGTACGTTTTGTCTTCAGTAAAACTCTTCAGGACAAGATGACCAACAATGTCTTACATATTGTCCTCAATTCAACTTTGCTGAAGACATATGAGCGACAGTGTCTTACGTTTTGTCTTCAGCAAACTTGTTGAGGACAAGATGAGCAACAATGCCTTAAATTTTGTCACCAATAAAAGTTTGATAAGGACAATATGAGCGACATTGTTTTAACATTTGTCTTTAGAAAAGTTGTTGAAACCAAGATGACCAACAATATCTTGCAACTTGTCCTCAATCCAACTTTGTGTAGGACAATATGAGCAACATTATCTTACATTTTGTCTTCAATAAAATTTCTGAGGACAAAATGGGCAACAATGTCTTACATTTTGTCCTCAATCTAACTTTGTTGAGGACAATAGGAGCGACAATCTTTTACGATTTGCCTGTTGGAAAAATTACTAAGGACAAGATGAGCAAAAATGTCTTACATTTTGTCTTCAATCACAACCTGTTGAAGACAAGATGATAGAGAATGTCTTACGATTTGTCTTCAAAGAACTTTATTGAGAACAAGATGAGTGGTAATTTATTACGTTTTGCCTTCTATCACACTCTGTTGAAGACTAGACGATAGACAATGTCTTATGATTTGTCTCCAAAACTTTATCTTTATTGAGGACAATGTGAGCGACAATGTTTTACATTTTGCCTACAGTCACACTGTTTCGAGAACAAAATGCCCCGAATGAATTACGATTTGTCTTAAATTAACTTTGTTGAGGACAACATGAGCGACAAAGTCAAACTTTGTTAAGAACAAGATGAGCGACAACGTCTTACGTTTAGTCTTTAATCAAACAAATGAATAGTTGATCTCTTCCTGTCGATGTTTTAGGTGGTGCTGCAGCAAGGTGGTGAGGGTAATAACTTACAAACATGTAGTGAACTAAACCGTCTCAGTTCGAGTCGCAGCTAAGTCAGTCCTCAACATGAATAATTTAAATAAAACACTCAGGTAATCATTACCGTTTTGAAGACTTTACCAACTGGGATATTAAAAAAAGCTGAAAATGTGTGCGAGGTAAATTTGAAAATTCATTCTAGCTATTTTTTACACTAGAGATCAAAATATTAAAGCTTCGAAACAAACATTCCAGGAATAGAGATCTTATAATTTAAGAACAGAAGCACCTTTAGGACCACATTCACAGTGTTTATTTAAGTAATCACACACTCAAAATATTCTGTACTTAAAATTAAGTGAAATTGCAATATAAATTGGAGTAAAACTCAATGAAAATCCGGTCTACTTATTTTCCATTTAAGTTTAACAAAAAGTTTATTCAACTTTAAATACAAAAAAGTTAACAGACTTAAAACCATAAGAAATGAATGAATCCTTATTGATCCTATTTAACTGCCAAAAGAACTAATAGCAGCTTCCGTAAAAATTGCCTTTGTTTCCGCTATTTTTACTGTTAAATAATTAGTAAAAATAACAGACTTTTCAGTTATTTTTAATGATTAGTTCAGTAAAAATAACTGATTTTTGCTTTATTTTTATATGTTAGAGGCTTATTATTTCGTATCTTTAATTATTATTTTATTAAATTTATATTTTTACTCAATGTTTATTATGTTGACTTCTACTGGGAATCGAACAACGCTCATTCAGGTTTGAAATACAACGTACCAACCACTCAGCCAAAGCATAGTATATAAATTAGCTGCACGAAGAGAATATAAACTTAATCAATTTTACGCATTTAACATTACATATTAAAAAAAACACACGCATGGTTTTGGCTGAAATTGAACATGTGACCTCTCTTTTAATAGTCTAACATACTAACCACTACACCACTGATTTTAAATGAGTATTTATACATTTTCAATTGTAATTTTAGCTAATTATACGTACAGAATATTTGAGTATATGTGTGTGTGTTATTTCTATGCATGTACTTTTTTGGTACTTATACCATAAACAACGGACATTATTAAAAGCAACCGAAAATCTTTATTAATGTGTACTTAGTTTTTTTTTATTGAATGCTAGAATCAGCTAAAAATAAGATTGCTTAAAATTTTAAATGTTTACTCTTTTAAAAGCGATTGCACGGAATACTTCTTGAACAAAATACATTCCGTTACTGTCATAATATTGTGAGTACAATAGTTTATGCAATGATATTTCATACAAACATCATAGGTTAAACCATCGTAATTACCTAGCCGAAGACCGTGCACTTGGACCTTAATTTTCTAAGGATCAGATAAAAGAAACCTTTAACCGAAACGTTGCAGAATTTTTGTTTGGATTTTATATCATAAGTAAGTCTATTTCTGCTTAAAAAATCATTTTTTCCATATTACTGAAAGAATATAAACTTTTTAAAATATGTAAATAGCGGAATTTATAAAAAAAACTTTACAATTTTTATAATACCCACAGTAGATTATCATGCTTTGTGACATTTCCCGGCACTATAGTTAAATGTAGTCTTCTAGTCTATTTGTTTTATTTCGAAGAGCAAATAGAAATGCGTAAAATAGTTTTTCATTCAAGCAAACAAACACATCACACAACAGCGTCATTATTGTCACTCGTCAGTCAAAGAGTCAACTTTCAAAGTGGATAAATATAAAATCGTTCAAACTATCTGTCAGTCACTTAGTCATTCATTGAGTTTTCAGAGAACGAATATTTATTTATACTAAAATTTATATATTTTTGTATGTATGTAGGTAAAAGTAACACGTTGTACGTAAGAATGTTAATGCAATGCGATACTACGCCGACAATTTACGTTTTTTAATGCAATCATTTCTATAGAATTTTTTGTCACACAGCTTTGTATAATATTATTCTATACCCTACATCCATTCATTCGGTTTCTAATTTCTACAGTACGCAGTGGGGCAGAATGAAAATATTTTGGAAATAAATTTGCTATTCCTACACGGATAATCCGATCAATATAAAATTTCACTCGAACGTAACAGAGGAGTACTCCTATTTACCAGATGAGATCGTCACATTGCTCAAAATCGGAAGGGTGAAATCCTATAATAAGGCACTTCGGTCAGGTAAAATATATCAACGATTGTCATTTCTATGTTTCTAACTCGATTTATTTATTTTTTTCATTATAGCCCTTATATGGTACTAAAAATATCGTGTGTAGTTAAGCGCTTATCTTTTATACACTCTAAAACATTACTTCAAATTTACTATCATATATTGTCTAAATTTGTGTTGAAAATTTCTCCTTGTCTAAAATTACATCTATTTTGTAGTTATTTTATTAAAGAAAAAACCTTTCAAATTAAACATATTTAGTCCAAGTGGAAAAAATTTAACATAAAGTATAATACGGCTATGACTGAATGGTACATACGTCAGACTATCAGTCAGGAGGTCGCGGTTCAGACCTGCACGCAGCCAATTGCTTTTTTTAGTAAAAACATTTTGTTGAAAATAATGAGTGTGTAATTTTAGGTCGATAATAATCTGTAAAGTGTCGCCGACTATTATCGAACTATTTTCAACAAAAGAGTTTTAGAGTGTACTTATTGAGGTATACTTATGTAAATATTACAATTTTTTAAAACCTTGGTCCACTATTCGTCAAGATACCGAATCCAAATAATAACCGATTGTCATAATTTATTAATTTTTAGTTAAGCAAAAAATTTTATATTATTAAAAAAAATTATTATGGACATATGAGTTGGAAAATTAACAATTTTTAAATTTGAAAATTTAATAAATTTTTGAATTTCTTACCATTTTTGCCGAAAGAATCACTATCATGCTTTTCTCCATAAAAAATTTCTTCAGGAACATATAATTATTATATACACATGTGTCTAAAATGAAACTTCACTGGCATGATTTTAGAAAAAAAAAATTTATTTTGCAACAAAGTTTTGACTTTAGTCCAATGCACTGTGGTTCAAAAGACCACTTTCTTTGGCCAAAACTATTTTAGGACAAAGTTCTTTATCGATTCTTATGAAACTTTGTCGGAACATTCCGTTCCTGTGACATCACAATATAACGACAAAAAAAAGTGGGCAGTGTCACGCCCATTCAGAAAAAAATATTCTTCTTAAACTACTTCTACTTAGCAAAATCTTTTGAAACTTGGCACACACATTAAGCTCCGCTATAAATGCAATACTGTGCTTAGAGAAATGGGCAGTGTCACGCCCAATCAAAGTAAATATATTTTAAAACTATTTCTACTTAATCGAATATTATGAAACTTGGCACGCACATTAAGTTCCGCAGTAAATGCAATACTACGAGTAGTATTGCATTTTGGATGTACGGAAGGTTGAACTGACAGGTGTTTCGAGACTACCACAGTCTGCTCATCAGAGCCCCTTACCTACACTACCAGCGCAGGCGGCAACAACACCCTGGCGAAAATCCTATTAATTTTAGTATACTGTTCCACAAATTTGTGCAAAATAAACATTCACAAATCCCAGCATTGAAAATATCGATCATATGGTAAGACCGAAATGAAAAAAAGCTTAAAATAGTTGAACATGCTAAAAGGAAAAAGACAGTTAGTGAAGTTCCATACATTTAGAAAAAGTTCATTAATAATAGGTACGACTCGCCGCGAGGTGGCGACAAAGTTTGTTAAGTGAGCTTACTAAAATTAGTAGGATTTTCACTAGAGTGTTGTTGCTGCCGTCGCTGGTAGTGTAGGTAAATAGCTCTGATGAGTAGACTTGATAGTCTCAAAACAGCTGTCAGTTCAACCTTCCGTACATCCAAAATTTTTCTTTGAATGTTCAAATATCTACATGCTTTAGAATTTCTTTGTTAAATAAAAAATAATTTGATCGAAAGAATAAATTGAAAATGAACTTAAGCCAAACTAATTAAATAACTTTGGTTAAAAAACCACACAGTTCGACTAAAAATTCATAACTCAGTATATTTTTTTACATAATGCACAATATCTGGGAAACTAGAGGTGCTAGAAAAATATTAATGCTATTTTCATAATCGGCGGATGAAAATACATAGGAATCAGTTATTTTAATTAAAAAAATTAGATTAAAATTAAAATTAAAAAAAAATTTCAATAAATAAACAAAAACACATGATTTTTAACATCCTTGCAATAACAGTAAGATATCGTGATATACTCATCAATGTGAGTCTACCCAAATTAAAGAGAGTTTTGTGTAGAATAATCTAGAAAGTATTTTAAAGATTGGAGGGCCAGTCGTGAAATATCAAGCGAATAATACAAAAAGTGGTGTAAATTATGCAAATGTTAAATGTTACACAGAAAAAACTAAATTTCATTTTCTGTAAAGGAATTCAATGACATAGTAAATATATTGTCTATGAACGGACCTACAAACGAATTTGTAAATATAGACCAAAAATACTTCAGCAATTTCATTGAACAAAAACGTGTTTTTTCAGTGAACAAATTGTGTAAATCTATAAAACAATATGTCTAAAAATATTTACAAATTGTAGACAAAACAATTTACTAAACCAAACAAAAATATTTACTGGCTTTTCTGGAAAATATCAAAAAATATTGCTGTCTGAATTTAATGAACAATTAGCCCAAAAATGCTAACAATTGTTAAGCAAAATAATTTACTTAATCAAACAAAAATACAAAAAAAATTTTTGTCTGTGACATCATCATCATCATCCATTAAGCGTTTATGAGATTTTCCTTTGTTAAGTGTGTTCAAGTCTGAATATTTATCTAAATACTCTAAAAAAATGAATGAGAATTAAGGCAACGAAGATTCACTAAAAAATCTTTTGTAAACAAACTTGGTACAATTGTATGATTGTTGTTGTTGTTGTTATTTGTGTGTATGTCGTCATGGGGGTGGTTTTTATGATACAGTTTTTATTGTTGTTTTTGGTGTTTGCGTTCTAAATAAAAGTCAAACAAACAATTCATAGATTATGGACAGAACTTTTACCGAAAATGAAATTTATTTTTAGACAAACTTTTGTTTGAAAATTTTTTGGTGATAATTTTTTCTGTGTACTAGGAAAAAACGAATGCTGCCATCGTAATCAGCAGTTGAAAATACATAAGGATCACCTATATTTATTTACACAAAAAAACCACTGTTCCGCTGTGTAATCAACGATTTTGTAGCATTAAGAAAAAATTTAATTCAGACCTGATCAATATTCCAAGGAACAAGGGAATTTTCAATATAGTAGAAGTATTTTTCAAATATATCTTTTAATTAATTTAAAGCTGAAGGAAGGGTAAAAAAGCTGCAACACTGCCGAATATGGTCCTCTTATTGGTTACCATTTTTTTTACCGTATGTCACATTGTGCGATGGGAAATTGAAATAATAAAGTTTTTTTTCTTTCAAATGATTTTCAATTTTATGCTCTATTTCAATGCAATATTTACGTTTGACTAAACGAGGGTGGGTACGTACGTTTGTTTTACAAGGGGGGTTGGAAATTGTTTAACCAGTCTAGTGTTACATGAATTAATAAGTCAATAGAAAATAATAAAGAAAAGGGTTAAACAGAGTGAATATTTGTAACTTATACCTGTGGAGGTTTCTTGGTTAGATAATGATCTCTTTTTATTCAATGATCAATATTTATTTATGCAAATTTTTTTTTAAATTTTAAAACATCTATAAAATTACTTAAAGAGCGATGCATTTTTGATATTTTGATTATTTAGTGATATGTCCAAGTAAAAAGATTGCTTCAAATAAAGCAGGTTTTTACTATGAGAGAATAAAAGTAGTGCTTACAAACCTGCTGATATCGCTGCTGATTTTTTTAAGGCGAGTTCCCGGTTTTGAGTACTACATTTTTTAAACAAAAAGCGCTTTTTGAAGCGCTGAAAATCATCACCATTTTCAGCACTAAAACTGTAAGTATATGGAGCTTTTTCACTTAAAACCCTGCATTGTATCAGCTTTTTTTGTATAGTTTCTTTCATATACACTCACTGCTCTGCAATAAGCTCTTCTTTTAAAGCGTATTTATGATGCGCTTTATTGCCTTAGTGCTTCAAAAAACATGAAAATTTTTACTGGGATAGTACGTTTTCATTATTTGAAGAATATTTGGTTTTTAGTTAATTTCCCGTGTTTGATCTTTAAAAATGAGCTTTTTGCTAAAATTGATATTGCTTCTTGATAATTATCGAAACTTAAGTATTTCTTTTCCACGAAATTATTAATTGATAAGTGGGAAAAATAAAGAATACTTCTTAATGATATTTTAATGTGTAAAGTTTCTTCTAATCAGTCATCACTTAGAATTTATCAATGACAAATAAAAATAAACTAATAAATAAAATCCTCAAAAGAAATAAAACATAAAGTTGACTTAAAAAGGTTAAAAGCAATAACCCTTTTAGACATAAAAGATCAACGAAGAGCCAAAATGATCAATGACAGTCACAAGGTTTCCATCACACACGAAAACAAACAATTAAATATACATACATATATGGCTGAATCTCATTTCAGATGTCAAAAGTATAGTAAAATATTTTATAAAATATAGGCATGAATTTTAAAATTAAAACTGCTTTAGCATGATTTCATATATTATAAATAAATGTAAATCAGTTTTTTTTCTGTAAGACTGTCGATTATGTGTTAAAAACGAAGAACTCTCTTCATACAAAATGGCGTGTCTGTAATGCATGCTGTTGATTTTCCACATTGAGAAAGTATGAATTTTTCCAAAAACTAGATTAAATTTATAACGTTTTTAGAATATCAACATTTGCTTCACCTATTTCACACATCAAATTTTTGAAAAATATTAGAAATTATTTTTTTTTTTGAGGGCCAGATTTTGTAAGTACAAACGCTTTTTGCATTTTGAAATTTGTATGAAAAATATGTTTTTTGAAACGTATTTGCGTTACTTTTCATACAAATTTGAAACGTTTAGAACCAAATTTTTTACAAAATCTGCTTATAAATTATTGCTGTTCGCAGTCTTGTGTATTGAGCGTTACGCTTTTTTAGTACGCTTCATTACTCAGTTTAATTATCAAAATTGCATTAGGAACATACACTGAAATAACAGCGTAGGTATTTACTTCTAAATATTTAAAAGTTTTGTGAACTTTGTTAAATAGTATTATTTTGCATAACGTTTCATCAATCAATTACACAGTCCTGCCAAATAATATTTTTTGTAAGTTTTTTTCCTCAAACTGTAATTATTTCTTGTTATTGTCGTAAGAGTAGCAGGAAACGATATTGATATGATTCATACATAGCACGCCACATTTACTAGCGAACGGTACGTGCGTGTTTTCCATGTATATGTACTTTTTTTAAAACTCCACCCAGAGTCAAAGGCGAGTTCGCTAAATGCAAATGATATCTTGTTTGAAAGGTTTATAAATTACTCGTCAAATGGTGGCTATTTAGTTTTGATCGGATAAAAAATACTGAGTTATAGTGGATCGAAGCAAAAATTTTATGAAATAAGTTTTTCATCAATTGTTCTGCTTTCGTAAGCAGTCTTGTACCACACAGAACAAAAAATCCTAAGTTTTGTAATTTTATTGAATAGCTTCTTCGATTATGAAAATTTTAAGCCATAATGGACCGAAATCGGATGAAAACTAAAAGTGCTATAATGAAAAAAGCAAAACACTAGCATTTAAAAAAGTATCATTTGTCTTTATCGAACCACCCTTTGACTCTAGATGGCACTTGAAAGAGAAGCATAAATCGAAAAACACAAATATACCGTTTTCTAGACGTGTTACATTTAAACATAGTTTATATTTTCAATATATAGACCAACATTTACATGTTTCAGATGTAATTATGTAAACAACTTTTGCATCGCAGACCTGTGTTATCGTTTGTATCCAACAAAATGTATTGAGTGTTATCCATATTTTTTTTTATTTAATGGAAATTTGTTAGTGAATAACTAAGGAGCTTATGTTAGAATACATCGAAAATTATACCTTTGAATTGTTTTTAATTCAAAATATAATCTATGTTCTGAAAGAATATTGAGTTCGTATAAAAATGTATTGAGCGTTACGTTAACAATATTCTTAAATAGAATTTATCTATAAATTTTAAGACGGCTGATTTGCTTCTGAAACAATGTGACTTCTACCGCACTGTGGTTGTTATATTTTCAAGAAATGTATTAGGTAGGTCGTATTTTGATACGAATAATTAATTCCAATTGATATAACTTTTAACATTGTTGGTCGATTTTATTAGAAAGCGAAGGTCTCTTACTTTTCACTTATGTATAAATTTTTGTAAATAATTATTTTAAAATATACAAATTCTTTACTTTTACTTGTGAATCCAAGTAAAAATTAAAAAAGTGGTCATAGCTTCGTCCTGCGATTATTGTAATTTTTTATTTGTAGAGAGTAGATGCATAGTGCATAGTCAGTACTGCCCTTAACTTCCCTTCTCTTCTCTTCTTTTCTCTTTTCTTCTCCTCTCTTCGCTTTTCTTCTCTTATCCGCTCTTCTCCGCTCTTCTCTTCTTTTCCCTTGTCTTATCTTATTTTCTCTTATCTTGTTTATTTTAATAATATACTTTAGTTCTTTTATTTATCCTTTTATTATTTAGTTTTTCAAGCCCTATACTAATTTTTTGTGGTGTATTTTTATTTGCAAAAATACATTCCCAGAACAACCGCGAAAGTAAATCTAACACTTAATACACAAAAATGTTAAAATATCTAGATATATAATTTTATTTCAGGATCCATTGAATTAAGCGAAAACTAAAATACGAATCCTACCTTCGCCTATTTATATTAGTTACATTTCTAAACACAAAAAAAAAGAAAAAACACACACACACACAATGCACGTTTAGAATGAGAATCATCCATATACAAACGTATACACATAAATTCTCATACATTTTTCACACATCCATTCCATTTTATACAACAACAAAGTAGTACGAGTAGCTACCGAAACAGTCAATCAATTCAATCGATTAGAATATTTTTTTATGATGTTAATGCTACTCTACAGAACCTTTAAATTGTAGTTGATTACACTGTAGAACAAAATTAAAATTTTCTAATAATATTGTTCTAAAGATTTTTGTATGGGACTAATATTTTAGCACTAATTGTGAATAGGTACGATATTAGCCCTTAAACGCAATTTAAGTTTTAGGCCCTCATTGTGTAAATCACGTCACTAGAATGAAATTTATATAGAGAACAGAAACAAAATTTCACAAAAGGGATGGATTCTTCCTTTTCAAGTTTGTAGTTAGATTAAAACTATAGTGTTCCACATGACCTACCTGGCAGTTACTCAATACTATTTTTTCGTTTTTGTTTGCTTGGAAAAACAAAGTTAATTTCTGAAAAAAAAAGAAACAGAACGGCTTCTGTCTAATCTAAACACCAATTCAGCCTAACAACGGTATACAATTTGAGCCCAGAATATATGGCAAATTGATACCGAGTCAATGCAGTAGTGATTGATTTTTTCAATAAATAAATACATTCAGTAGCTGAAGTCCAACGAACATAAATATGAGCGTTTGAAATACTATAATGGGGTAACGTTGAATATCAAACCTTATTCGCAGTCAGAGTCGAACCTAGAAACAGATGTTTGTTTCACAAAAATAATAATTGGAAGTTCTGTCAAATTACATATTCAAAACTTGTCTATCTTATTATTAATACATGATGATATGTGAGCATGTATATCGATCCTTTTTATTAGCCCACTAGTAGTCCTATTGCTCGCTGGGCTGCGGGTACTTTTGATACAAATGTATTTGTGCAATTGCTTTCGTATGTTTGTGCATAACCTTATGATTGTCGTCAAGATGTCGCCTTTTATATGCTGCGGTTAAACAATACAAATTCAAAAAGTAGACAAACAAATCCAAGTGAATGAATTAAGAAAAAAAATCTCATTGTATGCTCAACTGTAGTTTTTTTCCCTGGCAGTTATTTTATTGCTGTTAGTTATCGGTCGATATTGCAGTCAAACATTTAACATTTGCCCAACAGCATCAGCCGTTGTCTGTATCAGTTAAGTCCATTCAGTCAGTCGAATATGTAAACTACTGAGAGGAAGTAGGAAATTTTTTACATGGATAGACTGAGAAGTACGTTAAAAGAATTTGATTTTCAAGACTTCTGAAAGTCATGGGTGTCTAAATAAAAACATATATATGTATGTCGGTTGCTGCACTCAACAATATACATATTAAAAATATTTTGTCTTTCAATATCACACGACTTAACATCCCAGGTTTACTGTATTTGGAAGTATTTCGAAACATTAGTCCCCCTGATGTTCTACAGGCGATCGACATACATATTTAATAAGCAGGGCAACCAAAAGTATGATAAATCTTATTTTTTTTCCTTGTATCTTTCAGAATTTTTCAAGAATTATGGCATCGGTTTGTAAAAAAATATTTTTGCATAATTTGCCATTAACAGCATATTTTTGCATATTTTGCTTTTAAGACCTTATCTTCTCACACAAAGTTGATGTAATTTAGCTTAGCTAACATAGTAACAAACCCTTTTACTCGTTGTAGTATTACAGACATCAGTCTTAATTTATAGACTCACTCATGAACATAACCTAATGACTGGCTTCTTTTTGCTCGAAATTTCTTTAAATTTTACATATGCTAAGAATAAAATATGAAAAAAAATTTTATTTAGTAAAACATGTCCTTCTATTCTCTTCTCTTCTCTTCTCTTCTCTTCTCTTCTCTTCTCTTCTCTTCTCTTCTCTTCTCTTCTCTTCTCTTCTCTTCTCTTCTCTTCTCTTCTCTTCTCTTCTCTTCTCTTCTCTTCTCTTCTCTTCTCTTCTCTTCTCTTGTCTTCTCTTCTCTTCTCTTCTCTTCTCTTCTCTTCTCCTCTCTTCTCTTCACTTCTTTTCTCTTCTTTTCTTTTCTCTTCACTTCTATTCTCTTCTCTTTTTTTTTCGTCTCATCTCGTCTCTTCTTTTCTCTTCTCTTATCTTCCCTTTTCTTCTCCTCTCTTCTTTTCTCTTCTCTTTGCTTTCTCTTCTCTGCTCTTCTCTGCTTTGCTCGTCTCTTCTCTTCCCTTCTTCTTTCTTTGCTTCGTTTCCCTTCTCTTCTTTTCTCTTCTCTATACTTCTCTTCTCCTCTCCTCTCTTCACTTCTCTTATCGTCTCTTATCGTCTCTTCTCTTCTCTTCTCTTCTCTTCTCTTCTCTTCTCTTCTCTTCTCTTCTCTTCTCTTCTCTTCTTTTCTCTTTTCTTCGCTTCGCTTCCCTTCTCTCTCTCTTTTTTCTCTTCTCTTCCCTTCTTTTCTCTTCTCAGTACTTCCCTTAACTTCCCTTCTCTTCTTTTCTCTTTTCTTCTCCTCTCTTCGCTTTTCTTCTCTTCTCCGTTCTTCTCTTCTTTTCCCTTGTCTTATCTTATTTTCTCTTCTCATGTTTATTTTAATTATATACTTTAGTTCTTTTATTTATCCTTTTATTATTTAGTTTTTCTATAAGAGAAGGGCCATTTTTAACGCTAATAAAATTGTGTATTGTTCATATCCGTGTGCTTCGCTGCATATTTGCTCTACATGAGAGGCGCCGCGCACACTTGTCTAATTTTGAATTTTTTCAGAGACAATGCACAATATCGACGGAGTTATCTCTACAAATTTTTAAGGCTCTCCATATATTTTAAGATATCTCAAAATAAATATTTGCTCTTTATGGGAGGTTTCACATCTTCATGTCCAATCCGGACTTATTTTTGAATGACAACACACACTATAGAAAGCTTTAGTCACACAAAATTTCAAGTTTCTGGCTGCATTAGCTCCAAAGATGTTTAAGAATATTATTGCCGACTATTTTCTATAGAGCAATGCATAAAATCAATGGAGTACTTCCTACAAAATCTTATGTGTTTTACCGTATTAGTTCTCATTATATGTAAATATATATATTAGCTATATATGGGAGGTGCCACTCCCACTTGTTCACTCCTCAATAATATCTCTTGAAAAACATTATAAAAAGAGATACTCGCACAACTTTTGTCGTCTTTAGTTCCATAAATATCCTAAAATTAAATTTTCTTCTATATGGGAAGTGCCACGCCCACTTATAGTAATTCCAAAATATAAAGCCTATTGTTTTTTCTAGACCGTCAGTAATACACTGTGAAAATTTCAGCAAGATCGGTTAACTGGCTTAGGAGTCCGTAGCTTTCAAACAGACAAACATACAAACAAACAGATACTCACTTTTTTATACATATACATATAGATTTCGACTTTGCAAACTAACCTCGTACTATTTTATAAACACTGAGATACAAATAAGCGCAAGAGAGGTTGTAGAGATAGCAAAAGTGGTTTTTATACTTATTGTTGTGATCAATCACGAGCAACTCATCTGTCACTTCCTTAATAGAGATCATTATTTATAAAATTTATTTAATTTTGGTTTTATTAATTTTTTGTGGTTATTGTTTTGTTTTAGCATTTTCAATGTGTTTTTTTTCCAAATGATCTTCTAAAAGTGGTCACTTATCAATCTTATGTTATTCTTATTTATTTTTTCTTTGATATTTTAAAAATATATCTGTTTTTGGTTATTTTTGATGACAAATTAGCTTTGGAAATATATTTGAAATTTATTAATGATTAATTAGTGTCATATTGAAAAAATAAAGAAACAAACACACCAACAGGCTTCTGTATTGGAAACCGTTTCATGGAAGAATATGAGTCTGAGTTGACTGTTTTTAAAGTTGGTAGCCATGATATGTCTTTATTAGTTTTTTTTTTGTATTTTTAAGATCATATATGAGTGATGGTGGTACCTTAACAATAATATCTTTAAACTATAAATGTGATTGGTTCAATAGAAAAAAACCATTAAAATATATTTTCGATTTGCAAGCGATAAGCCTGCTTGCTATTTAGAGCTTCAACTGATTGAATCTGACATATACTTAAGCTTTTGAAAGTTATGGTTTGAAGAATATTTTTATTTCTATATGAGCCACACAAAGTTTAGTTTTTGCACTAAAAGAATTGTAAATGTTTTTTTTAAATAATACTGTTAAGCCCAAAATTAAGCAATTCACCAATTTTAATCAACCAATTTTTATCATTGTGTTTCATTAAAATTTGTGATAACGATTTCAAAGTCTAAATATCACATGACTTGTTACTTAAAAAAAACAACCATTGCCAAACCATCATATTTTCAACTAACTCGAAATCATACACTCCGCTAATATGATTAACAATTAAATGTGTAACCTCTATTATTCTTATTTTTTATGTATTTTGATATAAAATGTCCGATATGTAAATTTTACAAAACAGTTTTTACGAAAAAAAAAAATTGAAAACAAAACTACCACAGAAACAAAAGACATTTACTGCCAGCCAAGAGATCATAAATTATCTTCAATATTCTATTCGTACGTACCATACGTGAAAAATAGACGTTAATATTATTTTGGACAACGAAAAAGCCAAACGACAGTATGAAAAGTCAAAATGTTAAAGCTTTAAATGAAAAAATAACAACAAAAACAATACTGAAAGATTGAAACAACGAAGGATATTCTCTAGATACAATATCTTAACAAATATACACACATTTAAATGAATAGCTAAACACATATTCATACATATCTAAGTATTTATAAATGGATTTGAGCTAAAAAATACACTGAAAGAAACTTAAATAAAGCAAGTGGAAATTAATTTTACAAAATTATCAATATGCCACCTGGAATAAAGATACCCAGAAACCTTATGTATTGCAGTATTGATTTTAGGGTTTTGATAGATTAGTTTATAAAATTTCTTTCAGTGTACGTTAAGGCCATAGTAATAGCCATGGCGTGCTACATTCATTTAGAGGCCTTATTTTCTTCTTTTTTTAATGTTTAGTTGTTTTTTTCTTTCAACTATAATTTTTTTACTGTTTGTTACACTACTGTTTTATGTTCTCTTTATAGTTTTTGTTAGTTTTAGTGTAATTTGTAGTGTGTTCTTAAGTCATTTAATAAAAAGTATCATCAATAATGTGTATGAAAATGTTCTTAATAGACTGGTTGGTGTTTGTGGTTAGACATGTGAATAACACCCCCCCAACTTTTCATCTAATTTTGTTTGACTTTTAGTGGTACTTTAATGCTCAGTATGTTTTTTATGTTTTTGGCTTTTTTCCTTTTGGTAAGTGTGGAAAGTACAGTATGATGTATTTAATGCAAACAGATATATATTTTTTCCATATGTCAATATGCCCAGATGTCGAGATTATGGAACTATTCTTAAGTTTGTTTTTTATTATAATGAAATTCACTGACAAATTAAAGACAGACACAGAACAAAACATCATCAAACTGCAACTAACAATTCGAATTGTTAATATGTAATTGAAATTCAAAAATATATTTAGTTAATATAACAAATTAAGTTGTTGCTACGACAAACACAGAAATTTTTTTCAACTAACTGAACTAACCAAATTTTTTGTTATGTATGGCGCAAAAATTCAACAATTTTTGAAAATTTTTTTGATTAAAAATGCCAACTAAATTTTTTGTTGAAACTTGTGAAAAAATTAACAATCCTCATTGTTGATATAACAAATGAATGCACACACGTAAATGAAAGAAAGCAAATCAAGTTTTGTGTGCATTCGTTATTTGCGTATTTAATAAAGAATTGGTCTGTGGCTGAGAGGTAAGAACGTTAGTCTATTAGGACAGAGGTCGCCGGTTCGATTCCGCTCAAAGATATTTCATGTTTTTCGCAGACAGGCAAAAAGTCGCTTCGAGGGTTGTGATTGTGTATAAAAAATATTGTTAATACAACAATTATGATAATTAAAGCTTGTTTGGAAAATCAACAATTCAAATTGTTGATATAACAATAATCTTAATTGAAATAGCTTCGAAATCTACAAAAAATTGTTAAAAAAATATTTTTATCCAAAGAAATTTTAATTATTATGGCTTGAGTTCGGTTTTAATTTATTTTTTCAATTAAATTATACTTTTATTTAGAGATAAATTTGAAGCATGTAGACAAAGAATTTTTTTTTTTGACTGCGCGGTCAACATGCTTCACATTTATCTCTAAATAAAAATATAATTTAATTGAAAAAATAAATTAAAACCGAACTCAAGCCATACAGTTCGACTAAACTCATAACTTAATTGTTAAACTCTAAAGGCACATAGCAAATGGATGTATATGTTCAAATAAAACTGAACAAACAAACATTCACACACACACACTAGTACTTATAATTATCAATGATAATTCATACTAGAATAGAGAAATAATAAAAAGAAGCTTAAAACAAGACAAAGAAAAAACTGAATATCAATAACTATCAAATGAAATACAGCTCTAAGAGTGACAGTATGAATTGATTAAAGGTAGATGATATTCAGCTCTTGGCTGCATACACCCGACTTTGGTCGAGTGGTCTAAGCGGTAAAGCACTCTGATGAGATTAGGGGGAGCTCTCGAAACGTCAGTTCAACCCTCCGCGCAGTCAAAACAATTTTTTTTTCTTTGTCTACATGATTCAAAATCTCTAAATAAAAATATAATTTAATTGAAAAATTAAATTAAAACCGAACTCAAGCCAAAATAATTAAAATTTCTTTGGATATAAACCCATACAGTTCGACTAAACTCATAACTTAATTCAAAACATATTTTTGTCAACAAATTCTTTGTTGATATGTATATTTAATTGAAAATATTTTTTTGATTTTCTTTTAACTTACGATATTGCAATTGTATTTGCATAAATCGTTGTAGGTTCAAAATCAATTAAATATTTAATTGATATAACAAAAAATTAATTGTATTTACAAATCTTTTTTCTTCTGTGTAAATATGCTTCAATTTTTATTTAAATAAATATTTATTTAAATGAAAATTGAAGGTCCTATATAACATTTTAAAAGTTTTGCCGAAAGAGCATAAAACTTGTTTAAATGAAAAAATATATTGGCAATTAGTGCTAAATTTTACAATAAATATATATATATATATATATATATATATATATATATATATATATATATATATATATATATATATATATATATATATATATATATATATATATATATATATATATATATATATATATATATATATATATATATATATATATATATATATATATATATATATATTTTGTGTATTTCCTTCCTCTAGAAAACTAGTAGAGTCCAGGTGATAATTGAAATTTTCGGTTTAGCTAAACTGAATGAGATATGTATAATACATATTTTTCAGAAGCACCAAACATTTTTTTGTTATGCCAGTCGAAAGAAGCAATCAATCAATCAATAAATGTTATTTCTTCGAAAAACTATTATTTAACGAAATTTTACCATGGAACGAAAACTAAGTTGCTTTGCTGCTCCAAGTCCGGCACTGATCCATTTTTCTCGTTTCAAAAGTTCTGTTTTATGATTGTTTAGCTATCATACCGTTGAAAAACCACATCGATGTAGTTGCCGGTTTGCCTGTTGTGACAGCTTAAAAGTAGGTACTTTTTGTACTTTTTTATACAAACTTTGGGTTTTAAAGCAATCATCAAAAATCAACAAAATAATATATTCCGTTATATTTTGAGCATACAGCCTAAATGTGTTTCCAACAACACAATCCATATCTCATTAAAATTGATCTACAACTTTTGATTTTATTCGCAATTAATTGAGGGAACTCTATTGATAAGTCACGATATTTAAACAAAATTTGCGGTATCACACGTACAAAAATTTTGATTTTATTTTTGTATGAAAAATCAAGACTTTTATCAATGGAGTTCCCGTACTTAATTGCGAATAAAATAAAAATTGGAGATCGATTTTAATGAAATATGGCTGGTTTTGTTTGAAACACATTTAGGCTATGTGCTAAAAGAAAATTAACGGAATATAATTTATTTATTCATATTTTATGAATGTTTTAAATAGAAAAATTTTTATAAAAAAGTGCAAACAAGTGCATACCTTTAAGCTGTAATAACAGGCAAACCAACACCTACATCTTTGTGATTGCTTTACTTTATGATAGCAAACTAGTAATAAAATAGAACTTTTGATATGAAAAGACTAAATCAATACCGGGCTTGGAGCACCAGAGCAATTTAGTTTTCGCTCCATAGTAAAAACCACATATGTCATCATATTTCGCTAAATATTAGTTTTTCGAAAAAATTACTTATAGTAAATGATGATTGTTTTGATTGCTTCTTTCGATAGGCATAACAAAAAGATCAACATTTCGATAAAAATAAATTGTATGTTCCCGTTGATTCAGTTCCGGCCGAACATGCCGCCACGTGCCCAAATATTTATTTCGAAATAGAAAAAGTAGACTTGCACCAAAGCCGTTCGTTGTCATTCAGCAGCTCGTTTTAGACACAAACCAGTGATCCAACTATGTAATTTAAATGGGTTGCATCATAGGTTTGTGTCTTAAGCCAGCTGCTGAACTAGTTCGACTCAAGTAAAAAGTTGGCTGAAGGCGTAGCACAACAGTCCTAATATCGTGACATGTTATATCTTTCTTTCTCACTTGCATATCCAGTTGTCGTCTGTACAATACAGAAATATAGATATAAAATATTTACACTATTCACATTAGAGAAGATGTACTGTACAAACGAATAAAATTTCAGCACCCCCACCATTTGATGAAATCAGAGAAATAAAAGAGTAAAATTTGTTGGACAGTACACATTATAAGAAGACTTATAGCAATTAATGAAAATGGACAGGCTACAATTTCAGGAAGAGAGAGCCAGCTCTTTGCAATTAATTACCATTGTAAAAAAGTACAGTTTTGAAAAAAGTGCACTTTTGAAAAAATTGCATTTTTGAAAAAAGTTAATTTTTGAAAAAAGTTAATTTTTAAAAAAGTACATTCCTAAAAAATTACCACTTTGTGAAAATTGCCTGCTTGATAAAATCATCTTTTTGAAAAGGTAAGTTATTATAAAAAGTACCTTTTCGTATACATAACATTTTTAAGAAAGTACCTTTCTGGAAATGGTACCTTTTTGAAAAAATGACGAGCTAACTTTAAAAATTAGCTTTCTAGCAAAAGAACATTTCACAAAAATACCTTATTGACAGAGTTTCTTTTCAATAAAAGTACTTTTTTGATAAAACTTTTTTTTTTTGGCGAAAGTACCATTTTCACAAAAGTACATTTCTGACAAATGTGCGTTTTTGACAGAGGTACTTTTTTTTTTACAAAAGTACCTTTTTGTCTGAAATACCTTTTTGACAAAAGTAGCTGTTGGCAAATGTACTTTTTGACAAAAGTACATTAAAAAAATACATATAAAAAAAGAGAAACTTTTTTTGTAAAAAAACTTTTGTGGAAAAGGAACTTTTATCAATCCTTTTCCACAAAATTTTTTTTTTACAAAAAAAGTTTTTTTCACAAAAGTACTTTTCTGGAAAAAGTTCCTTTTGACAAAAGTACATTCTTGACATAAGTCTTTCCGATACAATTACTATTTTAACAAAATGACCTTTTTGATTGATTAAAGTACTTTCAGGATAAAGTACCCTTGTTACAAAATAACCTTTTGGAGAAAATATTTAAGGGTCGAACACCACACATAAACGTTTAAGCACCAGTCATCCCCTAGCAGGAAAGATATATCAAAGACTATTCTAAAGCTGGAAACAAATTTCTGCCACGCCTAAAAACACAGCCCATTTAATTTTTTCTTACTACATCGCCATTTTCAGACCAATCGATATATTTTGTATACCGTTGTTCATGGTTTGAAAACATCTTCAATTTGTCTCTGAATAGAACTATTTTAAGAAAAAATTTTTTAATTCATTCACTGAAGAAAACGCCTCTTTGAAAAATGTACTGTTCTGCAAATATAAGTAAGGCTAAAGTTCAACTAGTAAAATGTTCTTGCCGTAAGTCTGATTTAAAAATTTGTTATGAAATGAAATTTTCAGAACTACATGTTTTTTTTTCATAAACAACACTTTATGAAAAGGGACGTTATTCACATTTCCATCTGGAAACGATTCGTTCATTTAACTCTCTCAAAGTCCTGTTAAGAAAAAACAACTAACTACATAGACTGTCTAACTGACTGTTCATACAAACTAACCTTGTGTTCAATTAGTTAATGAAAATTTTCCAATTTACTTTTTTGTTCTTATTTTATTATCCAAGCTTTTCAAAATGTCCTCTTCTGTCCGACGTTTTTGCTTTAGCGTGTTTTCAGACACTTTCTATCCAATTTTTCTTTATAATGTCCATTTTTTTTATCTTGGCTCCTTTGAACTTAATTTTTTTTAAGATTAATCTTTTTTTATTTGTTATGGAAAAAAGTGTAGTTAATTTTTAGTTGTGATGGTCGAAGCTTTTCAATTTTTCCAAGCCGTAGAAGTCGTGTTTGTTATCTTTTATTTGCTGTTGATTATTCTGTTGTATTTCTTTTCATTTGGTCTGAATTTAGCTGGAAACATGTTAGAAAGTTATTAAAATAAATGTTAAAATGAACGTACGAGTATTGAGAAGAACAAAAAAAAAATAATAATAAAAATGGAATTTTTTGCTGTTCTTGTGAAATTGATAAGACTTTCTTTAGGTGGCAAGTTGGGTGATTGATTTATTACAGAAGGGGGGGGAGGGGGAATGTGTGTGTGTGTATCTTTAGCATTAAGGGGTGTGTCAAACTTTTCATTGGGAAATAATTTTTTTTATAATATTTTACATATTTGCTCATCTTTATCAA
The DNA here is from genome assembly GCA_956483635.1 of Panzeria rudis. NCBI lineage: Eukaryota > Metazoa > Arthropoda > Insecta > Diptera > Tachinidae > Panzeria > Panzeria rudis. The sequence goes on from OY101448.1 coordinate 181,685,689, forward strand.
ACATATTTTTATTTATGATTATTGTTGCTGCATTTATTTGCATTATTGTTAAAATTTTCTTTATCATTCGGCTTATTTTGATAAGAGTTCTTTTATAAGAATATTTTTAATAATTTCATTTATTAACTGCACTTTTACGGAATAACCTTGAATTCATTTTCCACATGTCTTATAAACAATTTAATGTATTTTATACAACTTATAGAAAAATAACACTGGCTTGCCAAAAATTTTTTTTCGTGTCTCTAAAATAAAAATATATGGAATATAGAAATTTTAATTCGCTAAATTCAAATACGATTTAATTTTCACTAGCTACATTAGTATATCTCTAGAACAGATTGTTCGATTTGAATGAAATTACTTTTAAATCATCTATGTATGTTAATTTTATACTTAATTTACAAAAATTAAGATTTTCATACACACGCATACACACACAAATTCAAATTTCACTGTTTTATGGAAATTGTGATTTTTAGGGTTCCATACACCAAAAGTGAAAAGGAACCCTATTCTTTTCGATATGCTATCGGTCCGTCTGTCTGTCTGTCTGTCTGTCAAAGGCTGTTTTCACGAGAACCGTAAGAGGTACGGACCTGAAATTTTTAGAGAATATGTGAAAATATATGAAAGTAAAAAATGAAGGGTTGTTTGTTCTAAAGCGAGCAACGAAGCATGTTGAAATCCTAATGTAATACACAGACACTTGTATATAGACAATTTGACGTGGGATGTCGGAAAATCGTTCCAAATGTATATAGACACTTGCAAAAGTTAGTGCATTTTTATACAGACTACACCAATTAATACTGAAACTTAAGCAAAGTAAAAATTAAAGAATATTCTATCAGTTTATGTAATTTATACCATGTGTGTAATATTGACAATTAGCTGTACACAGAAAAAATAAGTTTCGTTTTTGATAACAAAAATCCCGGTATTCAATATTTTTTTTTTTCAAATTACCTGTGATAAAGAATTCCCCTCCCCTATGTTGATAACAAAATTATTTCAAAATAAAAATATATATATATAAATTAAAAAAATGTTGACATGGTTGGAATACGAACACGGGCTTTCCGGACGTAAAGCATACACTCTATAGCTGAGCCATATCCCATTTATTTTTTTATGGGATACAACTTGTTTTAAGTACTTATGTATAAAAAGAAAAGAAATAACCGGCATGGAAAAGAAATACTTACAACGAAATATTTTATTATGTTAAAGATAAATGTTATTGAAATTCATATTTTTTTTAATAACATGGTTTTATTAAATATAATTCTTGTCTATTTTTTTCTGTGTATCTTAGAAACGGTAAGAGGTACAGTATTGATGGCTCCATGAAAAATCGCCCAAAACCAAATCGCCCAAAAATAAAAATGAAAAATCGCCTAAAATTTTTCCATACAAATTTTGGGTGATTTTTAATTTTTTTGGATGATTTTTCATTTTAAAATTTTGAGCGATTTTTCATAATAAAAATGTTTCCATGAAAAATCGCCCAAAAATGAATATGAAAAATCGCCCAAAAAATTTTCCATACAAATTTCAAGTTATTTTTGATATGAAAAAATCGCCCAAAATATTACACCCGAAAATTCTGGTAATCATCAAAATCGAATATAGAATTTAAAATATTATATTAAATAATTGAAAGTTTCTCCAATGTGTTCCATCTCCATCATTATTTGGCTTCTGTAGCAGTAAAAGTTTAAAATCCTTCCACCCGGCCAAAGGCCGGCTACACGGAAAGTCGTTGAAAGCACGTACCAATTAGGCATTCCGAAGGCTATTAATATTGAAAATTGTTGTAAGCGAAGCCGAGATTTAACATACCAAAGAGTTGAAAATCCTTCCGCCCGGCCAAAGGCCGGCTATACGGAAAATCGTCGAAAGCGTTTCTCAGGTTAAACATTCCAAGGTTCACTAATATAAAAAATTGTCAAAAACGAAGCGGATATTTGACATACCATAGAGTTTAAAATCCTTCATGCAAAGTCTTTGCTTCGCTTGCGACAATTTTCAATATAAGTTACCTTTGGAATGCTTAATTTGGTACGTGCTTTCGACGACTATTCGTGTAACCGGCCTTTGGCCGGGCGGAAGGATTTTAAACTCTATGGTATGTCAAATCTCGGCTTCGCTTACGACAATTTTTTTATTTATTTATTTTTTATTTATTATATGTTTATTATTATATGTTATATATATTATATGTTATATATGTTATATATATTATATGTTATATATATTATATGTTTATAAATTTTTGTTGTATCTATGATAATTATCTAAATTACCCTTGGAGAGCCATACTATAATTTTTGGCCGATGGAAAATATTGCCTTTTATTCATACTTTTATTGCAATTCAGTAAGAAACGAAGACTATTTATGCTTTTCTGTAAGTTCTTTTTTTTTTCAATATAAAAATTAAATTACTATAATTTTTAGTTTTTTTTTGTGTTTTTTAATTTTGGGCGATATTTCATTTTTTAAAGCGATTTTTAATTTTTTTTTGTGATTTTTCATTTAAAATTTTTGGCGATTTTTTCATTTTTTTGGCGATTTTTTATTTTGAAACTTTGGGCGATTTGGTTTTGGGCGATTTTTCATGGATCCGCTATTGATATGTTCACAGCAGAATTTTAAAAGAAACAGTAGTGATCGCTAAGCAACAATTTAAGAATTTAAGGGTATTCTATCAGGTTATGTTATTTTGAAATTTATCTATATAATAAAGCCATAATATAATACAGACACTTATATATTAGCACTAGAAGTCTTCAAAACTAGTGTATTATTATACAGCCGACATCAATTAATACTGAAATTTAAACAAAATACAAATTAAAGGGTATTCTATTAGTGGATGTAATTTTGACAATTAGCTGTATCTTGGAAACTGGAAGAGGCAAAGTTTTGAAATTTTCACAGCTACTGCAGCATTTAAAGGCAACAGTAGCGAATGCTAAAAGAACTAAATAAAAATGAAAGGATATTCTTTCAGGTTGTGTAATTTTGAAATTTAGTTTTATCTTCTCAGCAATAATAATTAAACACTTGAAACAAACCAAATTAACAATTAATGGGTAAATTAATTATTAAAGGGTATCCCTTCATGTAATGCAAAGAACAATCTGAAAATTAGATCGTCAAAATTAAAAAAATCCTCAAAACAAAAAATAACGCCAATACAAAAGGAAATCCCAGAAGTAAAAAATGCCAAAGCATCAAAAATAAAAAAATACCTTAATGCAAAAATCGAAAAAATCAAAAATGTCGCAAAAACAAATGAAAAAAACGCAAAAAAACATTGAAAATATCGACGGAAACGAAAAAAGTCGTCAAAACGGAAAAAATCGCCAAAACTAAAAAAATCTCAAAAAAAAGAAAAGAAAAAAAGCGCCAAAACTAAGAAATCCCCAGAACTAAAAATATCGTAAAGAAAAACAACAATCCAAAATATCTATAAAGGTAAAAAAATTGCCAAATGAAAATAAATCTTCAAAACTAAAAAATTGGCGAAACGGGAAAAAGTTGTCAAAAGTAAAAAAACTGCCAAAACGAAAGAATCGCCAAAACTAACAAAATAAACAAAAACAACAAAAAATCACCAAAACTAACAAAATAATCGAAAAAAAAACTCGGCAAAAAGTAAAAAAACGACAAAAATCGCCAAAACGAAAAAACGCCAAAACAAAAAAAAAAATTCGTTAAAACTAAAAATATCGTCAAAAACCGATAAAAATTGCCAAATTAAAAAAATTTTAAGAACTAGCAACAATCGTAAAAAAACGAAAAAGGTTAGTTAAAAAGAAAAAAAAAACGCTAAAATGAAGAAGTCCCAAAAGAAAAAGTAAAAATTGCCAAAGCGAAATATCGGATATAAATATGTATATGCTATTCCTACGGAACTCTTCGTATCCGGGTCAAAGTCGCACTTTACTGAATGTATTATCAATTGAATTCATTCACTTAATTGTGAACAAAATCAACATTTGCCCATTGATTTTCATGATATATGGCTCATTTTATTTCTAGCTTTCAGGTTAAGGATAAAAATGTAAAGTTTTTGCAATGTAATTTTTTCATTAATTTTTAAAACCAAAAAATGTTAAATTTCTCAACAAAAAAAAAAATTTTCGCCTCTACTTTCGGAATAATTTCGAAACAGTTGAAAATATATAAAAGCTACTTGTAGATGAAATTTTATTCCGCATCTTTTGGTGGTTTATTTATTCCAATCGGACAATCTGTTTTCGAGTTAGGGTGAAATATACTGATATTCCTAGCGGATATATTAATCATGCCCAATAATAAAAAAACTGTCGTGATTAAAAAAACTAAAAAGAATATTTATATTTCAATACGATTTTTTCCGCAGACCAGTGTAATTTTATCTTTTCAGTTTTTGGAAAACAATGCAATTTAATTTAAAAAGTTCAATGCATATATTCCTAGAAAAGGTTATATTTTTCGATTGATTTTTAGATATTGCATGATTGTAAAACAATTAAGTTATATGCCAATATTACTCTTATGTGATAAAAAAAATATAATATCGGTACATTTGAACTACTACAAGTAATTAGTTATTTATATTAGTTTATGTCTACTCAAACAACGATTTTGTTTAATAAACAATGAATAAGCAATTTTGCAAAGAAGTAAAAATTAGAAATACGTGAACAATTTAGTCTTGATTAAATCGGTTATTAACAGAAAATTTGCTTAACATTCATATATTTTCGTATCAAAGGGAAGGAGTCCAATGATTATATATTATATTATTTTTATCTGCCTTTGATATTATATTGTTCAAATTATGCCATTAGTCCCGGTTCCGTCATATTGGTATGCATTTTTTTAATGTAATATCCGATATTGTATAATGTAGTATCCTGAGTATACAAATCTCATCCCTTTTGAAGGTTTTGGTTATGATTTACCCTTGCGATGTAAATGGTATAAAGTCATTTTACTTCCTAATACGTACAACAAAGTTCTGCTTCTCAAACACATATGTAGTCGTATACATAAATTTTCAATCTGATGCTATCAGTTAGAGGAGAGTCCAAGTTTCAGGTATACACTATAAAACATTACTTAAAATTTAGGATCATATATTGTCTAAATTTATGTTGAAAATTTCTTCTTGTCTAAAATTAGATCGATTTTGTAGTTATTTTATTAAAGAAAAAACTTTTCAAATTAATCATATTTAGTCCAAGTGGAAAAAATTTAACATAAAGTATAATACGGCTATGACTGAATGGTAGATACGTGAGACTATCAGTCAGGAGGCCACGGTTCAAACCTGCACGCAGACTATCGCTTTTTTAGTAAAAACATTTTGTTCAAAAATAATGCGTGTGTAATTTTAGGTCGATAATAATCGGTAAATTGCTGCCGACTATTATCGACCTAATTCTGAACAAAAGTGTCTTAGAGTGTACACAGATTTTGTTTAAATTGCCAAAAGCTAAACTAGAGGGAAGATAACAAGTTGGAATTTAACTCATGTGATTATTTCCCAGGGACTAGCTACTGGTTCGTGTGCTTGTCATGAGAGGGACCTGTCACTGCCGTAAATAATATACTCAGTTCTAAGTCTAAACTTAAGATACTTGTCCTGTGGTTGTTACTTACACTCTAAAACATTACTTCAAATTTAGGATCATATATTGTCTAAATTTGAGATGAAAATTTCTTCTTGTCTAAAATTACATCGATTTTGTAGTTATTTTCTTAAAGAAAAAGCCTTTCAATTTAAACATATTTAGTCCGAGTGGAACAAATTTAACATAAAGTATAATACGGTTATGGCTGAATGGTAGATACGTCAGACTATCAGTCAGGAGGTCGCAGTTCAAACATGCACGCACCCAATTGCTTTTTTTAGTAAAAATATTTTGTTCAAAAATAATGAGGGTGTAATTTTAGGTCGATAATAATCGGTAAAGTGTTGCCGACTATTATCGACCTAATTTTCAACAAAAGTGATTTAGAGTGTAAATACTAGTCAAATTATTGAACATTAAAAAAATATTTTTGGTTTTGAATAATAATCTGGTGTACAGTGGAAGTAATTTTTTAAACATTATTGTACTAGTTAAGTGATGTGTTCTCTTTTCACCGATCATATTGTACGATTAATATTTTCATTAGTTATAGGAAGAGTACGTTGAAGACAATTGGTAGAAAATTTCCCGACGGTAGTGATTGTCACCGATGAGCTGTTGCACTAATACACAAGACCTGCCAAAATTCAGTTTTAATTCAAATAATTTCCAATGGCAGTCAGTGAGAATGATGCGGAGCCTATTAGATAAAAACAAGAACATTGATAATAACAACATTCGCACGCGACATTAAAGTTCCGCGGCGTACATGTGAAATTTAGCAGTTCTAGGACCACACTCATAGCTCAGTCGAAAGAGGTAGGAGCTGACTAATCATAATAAATAAATAAAATTTTTATAGTTTTTTAAATCCAAATCTCGTGAAATTTAAACAAATTGTAAGTGAAACTTAAACGTATGCATCATTCAAATAAGCTCTTCATATTAAAATGATTTATATGTGAAAAGTTGGTTAATTAGATTTATCTTCTTATTATAAGTTTTAAATATGGACTTTATGAATGAGCAATTTTTTTGTTAGTTTCTACCTATAAAAAATCAACAACTTGTAATTAATCAAAACAGAAAAGATGTTTCAAAGTTGGTTAATAAAACAAAAGTATATTTTTTGTCTGCTTACAAATCGCGCCCGAAACGCCCACACAAACGAACAATCAGCCAAATAGACATCAAACAACATTAAGTACCCAACTTATTTTTTACAATAATAGATAGACACACAGCAAATGAATCAAGAAGTAAGTAAAATCATGGTAATGCTCTTCATAAGTAATGAAATTAATAAACATTATTGTATAAAAAATCAAAAATGATGTTTGCTCATTTATTACAGGCTGCTTATGTTTTGTTTTTGACTGAAAGTCTGGCTTTTGATTTTAGACAACAGTTAGAAAAATATACAGATATTAAAAAAAAAAAAAAAAAAAAAAACTTTTTAGAAAATACAAATTGTTGTATAAAAAAACTCAAGTATATTTTTGTCTGTAACTAGCAAACAAGCGAGTATCAGATCATATTTTACAACTCTAGATAAAAAAAAAATATTTCAATTTAAATTTTCTTAACACAAACATAATTAATTTAATTATAATTTTCATTAAAAAAACTCAAGTGCGTATTTGTATTTTTTTTAACAGCAAAAAATCAATTATTTAAAAGATTAGACAATAACGACTGAATGAAACGAAAAACATGCGTAGGATGATTGACAATAATCATGGTGATGATCATGATATTGAAGTAAAATGGGAATCATTTTAATGATGAGAAATATTATATTGTTGATTAAAATTTCTCTACCTTGAAAGGAAATAAATTACTGTTTGAACGATTATTTGTAACGTTAAAAAAAGAAATCTGCATAAAATTCATTATAACAATGACGTTTTTTGTAGTCACAATGATGCATTCTCCACAATGTAATATATATGAATGCATTTGTAAAATTTTAAGGATCCACAGAAAAAGTGTTGCCACAAAATAGTTATTATTAACTTATTAATTCAAAATTATAATATGTGTATCTTAAAATTTGGAAATAGCAATATCGTTACACCTTAAAATTTCATTGTGAGCAACGATACAAAGCACAGAATATTAAAGTAATAAAAGTAACGACGAAGTTTGTCGAATATTTCTCACTATTTACATGTATAGAACACGAACTCAAAATACACAACAAACAAAACAACAACACAAGCACGAAAGTGCTTAGTACCTATCAACACACTCTGGCGCCTTTTCCCAAATACCGTGGCAAAAATACAAAATTTGATGACAAAATTTTGTAAAATGAATAATTACATCGTACAAAGAACTTCTTACTGATGCCAGTTCAAAAACGTTTTTCTTAATTAGTTGAAAATTATAGCTGGTGGAGCTGCTTAAAGTTGGCAGTTTTTTAAGAAGCCCCAAAAAAGGTGATTTTGAAAAAAAATAACATTTTAAAATTGAAATGCTAGAAACCTTGGCTTTAGATCATTACTTTTTTGGTATCGTTTTAAAGGTACGTTTATTTTTTATTGAAATAAGCAAAAAAATGTGCATCAAATGCCCTACTTTTTCGGCAGTTGCCGCTTTTCAGGCACCCTATATTTAGGTAATTTTTACAAATAAAATGGAGCATATCTAAAAATGGCCAAAAATGGTCTCGGCCAAATTTTCGGAGCATATTTGCTGCACAATGCTTTAAATAATTTAACTAAACTTTGCCACCAAAAGTTGCCGTTTTGCTTGATATAAGAGGAAAACTGTTACAATCTCATAGTGAAAACGGCAATAATTCTGTTTTCACTGCAGCACGTATTTGTTACATATTTTAATTTCTCTCGTTCATACGAGATTGACACGATGACTTTTTTTTAAGAACCTTGGGCTGACAATAGACTGCCCAAAGCAGGGGTACGGCAATACGAACGATGGAAATATGTCCAGAGCATTTTTTGAAAATGATGAGGTAACAGCCAGAATTACTCGGGTCGACAATCATATTATAAAAAGGTTTGCAGTTATCCTAAACGTTATAAACTCTCGAGAAATGATAAATGGCCCAAAGTTTCATGACTATGCATCAAAAACTGCTCAACTTTTGGTTCAAATGCACCCTGAAAAGAAACTTACTCCTACGGTCCATAAGATTTTGGCTCATGGTAAAGATTTAATTGAATATCAATGCCTACCAATTGGAGAGTTATCAGAAGAAGCCCGAGAATGCAAAAACAAAGATTACAAACACTTCAGATACACAAATACTTGCAAAATTTCACGGATAAGACAAAATGAGGACCTTTTCAATATGTTGGCCGCCTAATCAGATCCACTAATTTCATCACGAAGACATGTAAGATCTCAAAAGGATTTACAAGAACGTAATTATAGCTCTGATATGTTAAGTCTATTAGATATCGCTCCCAATGTTAATGACTATTTTAAAGAAAACTAATAAAAAAAATTATACTAGTTTGAAAAAAATATAGTAAATAAATTAATATCATTATATATTACACTGTGTGTAATTCTTTAATTCATAGAAAAATAACCATATACGGACACCACTAAATGATAAAAGACAAAAAAAAAAGAACCTTGTTGCACATTTTTGCCCAAAGTCATGCAGCAAGTGTGCATGTTTTATTTAATTTTTGTAATCTAAGAATTAGTTTCCTAGAATTTTAAAATAATTATTTTTACAAAAATTGTAACAATAGAAAATCAAATAAAAAATACTTACTTCTAAGACTAATAATGTTAAATTCATACATACACAAAACAGCAATAAAACATTTAAGTTTTGATTCTTTTGTTCTTGTAAAAAATGCTCAATAGCTTAATTTGTAATAAACAAAATCAAACCCCAATAAAATATACCTACGCAATAATAACACTGTTAGAATCTTTTGTGCGTATTTTACTGAAAATACGCTTTGACATGTTTTGCATAAAAAATTGGAAAAACTAAATTCCATTTACAAAAATGAAATAAACATGCACAATGGCTGCATGACTTTGGGCAAGACTGGGATACACGGGTCTTATTTTCTTTTTGGTCTTTTATCATTTAGTGGTGTCCGTATAGGGTTATTTTTTCGTGTTGCACTGTGTTATATATTATATAGCATTAATATTAAAAATATTTCAAAAATGTGTATTTATAGTAAAAATAAAAAATATTATATTACTCTAACATGTTAAATTACAGTGGTACTTTTTTCTGGACTTCCTTATGAGAATAGCATTTGAAGCACCAAAAGTTGTGTTTGTAATGTTTTTTAAATTTTAAAAAGATCATTACTTCAAAAGATATGAATTTTGCGACAAAAGAGGTCAAAAGTTATTACCGTGCCCAATGCCTATCAAAATGCGGGAGCACTTACTTTTGAAACTAAAGGATTTAAAATGGAAGTGAGTTTTAACTATTGGATATATATTGGTAACTTAAAAAATTATGGTTTTTGCGATGAGAAAGCCACTGTGCGCAGTACCCTGTGATCATATGGACATGCAGGTTACCTATTTTTTAGCGAAAGCGGTTATCTTTGAAATGCTTTATACATTTTTAAAACATCTTTATTATGTACTTTAAAGTTTATTATGTTTGTTATGAAACAGTCAAAAGGCGACACTGTGCACAGTGCCGCGGCTAACCTATGACCGTGAAAATCATGCATATTGAAGCTTGAGGAGTCTTCTTTCCAATGCTTTTTAAAATTTTTAAATATCTTTATTACTTTAAAACTTATGATTTTTGCAACGAAAAAAGTCAAAAAGCCCCACTGTGCAACATGCTAAAGAAACACCAATTCACTTAAACCACACACACAATTCTTTATTTAAAATATTGCAGTATTGAAAAAACATGCTTCTTGGACTTTTAAACTTGTCATCTGGTAGTAAATTTCATTTACACATAAAACAAAAACAACAAACTTGCCAACCCATAATAAAACTCTAAAATTGAAACGTCGTTATATTAAGACACATTTTAGAACGCTATTGTGAACTCCCTAATTGAGAAAACATTAGACATGATCAATATTCGAAGAAACATGGGAAGTCATCATCAATTTAATTTTCAACAGAATAACTTTGTTTTCGGAAGCCGCCAAACTGCTATCGTCAGTGCTCATGTGTATCTCCGCTTATCACCATTTGCTAAGTGGCTCGGTCGAATGTGATAGCAATACTTATATGTATGGCAAGCATTTATTTAAGATCCCAGCGAAAACTACTCCCTCGGCCGAAGCAGGGGTCTAATCACCGCATACACAGAAAAAATTATCACCAAACCATTTTCACACAAAAGTTTGTCTAAAAATAAATTAATTTTCAGTAAATGTTCTGTACATAATCTATGAATTGTTTGTTTGACTCTTATTTAGGACGCAAACACCAAAAAACAACAGGAAAAACTGTGTTATAAAAAACAACCCTGATGGTGACATACACACAAATAACAACAACAACAACAATGATAGCAAAAGAAATGCAATTGTACCAAGTTTGTTTACTGAAGATTTTTGAGTGAATCAATTCGTTAAGGTCGTTGCGTTAATTCTCATTCATTCTTTTAGAGTCTTTAGATAAATATTTAGATTTGAACACATTTAACAAAGTGACATTTCATAGATGCTTAATGGATGATGCTGATGATAACCCGACAAAAATTTGGTTTGATATATTACAAAAAATCCACTAAATATATTTGTTTAAATAAGTACTCTATTTTGTTTAATATTTGTTAGTATTTTTAAACTAATTCTTTTACAAATTCATACAAAAATATTGTGTGATATTTTTCGGAAAATCCAGTAAATCTTTTTGTTTGATTTAGTAAATTGTTTTGTTTAATTTGTAAAAATTTTTAAATAAATTGTTTTATAGATTTAAACAATTTGTTCACTGAAAAAAAAAACGATTTTTTTTCAATGAAATTGTTGAGATATTTTTGTCTATATTTACAAATTTGTTTGTAGGTCCGTTCTAGACAAAATATTTACTATTTCATTGAATTCCTTTACAGAAAATGAAATTTAGTTTTCTTTTGTGTACATATATTTTTTAAAGGATGATGTGATTTCTGTATTATTTTAGCTTGTTTTATTTAATTGCTTAGATCAAAGGCATATAAATAAAATAAGTTGTTAGTAGTTCCCTTTTCCTTATCCATAATTTTTGTTATATTCTTAGTTTACATTTCACTGTCATAGTTAATTTACTTGTCTTCTCCTTTAAAAACCAAAAGAGGAAGCGATAAGCCGAAATTAGATATGACAAAGTATCACAGCAAAATCCATACTAACAGACAAGTCACGAATTACAAGTTTTGTTACATGACCCTTTTTATTTACGACTCAAATTATTACGATTGGAACACCATGTGCTCTTTTCAAAAAATTGTCGCCTGAATTTTTGGAATATAGATTCAAGTAGCGAATGACGAATTCTTAGCAAATTGATGAAGCTCATGCTACAAAATTTTCAATAAACACTTCAAATTCAATTATATTTAATAACTTTTTTTTGCAGTGCAATTATTACTGATAGAGTTTTCACGCTATTGATATATTTGTTGAAAATATTAAATATGAATAAGAAAAGTCACGAATGACAAAAAACTCTTAGACACACTTTTCGTATGAATTTACTCTATTTTGTGGGAATGAGAAGCGAAACTGATATATTTACTTCTATTAACGCTTATTTATTTTTGGATTTTATTTTCAACTTTTGTAAATAATGCAATGCGTAAAAATATATCTTGAAGCGGAGCTATTAAAATCCGATGAGAGAAAAATATCAATTTGTACCATTATATTGGTTATTTTATTTTGATCGAAATGTGTATCTTTACATCGATGATAAACGTACTTGAAACATTTTTAATAAGCCACAATTAAAAATTCTTACACATGCTATGCGAACTTAGAAAAAAATTAAGTCATGATGATCTTATGCAGATCAATTTAAAATTTATAATTTAAAGTTTATAATTAATAAACACACACATTTATGTACACATTTTATTCTTAAAAATAAACGTTCTTAAATATGAAATAAATAAGACTTTAATTTCATCAAGAGTTTAGTTTCAAGTGTTTTGCCATTATCAGCTCATTAAGACACTCTTGAAACTCAAGCTGTATAAAGAATGAATCAAAAATATAACTGACATCAAGGGTTAAAGCACGCGCTAAAAAATCAAAAATCATGTTGAACACAGCACATACTTGCGAGTACACTTATGAGGGATAGATGATAGATGAATGATGATCGTTTCATATTGTTACTCAATGGTGTTTATTTCTAAGCTCGGCATGAAATAAATTTCAATTAAACTTAAAGCCCACTTAAGCCAAAGATCTTATATATTTATTATCATTCGTAAGAGTTAAATGCAGTCTTCCAATGAAACCGAAAACAATGCAATACAAGCAGATGATTTTTGAAGCAAAATATTATTTAAGTGTAATTTTTTACTGTTGCACGAAAACAATACAATAACAAATATCCAGGTGTTGAAAGAAATTTATGTTTTTTAATTGTTTTCAGGTCAAATGTCAAAAATATAACAATCAATGTGATGAGTTTTTTCGAAGCGTGGGTTTGTTAAAACAAATTTATGGACATGCTTTTTATTAAGATTTTAATTGAAATTTTTATTATTGTAGGATTTTAATGTTTCTTTTTAAGATTTTGTTTGTGAATTTACACAACAATCTTTTGATTGACCCAATTTAATTTGAGAGCAAACTTTGGAGCATTTCATATTATAAATTAATGTTTATTAATATAATTATTTCGAACATACCCAGCAAAAAGTTTTGTGGTTTTTGTAATGGGTAGTACTTTATTAATGGGTTACAAAGTAATGAGTGGTACTTATTTATCTTATTACTATGCTTCAAATGAGAGCTACTACCTACTTCCTAATATAATTAGTACGTATTTTTCTCATTATCTGAATATAGTTACAATTTGTTGATGTGTATTAATAAAATATGTCGACAACCACTTTGTAAGTGAACATGTGTTTGTATATGAAAACTAGTTTTTGCCGCTTAAACTTACAAGTCAACAATAACTGAGTGAGTAAAGTTCTCGTCTACAAATCTGAACGAGCAACGAGTTCGTATCCCAGCTGGGTCAAAAAATTTAAAAATAAAATATTTGAAAAAATATAATTATATATAATGTTTATACATTTTTTTTTTAATTTTAATTTGTTTATTTGACTACTTAGTTTTTAGCTTCGAGTAAGCCAAATAATAACTAGTTAATTGCTTTGACAATGTAAATACATTTGTAAGGGGTACCCCATATTTTTTTAACTTTTCAAACAAAAATATGTAGTTATCGAGTCAAATTGTAAGTAGTTACGACTTAAATCCTTACATAGCAAAGTTTTTGCTGGGTATTTGCTTTGTGAGGCCAAATTGATTATTAGGCTAAGGTTCGTAATGCTATATTCAGAAAGAATTGGGCATGATTATTATTCCAAGGAACAAGGAAAAAATTAACATAAATAACAGCGCTACTTTCAGAAGTTGCTACACTTTCATCATCAGTGCTCATGTGTTTTTTGCTTATCGCTACTTGTCAGGTCGCTCTGTAGTTGATATTAAACTGCACTTTCTCAGTGTTGCCTTTGGTTTATTTTTATACCATTCCCTATTTCCACACCTGGCTCAGACACACTCCACTTTTAACCAGTTAGGATAAATAATAACCTAGACACAGTGGTTCCAATTGGGAAAAAGGGCAATAAATCTGTATCTTTTAAACTTGCAACCCGATTACAAAACGATGTATCCAAAAATCATAGAGGAGGACTTAAGCTTTGGAATTGTCGAAATTTGAACGACCCTCGTGGATAAAAACCATACAGTTCGACTAAATATTCATAACTAATTATTAAAACTCTAAAGGCACTTATCTAAAACATGAATGTGTACTGTTACAAAAACTTGGGCAAAATAAACATTCAAAAAATCCCAGTATTGAGAATATCGATGATATTCCACGCTGGTAAGACTGAAATGAAAAAGCTTAGAATAGTTGAACATTCTAAGAAAAGACAGTTAGGGAAGTTCCGAACATTTAGAAAAAGTTAATTAATAGATGCGACTCGCCACAAGATGGCGACAGTCTGTTAATTGAACTTACTAGAATTAGTAGGATTTTCGCTACAATGTTGTTGCCACTGTCAGTGGTGGTGTAGGTAAAGGACTCTGACGAGTAGACTTGGTGGTCACGAAACAGCTGTCAGTTCAACCCTCCGTACATCCAAATTTTTCTTTGAATGTTCAATATTCACATGCTTTAGAGTTTATTTCTTAAATAAAAAATAATTTGATCGAAAGATTAAATTAAAAATGAACTTAAGCCAAACTAATTAAATAAATTTGGTAAATTATTTTCTTTACAATTTGTAAATATTTTTAAACAAATTGTTTTATAGATTTAAACAAAGACTTTTTTTCAATGAAATTGTTGAGATATTTTTGTCTATATTTACAAATTGGTTTGTAGGTCCGTTCCTAGACAAAATAGTTACTATTTTATTGAAATCCTTTACAGAAAATTAAATCTAGTTTTTTCTGTGTATGTTTTTTAATAAATAGCAAAGAAAGAAAAAAAATAGTTTTGTGCGAGGTATTAAATTTTGACACCCTGTGGCTCACCGTGTGTTTCAACAGGGTGGTCCAATTTTCAAGATTCTTATATTTTAGGTCCTCGTCTATGATTTTTACATGCATCGTTTTGCAATCGGATCGCAAGTTTAAAAGATACAGATATGTTACTCGTTTTTTCCCCCAATTGGAACCACAGTTCAACATCCAGATGTTACTTGAAGATTCCAGAAATTTATTATTTAGTGCTGCTTGCCATCTGCCGAGTCAGCATTGTGTTGAACTTAAACGAGTGAGTATCTTCAAGAAGGGGTTCAACTACATAGTGGTAACATCGTGCTTTAACAAACAGTGTTTTATTTTTATTGCAATTCAAAAGAACCTGAAGAAAATAATAAAACTGTTTTTATGTAAAGGTCTAAGAACATAACATTATTATTTATTGCATTTGATCAAATATGAAAGCTTTATAATTTAGTACAATGTCTAAACAAGTCTCATCACTTTCTCTTTGATCGTTTAGTTTTATTTATGAAATCTTCTAGACAGGTGAAAACTTTCTTGTCTTTTATTGTTAAAAGATTTATTATGATCAATGTGTAGTAATTAATTAAATAAAACATTTTTATGAATTATGTTTGATAATTTGGCATATTTTAATGTCTACAATGCATTGTATAGAATTAATGTTGTTTTTTTTTTACAATATATTTAGATATTAATTTACATAAAGACATATGTATACTTATCATATATACGTAAATTGTAGAAGTGAGCAGAAGTGTTAAAAAACAAAGTATTGCTTGAAATATCAGGGGGGTTTAAATGATCCTCTAAAATTTTATAGCTTTCTTTTACAAATGCAATAGAAATAATAACAATTTCATTTGTGAGCCCCGGGATCGCTGTCTGAGTTTTGGAGGCTGTTTCGTTTCAATTAAGTATATCAGCTTAATTGGTCCCAAATGACTAAATTCGTTCTAAAAATCTGATATATTTTCTAAGAGATGCATTTGATCAATTTCTCGAGCTTAATTGCTGCATTTAATGGCATATGTTTGCTTAGACCAATAACAATTATCTCTGCTATATTTTTCCTCATCTATGTAGATACATCAACTATTTCTTTAATATAATGTGAAAAACAAACAACATTATAAACATAATATTTTTTTCACACCTCAAGGTATTAAAAAACATTTTCAGTTTTTTTTTTTTGTTAAAATGTTTTTGCACTAGTGTCATTTATTATTACTGTTGTATGTAGATTTAGCAAAAAATAAATAAAAAATTAAATTCAATTAGCATAGAATTTGCATTAAATAAGAAGACAGACACGAGCAAAAACTAAAACTGAAAATAATTAATGAAGCACAACATTTTTTAACCCTGATGATGACAGAGATGTCAGGCCAAGAAGTAAGAGAAGCAGAAGAAGGGCATTTTAATTCAAAATAAAAAGAAGTGAACTGAGAGCTGCAAAATAAAATAATATTGAAGGCATATTAGCATTAACGCCTCTAACACTGGAGTCAAAACTAGAATTGAGTGAAGAAAAAAAAAAACAATAAAAACGTACGTGTAACAGACAGACGGATAAAACGAAAGTAGGTTAATGTCTAATTTAAGTAACAATGTTATTTAATCTATCATAAATATATATAAAGGGTGTTGCAGTACTAAGTGAGAAAATCCATGATCACAAAAATTACAATGGACTATTCAGAACTTGAAATTGAAGCGTATTCAACAACCCTAGTATCGTATTGATTACACCGTACAACATATAAATAATAGTATATACATTGATTGCTCTTTAGCACTAAGTGGGAATAAGTACGAAAGTAGCCCTCAAACTCATTTTCCTCCTAAAAAAAGGCCAGACGTACATTTTCATATTTTTTGTATATGTATATATTTTGTTGGTCACTTTTATGAGACTCAATTGTTAGAAACTTGTTATGTTTTTTTGTGTTGTACACTGAAAGAATTTTGATATAAATTCTGTGAATTTCAGCACTAATTCAATGAAAAACTTCAGTAAAACTCAACCAACGTTGCGCGTCATTGAATTAATGAAACAAGTTTTGTTAAAATTATTTTAATAAAAAATTTCTCCAAATAATATTTCATTGAAATTACATATTTCATTGATCCAATGTAATAACTTCGCTGAACTAATCAAAGTATATCATTATTTTGACAAAACTATTTCATTATTTTAATAAAATTATTCAATTATTTTAATGAAATTATTTCATTATTAAGAAATTTATTATTTGACATATTGTCATAATTTTATTTTAAATAAAGTCTATTTGCTGATAGCTAAGTATTGTCAATATGCATTTCATTGGCGCTTTACCAAATCGTCAGTAGACTTCAACCACAACTTTGAAAAGTCGCAAGCCCTTTATCTTATGCACAGTCTTTCAAAAACCATTTGAAAATTCTCAAATGGTTTTTCAAAGTCTGTGCATAAGATAAAGGGCTTGTGACTTTTCAAAGTTATGGTTGAAGTCTACTGACGATTTGGTAAAACGCCAATGAAATGCATATAGACAATGCTTAACTATAAGCAAATAGACTTCGTTTTTAAAAAAAGTTTTGCAAAACAGTATGTTTTAGTTAGAAGTCGAAATTATCCAAATTCGTTTTTTAATGATACCCTTTATTTGTACACCCTGTATACTTAAGTAAAACATTTTATTTATAATGGATTATTAGTATTAAGTAGGCGTTTGTTGTTTGTTCACATAGAGACAAGTAACTTAGTTGGCTGTTAAGCAAAATTAAAATTACATCTTATAATATTTTTGAAAAAAGAACAAAAAATCATCATGACTTCAATTTTACTTGACTTTTATCAGAGATTTATTAAAGACACCAATGTGTGTGGTAAAAACTTAAATAAATAAGTTTATGTAAATCATTGGTGACTTCTACTCATAACTTTAATGCACAAGGGAGTTTTAGCAAGAAATAAAATTAATAAGAAAATTTATATTATTATTAATTAGAATTATTGTTGATTACTAAGAAATGTATTTTTTAAACAACACAAATTGCATTGTAATGCCTTTTATAACCCATAAAGAAACATAAAGCAACTACATAATTATCTTTGATATAAGTATTTTATTTTTTTAAAATTTAATTGAAAAGAGGGTGACAAATCATATCTAACTTAGAAATCTAAATGTGAAATACTTTTTTAATAGATATTGTCCTTTTTGATAAAACAACAAATAAAAAAGTATATCTCTTACCTTTTAATGGCCTAAGAAGAAGAAAAACAAACCGAAAAAATCAATATATGTTATTTGATTATTGATACTTAAGGAAATCAATCAGAAAATGTGAATCAAAATATAATGCATTTAAATATTGGGTTAGGGCAAAAGTAAACATCATGAGATATGAAGAACTATGCACTGAATCCATATTCTTAATCCTATTTAAATAACACTAGACAACACCAAAATAGATAAAAAGGTTCTGACAACGCACTCCGGTAGAGGGCCTATACCATTGGACTTAATTTTAGGGGAGTTAAAGTTCCCACCTTGCACATTGTTATAATGAATCGGCATAGGAAATAATTTATTCCTTACATTTTATGTATAGGGTGTGCTTAGCACCTTTATGTAGAACACTACTAGAAACATATTTGTAGAAAATTTTAACACCTTAACTCTTCGCTGTTCGGGTCATATTTGTCCCTTTCTTGAACAAGAGGCAGCGACATAGAGGACAATAATGCCAAAAATATATGTTTAAAAATCTACTATAAGTCTTCAAAGATACCAAAGCTCAAAACAATTGAACGCTTCACTTTAGTAGAACAAAAAAAAAAAAATAGAAATAACAATCGGAAAAAATAATGAAGAAAAATCAACCCGTGATAACACTGAAATTTGGATGATACATATCAATTTAGTAGTGATGCAATTCTCGAATATATAGCGACCACACTCACCCCAGCCACCTAACAAGTAGGAGCGTGGTGGCTTCCGAAAACAACGTTGTTCTGTACTGCTGTGAACGTTGAAAATTAAATTGATGTTAATTTTTTCTTCTAATTCTTTCTGAATATAACGTTACGAACTTTAGCAGATATAATCACGTTGAATAAATATTCAGTACAATTTAAACATGTTACATTGTTCACTTTAGCACACCCTTTAATTATTATTATTTTTTGTTGTAGCAGACATAGTTACGCATATTCTGTGAATATTACAGGTCAGCATCTCTTATGGCTCTGCAGAGAGAAGCCTGTGACGGACGGACTGATTAGCGAAAGCATTATTTTGAATTATATAAAAGCTTTCTTGTCTATTTCTTGTCTATGTCTTGTCTATGTCTTGTCTATGTCTTGTCTATGTCTTGTCTATGTCTTGTCTATGTCTTGTCTATGTCTTGTCTATGTCTTGTCTATGTCTTGTCTATGTCTTGTCTATGTCTTGTCTATGTCTTGTCTATGTCTTGTCTATGTCTTGTCTATGTCTTGTCTATGTCTTGTCTATGTCTTGCCTATGTCTTGTCTATGTCTTGTCTATGTCTTGTCTATGTCTTGTCTATGTCTTGTCTATGTCTTGTCTATGTCTTGTCTATGTCTTGTCTATGTCTTGTCTATGTCTTGTCTATGTCTTGTCTATGTCTTGTCTATGTCTTGTCTATGTCTTGTCTATGTCTTGTCTATGTCTTGTCTATGTCTTGTCTATGTCTTGTCTATGTCTTGTCTATGTCTTGTCTATGTCTTGTCTATGTCTTGTCTATGTCTTGTCTATGTCTTGTCTATGTCTTGTCTATGTCTTGTCTATGTCTTGTCTATGTCTTGTCTATGTCTTGTCTATGTCTTGTCTATGTCTTGTCTATGTCTTGTCTATGTCTTGTCTATGTCTTGTCTATGTCTTGTCTATGTCTTGTCTATGTCTTGTCTATGTCTTGTCTATGTCTTGTCTATGTCTTGTCTATGTCTTGTCTATGTCTTGTCTATGTCTTGTCTATGTCTTGTCTATGTCTTGTCTATGTCTTGTCTATGTCTTGTCTATGTCTTGTCTATGTCTTGTCTATGTCTTGTTTATGTCTTGTCTATGTCTTGCCTATGTCTTGTCTATGTCTTGTCTATGTCTTGTCTATGTCTTGTGTATGTCTTGTCTATGTCTTGTCTATTTCTGGTCTATGTCTTGTCTCTGTCTTGTCTATTCTTTTTTATGTCTTGTCTATGTCTAGTATTTATTTATCTGGTCTGGTTTGTGTATGTCTTACATCTGTCTTCCCTACTTTTGTTAATGTCTGACCTATATTTTGCTAATGTCTTCTAGAGATGCTGACTTAAATCCTTTTTAATAAAAAAGACATTTTCATTTTCCATAACCAAACATTTCACTAAACTAATATTTAAAAATCATTCTTAACTATTCAAAACAACATTCAGATGCACAATTTTACTCTGGAATAAAAATAAAAACTAAGGAGATACTGTCACTTATGAACATACATACATAAAACAGCAGCCTTTTTGTTAAAAAGCGTGACATTTTCATTGATATTGACATTAAAGAGGCTACGAGACACAAAGAACCACTCCAGAAAAGATCGATGCCTTTATGAAGTATTTCTCTTTTTCTGAAAAGATCAACCAAATCTATACACAAAGAAAAGAATAAACAAATAAGAAAGAAAAATATTGTCATGCATCTGATTCGTAATTAATCATTTGTTAACGTATTCAAACACATATTGAAAATCAGAGACGCTGTCTGTCGCACGTACTTTATCTGATAATTATTGTGATACTTTTTTTTAGAAAAATTACTGTTGCATTTCATTCTGTATAGCATGCAGACACAACATAAGCACATTAAAGAACATTGAATACAACTGCGGTTTCAAAAAGTAACCATTCGATTAAATTTATACCCGTACATGACGTTCCAGTTCAGCAAGTGTGTTTGTGTGAGGCAACAGGTTTCCTGTAAAAGATTTAAATTCCGTCTGTTTGTCTGGCTTTCATTTGATTTCATTTTGCTTAATTTTAATGTAAATGCCTCTGTTGATTTACAGATTTGTGTGTAATATATTCGCCTTTTTTTTCGAATATTCTATACCACACACTTGTAAAATTGATTTTGATCTTTCAAGTGAGTAAATAATTTCATTTGAATGCTTCTTGTAACAGATATAGAGGGAAAAAAAGAAATGAGCAACTTGACAAATGTATGGAATTTTTAATTCCGGTGGCAATATTGATTAATTAGAGTTAAAAAATTTACATAAATCCGTAGATATATAGAAATTTATTAAAATTGACAGTTTTGGAGAAAAAGTATTTGTCATGTGAGAGTAGATTTTTAGAGCAATTATTGTTTTTGTTGTTGTTGTTTAAATGTGCCAGTTTTGTTGCTTAAAGAAAAAGAGTTTTTTAGAATTGCTATACTCTCCGTACCCAGAGCAGCTCTAGGACAAACTGAATAAATAATTGATGCTTAAAAATTAATTGTAAAGCAAGTATTTTTATCAATTGTTCAGGTAAATAATCAGATGAGTTTTGTAATTATAGGTAACATATGCTCCCAAGTGAATAGAAAATTCAATAAAATTTTAATGACTCGCATAAAATCTTATCTTCAAAAAAGTTTTAAAGAATTCGAGATAAAACTAATCAAGTCGTTTTTAGTCGACATTTTCAAGAAACTTATCAATTTAATTCAATAAATAAAGGACACGGTTCTACAATCAATATTAAACAACAAATTTTAAATATAAAAACTAGAACATTTAAAATTATTAAACGATTTGCGCTCATGTGCATGTAAAAATATAAATAAATAACAAATTACCTAAATGTCAATTTATTTAAAATGTGTTCAGACAATGTTTCTGTTCTATTTTTGCTGTAAAACAAACAACAACTACAAGCGTATTTATTCAAAAGCCATTCTCATTCCATTCTTTCAGCTCATTTTGACAGCTTAATGTACGCGAACATAAAGTAAATGTCCAAAGTTTTGTCCCGTAATAAAATTCCATTAAAATGCTTTAAAGGAGAGGGTGTGTATTTTTTAATGTTAAATGTTGTAAAAAAAGACAGTGAAAAACAAAACAAACAAAAATGAAAACAATGCTGGTTGATATGAGTTAAACAAAGTTGCAGATCTAATAATTCCATGAACAAGATAAGGAAAAATTAAAAAAGAAATAAACAAATATGAATGTTTAGGAGTAGAATATGAATACAGAAAACTTAATTCAAATTATTTAAGAAATATGCAACATGCTGGAAAACTTTTTTTTTAATTCCATTTTTTAAAGTGACAGTTTCAGAATAACGCAGTTCGAATGTGTAGATAGATTTTGGCAAAGCAGATTAAAATAAAAAAATTCATAGAAGAAAAAAATATCTGTGTATCGTTTTTTAGATTGTTCAGTATAAAATTTTCCTCCTCAAATTTAAAATATAACAAAGGGCAGTTAAACGGAACTGACACAAACAAGTCACGTGACCGGTCCCCAGGTGGTAGGGACCAGTCCGAGTTCTAACACTTCCTATGAAGCGGACCAGCCACTTTTACATGGGGATGGCCTAGGATGGGGTTAATTGATACTGTGTATGCACCTTTTAACTTGTCTCTGAACTATCTTATGGAGTCCTAATCGGTGTAGAATAATTTATGTAGATTATATATAAATATTATTCTAAAATTCAGCTGTAATTATCGATTAATTTATTTTTTTATTGTGAAAAATCCAAATAGAAATTGTATATTATTTTTAAGCGGTGTCTTTGATGGGACTCGAACCGACAACCTCCGGCATGACAGGCTAGTACACTACCCACTCCACCACAGGGGCACTTATATTTCAATGTTATAAATATTAGTTAAGCTGGAGTTAATATCTGAATATAGTTACGGAACAGGTTCCTAAGTGGAATGGCAGTCTCATTGAAGGGAGGCAATTAATATTATATAGATACTATGTGATAGGCCATAGATCCAGGTGCATCGAATTTGTTCAGTGCCGTTTACTACAATACTAGCCGGAATACCAACTAAATTTCTTCGCCATTCACTACTCCTTATTTTTGGTACCAGTCTCATTTTCTCAAGTCATAGGACGAGTACTTTTGGATCATTTGTCACCAAATTTTCCGCAGGGTAAATTTCTTTTTATAATTATAATACAAGTTTACAGAAGAAATGATCCTTAAAAAAAGAGGATTCGCAAAATGTTAGCACAGAAAAATTTTTCAAACAAGTATTTATATGAAATTCAATAAACAGTTTGTCTGATTCAGTAAATTGTTCAGTTTAAGATTTTATTCACACTAAAAACAACAACAAAAACCAGTTGCATTGTCAGTAAATGTGTTTGTTGTTTGATTTTACAAAAATCTTTCAATTGTCCATTTTTAGTACAAAAATATTTGTTTAATAAATAAATACCCTGTTTATCGATGTCGAAGGAACTCTTTCTTTCTTACAATTTCATTTAAAATAAAAATAAATTCTATATATATTTTTAATGTAATCGTACGATAGAAATAATTCCTTCGACATCGATAAAAAAAACAGGCAGTGAATTTATGAATTTATGAATTCTTCTTGTGATTATAAAAAAAATATTTGTACAACTGAGTTAAGGTAGAGTTAGCAGACAGGAACGGAATGTAACTGTGTAAAGCAGTTCAAACGGTTATAGTCAACTTAACAGGAACGTACGAACACGTTAAAAATTATATTTCTTTACATTTTAACGTAACATCACCTAAATTGATAAGAGTATACAAAATTTATTAGAAAAAAAAACAACAAGGCTCCCTGACGATTTGTGTTAGCCCCAATGAAATGCTCATAGGAACTAGCTAATACCCCTCCATTAGCAATTTCATTTTATTTTAATAGCACTTTAATATTTTACTTAGAAAGTCAAATATTAATTTGGCAAAAAGCACGATACAAAATTTAAATTAATGTAATTAATTAATTCCCAAAAAACTTTCAATTATTTTTTTATTCAATTTATAAGCCAAGCTAGGAATAAATCACACCTATCTCGAAAAGGCCGCAATCGCAATGTTGGAAACAAAGTCTAAAATTTATTAAAACTCGCTAAAATTTTCAAAAAAATTGCGAAAGTTCGCAAAAACTAAAATTTAATTATTGTAAATTGTTGATATCGTGAAAATAGCGGAAATTTGCGAAAAATTACAATATATTAAAGAACTGGCAATAATGATTAAAAATCGCTAAAACTGTACGGAATGCCAAAGATTTGGTAAAAATCGCGAAAATGGCGAAAATTCGCTAAACTTTCTGACAGCGACACAATAGCAACCTATAATATTGCTTAAAAATCGCCAAAAATTGTAGGGAAGCTGAAAACTTAATTTTAATTATTTATTTGGTTTATGTCAAAAATATTTGATATGTCCTTACTTTCTATAACCGTCTTTACATCTTACGTTACATTACGTTATATTACTCTTACATTCCATCTACATCCCGTTCCTGTCGGTTAACGGAGACTTAAGTGTTTTTCTTATCATGTTCGACTAGTTTAATCTTTTGATTTCTGTCTTACCAGCGTGAAATATCATCGATATTTTCAATCCTGGGATATTTTTAATGTTTATTTTGCCCAAGTCTTGGAAAAGTTAATTTTTTAGCTAAGTACCTTTAGAGTTTTATGCAAAAAAAAAATGCAAATTTTTAATATTTTTTAAACAAAACGAATGCGTACCAACTGATATTTTGCAGTTACATAGGAATCTTTGTACGAAATACCATGCAAGAAATAAAATAACGATTTTCTTCTGAGAATCTCAGAACTCTGTAGAAAGTTGCAAGAAATCTCAAAAATGCAATTTGGAACAAATTTGCCCATAGCGTCCACACTTGATCGAAGTCCCATTTAAGACATTGCCAAGTTACTACACTCTAAAACACTTTTGTTGAAAATTAGGTCGATAATAGTCGGCAACACACAGAAAAAAATAGACAAGCATTATATTCAATAAAACCATGTTATTAAAAAAAATATGAATTTCAATAACATTTATCTTTAACATAATAAAATATTTCGTTCTAAGTATTTCTTTTCCATACCGGCTATTTCTTTTCTTTTTATACATAAGTACTTAAAACAAGTTGTATCCCATAAAAAAATAAATGGGATATGGCTCAGCTAGAGAGTGTATACTTTACGTCCGGAAAGCCCGGGTTCGTATTCCAGCCATGTCAACATTTTTTAAATTTATATATATATTTTTATTTTGAAATAATTTTGTTATCAATATAGGGGAATTCTTTATCACAGGAAATTTGAAAAAAAAATTATTGAATACCGGGATTTTTGTTATCAAAAACTAAACTTATTTTTTTCTGTGCACTTTACATATTATTATCGACCTAAAATTACACACGCATTATTTTTGAACAAAATATTTTTACTAAAAAGCGATTGGCTGCGTGTTGGTTTGAACCGCGAACTCCTGACTGATAGTCTGACGTATCTACCATTCAGCCATATCCGTATTATACTTTATGTTACATTTTTTCCACTTGGACTAAATATGTTTAATTTGAAAGGTTTTTTCTTTAATAAAATAACTACAAAATCGATGTAATTTTTGACAAGGAGAAATTTTCAACACAAATTTAGACAATATATGATTGTTAATTTGAAGTAATGTTTTAGAGTGTACGTACACATAACTCTTTTTAAATATGGCAATGAATTTCGAGTCCCAGCTTTGGGATTTTAGAACATATGGACTAAATTCAAAATTTCGATTTAAAATAGGTCGTACTAGGAAGTGCCCAGGTCCAACTATATTAGAAAATTAAATTATTTTTTTTACCGTCGGTTCACGTCTGTCTATATAAATTTCAGAAAAATATTTATTTGTTATATGTTCCAAAATAATTTTTTTTTTATATACACTCAAAATATTCTGTACGTAAAATTAGCTGAAATTGCAAAATATAAGAAATTAAAACTAAATTAAGAACCGGTCTACTTAGTTTTCATTTAAATTTTTCGAAAAGTTCATTTAATTTAAAATGTTAAAAGAATAACTGAACTAAGCCCGTAGAATATATTTTTTATATTTTTTTATTTTTTTTATTTTAACTTGCAGAAAAAAAAGAAGCAACTAATCGATTTAGAAATGAGTGAATGATTCTTACTTTAGTCTGATTAATTTAACTGTCACCAGAACTAATCACAACTTCTATAATATACAGAATATTTTGAGTGTTTGTGTGTGTGTTATTTATATGCATGATTTTTTTTAAGTATTTATAACATAAACAACTGACAATATTAAAAGCAACCGCAAATCCTTTTTAATGTGTACTTAGCTATTTTTATTGAATGTTAGAATCAGTTAAAAATAAGATTGCTCAGAATTTTAAATGTTTATTCTTTTAAATATGATGCACGAAATTGATTGCATGAACAAAATACACTCCGTTACTGTCATAATATTGTGAGTGTATACATATAAATATGTATATAAAACAGTTAGGGTGTTTTTTTTAGCAAAAATTTTCGAAAATTGGAAATTTTTTTCAAATTTCAATTTAAAAATTGAATAGTTTTTAGAATTTTGTTCTTTAACTAACGAAGAAAAAGTCTTACAAATCGGATATTTGGATCCGATATCTGGAATATACTGGACCAAATTTTAAAAAATTGAGAAATATGTGTATCGTTCGGCTTTAGGTCATATTTTTAATAAAAATTAATAATTAATAAAATTAAATTGTTTTTTTTCCATATTAAAGTTATTAAATTATTGTTTTATTCCCGATATTTCGAATAGCTTCGCTATTCATCTTCAGGGGGAAAACACTGTTAAAAATACTAGAAGACATTTGTTAGGTTTTACACAAAAAATTATTACAACAATAATATACATTACACGTAAATTTAAGAAAAATAATTATTAATATATATTATTGAATACTTCAACCGTCATTAGCCACAACACACGATTTACTAATATTATGTTATGTGTTTATTAGCAATACTCCTGTAAATATGAGCGCATTTTTCAGTATCTTGCTTATAATCTTTTCTCTGGGGGAACATCGATTATGTGGAGCATCTCTAATGTAAATCTCCTGGAATAATTTTTTTTCTCTTCCTGTAATATTTTTACATCATTGAAATTCGCTACATGATTTTCTTTCGCACGAAGGGCCGCAAGTGCATTTTTTTATTCTAGAGGTTTGCTGGTTGTTCTTAAATCCGACTTATGAGATGCTAGTCCCGTTTTTAGTTTTGTTTTTGTTGTTCCGACGTAGCTTTTGTTACATGGTCCCGAACCGTCGCCGTTGCAGTTGATTCTATATATAACATTGCACTTATCTTCTTTCTTCAGCTTCGACTTTGTGTTGCTGTATAGGCTTTGCAATGTGTTATTTGATTTAAATGCCAATTGAAACTTGTCTTTGTCATACAGATGTGAGATTTTTAGTCTTTCTTAAAACCCGGCGATGTACTTTACTCCTTTATAAAAGGGAAAGTGTGAAGTTGCAAAAATAAAAAAATCTTAGGGGCATCTACAAAATACCCAGACTCTATGTATGATGCCACGGTGAGGTCGCATGATGGAGCAGCTGCTCCAAATTGTAGCAGCTGCTTTTGTTGAAATTGCGTTTGGGAACTGAAGGTGTTGCCAAATGACCGACGGCGCTGGCATGCTGGCGTAAGCTCCGGCTAGGGCTCGCCGTATTGGGGTGGTTCTTGTCGACCATCAGGAAAATTAGACAGCTACAAAAAATCATGCCAGCAGTACTACTGAGATCATGCGACCTCACCGTGGCATCATACATAGAGTCTGTGTATGTTTTTGGAATGTTTTTTCCGTTTCTTCTCCTCCATTCTTCTTTTCTAATAAATGTTTAATTGTTGTTTTAGGAAAATCACTCATCGCTAAAATTTCTTCTATTTTTCGTATATTTTGTTCACGAAATATATCATCACTAATGTTGAGTAGCCGTGTAATGAAATTATTGGCTGTATATATTATAATTCTTCTAGGGTGCTTAGAATAAAAAATTATTAAGCGACCAGATGCAGTAGGATTTTGATATGATGACCATGGCATCCAAATATGGTAGCTTATTGTCCTTTTCCGTTTCCACCGTAAATCGTAATTGTGTATTAAAAGAATTTAAAGCGCTTAGGACCTTTGATAATGTATCCTTGCGTATAGTCATCGCGAAAATGTCGTCAACAGATTTTGTCAAAATTCTAGGTTTTAATATCAGTTTATTTAGTGATTGGTCCAGTAACTCCTCCATTACAATATCGGAAACAACTGGTAATACTGGTGAATCCATTGCATTCCCTTGCATTGCTCATACATTTTTTCCTCATATATAAAATAGCGGTTATCTTTGATGCAATAGGTATCTTAATAATTCCATAAAAAAATTTTTTTTATATATATTTGTGTGTTCTTGCAATTTCTTTAAGTTTTTCTCTATTATTTGTAATGCCAAATTTATCGGTACGCTCGGAAATAGCGATACTACACCAAAGGACACCATAATTACATTTTCTTCTATTCTTGTATTATTTACTTTTGATTTAAAAAATTTGGCATTACAAATAATAGAGAAAAAATGGAAAAAATTGCAAGAAAAAGTGAACATAGAATAAAATTCACGAAACCTCGGGAAAATACATAATACATATGTAATAAAAACTACGCATTTTTGTTAACATAAAATACTTTAGGCCTCATTAGCTTATCAGCGAACAACTTTTGATTTTGAGTATTTTTGCAACTAAATTTGATATGTATATAGATAGAGTGGTGCTAAATTTCAGATTGAATATTCGTATTTGTATTCGTACTCGTATTGGCGAATACTAAAAATTTATATTCCTAATATCACTAGTAGGTACGTATGTACCTCCAAACATACCTAAGCAGTAAACATCATGTTGTTTTCTGAATGCCATTTTGCTGGCATTTTTAGAACAGAATATTACATACCTACATTCATACGTACGTATGTATACAATAGGCTTTAAAGTTTGTTGAATTTTTACGGCAAAATAAGGAAATACGATAAATTTACAAAATGTTTCACTGAGGAAAGAACACCTGACCACCAAAACCATAACCACAAGAAAACATATTTATATAAATTATTCTAGTAATAAATGAATTTATCGTTCAACTCTTAGAACATGAAGAATTTTTCAATTAAAACTCATACTGTCATGCTGGAAACTAAAAAAACAGTAAATATTCATTTTGTTTTTATACTAAGTTACTTTGTTGTTGTATGAATATTTTCAAGCCATTCATTATTGTAGTTGTTGTCAAAGTAGACCATTTGTCGTGATTGTGTGTTCATCTCCATTCATTCATACAAAAGCTAAATGTAACTGTTCTCTTTTCAACAACCATATTGGTGACCATTGCTGTAGTATTTAATTTTCTCTTCTCTCTTTTCCTCTTATAGCTTTTGGATTTATTATACTCTACTGTGATTGGTGGTTTAGTGATTGGCCACTCCTTTATTGTTCATGTTTGTTTTTTGTTTTGTTTTAATATTTCTCTTGGATGTGTTTTGTTAGTGTTTGAATTTGTACCTTGTTTTTTTATTAAAGTTTTTTGATGTATTTTACTATTCTTTTTATTTTATTTTGATAAAAAAAATACAATTAAGGTTATTTTTTTCATTACATTTTTACATAAAAGTTTATTATAACTATTAGTTTTTTTTATCTATTGGTCATGTGAAATTCTTGGTAGTTTCGTTTTTATTTTTACAATTATTTAGCGTGAATTGTAGTGATTAAAAAGCTGACTGTGGCAAAATGATTGTATAATTATTTTTATTTGTTGTTATTCTTTTAATGCTTTAAAGACATGTAATTTATTTTGTAATACAATAACAACCATTACATTAAGAATTGTAATTTTTTAAACAAAATTTTTGTCTGTTAAAAAATATTCTTTGCATTCCAGGACATCTGAATGATGATGCAGTGCGATATGGGTGATGCAGACCTACAGTTCACAAACGCTGCCGAACAGACAAAATTGTGGCATTACTGATTACAACTTTTTTATCGTGCTGCCACAACTGAAGCTTCAGCTCTGACAACACTATGTTTCCTAAAAAACCCCAAACGCCTGGTCCGACTGATTTAACATATCAATATTGCACAAGTGAATGACGGGAGATGGTTAGGTGCAAATAAAGCCCAAAACACCTGAATACTCATGATGGTGCAGAGCGGGGCAGAATCAAAATATTTTGAAAAAAATCAGCCATTTCGAAATGGGTAATTTGATCAGTATAAAATTTTACATGGACATAGCACAGGAGTATTCATATTTAAGTACTTTCTATTATACTCCATATGTATACTTAACATTTTTCTACCATTTTGTGGAAGAAACTAACAGCGTAAAACTAATTTAGGACGAATTTATTAATTATAAATCGAATAAGTTATACGTTTTAAAGGGAAAGGTAGACATATCGCATATATTAAAGTTTACAAAATTATGTATAGCTTTTAACAGTGTAAGCAGATTAGAACAATTTTTGAAAGTCGATTTTCAGGATTCATTTACTTAAGTTAAGTGTTTCGAAAAATATTGTTGTCGAAAAATTAAAAAAAAATTCTTTTTTTCTAGCGCTTTGAGCTTAAAATTAGCGGGAAATTCCAGGGATGGGCTTGAAGGTCAACCGTGTCCAATTTTTTTCTTCAAATTCATATCTGGGAATATAAAATGTATTAATTTAAACGAGATATTATCTAGAATTTTTTTCCATTTATAATAATTGTATGTTTCTGAAGAAACATTTTTTATAGAGAAGAGAATGATAGTGCTTTTTAGGGCAAAAGTTGTCAAAAACTCAATGGTGCAGACCGACACACAGATACACACTAGAAACTTATAAAAGCTTTCTTTTTGATCGGAGGCTAAAAATGACACGTTTTGAAAAGTTTTACAAGCTTAAAGTGCCCTAATTTAGGACTTAATAGCCTCGCTCCTGGGCAATATGAGAAGTTTATTTTCCTAAGATATATAGCAATACATCTCTACTATATCCACATGAAATTTTGTATTGAGCAACATTTCTAATTATCAATGGCAATTTGTTTAAGAATATAAATAATATTAAAAATAAAAAAAAGCCGATACAGTTCACGATGTAGCATCTAAACGGCTGGGGATATTTTCTTCAAACATTTCCAATCAAGACACTTAAAAAAAGTCGAAATCGGTCCAACGGCTTTGTAGCTACGATGGCGCAGACAGACTCACAGATCCATAGATAGACACTTCAAACTTCTAACACCCCCTGGTTTTGGTCGGGGATTTAAAAATAGTTAATTAAATTAGCTTTACATTTCGTAAGCAAACAGTTTTTAAAATGCAATCCACTGAATGCATACACAGAAAAAATTTAATTAAATTTTCAGTAAAGAAATTCAATGAATTAGTAAATATTTTGTCTAGAAGAGGACTTACAAACAAATTTGAAAATACGGACAAAAATGTCTCAAAAATTTCATAGAAAAAAAGTCTTTGTTTAAATCTATAAAACAATTTGTTTAAAAATATTTACAAATTGTAAAGAAAATAATTTACCAAAGTTATTTAATTAGTTTGGCTTAAGTTCATTTTTAATTTAATCTTTTAAAATTTGTCAATAAAAAAATTGTCCAAAACTATAAAACAATATGCCAAAAATATTTACGATTTCTAAACAAAATAATTTACACAATTAAAACAGTTTGTCTAAAAATACTTACAAGCTATAAGCCAAATAAATTACTGAATTGAACCAAAATATTTACTGGATTTTTTGCTATATTATCAACTTTTTGTCTGAGTCAGCAAACATTTTTTTTTTTAAATATTTTTAAGTTTTAAATTATCCATTAAGTATTTCTAAAATTTTACTTTGTTAAATGTGTTCAGCTCTGTATGTTTATCTAAAGACTCTAAAAAAATGAATGGGAATTACCGCAGCAACACTAACGAATTAATTCACTTAGAAATCTTCAGTGAAATGGCTAAAATCACATTCCTTTTGCTATCATTGTTGTTGTTGTTGTTATTATTCATGTTTTTGTCGTTAATGGGGGTTTTTAAGACAGAGAAAACTGGTTTTTATTGTTGTGATTTCTTATGTTTGTATCCTAAATAAAAGTTAAACAAAAAATTCACTGATTCAGTAACGAAGATTTATTGAAAATAAAATTTTATTTTAGACAAACTTCTAGACTCCGCGCAGACAAAATTTTCTTTGTCTACATGCTTCACATTTATCTCTAAATAAAAATATAATTTAATTGAAAAATTAAGTTAAAACCGAACTCAAGCCAAAATAATTAAAAAAATTCTGTGGATATAAACCCATATAGTTCAACTAAACTCATAACTTAATTCGAAAAAATTTTTTTAAATAATTTTTTCTGTGTACTCTTATACAAATATTTTCTAAATATTTATTGCTAAGTGAATTAATTAAAAAATTTCAAAGAAATATATACTTTCTGCTTATCTGATAAATAACAATTAAGATTTAAAATTATTATTTCTTAGAACAAAAACCCAAAGTGCAATAAGTCAAACACACGCAGCCGTATATTTTGAGTATACAGCTTGTATTTAAAACCGGACTGAAGACAATCATCACAATGTCAGAGTCATAGTTGGAGTCATACTGGTACTTGCATCTGAGAAGATCCCCATTTCTTTTCATCATCATTATCATGATCATCATTTTAAGAATTTTCATTCATAAGTATTTTTTCGGTTTTATATCTTTGGTGGCCTTAAAGCACATAAAAAACAACAAAGATATACAAAAAAAAAAACAATAAACTCTTATACCTGTAATCAGGCATATAAATATCTCTTTTCAAAAGAGCGTTAAAAATTAATATATACAATTGGGGCTTTTTTAAATTTAATTTAGAGTACAGAAGAGAGTTAAGTTTGATTAATATTAACGATCGATTATTGATGAGAGAATTATAAAACTCTCAGGTAAAGCAGAGGCTTACTTACCAACACATGCTTAAAGTGAGGGAGAATTGTTTAAAAGAAATCCTCATCATCACCTGCGTGTTGAGAAAAAACAACACTTTGACAAAACATCTATAAAAAAAACAAATTGCCATAGAAGTATGAACAAGAAATACAACCATCCAGCCAGCAAGCCAGCTTTTAAACTTGGCTAGTTGAATGTTTTACAAACAATAACAAAGCTAATGGCTGTGGCTCTTACGGACCGACTGACTGACTGGCTGAAGTATGGTGTTACCCAGTCGTTCGTATAAGACAAAATTTTAAGCCCATACACTACAGATGGTTGGCTAATAGTAGTACGGGTTGGTTGGTTAGTGGTGGTGATGGTGATGTTAGAGTATGAGTAGTACTATATTTTACGTACGTCTGAGCTGAACCTTTGCTTATCCAGTCATTCAGTCTGAACTCGGTTACCGACAGCGAAAGAAAGAAACACGGTCAGCACACGCGTAATC
Organism: Panzeria rudis; assembly: GCA_956483635.1. NCBI lineage: Eukaryota > Metazoa > Arthropoda > Insecta > Diptera > Tachinidae > Panzeria > Panzeria rudis. Next base: position 181,719,523 of record OY101448.1, read on the forward strand.
GAATGAATAATAAAAGTTTTATATAAAAACAACAATTTTACAAAGTTAACGAGCGTATGAATAAAAATTTAATTTTGTTTGTGTGTTTATTCTTCTTTTTTTTTTTGATACGTAACCAAACTACAACTTAATAAGAAAACAACAAAAAAAAAAAAGATAGTAAAGAAAATAGCAACAACAATCGTTACGGCGATACTAAACAGTTCTATGCGATACAAAAATATTTATCTAACAAATACATGTACGTGTTCATGCCAAATTGTCTGTGGACTGATTGACGTGGTTTTTTTGTACGTCGTGTTTTTTCAAATGGGGAAAAAAATTTGAATTTGAAATAGTGAAAAGCGGACGGATTTTTTAATGAAAAGTTCATTCATATTTTTTTTTTCAAATAAGAAGTTGCAAATTTTTTTTATATATGAAAATTTTAAAGGAATTTAAAAAAATTTTAAACCTAAACAAAAGTATGATTAATATTCAAATAGAAAAATGATTAGCCGACGCTAAAAACAAAATGCAAAGAATTTAGAATTCATAAAAATTTCAAATAAGAAAATATGTAATTTTCATAGCAAATAACCTGCAAAAAACAAGTGCCTTAATAATGTTTGTAACAAAATTTTATCTAAAAGAAAAATTCCAAAAAAAAATTGCCTTAACAAATTTTATTTTGTAGCAAAAAATATGACTTATTGCAAAAAAGTGTTTTTAATGAATGTGCCATTTTTTTTAAGAAATGAGTGTTTATAAATTTTTTTTATAAATTAAAAAAAAAGCATTTGCTGGTTAAAATTTGCAAAAAAAAATTTTTACATAGAAAATATTTTTAAGAAAATTTTACAAATATTAGCTTAAATGCATACGGATATATTGATTGGAGATCAATTTGTAGCATCATCAAATTATTGGGTAATGCAGGTGAGTAAAAAAGGATATGGTTAAAATTAAAAATGAACAGAAAAGGTGATTTAGAAAACGGACACAAAATCTGAAAAAAGTAACTCACTGAAAAAATTTCGCAAAAAGTGAAATTCGAAAACAGTGATGGCGAATTAAAATGCTGCGACGGCCTAGCACAATACCTTGCAAATAGCTTTTTATTTCTTATTATTATTTATTATAAATTTAATGAGGTTTATAGAGCATTAAATTTATTTTAAGAGAAGGCGCGCATCGAGCTTAAGCTGTTGTTGGCTGGAGAAATTTTAAATGAAATATACCAGTTTGTAAAATTTCTTTTAGAAACTCAATAGAAATATTGTATGGTATTGTTTAAGTTGTTTTGTATGATAAGGAAAGGTTTGGTAAATATCTCTTCTTCCCCTCCTTTGAATCTGCACCTGTTTAGCAGTGAACTTAAAAATTATAAATTTAATTTTTAGAATTGGTCTTCGCCGGTTTGTTATTTATTTTTTTTAAAGAGAAGTAACACAATCAGGCAATTAATGCCTACCAATTAATTAATTAATGTGTTAGCTTCTTTGGCAAAGGGATAGTGTACACTCTAAGACATTACTTCAAATTTACGATCATATATTGTCTAAATTTGTGTTGAAAAATTTTCCTTGTCTAAATTACATCGATTTTGTAGTTATTTTATTAAAGAAAAAACCTTTCAAATTAAACATATTTAGTCCAAGTGGAAAAAATTGTAGATACGTCAGACTATCAGTGGGGAGGTCGCGGTTCAAACCTGCACGCAGCCAATCGCTTTTTTTAGTAAAAGCATTTTGTTCAAAAGTACTGCGTGTGTAATTTTAGGTCGATAATAATCTGTAAAGTGTTGCCGACTATTATCGACCTAAAATTTTCAACAAAAGTATTTTAGAGAGAACAGGTGGTGATGTTGGAGAGATATAGAAAGTTTAATTCATGTACAACTCTGCTATTGCGCATTTTTTTTGTAGAGCAGTGTTGCAAGCCCCTCTGGTGTCAAGTAGAGTTGTTTAAGCTATGTACACTCTAAGACATTACTTCAAATTTACGATCACATATTGTCTAAATTTGTGTTGAAAATTTCTCCTTGTCTAAAATTACATCGATTTTGTAGTTATTTTATTAAAGAAAAAACCTTTCAAATTAAACATATTTAGTCCAAGTGGAAAAAATTTAACATGAAGTATAATACGGCTATGGCTGAATGGTATATACGTCAGACTATCAGTGAGGAGGTCGCAGTTCAAACCTGCACGCAGCGAATCGCTTTTTTTAGTAAAAACGTTTTGTTCAAAAATAATGCATGTGTAATTTTAGGTCGATAATAATCTGTAAAGTGTTGCCGACTATTATCGTCCTAATTTTCAACAAAAGTGTTTTAGAGTGTAGCCAATTTTATTAGTTTGTTTACTTCGCCGACGGTTCTGCTACAATACCGACGCAGGAGGGCGCTGTGAAGTGCATTAGGATATGGTAGTATTAATCGCTGCCGGTACTGCAAAGTAATCAGTGCTATGCCTTCATCACCTTAACAATCGAACAACAACCAACACAATAACACACCAATGCACCTGAGAAAAATGCATGATGTTGTTGGCTTGCCTGAAACTAGTCTTGAACTCAATACCTCAGAGTTCGTAGTCAAACGCGCTAACTACTCAGCCAACAACACCTAAACTATAACAGCGACTTGTTGATACATAGTTTAGAGCAATCTCGATCAAAGCCCTTAAAAAACGTTTCGGACTTTTGAATTCTACAATGCCTTGACAGACATACTTCAAACTTATAACAACAATTTTTTTGTTGTCGGAGATTAGTTAATTAAATTAATTTTTCATTTCCTAAGCAAATAATTTTTAAAAGCATTCCCCTGAATGCATACACAGAAAAAATTAAATTTTATTTTCAGCAAAGAAATTCAATGAATTAGTAAATATTTTGTCTAGAGGCGGACTTACAAACAAATTTGTAAATACGGACAAAAATGTGTCAAAAATTTCATAGAAAAAAACCGTTTCTTTTTTCAATAAACAAATTGTCCAAAACTATACAACAATTTGCCAAAAATATTTACGATTTCTAAACAAAATAATTTACACAATTAAAACAATTTGTCTAAAAATACTTACAAGCTATAAAGCAAATAAGTTACTGAATTAAACCAAAATATTTACTGGATTTCTTGTTACATATCAACTTTTTGTCTGAGTCAGCAAAAAATTTTTTTGAAAATATTTTTAAGTTTTAAATCATCCATTAAGTATTTCTAAAACTCTTGAAATTTCATTAAACAGAACACAGAAAAAAAAGACATGGAAAAAACGGGTGAAAATGCATGATTTTAACATTAGCGTGCCATTGCAGGGCATGTGTTCCCATTTAAATAAACTGCTCGTCATTCAAATCAGTTCTTATGACCGATGCAAACCCGATGACTTTAACCCGTTTCTGCATGCATGCGAAATATTGATAAATAATATTAAAAAAAAATCATGTTGACGCGGCGAGGACACGAACCCGGCCTCTTCGGACATAAATCATGCTCTCTACAGCTAAACTATACTCCAGTTAATTTTTAATGAGATAAAACTTCTTTTAAAGTACTTACCCCTGTAAAATATGTCAATGTGATGATTTGATTTCTTTTTGCGTGCCTTTTTCGGTAGATAATTCATGCAATATTTTATACATGATTGTGTAGTAATGTCACATGCGTTTTTCACGGCTTCAAAAACTGTAGCTTTATTAAGATTTACGATAGCACTAAGAATGAATTCAAAGAAAAATGTTCTTCAGAAGCTAAACGAAACAGCTATAAAAACATATTAATTTCATAATTATTATAACAGATTTTTATTATGCTAAAGTTCGTAATAGAGATGGGCGCGTATCGTGATTTTTTTCGTGACACAAATACGCACGACTCAACATGAAGTGTTCGTGACACATAATCTGATTTCGTTCGTACTCGGGTCGTGTCGTGTTGAGAAAACTTGACACGATAAAACTAGAAACGATTTTGGGGGTAAAATATGTATGAATGCAGAAGCTTGCCAAAGAAGTATTAGATACACTCTAACGCACTTTTGTTGAAAATTAGGTCAATAATAGTCGGCAACACTTTACCGATTATTATCGACCTAAAATTACACACGCATTATTTTTGACAAAATGTTTTTACTAAAAAAAGCGATTGGCTGCGTGCAGCCAAGCAAGCTTTTTTATTGGCTTATTGAAAGTCTGGAGAAGAAAATGGGATAAAAAAGTTGACAAAAACCATCTCAAATTGCATTTTACTCCACTTTTTCCGCCCACTTTGATTCTCTGCCCATCTGAAAATTTATTCTAAGACTTAAATTTACATACAACCGGCCGGTCTAAAAATTATGGAACTCTTAAAAACGGACGAGAAAGTACTTTGGCTTCCGAAAAGAAGGTAGTTATGATCTGCCTTAAAGCTATACAGAACGAATTTTTCATATTTTATTTTTAGAAAAGCAGCTATTGAAATTGATTTTTAAATTCAATAAATAGTTTTTCCGATTCAATATATGTTTCAACTTGAGCTGTTATATTAAGGAAAAACGGCAATTTAAAAATAAAAACTCGTCAATAATTTTCAATTTAAAAGAAAAACTTTATTGAATTGCACTAAATCATTAACTTTCAACTTTAAATAAATATGGTTCAATATTGAAATATAAAATTTTCAACATGACTAGACTTTCGTTAACGGTCTAATAGAATCAAAATGGCTTTTATAGATGTTTTTTCTCTGGGTGTATCTACACTCTAAAACAATACTTCAAATATGTGTTGATAATTTCTCCTTGTCTAAAATTACATAGATTTTTTAGTGTAGAAAAAACCTTTCAAATTAAACATATTTAGTCCAAGTGGAAAAAATGTATCATAAAGTATAATACGGCTGTGACTGAAGGGTAGATACGTCAGATTATCAGTCAGTAGGTAGCGGTTCAAACCTGCACGCAGCCAATCGCTCTTTTAGTAAAAACATTTTGTTGAAATATAATGCGTGCGTAATTTTAGGTCGATAATAATCTGTAAAGTGTTGCCTACTATTATCGACCTAATTTTCAACAAAAGTGTTTTAGAGTGTACACTAAAAAGTTGCAACAAAAGCTATTTTTGACTTTACAAAAATCATGCATAGGACTCGTTTCAGGAAAAAATGTTCTCTGAATTTATAAATTCTTATACTAATAAAAAAATTTTTTAACAATTATCTTATCCGATTCAGTAAATGATTTTGTTTGACTTTGATTTTTTCATTATGGAATATAACAACAAATTTGCAAGATATTTTTAGTAGAAGAATTCGGAAATTTAGTAAATTGTTTTTCTGAATTTAAAAAGTTTTTCATTAAAATTTTAACTGAAGTTTAATTTTTTCTGTGTAGCATAAACTGAATGTTTAAGTTTCCTTGTTCCTTGATATATTGTGACATATTAAATTGTACTCAGAAAGAAAAACCTCTTTCTTCGGTTTTTCTTCTTACTTTCAGTAGAGGTCGCAGTTAAAAATCTAAGAACAAATACTACTAAATTGCATTTTAAACAAGAAAAAATCGGGATTACTTCATAAATAAAGCCTGGAAAAGTCTCACAGAAATTTCATGTGTATGTTGACTTTAAGCTTATGAATTGATACACACACCTGAGTGCAAGACCAAAAATTAAAAAAAAATCACGAAAAGAAAAATTAAAATAATTCAAAGAAGTAAGTGAAAGAAAGAAAACTAGATATTCATTATTAAAAATATGAAATCAAGTTTGTTCCAGCCTTGAAAAAGTATTAATATAAGCCAAATCTTAGTTCAAAAATGACGGGCTTGATTTCAGGCAGATAGTCAAGAGCCGTCCCATTTCTGACTTATACTGGCTTGAGGCCAGTTTTTAAGCACGATTATTCTCTTTATTTAACAGAAATTACTAGAAGGCTGAACAAAAAGTACTTCAAAATGTTTATAAAAATATAGGGCCTGTGCCACGATGTCGACAAGTCGATGTCGTTCTCTTATTTATATTGAAAATAAAAACAAACTAAAATCTTTTTATTTAAATAAGAGAACGACATCGGCTTGTCGACATCGTGGGTCAGGCCCATAATTTTTTTTCTCAAACTTTTACGATATACATATCTGATACTACTATTTAGATTTTACAACAATGTTTACACGTCTGAAGGATAATTTTGTTGCCGAATTTTGTATTTTTTACTTTACTGAATTGGGCAAACCCTTCTGAAGTTAAGCCAATATATGTCATAAAAGTACCTTTATTTTTGACTTATCGCTATAACGCGAAAACTAGAGCTGATAAAAAATGGAGTGCAGATTCGTAATCAACATCCCAAATAAGTAAAGAAACAATTTGCAGTTTTAGGGAACGAAAAAGTTTATCGAAATTTGTAAACATGTGTATTCTAACATTTGAAATAACAAATTTAAAAGAGAAAAAGTAAATTTGATACTTTTGTCATTAAATTTAACTTTATGGCGATTTGTGCAAAATAAATAAATTCCTAAATAAAAAACACGTTTCCAAAAAACAAAAACCTTAAAATTTGATTCATGTGCATTATATAGGACCGGACCGAATGATAAGAATTAAAAAAGTGAAATTTATTGCATAAAATAAAAACCGAATTTAATTTTTTATTGCAATATACGAAAACCATTCAATGTGCAATTTTTAATAAAAGTCATTTGATATTAATGAGGCAATTAGAAAGAAAGATTTTATTGCGATAGAATCTTAACAATTTAGTTGTTTTGTGCGACAGTTATCAGCTTAATTTTGGGTACTAAATTATATGTAATATTTTAATTAAAAGTATATTAATCTGTTACCAATAAAACAAATGAAATAATTATAAATGCATTTTTTTTCGATTGCGACATGCCGAGATAACCAAATTAGTTGCCAATGTAATAAATTATTTATATCAGAAATTGTAAATCTCCTTGGCTTGTCTGGAGACAACAGTGTTTCGTACTGATAGGATGTCATACTACAAATAAGTGCACTGGGATACAATTTTTTTATTTTTGGCTGAGTTTCAGGTTTTATGCACAGAAAAACCAAAATTTCATTTTCAGTAAAGAAATTCAATGAATTAATAAACATTTTGTGTAGAAGCGGACCTACGAGCAAATTTGTAAATACAGACAAAAATGTCTCAAAAATTTCATTTAAAAAACTGTTCTTTTTAATAAACAAATTGTTCAAATCTATGAAACCATTTGTCTAAAAATTTTACAAATTCTTAACAAAATAATTTACTGAATCAAACAATATTTTGGTCTCAAGTTATAAAAAATTGTCTAAAATACTTACAAATTCTATACAAAATATTTTACTGAACGAAACAAAATTGTTTACTGGATTTGTTTAATATATCAAACAAACTTTTTGTCTGAGTCAGCAAAAACTTTTTTTTAAAAATATTTTGAAGTCTTAAATCTACTTAGCACTTATAAAATTTCACCTTGTTAAATGTGTTCAACCCTGTATGTTTATCCAAAGAGTCTAAAACAATATTAACGAATTGAGTCATTTAGAAATCTTCAGTAAACAAACTTGCGAATGTATTCCTTTTGCTATCACTGCTGTTGTTGTTATATACACTCTAAAATATTACTTCAAATTTAGGATCATATATTGTCTAAATTTGTGTTGAAAATTTCTCCTTGTCTAAAATTATATCGATTTTGTAGTTATTTTATTAAAGCAAAACCGTTCAAATTAAACATATTTAGTCCAAGCGGAAAAAAATTAAACATAAAGTATAATACGGCTATGGCTGAATGTTAGATACGTCAGACTAGCAGTCAGGAGGTCGCGGCTCAAACCTGCACGCATCCAATCGCTTTTTTTTAGTAAAAATACTTTATTCAAAGATAATGAGTGTCTAATTTTAGGTCGATAATAATCGGTAAAGTGTTGCCGCCTATTATCGACCTAATTTTCAACAAAAGGGTTTCAGAGTGTATGTGTATGTCGAATGCCGTCATCGTGGTTGTTTTTCTTTTACGGCACAGAAAACTAGTTGTTGTTTTTGGTGCTTACGCTCTAAATAAAAGTCGAATAAAAGTAAAAAACAATTACTGAAAATTGAATTTTATTTTAGATAAACTTTTGTTTGAACTTTTTTTTGGTGATAATATTTTCTGTGTGATGAATTTGCTTATAAGGTAAAAATTTGATTTTTGGCAAAAACCTCGATTTATGTAGAAGTTTCGATTTCAATAGAGTGCTAAATATCACTAGTTTACAAATAAAAAAACCTCAAAAAGCAAATATTTTCTGAGATTAGAGTGGTGGTAAAAAACTAAAATCTTTATTTCTTCAAGTCTCATACCGCAAATAGATGGGTATTTATAAAAAAAATTCAGGACAATCAGTTGAGATCAAGGCGTGTCGCACGCCCACCAAAGTTTGAGTAAATGCTCTTTTTCAATTTTTATGTCTCATAACTTAATAAATAAAGTCAGGTATGTGATGGAAATCGATTTTGAAAATGATTGTCTGGGTCATAATCATCGTCAGCATCCATTAAGCATTTATGAAATTTCACTTTGTTAAATGTGTTAAAGTCTAAATGTTTATCTAAAGACTCTAAAAAAATGAATGAGAATTAATGCAACGACATTAACGAATTGATGCACTCAAAAATCTTTAGTAAAAAAACTTGGTATAATCGCGATCTTTTTGCTATCATTGTTGTTTTTGTTGTTATTTGTGTGTATTCCGTCATCGGGATTGTTATTTTACGACACCATCTTTCTTGTTGTTTTTGGCATTTGCGTACTAAATAAAAGTCAAACAAAAAATTCATTGATATAGTAAAGAACATTTACTGAAAATGAAATTTATTTTTAGAAAAAACTTTTGTTTAAGAAAATTTTTGTGATAATTTTGCCTGTGTAAAGTTTCCAACAGCTTAAATCTCGCATATAATTCCCCTTCTTGTCTTGCAATCATATACCTATCAACCCTAAAATGAGGCCTCTTACAATTTTTTTTACATGTAAATTAATGCTTCTCGCAATCATTTTATTTCTATAAAGAGGTTTTCATAAAAATTTATTGTTACAAAAACCTTTTTGATTTAGTTTTATTATTAACAAATAACTCAAAGTCATTTTAATAAAATTATCAAAATAAATTTTTGTAATTATCATTTTTTAGAATTTTCAACAAAGTTCTGCTTTTGTTGAAATCATAACTTACCTTCAAGTCCATCTGTAAAATAAATGAAAAACAATGAAAAATTGTTAAATATTTGTTTAAAAAATAAAATAAATAAACAAATTTCAAATGATATTCAATATCTAAATTCTAAGAAGACATCATAATTACATGTGTTCTAATTTTGTCTTCAACAATAGTGCTTTTAAAAGATAGCAGGCGTGGGAATAGATCCACTCTACTAATAGAAAGAAATAATACGTAGAAATTGTATACAATAAAGTTTATCTCAAAGTAAATAGCAACAGTTATTTATAGTTTTTGGGGAAACTCCAGGTATTTATACCACAACAATCAAGCATGTAACTCAAACTAACAACAACAACATCAATTATAATATAATAATTATTTGTTAAACATTATTGACTTATTATTAACTTCCATTTTTATTATACCAAATGGATAATTGAACAAAAGACTCTTATAACTTTAAGAAGATTGGATCGATATAGTTTGACTTTCCCGCCCCTGTAAACACTTTCAATACTAAACATCTGAAGAACGTAATTCTTCCATAAGTATGTTGAAAGCGCATAGTAGTTATATGTCAATGTTAAACTAAATAATAAATAATTACAAAATACAGTCAAAAACAAGTCCAGGTAATGGCAAATATGAGGGTTACGAGAGCTTTTTTGCTCTTCTTACTTTTTATGTATTTCATACAAAATTCTGTGCTGTTCTTGTTGTGTTTTCATTCGTTTGTTTATTTTCTGATTGTGTGGGAATTTGAGTGAATTATTTGAAGTTTAGCGACATTTTTATTTTAGCAAATATTTAACTATTTATGCTTAATTAGTTCATAAACGCAATACAAAGTGTTATAAATACTTACAAGTGTATACGTCTGTACATGAAATTGTATATTTACATATCAGGGTTGGAAAACTTGCTACAACTATAGTTTTATCGTACTATTCGTACTATTCAAAAGTGCAATGATGCCCCAATAACATATCCGCTACAATTAAAAAAATTTCTCCGAGAAACTTTAAATATGTATAAGCGACATAGAAAAAAATTTAACTTCATTACGACCCAATAAAAAATCTTTAAAATTTTTTGTTGTATTCATTTATGACAAAAACCCAATTCAAACAAAATAATTTACTGAATCAGATAAAATAATTGTCTAAAATGTTTTTTCACAATCAGCAAAAAAAGTTTATAAATTCAGAATTTTTTTTTTTGTAACTAATGATTTTTGTAAAATCAAACAACACATTTACTGATAATGAAACTGGTTACTGTTGTTGCTTTTTAGTGTAAATAAGAGCTCCAAATTAAACATGTATGGAATCAGATAAACTATTTACTGAAGTTTAAGTGAATGTCAAAGAAAAAATCTGACTGCGTAAAACACATGTCCAGTAGTCTAAAATTCTGTTAAGTTGCATCGTAACGCCTGGCTGAAAACATTTTCTTGAATCATGGTTAAAAACACACTTGATGAAGTCAACTTTCACAACAACGAAAAAGTAGGTTTAGCCTTTTAGGAGCTGGGAATCCATAGACGGACACACAGACTTCTAACCTCTCCAGGCGTGGAGACACTCTTGGCAAACCAGCAACTGTTTTTGATAGTTTTGGTAGAAATCCGAGCCTACCCACCACTTTTTTTGTCGATGCACAGTGAGTGGCTCAGTAATTGAATTTGTTGGTCAAAACCTAAATTTTTTGTTGTCATCGATTTAAAAAATTGTAATGCCATTTGGTAGTATAAACTAAGATAAGCGGAAAATTAGGGCAGAATAATTTTAATTGTGTGCTTGGAATACTGTTGAACACAAATATATTCAATATTTTAGGAAAAAGTAGATTTACTTATATTTGATCACAAAGAAATTATCATTCCTTGCAAACTATCATCGATAATAGGATGCTGTCTTTTTTGCGAAATTATTAGAATTGTATTCTTTAACAAATCATATGTTAGGCACTGTACCGTTTATATTTAAAATGTTATAAAATATTATTTAAACTACATACTATAGTTTTGGCAAATTTAAATTTTGGAGTAACAGAACTTTTAAAGACCAAAAGGGATCAAGCACAGAAGATCACAAAGGAAAAGATGCAAGTGCCCTATTTAATCCTATATATACTTTGGATATGCTTTTAATATACTTTTAATGAAATTACTTAAAAATTAATATTTAAAGAACTCAAATTTTTTCCCCATTAGTACAATATTCTGTGGTAAATTTTCAGCAATTTCTGGAAATATGATCAACTTGAAACTCTGCACACGTATTAAATTTCCATGACAATACAATCTGATTAATGTAAAAGTGGGCAGTGCCACACCTATAATAAGTAAATGTCCTATATTATGAAAGCTTAAGCAGTCAGAGTATTTTTAGATCAAAATGCGAAGTATGTCAAAAAATGGTGGTATAGGACTGGAGGAAGTGGTACTCCCCATACAAAGTAATTAATAATAATGAGGTATCCGCAAAGCCATAAAAGTATACATCTTCAAATATGTGTATTAGTTAATTTGAATACAAGATACGTAGTTTGGAAAAAGAACTGACGGGATAGGTGTGAGGGAAGAGGTACTCCTCTTAAATATATTATCAATAATTACCTGCTGATTGGAAAGATATAATAGTACGAGTCTTCGAATTCGGTATGACCTAATTCGAAGATATAATACGAAGTAAGGTTAAAAACTAACGGTGTTAGTATGTGGAAAGGGGTACTCCCCATACAAAGTAATTAATAATTACTTACTATTTGCTTTCAAATTTAATATGAGTTCATTTGCAGACAAGATACAAACTTAGGTAAGAAACTGACGGTGGTACATACGAGGGAAAGGGCACTCCCCCATACGAAGTAATCAATAATTATCTGCTAACTGGAAATATATAATATTAAGAGTCTTCAAGATTGGTATATACTAATTTGAATACAAGCTACAAAGTTTGGTTGAAAGCTAATGGGTAGTTCCGGAGGAAGTGGTACTCCCCCTATATATTTATATATATTTACAATTAATTTATCTATTATACTACAGTTTTTAGAGATGATCTATCCTAACCAGATCAAAAACTTATCCCAGATATTATAAAAAGTGGTTTTTATCCACATATGACCTTTTTTTAAATTAATTAATGGACTCATAAGTTAAATATGTAAAATGTTAAAAAATTCAAAAGTTCAACTTTGGGCTTGAAACTCTCAACAATTAGCAAATCGATTATAATAAATTTAAAAGCTACTAAAAGTTCAAAGACTTAACTGTCTATTAAATAAATTACTAAAATATCCCAACCGATTAAAAATCGCAGAGTCTTGGCCAACGAAAAACGATTTTGAGCCACTTTGCGGCGGTTAAAAATAGATCCACTATAGTATAACATTTAGTTTACCAAATTGCATCTTTTTGCAGTAACTTATATATATGACTACATGTTATATGAAAATTCAACACTGAGCTGCTCTCAGGAATATTTAAGTGGCACCGTTGGCTGATGGAGTGTCTAAATTTAGTAAGCGCACAAAATTATAACCATTATAAGCAAACCCTGTGAAAAAGGAGCTTCCATGTCAGTCAATAAGACACTGAACTTTTGATCCGAAAGTAATGCTAATCCGGATAATTTTTAATGATTTTTAAATGTGTTTTTCTTTTTTTAAATCTTATTCAACGGATTTCAAGTCATATTCACAATATTAAGAAAAAACTAATTTTTGGAAATGCTACAAATGTCCCTAGTAAAAAATGTTCATGTTTTTTGAAGTACTAAGGCAATAAAGCGCATAATAATACGCTTTAAAAGAAGAGCTTGTTGCAGAGCAGTGAATGTATATGAAAGAAACTATACAGAAAAGCAGATTTTTCACTGCTGATATAATGTAGGTTTTTAAGCGAGAAGGTTCCATATACTTACAGTTCTAGTGCTGAAAAAGGTGATGATTTTCAGCGCTTCAAAAAGCGCTTTTTGTATCAAAAATGTAGTACTTCAAACAGGGAACTCGTTATACAAAAATCAGCAGCGATATCAGTAGGTTTGTAAGCACTACTTTTGTTTTCTCATAGTAAAAACCTGCTTTATTTAACGCAATTTATTTGCTGGGTTACTTATCACAATGTATAATACATAATATGTACAATTCATATTATGTATAATACATATCGTGGGCGCGCAGGGAATAGGGCTTATATCAGGAAGCACGAAGTTTTTGGAAATCAAAAAGTACAGTTTGATTTCACTTCAAAATTTTCTATCATTCCTATTTTAATGAGTGAAAAAAAGCTGACTTATCCTCTTTTCCCCGCGCTCCCACGATATATGAAAAATATTCATATTATATTTCATTTATATTCACTCGAAAAAGGGAATTTGATTCTATGACATATTTAAAAGTTAAGACATTTATCACCTGCAGCGATGCCATTTTTAGCTCTTTTTTACGATATGACATAAAACGATATGAAATAATGTGTTGTCATAAAGTAAAATTTTTACGATATGACAACACTGTGATATGGCAACGCCGTGTGTGGATAACCCTACGTCTCCACGTAGCAATATTTATTGCGGCAAATGCCAAACTTCATGTAAAAAATGCAACCTAAAAAAATTTATTTAAATTTCAATATGAAATTTGACAATTGCCAGCAATAAAAATTGCTACGTGGAGACCTAGGGTAACTTAGTGTTGTTATATCGTAAAATACTTACGATATGGCAACACAGTATGTCATATCGTTTTTTGTCATATCGTAATAAAGAGCTAAAAATGGCATCGATGATCATCTGAGCAAAATCACCATCAACAAATTAATGGCATGAATATGTTATATAAAATAAAATAGCCTTGATAGTGGCTGAGATAGTAAATGCTTTTTACAGAAAAGTTTGCGTGAAAGTAAAATAATATTTTTATTAATTTTCTGGATAATGCCTTCCAAAGAAGTCAAAAATAAATCGTTTTATTAATAAATAATGAGCCCAAATACGGTTCTTAAGTCGATTCGAGGACCGTAATCAGGCCCAATATATCTATAGAATTTGGAACGATTTTCCGTTTCCGGAATGAGAGATATGTTGAAAAATCGTTATTTTGAGGACAATCATCAAAGCAATAGGTTTCATTTTATTCCATTTTTATGTTTTTCAATATTTTCCTTACGGCTTGTATTTTAGTTTGAACATCTCTGGCTATTAGTTGACAATAAAGCGAGATAGTGGTGTTTTAGTTAAATAATCCAAAAACTTTTCTCACTTCTTGACGAGTTACAGAAAAAAACCAAATGTAAATAATTTTTCTTTGTTATATAGCTGTACTTGATGATACTTTATGATTAACAATAAAGATAATGACAGGAAGTACAAGGTATTCAAGCAAATAAAAAGCGGAAAAATAGAAAAATATTAATAAATGGATAAAAAAATTGCCAATATTTTTTTAAGGCTTTTACATGATATAAAATAAAAACGCACAGCAAAGTTTACTTTACTCGAAGGAATTTAAGACCACTGGCATTATGGAGCCATCTAAAGTTATCAATTACAAAATTTTTTTAATAATTTGATGGCCAAAGATGCTCATGAATAAATAATAAATAAATATTAGATCTCAGCCGTATGAGAATGCTTAAAAATTAAATGAAAAATTATGATGTATTGGTACCACTAAGCCAGGAAATTATAACTAAAATTGAAGCAATATTCAAAATAGCCTTCGTTATTGAATAGACAACTTTTCTTTACTTTTGTATGTATTTAAGAATACTTATTTAAATGTATTGTTAAATAAAACAAAAAATTAAATCTAACATATATTTTTAAAATATCACATGTAAATATTAAAAAAACAAATACACATTAAACATGGTAAGAGTACAGCTATATCTAAACAATAGCCCAGCCCAGCAAACAATAGGTATTATATTTTATCGACCGGAAGCGTAACTGCTATAATTTTACATAAAAAAAGTCATTAAATACTCGTTATTTTTTGGACCGATACATCTTCTGGAAAAAAAGTTAAAGTTTAATCAATACATTGTCGTTTTCGAACTTTAACTCCTCTTCAAATGAATCCCAGATGTAAACTTTCAAAACGCCGAAATACACTGAAAGAATTTCGGTTCATAAATCCAATGAAACAATTTCGTTAGATTTGTTTCATAAATCTAATGAAATATTTCACAATACTAATGAAATTTCATGAATATTGTGAAAGAATTTCATTGGAATTTCTTCATTAGCTTTCATAGTTTCGTTAGAAGATTTCATTGGAATTATGACAACAAAATTTTTTTGTTGTTGTACTCTTTTTTTTTTTTTTTAAATTTACACTTATAGACGGATTGTTTTGACAGTGCTGTTGGTTGAAGTAGTTAAGACGTTGCCTATAATACGAATGATTAGAATCAAGTGTCTGAGTTCGATACTGTAAACGGCCTTCAACATTACAAATTTTTCTGATGTGCATTGGCATCTATCGTACGTATTTATAGCATGAGACTGTTAATAAATTAAAATAGTCAATAAAATTGTTAAGCTAATTAGGCTACTAGGTAATGTAATAATTTCATTAAAACAATGCAATAATTTCATTACAATAATGACATAATATCATTAAAATAATGACAGAATTTCATTAAAATGATGAAATAGTTTCATTAAAATAATTAAACAATTTCATTAAAACGAAAAATAATGAAATATGTTCATTAGCTTAGCGAAATTATTACAATAGATCAATGAAATTGTTTCATATATTTAATGAAATTTTCATTAAAATAATTTTAGCGAAACTAAATTCATTAATCCAAAGAAGCGTGAGGTTAGTTGAGTTTTAACGAAGTTTTTCATTGTATTAATGTCGAAATTTACAGAATTTATGAACAAAATTCTTTCAGTGTACGTGTCCACTTTGGATTTCAAAGTCAATTAGTTCGAAATAATCGCATAACAAATACTTCAGCATATTTAAAACGCCTAGAATCTCGCCCGGTGGCGAAAATTGCCAAACTGGAATCGTAAAAGGGTTTGTTTGTAATCGGGTTTTTAGGCAAAAAAAAAAAAATAATATTCTATATATGTACACTCTAAAACAATTTTGTTGAAAATTAGGTCGATAATAGTCGGCAACACTTTACAGATTATTATCGACCTAAAATTACACACGCATTATTTTTGAACAAAATGTTTTTACTAAAAAAAGCGGTTGGCTGCATGCAGGTCTGAACCGCGACCTCCTGACTGATAGTCTGATGTATCTACCATTCAGCCGTAGCCGTATTATACTTTTTGCTAAATTTTTTCCACTTGGACTAAATATGTTTAATTTGAAAGGTTTTTTCTTTAATAAAATAAATATAAAATCGATGTAATTTTAGACAAGGAGAAATTTTCAACACAAATTTAGACAATATATGATTGTAAATTTGAAGTAATGTCTTAGAGTGTAGGGGGTTGAAATTCTCTACAAAAATGCTCTTCGTAGTGTTTTACATAAAACTGCCAAACACATCTCATACCTTAAACCATAGGGTATATAGAGGCCAAACAGAAACTTCAAAAACCTAAGTGTGCTGTCAAAAACCTAAGTATAAGAATGTATTAGTAGAACATTTTGTATCAGTATTGGTTTAAAATAAAAAATTCCCCACAGCACTAAAACGCACTTAGTTGCAATAAAAAGTATTCTAAAGCATTAATATTTTTATATATGAATTTTTAGCAGTTTATACAATTATTGTTTTAGTAATTAATAAAAAATATGATTTAAGAGTGCTTTTTAGTACATCCGAGTTGAAAAAATATTGATTTGCTAAACATTTTTTTGCAATTTTTGTATTTGGTACTAAAAATGTTTATCCCAAATAGGAACAAAAATGCAACTGTTTAATGAAAAAAATAATTCAACTCATCACTACAATTCAACAAACAAATGTCAAAAAAATTAAACAATTATTTTAAAAATATAATAAATAGAAACACAAAATTTGTGTAAAATAGTGAAAAAAAATAATTGTAACTAAAAAGTGATTGTGCGTTTGAAAAAAGTGCAAATTAAAGGATATTCAAGTGCAAAATTTATTCTCTTTTCAGTGTTTTGAAATGAGAAAAATGTTCTCGCTCACGTAAGTTGAATTCACAGTACTCGTATGTGTTAAGAGAGTTGTCATTGTTTTATTGACAGTACGAGACCTTGGTATCTATGTTATCAATGCCTTAAACCAAGATTTCCTATGTCGAGTACTAATTGTAAAGAAGTATAAAATTAATCCTTAAGCACAGTTTAAATTTTCAATGATTTCTGACATACAAGATTAGTTTAAAGCTTGGTTGTCTTTAAAGACCTATAGTAACATTTTATGGCCAACATTTTTGTACAATATTTGATCGCCGCCCTCTCCCGTTTTAAGGATATTTTGTACGATTTGTTGGAATAGAGCCAAAATTTACTGTAAAGTGGGGGAGTTAGAGGGTTAATATGTATCATAAATATATTTGCCTTAATATTTTCTACAAAGTTGCTGAACATATCCTATACCTCAGATGTAAAGAACACATAGTTTTATATACCAATTTCCTGCACGAAGAGGCCAAATGGGAAAAACTTTAACTCCCACTAAAATAACATTCCGATGTGACTGACCTTTCAAAACACCGACACATGTATATATATCTTTTTTGGTCTCCTCTGCCAGAATCGGTTGCCAGAATCCCGTAATTTTTTTCCTGTTGTATAGTGTAATACAAGAATAAAATATAGTACTTATCGACTTCATAGTTTAGCAATAAACTAGTGGCTTTATGATACATAAATTTGCATTAAATAATAAAAATGTCATTAAATAACAAAAAAATGGCGTGTACGTTGATTTCGCCTAAAAGAGTCGAAATTAAAAATTTTTGAATTTATGTTTGTTGGGTAAAAAAAGACTAACAACATAAATATTATATGTTAAGGAAATAGTTGACACAACTTGATATACCTTCATAAAAATTGCAAAGGTGAAAACCCCCAAAGACGAAACCCAATAAAAACAACTTCAAAACAAAAACCCTTTTCACAAATACCGCATTAATCATTTAGGAAACGAACACTAAATACACACATTTACCAACAGCATGAGTGCAAAAGTACCAGAAGATTTTACCATAAAAAAGAAAAAATCAAATAATAAAAGAATTAAAAAATCGTTTCCCTTTTATTTAGTCTCAGCTTTTTTTTTCAAAGAGCATCATGCCAGAAGTAAAGTGCAAGTGATAACAACTTTAACAAATCGTTTGCAACAGTTTATAAATTTATAGGTTCTGTGTTGTATTATTGTTTTCACTCTTTTTTTTATGGTTTTGGCTGTTGATTTTTTCCTTCTTTAATATTGTTTTTTTTCTATAGATTTAGTCATGGTTTACTCGAAGACTTTTTAGCTGGCCTTTCAAGTAAATTCTTTGTTGTTGTTTAATGTTAAGTAATATCGGACGGTGTAATAATTCTAAAATAGAATTGGAAAAGGAGCCAAGAAGCTAAAATTCTTTGTGTAAATCCAGACTTAGACAAGTATGCACATATTTTATATTTCTTATGGCCGTTTACCGCCGGCATATTGTGATATTCATTGTATAACTGGCTTAAAGTACCACACACACGCACTGCGTTTTTGACCGATACATTAATAAATGCAAAAGTAATATGCAGATCTGTAAAAGAATTTCGTTATACAATTTTCTCCTTAAGGAAAAATGTACTTCCCTCGTATATCGAATTATGTCTTCAATGAGCAAAGACTCTGCCTATTAGCCCTACATTTGTGATTGTCACATAAACGATTGTCACATAACGATCGAGGAAAACCCGTTTTTGCTATGTCAGCGAATCCGTTACTCGACAAACCAGAGGATAAAATCTCTAAGCACGGTTTAAGGCCGCCTTTACTCACCGAAGTAGTTTTTATATGAAAATGAAATAAGACACCAAAAAGTTGTTGAAGACTTAATTCATAAATGGATTTTGGGAACTCATTGATTTAGGAAATAAGTCGCGAAAAAGAATAAATCTAGTAAAGTGCGACGTTGGCTCGCACATGAAGGGTTCCGTAAGAATACACATACACACAGAAAAAAAGGGAATGTAAAATCCATATGCCGCAATTTTGATTGCAAATCATATTAAATTTACAAGAAATAATTTGTCGTTTGAGTGTGTTAGTGTTTACTTGCTTTGTTCATTGCTGCAATTCACTGTTCTGCTTAGTTGTGTGACTTGTGGTTGTTTATTCTTACATGTGTCGTCTATGTATACGACAAAAAACGAATTACCAGCGAATATTTACTGCTGCTGGCTTAAAATTACCATTGTTTCATATTAATTTTAAACGGAAAATAATTAATCTAACCTTAAATCACCGTTAAAACAATTTTGTTATAAACGTTAAGTTTAATTTTCAATAGACATGGCTATAACTTTAATTTCAAATAAATTTTTCGTTAAATAATCATTTAAATCGTGTTGAATTAAAATGAAATACATTTTACATACGATGGTATTTATTTAGTGTATAAGTAAAGAAAAGTTTGAAGCTGTTGTGGCTGCAGTGGTTAGCGCGTGGACTATCATGCAGGTGGCACGAGTTCAAATCTTGGCTGGGGCAGTCGGCGACAACGAAAAGTTTTCTGATGACTATCACGTAAGTAAAATAATTAATAAAATAGCTACATTAAAGTCATGTTGTTTCAGCTTGATATAACTTTAATTCAACATGATTCTTCGTGTTGTTCCAATATCAAATTCACGTTGTTTCAACTTGAAACAACTTTGATTCAACATGATTCTTCGTGTTGTTCCAATATCAAATTCACGTTGTTTCAACTTGAAACAACTTTGATTCAACATGATTCTTCGTGTTGTTCCAATATCAACTTCATTTTGATTTAACTGTACTGGAATATTAAATCAACATGAAATGTAGTTAATTCAAAAGGAAAAATTTTCTTTCAAGATTATTGTAAATCATGTTGATTTAACATCAAACACCTATGAAGCAAAATCACTACCGAAAAATGTTAAGTTAACCTGGTTTTCGACGATTTTACATGGAAATTTTTCTGTGTGTATATCCCTTTTCGTTTTTGCCCTATTTTCATTTTCACAATTTTTTCGTTTTGTTTCTTTGTTTAATTTTATTTTTTTCAAGTTTTTTTCTTTGTTTTTGTCGACTTTTTTTGGTTTTGGCGCATTTTTCAATATTGGTGATGTTTTCCTTTTTTTTTGTTGCAATTTTTCGTTTTTTTGGAATTTTTTGCCGATTTTTTTAGTTTTGGCTTTGTCGTTTTTTTACGTTTTTTGCTTTTTGATGATATTTTTAAATTTAGCGATTTACTTACGTTTTTGGCACTTTTTTCAGTTGTGGCGCTTTTTTCAGTTTTGGCGCTTTTTCGGTTATGGGGACTTTTTTGGGTTTTTTTTAATTTTTTTAGTTTTAGGGATTTTTTTTTAATTTGACACTCTTTTTCGTTTTGGCGCCTTTTCTTGCTTTGTCGCTCTTCTTCTCTTTGGTGATTTCTTTCCATTTTTGGCGATTTTTGATGACATTTTTAGTTACAGCGATTTTTTACGCTTAAGTGTTTTTTTTCGTTTGACGACTTTTTTGGATTGTGACGTTTTTTAGTTTTTTTTGTAATCTTTTTAGTTTTAGTGATTTCTTGCGGTTTAGCGTTTTTTTTTGTAATTTTTGTGCTTTTTTCTTTAAGCGCTTTATTAATTTTGGTAATTTTTGATTTTGACATTTTTTTAAGTTGTAATTTTTTAGTTTTAGCGTTTTTTAAATTTCAAGAGTTTGTCTCTTACGGTTTGCAAGATGCAGCAAGTTGTCTAAATTACATATTCAAAATAACATTAACTGATAGAACACCCTTTAATTTTTATTGTTTTAAATATCGGTGTTAATTGGTGTAGTCTATTCCTATTCTACAGAGTAGACCAATTAACACTAACTTCGACAATTTCAAATGTCTATATATAAGTGGCTGTATGTTACATTACTTTTCAACATGTTTCGTTGCTCGCTTTAGAACACCATTTAATTTTTAACTGTCATATATTGGTTGTTGTAGCGGCCAAAGTTTTACATATTCTGTGAAAATTTCAGGTCCGTAACTCTTACGGTGCCCGCGAAAACAGTCTGTGACAGACGGACAGTGTAGCGAAAACAATAGGGTTTCCTTACACTGTTGGTGTACGTAACCCTTAAAAGGATACAATCTCGCAAAAATCTAAATAAGTCCGGAAAATCCTTGTTATTGCATGCGTTACATTTGGGGAGTTATTTCATGGGGAATAATTTTCTGAGTAGTTATTTCATTCCCACTCTGTAACCGCATGTGCGAATAACGAATAGAAGCATTAAATCTGCTTTTGCCCCAGAATTCCTTAAAGAATTCCTTCTTTTTATACTCTGTTTAACTAGCCAAGGGCCTGGGCTGTTTTCTTATTTTTTTAAACGACTCTTTACATGTAACATTTCGTTTGTTTTATACCACTCGCTATTGCTATTGCGCCGTCTTACAAAGTTACAGACTTGATTTGTTTACTTATTTATTTATTTTTGATATTGTTGTTGTAAATGTTGTTGTCTTTAAGATAGTTTCATGTTTTTGTAACAAATCATTATTGCAGTCGTCATCATCACCATCTATCTATCTCATCAATTAATTTACTATTTGTGTTAAAAAGGTGTTAATTCTTCAAGATGATAGGAATGACTATACATTACAACATCTGTTACAACTTATTATGAGTTTTGTGTTGGCTTAAGGCCATAATGAAGAAAAAGCGGAGCAAGACGTAAGAAGGAAACACTGAATGAAATGTTTATTTTAAAAATCATAATATTTGTACAAAAATGGTTTGATATTGATATTTTCTTTTGTTGTTAACGAGTTTTTTTATCCTTAAACTAAACGGCCTTATTGAAGTTATTAATATTTTATAACACAAGAGGCATACACGCACATAGTTTTTTGTAGGCGTTTATATATTTTAAACAGAATTGTTTATTAAATTCTGTGATAATTCCACCTACAAGGAGTTTTTTTTTAAGAATTGAAGTTTTTTTTTCCGTCCTTGAAGATATTTTGGAAGAATTGAAAATTTCGACTGTTTTTTTTAGTTAGAGGACCATAACACATCAAAAAATATAGTGGTACTCCTTGACATTTTTCTTGTTGCATAGTGAAATCCTAATCATTACAGAAATCTTACCACCTTATGTAAAGTAATTAAAATAAGTTATGACTCATATCATTTAAAATACTAAAAATGTGTGTATAAATTATTAGTTTTCAATAATATTTTCTTATATAAGACATAAGTTATGAAAAGAATGTGGCGCTAAACTATTTAGTTTTCTAAGACGTCTATATTTTATCTTTGTCTACTCATTAAATGATTAATTAATATTCACTTTTTTTGCTGTAAACTAAGAATTTAAAATACAAACATACAAGAAAAACTAATCAATTACCTATAATTATTATCAATAATCTTTGAAAACTTAATTGATTTGTTAAACCATTCCTTTTTATTTGCTTTATGATTTCATAAATTTATTGTTTTAACTATTTTGTTTACTTCTAGTTTTATTACACATTTCGAAACAGTAATTGAACTATAAAAGAACTTATATATAATAATCAATTGCTCAATCGTATTGATTTATTAATTAATAATCAATAATTAAGAATTATTTAAACAGAAACCGTCAATAGTTATTATGATTCCAAATCCTGGCAAATAAAATTATACGACTTTAAGAATTGTTGGTGTTTTTTTTCTCTGTCATAAAATAGTTTAACAAAATGTATAGAAAATTTTATATTTTATAGTTTTTAATCTATAAACCCTGCCTACCCTGTTTTTTTATTAGTTGTTATATGACGAAAGATAAATTTAAAAAAAAAATTATTCTTTCCTTAATTTCTTTGTGATTGGTTAATGGTTGATTAAATTCTTTAAACTCATTGAGGTTAATTGATAAGATTAATTTTTATTTTATTAACGAGTGGCTATTGCATTTGTGATTGTTAAGTATTTTCGTTTCCAACTCAAAGATTATAGAATTTTTTTTAGTTTTAGTATTTTAAATATAAAACAAATCTAATATATATAAATTATATAAACTTAAGATAGATTTTAAAATATGAAAAATGGTACTAGTTTAATTCTATTTTTTCTGTTCATACACACGCCCAGTTAATTGGTTTTATAGCGTATTTGTTTAATATTTAGTATTTACTTATAAAATTAGTATAAGTTATGACAACTGCTTGATATGCTTGTTTTATTTGATAATAATTTTGAAGCTTATTTTTGACATTATGATTTAAAATTTATAACTATTTTATTTACTGTATTGAAGGCCAATAATCTCTAATTAAATCCCGCGTGCTATTACACACAGATACAAATACCAATGTAAAATCAACAAGTCGCAATATTGATTAGAAATCATATTAAATTTATGAGAAATAATTTAGTTTTTAAGCTTTGTTCATAGCTACAATGCACTGTTGAGCTTAGTTGTGTGACTGGTTGTTATTT
Organism: Panzeria rudis; assembly: GCA_956483635.1. NCBI lineage: Eukaryota > Metazoa > Arthropoda > Insecta > Diptera > Tachinidae > Panzeria > Panzeria rudis. Next base: position 181,743,310 of record OY101448.1, read on the forward strand.
ATTTTGATGTTTCAATGTAAATAGCCGACAAACTTCTCATTACCATTGAACATTTCCTGCTGCTGATTTAAAGTTTTAAACGAAAAATTATTAATGTAACCTTAAATCCCCTTTAATTCAATATTTTTCACTGTTAAAACAACATTGTTATCAACGTTACATTCAATTTCAAATCAAAATTACTATAAGTTTAATTTCAAAGTAATTTGATGTTAATTCATGCACACAAAAAAATTTCATATTAAAATCGTCGAAAATAATGTTAACTAAACATTTTTCGATCGTGATTTTGCTTTATAGGTGTTTCATGTTAATTCAACATGAGTTTACAATAAACTTCAAATAACATTACTCCTTTTGAAATAACTATATATCATGTTTATTGAATACTTTAGTACATTTAAATTAAAAAAAAGTTGATACTAAAATAATACTAAGAATCATGTTGAATCAAAGTTATTTCATGTTGAAATAATGTGAATTTGATACTGAAATAACACGAAGAATCATCTTGAATAAGAGCTATTTAAAGCTGAAACAACGTGAATTTGATACAGAAATAACACGATAAATCATGTTGAATCAAAGTTATTTAAAGTTGAAATAACATAAATTTGATACTGAAATAACACGAAGAATCATGTTGAGCCAGAGTTATTTAAAACTGAAACAACGTGAATTGGATACAGAAACAAGACGATGAATCATGATGAATCCACGTTATTTCAAGTTGAAAAAACGTAAATTTGATATTGAAACAATACGAAGAGTCATGTTAAATCAAAAATATTTCAAGTTAAGAAAACGTGAATATATTGCAGCCATTTTATTAATCATTTTACTTACGTGATGTGTATTAGCATAGGCATCAGGAAAATGCATGTTATAGCTCCCTGCCCCAGCCAAGATTTGAGCATCGATTTTCATAATATTGGCTTATTTAGTTTATAATAATTCTGTGCTTAAGAACATTTTTTCAAAATTTTAGTTTTTGCAGCTTTAAATTTTACAAGAGCTTTTAGAATCAAAAACCCACATATTTCTATACTAATTTGTGAATAGCCAAGTAACCACAGGTTTTTTTACCTAATTGTCTTGATAGTTTGAAGATAACCTTTATCGTGCATCTGCTGATGGTTTGTTGGTTAAAATCGGACATACTGTTGACGAGTTAAGGTGAACTATACTGGTGTACCCAGAGGAAATAATAGATATGCCTATACAAAAATCTGTAAGTAATAGGAAAAAACTGAGGACGCAGTATTTTTTTTAGTGCATTAAACTGATTAGAAAATACTAAATTTAATTTTCAGTAAAGAAATTCAATGAATTAGTAAATATTTTGACTAGAAACGGAACTACAAACAAATTTGTAAATACAGACAAAAATGTCTCCATAATTTCATTAAAAAAAATCTGGGGTTTTTCATTAAACAAATTGCTCAAATTTATAAAAAAAAATTATAGAAAAATATTTACAAATTCTAAACAAAAAAATTTACTGAACCAAACAAAAATTGTTACTGGATTTTCTGTAATATATCAAGCAATATTTCAATATGAATTAATAAAACAATTTGTCTAAAAATACTTAGAAATTCTAAACAAATTAGTTTACTGAATCATATAAAAATATTTACTAGATTTCTTGCAATATTTCAAACAAACTTTTTCTCTGAGTCAGCAGACATTTTTTAATATCTTTAAGTGTTTAATAATAACATCATCATCCATTAAGCATTTCACTTTGTTCAGTGTGTTCAACTCCGTATGTTTATCTAAAGACTATTAATAAGAATAAAGAAATAAGAAATAAAGAAATTAATAAGAATTAATGGAACAACATTTAAAAAATTGATTCACTTAGAAATCTTCAGTAAACAAACTTGTTACAATTTACATTTGATATTAATTGCATGAATTCGGGCATCGCATTATTTTTGCTACCATTTTTGTTGTTGTTATTTATATGTATATCGTCATAGGGGTTGTTTTTTTACGACATAGAGCATTGGTATTTGTACTTGTTTTTGGTATTTGCGTCCTAAAAAAATTCAAATATAAAATTCACTGATTCAGTAAAAAATATTTACTGAAAATGAAGCTATATTTTAGAAAAACTTTTGTTTGAAAATTTTTTGGTTATAATTATTTCGGTGTAAGCCTGTGTAATTAATAAAATGACAGCATTAAATTCGTGTTATTTCAACTTGAAATAACTTTGATTCATCGTGATTCTTCGCTTGTTTTAGTATCGAATTCGAAATATCTTTGATTCAACATGACTCTTCGTGGTATTTCAATATGAAATTCACATTGTTTCAACTTGAAGTAACTTTGATGCAATCTCATTTTTCGTATTATTTCACTATCAACTTCATTTTGATTTAAATGTACTAGAGTATTAAATCAACATGAAATATAGTTATTTCAAAAGGTCAAATGCTCTTTGAAGGTTAATGTAAAATAATATTGAATTAACATGAAGCACATATGAATCAAAATCACTACCGAAAAGTTTTAAATTAATATTTTTATCGACGATTTTAACATTAAATTCTTCTGTGTGTATATGCGCTATTACTATTTAGAAAAGCGATATATCCGTAATCATACTATGCACGAATGGTAACGAATTAAAATTTTTAGAAATCTAATAATCTATCTGACATAACTGTTACATACAATAACGTCAAAGAAAATAATGTTTATCAAAGTTAAGATTTAACCTCCATGGACATTGTTTTCATTTTGAAAAGGAAATAATGTTTTTCCTCTGGGTACATAAGGTAGTAGTTTCGCTGAGAAAGATTTTTTGTCCTGCCAGCCTCCGGTCGTGCTTAAGGATTTTATATTCTAGGTATGTATGTCGAATAATTACTTCGCTATGTTAAGATTTTCCGTCTACATTGTCTTATGCTAAGGACGATAAAGAAAAGTGTTCAGCACAGCCGGAGGCTGGCAAGGCAGACAATCTTTAATCAACGAAATCAATATTTGATGAAATTCTGTTTAAATAAAAGGCAAGCAAATATATTGAATATAACTTTAATTTCAAACAAACATTTGATTGAAATCTGTTTGGAATTAATTTTACATGGTTGCATCGCGACGGCAACAAATACAAAACTACAAAAACGACAGGCATTTTGGGTATACGCTTTCTGTCAAAGGTCCAAATCAAATATAAAGAAATAATATAAAAATAATAAACAGCGATTTTAATGTATACATTTTGACAGCGAGCGTACACCACCACAAAATATAATCAGCAGGAATGTATAACTTTTTTTTAAAGTCAAAAATAATATCTGATAATCGAAAATTTATTTTGGCTTAGTCACTGCCAAAATATTTAATATTAAATACCACTTTTAGTTTCATTATTGCAAAATATCTTTTTTTTTCTTCTAACAAACAATAAACATTATTAGAAGAAATTAGGGCAAATTAAACACTTCTTTTCTTAAGACATCAATAAAAGAATAGCCAAATTAAAATGTTATTTTGAAAAAGCACGGCAAAATTTCAAACAAAAATATACTACATATTAATAAATCTTATTCATGCAAATTTATTTGCTATGTGCAAAAATGAAGAGTTAAAAATATTGCGGTATTAACACAGTGGGATACAAATCAATTAAATGCCAATTTCTCATATGAATTGGAAAACAAATTAAATTATACAGCTTATAACAATGAATATTTCTGCATTGATAAAGAAATAATGGATCAAATCAATAAACATCTTTAAAACATACGAATTGCTTAATATTTTGCTTTATATGATTTTAAGCGAGTGAAGATTTTTTTATTTAAAAATAAATTATATTCATTGTTTTTTTTTGCGATTTTTTATTTAATATTATTTGGTTTCACTATTTTAACAAAAGAATGGCACGTACTCTATGAAATATTAGAGGTCAAAATATTACAAATGAATAAAAAAATCTAATGTATTTATGTATGCATACTTATGTAGCTAAAGAAAATGAAACTGAAGACCAAATCGACAAAAAAATATGGAAGAAAAATATCTTAAAATAAGATTAATGAACAATGACTTTTTAAGCAACTGCCACAAATTATATAAAATTCAATCACTCACACTTTCGTTGCGGTTACTAAAGCTTAAGATATTGACAGGTAAGCGCAACAACAACAACAACAACAGCAGCAGCAACAAAGCATCAGCTGTAGCTACAAAAAAAAAATCGAAAATATATTCACTGCCACAATGACACACAACAAAGCGAAATCAACAGCATAAACAGTCGAAACCATCTATCAAGAGACACATTTAGATATAAACTCCTTCCTTAAGATTTTTTTCAATCAGATGTTTGAAGCAATTTTAGTTTTTCTGTAACTTGTATTGCCAGCCACTGGCATGATTTTCAGTAAGTTTTTTTTTACCGATGTTGGATTCGAATCTACGACTTCGGCAACTCGTGCAACTAAACAAAAAATGCTCAATAATAATAATTGTGGCTGATTCTCATTTCAAATGCTTTTTTCGTGTCTGTTGAAAATATACACAGAAAAAAATAAGTTCTGTTATTGATAACAAAATCCCGGTATGCAATTTTTTTTTTAAATTTCCTGTGATAAAGAATTCCGCTATATTGATAACAAAATTATTTCAAAGAGAAAAAAATATATAAATTAAAAAATACATTGACATGGCTGGGATACGAACCGGTGCTTCCCGGACGTAAATTATATTCTCTACAGTCGAGCCATTTCCCTGTTATTTTTTATGAGATAAAACTTATTTTAAGTACTTATGTATGAAAAGAAAATAGATAACCGGTATGGGAAAGAAATACTTACAACGAAATATTGTATTAAGTTAATGATAGTTGTTATTGAAATTTATATTTTTCAATAACGTAATTTTATTAAATATAATTCTTGTCTATTTTTTCTGTGTAGTAAAATATTTCTTAAAATAAATGCATAAATTATAAAATGAAAACTGCTTTAGCATGATATAATAAATGTATATAAGTTTTTGTTTTGTATTAAAAACGAAATACGAAAATACTGTTTATACTCTGTTCATACAAAATGGCGTGTCCGTAATGCATGCTGTCCAAAAACGAGACTAATTTTATAACAGTTTTAGAATATTTGCATTTGCTTCTCTTATTTTACACATGAACATTTTTTAAAATTATTAGATATTATAATTCTTTTTTTTCAATTGTTGTTGTCCGCAGTCTTGTATATTGAGCGTTACGCTCTTTTAGTACGCTTCATTACTCAGTTTAATTGTTAAAATTGCATTAACAACATACACTAAAATAACAGCGCAGTTTGGTACTACTAAATATTCAAAACTTTTGTGAACTTTGTTAAATAGTTTTATAATGCCAAAGGCTTCATGAATTAACCATCGTTTGCTTCCAAAAAATGTATTGAGTGTTATCCATATATTTTTTTATATATGAAATTTAACTTTATTTAGGGAATAACTAAGGAGATTATGTTAAAACACATCGAAGTTTATACATCTGAGTTGTATTGAGTTAAAAGTATAGTGTGTCTTCTGAAAAACATTTAATTCGTATAAAAATGTAGTGAGCGTTACGTACACAAGTTTTTAAAAGTAATTTATCGATAAATTTTAGGACGTTAAAAATGTTAACAGCAGCTGAAGCGTGGAAACAATATAAAAGCACATTATATGTTTGCAAATTTCTTGTTTTCTTTGAAAAAATTTTGCTTCTTTCACACTGCGCGTTGTTATATTTTCGGTAGGTCGTATTTTATTACAAAAAAATTATTTGAAATTGACATAACTTTTGACATTTGTTGATCGATTTTATTAAAATAAGTCTTGTTTAAAAGAAGTGTTAGCCTACTTTTAGGGTTTTTAGGTTAATTTTAAAGTATTATTTTAAAACATATTTTTTTGATATGAACCCAAGTCAAAACTGAAAAAGTGGTCATAACTTTTAATTCCGTCCTGCGATTATTATAGTTTTTTTGCTTTTAGAGAGTAGATCTATAGTGCTCTCAAGCCCCTATACTAATTTTTTGTGGTGTATTTTTTTCGCAAAAATCACTCCCGGTAAAACCACGTAAGCAAATGTAACGCTCAATACACAAAAATGCTAAAAAATCGAAATATATAATCTTATTTCAGAATTCATTGAATGAGGCGAAAACTATAAGAGGAATCCTACCTTGTCATATTTCATTTAGTTACATTGGTAAATAAACAAAAACACAAAATGTACGCTTAGAATGAGAATCAGCCACGTATAAAATAGAATAACTCACGTTTAGAATGAGCATCAGCAAAATATAAATTATAATAAGTTCTAGATCGGATGTAGCATTATTAACGCATTAGTCAAAGTTCAATTCGAAGGACCATAAATACGATGCAACTCGAAATTGTTCTTGTTGTCTCCGTTTGACCGTACCGGAGCAGCATTTTAGAATTATAGTGAGACATCAGCTATCTATATCTTGTCTATTTAAGTTTTATTGAAACCTAAGGGAGAGCATATTGCAAACGTTTCTATAATGCATGCAGTGTAATATTTTACTGCATTAATATTTTTAAGGAGTTGTTCGTACAGAAGCACAGCTGAGTAATTCCCTTTAGCCGGATGCAGACACTTTACACATATTTTTTGTTATATATAAAGAATATAAAATTTTTTACTTAAAAAAAAGGTTGCGACTCGCAAGGCCATTAAGCTTAAAGTCGTTGAATAACGAGTAGGCACTGAAATAACACGTTTTCTGCTCAGAATAGTCGTCAGAAAGCTGTGACGGGTGTGACCTTACAAATCTTAGTTTTAAAGAATTATGACTTTCAGCATAAATTCTGTAAAATGTTTACTATAACGTACACTCTAAAAGATTACTTCAAATTTACGATCATATATTGTTGTCTAAATTTGTGTTGAAAATTTCTTCTTGTCTAAAATTACATCGATTTTTTAGTTATTTTATTAAAGAAAAAATCTTTCAAATTAAACATATTTAGTCCAAGTGGAAAAATTGTAACATAAAGTATAGTACGGCTATGGCTGAATGGTAGATACGTCAACCTATCAGTCAGGAGGTCGCGGCTCAAACCTGCACGCAGTCAATCATTTTTTTTCAGTAAAAATATTTTGTTCAAAAATAATGCGTGTGTAATTTTAGGTCGATAATAATCGGTAAAGTGTTGCCGACTATTATCGACCTAATTTTCAACAAAAGTGTTTTAGAGTGTACACAATAATTCTGGTATATCTGGCTGTTCAAATTGTCTTTAGTTGTATTACGTATTTACTGTTTGACAAAAAAAAATCAGTTTTTTTAACAAAACATTTTTTAATATGTGACAGGTGTGACCGACGGGTGTGACCTAATACGATAATGTCAAAAATTCGAGGAGACAAAACTGTTTATTGATTTCATTAATATAAATAATATGAAATGAAATCATAAGAAAATAATAACACATTAAATTATTTGCTTCAGCTGAGTATTTTTTTTAAATTCAATAAAAAGCGAAAAAAGTATATTCTTTTCAGAGATAAGGGTTTTTATTAATAATGAGAAAGGGAAGAAAAGAAAATCTGAAATAAATATTAAACATACAAAGAGGGAGAGCAAAATGTTTCGTGGATGATCATTTAAAAGTGCATCAAATTGCTTAAAAAATATTAAATAAAGTGTTTTTTTTTTATTTTTTCTATAATTGTCATGCTCTAAAAAACATCAATTAAGAGTTTTTTTATTAAAAATAAGAAAACTATTTTTTCATTGCATAGGGCCGTTTTACGTGGAATCACTCAGCTACAGGTTCTATAGTTAAGAAAATCAGATCTAGCTAAAAGCAAAAAAATAATAAGGTTTTTCCTTGGAATATTAATCATGTCTGATTCCTTATTTCTGAATATAACGTTACGGGTATCAGCCTAATAATTAATTTGGAATAATTCACCCATTTAACGCTCTGGCTTTAAGCTCAGACTTAAAAATCAACAAAGATTACTCATACTCAATATCAAATATTTAAAAAAAATGTTAAAAGTTTTTTTTAATTCTTTTACTTAAATACTAATAATAATAATAATAATAAAACGTTACTTTTTTTACATTGCCATTAAAACGTACAGCACGTGATTATTGTTTGGTGTGCCCTTTTATTTAAAAGAATCAAAAATATTCAAAAAATAACTAAATATTTTTTATAACTATTTTTATATTAAAAGTTTTGTCTCTTTACTTAAAAAAAAGTCAGAATAATAAAAAATATTTATCTGTAATTTTCAATCGTTAATGATCAATATGTGTGACTGACTGACTGACAGACTGGTTGTGTTTGAAGCATGATTATGAATTCATAGGAATTTGTCCCAAAATAAAAAATATAAAAAAATACTTATTAAGAAACGTGCTTTAATTTAAAAAAAATTTGGTGTCTTTTTTTCAATGAAGAGCTATTTGTTTGACAAAAGAAAAAAAAAACTCATTGAATTGGAAACAAAAATTATAAAAATGTTACAGTTTCTTGTTGTTGATGTCTTATGATGAAATGAAACTTTTAAAGTTTTTCTTTGAAAACATTATTGTTAATATTATAATTTTTTTTTCTGTTAAATATTAATAAAGTTTATTATTGTTGATGGGGTGTTTTGATGTCTGTAAAATTTCATTCAAATGAAATCAGAACCCTAATCAAACAACATTTCATTGTAAAAGAGGCTTTAGTGTGTCGCAATATATTGAAGGCGCTAAATATCATACCTTCTTGACAATTACAGATTAATTTTATTGTGTTTTGTTTTTTTTTTCTCTGAAGAACAACCAAATGTGGTGAAATCAAGTTATTGGATTGATTTCAAATCAAGATTTAAAAATATTTTGATGTTTGAAAATGTATGCGGTATTTTTTTATATTAAAATATATGAATTTTTTTGCTGTAAAATATATTTTCTAAGCCACAGATCATTCGGTAAAAATAAGTTGTAAAGATGATTATTTATCCGACTACGGCAACGCGTAAAGGAAGGGTTATGTGTTTAGTAGTTTATAATGTTTGTAAATATGTAACAACATTGATAAGAGAGTTGTCACACGATTCCTTATTATATTCTAAAGGTTATAAAAAAAACTTCAAAATCCATTGCGATATGTATTAAAATTAATTCAATTCAAAATAACAAACTTTATGCTCACAGGGAAAGTCTTAGTGATATTAAAAATCGCCTTATGGACTTTAACCAGAAAAAGTAGGAACATATAAAATTTTTACAGATATTTTAAGTACCGCAGCGATTAGCTTAATATAAACATTAAGCCTATCATAATAAATCTTTCCGAAACAGAGCATAAATTTGTGAAAATAAACAATAAGTAAAACACAATAACAACCTTAACCTAAATACATTTTTTGAATATAATTTTAAAGAATTTTAATCAGCCTCTTTATGATATTGATTTAAGCTCCCACTGTTAATTGAAACATAATTTCACATCTTCCTCTCACTCTTTAGGGGCTCTTCAGTATCATAACATTTTCTCCAACAATTGATTTTACGATCACTTGGTCGTCAATAAAACCAAACTAAGCAAATATTAAAAAAAATACCTTTGAATTATTTATTGATACACTAAGCTTAACATAAAATTAGAAAATCGAGTTTGTTTTTCAAATCTTCCATCACTAAAATTCGAGAGACATCAACAATAAAAACAAATACGAAATATATACATACCTACAATATATACAAAAGAAAAAAACCCCATTAAAATTAATTGATGGCTAATAAAAAATATGCCTTAAACTACAGTTAAATAGTTACAAATCAATTAAGTTGTTTTTTTCTAAATTTAAAATGTATTCTCTTTAAGTTAAATACATAAAAGCAAATAAAATATATAAACGGTCAATTGCTAGTTTGACGAAACAAATGATGGGAATAACAACTTTGTTAAAAAACAAACACACATACACACACACACACACACAAACGGTGGTAAAGCAACAAAATAAAAATTTTAAATAACAAGGAACAGTGGGGACTTTTGAAAAATAAATGGTAATAAACTTGTAACTTCTAAACTAGAGATTCAATTTCTCTGAAGCTTCGAACATCTTTAGAGGAGGAGCCAGGCTTTACAACGCCAGGTATCCTTTTGGCTTGTGAAGGAGAGGAGTTACAGTAGGCCAAAGTTGACTACTTGGGACTCAAAAAACTTATTTCTGAGCCTTGTAACTCTTTTAAATGTTATCTGATTTTAAAAAGGTAAAGCGCTTTGAGTTGTATGTGTTGTAGATAGTATATATGTTGTTGAAAATTTGCACATAAACATTTGCTTAAAAACATGTTTATGTGGCAATTACCAACAGCATTTATACGATCTACAACACATACAATAGGTTGTGAATTGATCAATTGCGCTAACCTTTGTTTCTGTATCATTTACAGTTTAGCAGATATTTGACTTTAAAGAAAAAAAACATAATTTTGTCTTGATTTTTTTAGTATTTCGCCTTTAACTTTTTAGTTTACAGTTTAGATCTTAAATTAAAATTAAGCATTCCATTTCTTGATAAAATTCTAAGTAAAACTAGAGGAAAATACTTTTAATATCTGAATTCTTGAAGTCGGAAAAAGGCTGAAAAATCAAACTTTTAAAATTGACCTAAAAAAAGTTTTCCTAATTTTCCGTAGTTTATATGCAATTCCTAGCCTATAGGGCTTTATGGAGTACCTTAGAGTTATGTCCAAAGATATTTAATTATTTTTGGCTTGAGTTCGGTTTTAATTAAATTTTTCAATTAAATTATATATTTCTTAGAGATAAATGTGAAGCATATAGGCAAATAAAATTTTAAAATTTCTTTAAAAATTTAGACCGTGTCGAAAATTGTCGCTTTTACCCTGTTATATTTCATATTGACTTTAATTTTCTCAAAAAAAAAAAAATCATGGCTCATCAAAAATAGCCAAGAAAATCGCCAACTAATTTATAAATCGGCAAAAGAACGTCAAATCGAAAATTGGCGTCTGAAAAAGAAGTTTTAAAATCGCCACATCTGACAACCCAGCTAGTAAATTTTCTCCCACTGTAACTTGTACTTAAGCCAGAAAGCCTCCAATACACGCGCTGTAAAAGCTGAATTCTTCTCTAAAGATGTTCGAAGTTTCAGATAAATCCAATCAGCAGTTTAGTGGTTCCACTTTTATTACCATTTATTTAGCAAAAGTCACCCTGTCAAAAAATGTAATTATTTTGAATAAATTCAGTAAAGTGCGCCCTTGTCTCGAATACGAAGGACTCCGTTCAAGTACACATATATCCCTTTTCGTTTTTGCCCTTTTTTCATTTCGGGAATTTTTTAGTTTTACTTTCTAAGTTTTTTTTCGATTTTTTTAACGATTTCTTTAGCTTTGGCACTTTTTCAGTTTTGTTGTTTTTTGACGATTTTTTTAGTTTTGGCGATTTTTTTAGTTTGGGCATTTTTTTGTTTTTTTAATTTTTTTGACGATATTTTTAGTTTGAGAGATTTGTTTTAGTTTTAGCGCTTTTTCAGTTTGGGCGCTTTTTTCGTTTCACAATTTTTTTCGGTTTTTTAAGATTTTTTTTAGTTTTGGCACTTTTTTTGGCAGTGTTCTCGGTATTTGGCGACTTTTTTTTAGTTTCGGCTCTTTCTTTTCGGAATTTAGCGACTTTTTAATATTAGCACTTTTTTGTTTTGTCGATTTTTTTCGGTTTTTGACGATGTTTTTGTTTTAGCGATTTTTTCGGTTTTTTTTGATTTTTTTAGATTTCTCTATTTTTTTAGTTTTAGCACTATTTTTAGTTTTAGTGGACTATTCTGTGTTTAATGACTTTTTTTAGTTTTGGCACTTTTTTGTTTTTTTTTTTTTGCTTTTTTCGTTTTGGTGATATTTTCGGTTTTTGGCGATTTTTTTCGTTTTTTGACAATAGTTTTATTTTTGCGATTTTTTGAGTTTTGGTACTTTTTTTCTTTCTGACGATTTTTTTTCGGTATTTGGCGATTTTTTTTATTTAAGTGTTTTTTTCCTTTGCGTGCCTTTTTCATTTTAGCGATTTTTCGTTTTGGCATTTCATAAATTTTGGATTTTTTTTAGTTTTAGTGTGTTTTTTTTAAATTCAAGAGTTTGCCTCTTACAATTTCCAAGATGCAGCAAATTGACTAAGTTATAAAGTCAAAATTACATTAACTGATAGAGTACCCTTTAATTTTTATTGTTTTTTATATCAGTGTTAATTGGTGTAGTCTGTATAATAATTCACTAACTTTAAAAAATTCAAGTTTCTATATATAAGTACATATCTGTATATTACATTAGTATTTCAACATGTTACGTTGCTAGCTTGAGAACACCCTTTAATTTTTAGCTGTCATCTATTTGTTGTAGCGGGCAAAGTTATACATATTGTGTGAAAATTTCAGATCTGTAGTTCTTACGGTTCTCGAGAAAATAGCCTGTGACATGCAGACAGACAGACAGATAGACAGACGGAAGGACATCGTAGCGAAACCAATGGGGTTCCTTGTTCCTTTACAGTTTTGGTGTACAGGACCCTAAAAAGTAGCTTTTATAAAAACCTAAAAAATGACTACTTTTTTACAAAAATAATTTCTGGAAAATTGAAAAATTTTTTAGAAGAGTACCTTTTTCTGACAAAAATTTATTGAGTACTTTGCTGTGCTACAAGCTTGCTTATGGCAATCCATACTTTATGATTAAACTGACTGTCTGATTGATGGCTATTGGCCATTAACATTGTTACATTCAACACTTGGGTTCACAGCAAAGGGTCATCTGCAAACAGTGATCAACCAGTGGCTACAAAATACCCGCAACAAGCAACTTTGAAAAAATGCTGTTATGTTCAGTCCATAAGCACACACTGACTGACACACACTTAAATTAGCCGAATTTTTTTTCCAACACAATCTGGAAAATAATAAATGGAACAAACAAGTTTCCCCTTCACACACACACACACACACAGAGTGGTACAGGAAAATCTCAAATTTGATTAATTTATTTGTTCACAAAGAAAAAATAAAACGAGAAAAAATTTTGCACATTTTTTCATAAAGATTTGCTGTGGTTTCTCTTTAACTTCTGTATGGTTGGTGGGGTTAAAAGGTTGTAAAATGCGTATGATTTATAGATAGTGGTGAAGTAACACATACATAAATTATTATATATGTACAATATTTTTTTTTTCTAAATCATTTGTATGTACATAGTTTTTCTTTGTATTTCTTTTTAATATAAAATTATAATTTTACATGGCTTTTGTTATCATGGGAAAATCAAACAATGATATGAATTATGGAAAATAATTTTATGTTGCGTTGATATTTGTTAAAATTTTCACATCATTTACAAAATTCATATACTCGTACAATATTTGAACCACAAGTCACCCCCACTATATTTTGTAGTACGAGTTTTGTAAAAATAAAAACGTTTAACTAAAGAATAAATATAAACCATCGGTGTTTATTCAAGCTTGAAAATACTAAACAATATTTAAAAGAAAATTTTTTGCTTAAGAACAAAAAATAATTTCCATAATGTTTGTCTGTCTTACTTACATTTTATTTGATTTGAAAAATAATATTTTAAAATATATTTTTTAAACTATTAAACGGAAGTAGGGTAAATTTTTAATTTTTTGTAGTTTTCTTATTTGCAAATGATTTCCGATTAGAGTTTAAGTTTAACAGACTGGTCATATTTGTTGCGCTGTTGCTTGTCATTAATATGTAGTTTTTAAATGTTTTTTGTATTAATGTTCATTGAACCTTGAAATTGTTCCAATGTACTCTGTACCCATTCTCGTACGCACATGTTTAAATGCTGATGCAGGCAGGCAGGCAGGCAGGCGGTTAATTCAATTCATTACTTTTAGTAATTTGTATTCAACAGTTTTTGTATTTGTTGCTTTTATTGATGTTAAAGTTGCAGTTTATAGCAACTTCAAATCAATTATAATATTTATTTCCTACTGGACGACAGGATTTGCGGGCAATTAATTTATTTTTACATTGAAGTCTGCCTGCCATCGAAGTTGAAAAGCAACAGTTTTTATTATACTCTTCATCATAGGTGAAAGGGGTAATTATAAGTTTATCATTTCGTTTGTCATTTTTACAATATTCTCTTGCTGAACCCCAAAAAAAAAAAAAAAAGTGCATTCTTGGACCTTATTTATGTCCATTTGTCCTCCTGTTCACCGTTGGAAATGAATTAATATAAATAAATAAAATAGTATTGAAGATCATCACCTTTGTTAATAAATCCCGTTTATAAATTTAATAACTTCGAAAGCATTGATAAAATAAAAAACTATTATAAGAAAGTCTAAAGATAATTTTGTCAAGAATATTATGACTTTTTGTTGATCGAAATCGGCTATGCTGTTCTGGAGTTATGGTGAAATATGCACAATAAAAAATTGCTTCAAATAAAGCAGGTTGTTATTATGAGAGAATAAAAGTAGTGCTTACAAACCTGCTGATATCGCTGCTAATGTTTGTATGGCGAGTTCCAGGTTTGGACTACTACATTTTGACACAAAAAGCGCTTTTTGAAGCGCTGAAAATCATCACCATTTTCAGCACTAAAACTGTAAATATATGGAACTTTCTGGCTTAAAAACCTGTATTGTATCTGCAGTGAAAATCTGATTTTTTTTATATAGTTTCTTTCATATACATTCGCTGCTCTGCAATAAGCTCTTCTTTTAAAGCGTTTTACTATGCGCTTTATTGCCTTAGTGCTTCAAAAAACATGAACGTTTTTTACTGGGTACCAATGTTGCTAGAGGAAATATTATCAAGCCTATTAAAAAAATCTGTATGTGATAGGAAAAAATCCAATAATGTTGTGAAGAATCACCCAAATGGAAAAATGCGCGATCGATCATTCATATATTTCGGTAATTATTCATTGTGTCAAACCACCCAAATCTATTATGAATAAACGTCCAAAAAGGCTGAATGAACAATTGGACAAGGAAAATCACCAAAAACATCTTAAAGAAAAAAAGGTACACAGAAAAAAATAGACAAGAATTATATTCAATAAGACCGTGTTATTAAAAAAAAATATGAATTTCAATAACATTTATCTTTAACATAATAAAATATTTCGTTTTAAGTATTTCTTTTCCATGCCGGTTATTTCTTTTCTTTTTATACATAAGTACTTAAAACAAGTTGTATCCCATAAAAAAATAAATGGGATATGGCTCAGCTAGAGAGTGTATGCTTTACGTCCGGAAAGCCCGGGTTCGTATTCCAGCCATGTCAACATTTTTTTAATTTATATATATATTTTTATTTTGAAATAATTTTGTTATCAATATAGGGGAATTCTTTATCACAGGAAATTTGAAAATAAAATTATTGAATACCGGGATTTTTGTTATCAAAAACGAAACTTATTTTTTTCTGTGTAGAAAACTTTTGGTGAATATTCATTGCCTTTGGGTCTTTGGAGATTATAAACATATTTGGCGATTGTTCGTTACGAACGGTTACCGATTTAGGAAGAAAGGTTGGTAAATTCACACAAGTTAAAAAAAACTCATATTGGAATCGAACTGCAAATAGTTGTAAGAATCAAACCTGGGTAATATACCCAGATTTGATCAAAATATCGAAAAATTGAAAAAAAAAGAAACTTATATAACTAATAGGCCAGGCAGTTTTTGTGTTGCAGCTTTTGCTCACATTGTACAGCCGATTTTGACAAAACTAATAACATCGTAAAGATATTTATTGACAGATCCCCAAAATCTAAACTATTTTTTAAAATTGGTTCAGCGTTTTGGGACCTATACGCATTTAAAATTGCTACATGCATGTAATAGCATAAAGTAAAAAAAAAATAATAATAAACAAAACATGTACGCGTATTTCCAGATTTTGGTTTTGCAAAATTTTTTATCTTCGTTGATTGGTGTTGTTGTAGGAAACGCATAATACTAAAGCTACGGTTACACTGAGCAAATATTTGATATAATAACCGTAACCACTACTTTTGTTCAGTGTTAGTGTAATTAAACTTGGTTTTTATATTAAAAAATAACATTTATTATGCTGCAAAAATCTATTTTAATATAACTTTTAATATATAAAATAGTTCTTGCAAAAAAAAAACAACCGTCTACAAAATAGGCATGGCCCGCTTACCAGCTTAATTTTCAGTAAACGTGTTTTCAATTTTACAAAAAATCATTGTTAGTTTTAATTTCAATAAAAAAGTTATCTTAATTTATACATTTTTTTGGTGATTATGAAAGAGAAATTTAGATAATTATTTTATCTGATTCAATAAATTTATTTATTTGAATTTGGGTTTTTCATAATGCAATACAACAACAAATTTTCAAGTTTTTTTTTATAAAAATTTTGAGAATTTGTCTGAGCTTACAATTATTTTAATGCCAAATAATTCATATATTATTATATAAAAAAATTTTTAAATTTGGACAATTGTTTTGCCTGAATTTACAAATTGTTTTATAGGTTCTAATTCATCATAATGAAGTCTAATTTTTTCTGTGTATCATTAATTAGTTATAATACAATTATGTATTGTATGTCAGTTTTTTTTATCCAGTTTTTTATAACATAGTCAGTGACGTTTGGATAATTTTCCTATGAACCTCAATAATAGAAACTTGTATTTATAGCTAGAATAGGGACGATTGTGGCATCCGTTAGCTATATAAATTAAAAGTCAAATAATAATTCATATGTTAAAAAGTCAATAATAAAAATTCGAAAACGAAATGCTTTAATATCTTATAAATTTATTGTTTTCTAAAGTCACTGCTATTGTGATATATAACATTCGCCACAACCGAATATAGCGTGATATACTCTTGGTTTTTATGATAATATGTATTCGGAAAATTATTGCTTGAATGATTTTCTAAACCACTTTTGAGAACGGAATACTCTTAGACTTTGCTTTAGGTTGTTGCAAGTATCAATATCGTTATCTTTAATAAGAAAATATTTTTAATTATAAGAAAATATTTTAATTTCAAATTATAAGAAAATGTTTTGGAAATTATTCAACAGTTATTGAAGAATTATAATTAAAAGTGTAGAAAATAAAAGAAAGAAAAAAACTATCAACGAGCGGCTCTTTATAAGAGGGCTATTGAGGGAAAATATATTAGTTTATTCGATATATTCTCAAGAATTTATGTTTAAAAATATATTTATTTCTTGTGGGTTAGCTATTCTTTATGCCTGCATTTCGTTGGGTGCGTCTAGATTGGTTAATCCACAACAAATAAATATATTTGTTAAGTCCAAAAAGATATATTTGCTATGGGCTAGCCAATGCATTTCATTGGTGCCTTACCAAATCATCAGTAGACTTCAGCCAAATTTTTGAAAAGTTTCCAAGCTTGATGGGAGAGATTTGAATATTTGTATAAAAAAATTTCCCATACAAATAACGTACACGCTAATGTACATTAGGGTGGAGCGTCAGATTTTTTTTGCGAATTTCAATTTCGAATAGCAAAAAAAGGTTGCATTTTATTTTTAGATACATGGGAAAAATAATGAAAAATATATTGGGACCTACTTTTAGTCCTCTACTGCAGCATTAAGATTTTAAATATGAATTCAAATCGATAAATTTTTTAAGCATCATATGATGCAACATTATATATTCTTTATAGCTGTTATAACTCATTGCACTCAAAATATACACTATTTTTATACATACAACGTCAGATTTCAGACAAACTTAAGATGAAGTTATGAACCAAATTTTCGAACTTCTAAGTCTTTGTCATATCTTGCAAAAAACACATTTTCTAAAATAATTTGAGATCGCTGAACACGAAAATGATATTAATTTATTTTTCTTAATACGCGTTTTCCCGATATCCGCGAAAAACAAGTTTTTTTTTGTTGCTTTTTTTTAGTTTTTCGTTTATTGGCAAAAATCTAGAGAACGGCTCATCTGAATAAAATAAATTGCACACTATTGTATAGATATCTCTCTATTTTTTCATTCAATACACTGATTGTGCCGATCGTCCAAAAAATGTATAGAGTTACAGGCATTAAAAGTTTAAAAAAGTATATTTTTAGACGTTCTCTCAAAAACTATAATTTTGAATTGCTGCATTAAGATTAAAAAATATACTAAGTATATTTTTTTTCGGGCTGTACTTCAAAGATAATTTTGTGACGATCACATGATGGATGCAATGGCTAAATTCTGATAAAAAAAAATAAGAAAGTTATTAGCTCTTAAGCGAAAACAGTCATATTATTTTTTAGTTATTTTTCATACAAAATTAATTTAAATCAGTTTGTAATAAAAAAAATTTTTTACATTGAAAATAATTTTGTATGGGACATAAAATCAGCTTTTTTACTTAATGGCTTATAACTTTCTTATATTTTATCAGATCTCCTCTATCTTAAACTTTTTTCATTCGGGACAAAAAATTATTAAAATTTTAAATTTTTAAAAAAATTAAAAATATTATAAAAAATTTTTTTATATTAATGAAGCAAATTAAAATAAAATTCATATAATTTGTCTAGCTTCCAGGCGCGGTAGAGGGCTAAAAGATATGTTGCAAAAAATTAAAAAAATATTTTTTGTATCTAGTTTAGCTAGATGCAACATTCCGGAGGTATTCGCAATTTATTGGATGACTTTTTTTTCCTTCATACACCAACGCCCCACTCTAATGTACATTAGAGTGATCGTTAAAAATTAAATTTTCTCGGGCGCTCTAAGAAAGTCTTCTTTTTATTAAAAAAATATACTATAAGTTAGTTTTTTTACTACTAAAATCCCTATACATATCTTAAAAAAGTCCAATTTAAAAAATTTTAAAAAGTACATATGTGTTGGCTTACTTTCAAGTCTACTTAGACTACTGAGGCCCAAAGTGGTAAAATTTTTATTACAAAGGTATAGACGAAAATTATACAAATTAACAGAATTTTTGAAACTAAAATTGTCATATATTAAAAAAGGACAATGTTAAAAATATTTAAAATATATATGTTTTGGCTCAGTTTCATGTCCATCGAAACTATATGCAGTTATAGACAAATTTGTAGAAAAAGTTAGAAAAATTAATAGAATCTTAATTTACAGTAGCTAGCCACAAAAATGACACCTAAAATAAAAGTGGTTTCTAAGATAATTATCGATCGAAAAACGTAAATTTTTCATTCAATTACGTTTTTCGCGGATATCTCGAAAACGGTTCGCAGAAAATATAAACCAGTTTTATTTTAAACTTCACTTTTATTGAAAACTACTGTTATTAAAGATTCTATTAATTTTTCTAACTATATATGTCTACAATTTTGTCAATAGCTTTAAGAAATTTATTTTTCGACATATTGTCATAATTATATTTTAAATGAAATTTATTTGTTGATGGTTATTAAGCAATTGTCTATATGCATTTCATTGGCGCTTTTACCAAATCGTCAGTAGACTTCAACCACAATTTTGAACAGTTACAAACCAATGAAATGCATATAGACAATTGCTTAATAACCTTCAACAAATAAATTTCATTTAAAATATAATTATGACAATATGTCGAATAATAAATTTCTTAAAGGTTTAATTTGGTTTTTATTTTTCATTTTGCCTTATAATACTTTTATTGTTATCCAATGGATTTCGAATTGTATACAGGTGTAGAAATAGATTCATATCGAATATAAAATATTTGTTGGGTTTTGTATAAGTTTCTAAGCTTACTACACTTATTTTATTCTTTTGTGATTTTCAAAAATATTATCGTTTGTAAATTCTCAAATGGTTTTTGAAAGTCTGTGCATAAAATAGGAGGTTTGTAACTGTTCAAAGTTGTGGTTGAAGTCTACTGACGATTTGGTAAAAGCGCCAATGAAATGCATATAGACAATTGCTTAATAACCATCAACAAATATATTCCGTCAATAACTTTATATATGTGTAATAATATTACCAATTTGGGGCTAAGCTGTGTTTTCTTAAAAATTTTAAAATTGACGTGTCTTAAGATATAGCGATTTTAAATTTCAGACGTATAAACATTTTTTAAAAATATTTTTATACTCCAACAAAATTTTTTATTATGCCACTGTGGAGGATTTTTTATAACCTTTCAAACGGTATGTTGCTTAGGTCTGTGACTTATGCAGTTTTGGAGATATTTAACATAAAAAACAGAACTTTTATATATATATATTTTTTGAGTTTTATGATGTTAGATCTCCATAGCCAAAGGAATTAGAAGACCAAAACTTGATATCTATTACTTTAATATACTAAAAACATTCCAAACAAAGTTTTATCAAAACCGAAGATGGTGAAGTCCAACTGCTGGCTGTAGAAATATTCCCGAATGAAAAATGTTTTTCTGAAACAATTTTATTTAATAATATAAACATGTTTTTATTTATTTCATATTTTTTATTTCTTAAATTTACAAAATTATTACTAAAATACATTTTATATATTCAAATTGGTGTATATCACTTTTGTTAATTACTAGATAATTGAAAAAAAGTGACAACTAATTTAAAATAACGATAAAAAATGTTCTATTGCTTTAACGATAAAAATTTCAATAATTTATCATTGAATTCAATAAATAAAAAAAAATGCTTTTAACATATTTTGCTTAATATTTTGAATCTAAATTGAATACTGAATGGTTGAATAAACCACCAAACAAGCATTTAAACTAATTAAAAATGGCGTCGTCTAAATTGTTTGAAATTATATTTTCATACAAATGAGAGAGGTATGAATATGAACAAAAAAAAAATATATATATTATTTCCTCCATTATAAATTGATACAAACTGCTACAGCAAACAGCTATATTTCATACATATTCATTCATACATGGGTAAATGTGAACAAGCATCACATAAACTAACATACTTACATAATAAACAGGGCTCGGACTTTCATGCAACTCTAAATGATTTTAAGCGCTTAACAAATGCACTTAAAAATGGAAAATATGCGCAAAAATATGCATTTATCTACGAACTGAGTAAGAAACTAAAATAATATGAAAATATTTTTTTTTAATTTTTTATTATTATTAGAGAAAAAATATAAAACAAACATAATTGGATCTATTATATAATGCAACCGAAATTTAGTTGCGTTGAAAGTCGGCAACTGAAAATTAATGGTTGCCAGAAAGGCACTAAATAGCAACTGAAATTGACAGCTCTCAGTTGCCAGTTGCCATCACTAGTATCATTTTCAGCAACTGGTAACCCAACTGAGGCTCGGTTGCCATTCATAATTGGCCTATTAATATTTTTTTAAAAATTGTATAGCTCCAAAAATAGCCATTTATTGCCAAAATATGCAAAAATATGTACTTACCCACAAAATATGCAAAAATATGCAAATGCAAATCGAAGCCAAACTAGTTAAAATTTTATGATTCGCATAAATAATTAGTCAACACCTCTTTATCTATTACCACAAAAAACATGCATTTCCATGAAAGTCCGATCCCTGATAAAATTTAATCAGACATGCGCATAAACATATTTCACACAATTTATGCCATTATTAAAATAAAACAAAAGAAAAAATAAACAATAACAAATATTTACATTCACATAAATAACACCCAGTAAGCACATAGATTTGATCTCTAATGAAGAAAGATTTAAAATTAAATTATAAAAGTTTAAAAATTTACATTTTTGCTCAAACTCAAAAAATTTATTTATGCTTTACTTATATTCAAAGGTTAATTTTTTTATATAATATAAAGCAAGTGACATATTTTTTCTCTACTGGTCATCAATTCGAATTCAAATTGTTATCTTAATCATCTCTTAATGCTTTTAAGATAATTGAGAATAGCTTTTGAAAGCCTTTATATTTCAAACCTTTGGCATTGTGTTTGTTGGGTATTAACATGTGTATAACATAATAGTATAATACAATAGTATATAATGCTAAAAGTATATAATAGAGTCTAAACAATTGTGAATATAGATATGTATGTATATACATGATAAAACACTACTCACTCTTTGCATGGAGCACAAAAAAATCGTTAAAACAAAAATAAGAAACACTAGCATATGCTTATTTTTGTATGAGTGAAACAAAAAGCTTCCTCAAAAATGAGGTAGTGGTCTAGATAGTAATAAGAGATGTAGTACGCAATTGATTTTATACCCTTCACCAAAGATGGAAATTAGTTTCATTATACTGTTTGCAAGTTATGAAGTGTATATGCATATGAATTTGTTGACGGAAGTTCACATGGATTGGACATTGGAGATATTGTCACATTCCGCGTATCATCCACAAAAAGAATTAAAAAAAAATTATTTTCAGACAAGCATTTGTTTTAAATTTGCTTTAAATTCAATAAATAGTTTATCGGATTCAATAAATTTTTAATTTTTAACTTTTATTTATACTAAAGAGCAACAAAAAAACCAGTCCAATTTTTAGTAAATGTGTTGTTTGATTTTACAAAAAAAGTTTTAGATCCCATTTTAGTAATTTTTTTTCTAAATTTATAGTTTTTTCTGCTGATTACGAATAAAATTTTTAGATAATTATTTTATCTGATCCAGTAAATCATTTTGTTTGAATTTGGTTTTCTCATAAAGGAGTACAACAACAAATTTTCCAGATTTTTTAATCAATGAAAAAAATTTTTAAATTTCTACAAATGGCTTGTCTGAATTAACAAATTTTTTTATAGAACCTAATTTATTATTTTTTCAATAAAAAAATTTTAAACTTGGACATATGATTTGTCTGAATTTGTAAATTGTTTTATGGGTCCTAAGTCATCATAATGAAATTTAAATTTTTCTGTATGACTTCGTTGGAAAGTCGGAATAAGAATCTTACCCCAAGTCGAGAAGACTCCGGAGCCTACACTGCAGATTATTCTTGATCCATCAGTATACACCCTTAAGTTGAAGTCTTTTTCTATGTTACCTCCCTACCACTGCCGTCTGGATGGAATAAGGACTTGGAAGGTGCTATCGAAGTCCAGATGAGGTATAATGTAGTCAGATGGCTACCTCAGCATCGGTGGTAATTGATCTGAGAGGAGAGATCACCCCACCTAGTGGTATTACTCTGCTTGCCCCTTTTGACTTTTGGCTGATGCCTAGTTTTGCAGTGACGTTTCTTACTCTCAAAATGGTGATAATCCAGTGGTAAATGTATTCCTCAACATCGACATTCCGGAGAGCCTGTTGAATGGCTGCCACCGATACATTGTTAAAGGCTCTGTTAAAAATTTTGTTTTTTTTCTAAAAACAAGTGTTTTAAGCATCAAGATTTTAATTTTAAAGTAAGAGAGGAGTTTTGTATTAATTAAGTGCACATGCAACAATATTGCATATTTACCCCCACATTCATAAAAAATAATGTGTGGTTGAAGTGTACATTAAAACGTTATTCATGTGGCTTTAGTGTATAAAAGGTATGTATTTTCTAACGCATTTTTGTAGGGTAATTATGATGTGTTAAACACAAAAAAAAATAGGAAAAGCATTAATTTAAGTCGTTTTGAAAGTAATGGTACATATGAGTTTTTCGATGTATATTTCTCTTTAAAGCGCTATCAGGAGTCAAAGACTGATTCAACTAATGTAATGCAAATGGTTGAAAGGATACTAAACTACGTGTCGAATATTGGCTAATTGGCTTCGATTCGATAAAAAAACGGCTTAGTTGTACTGGATCAAAGTTAAGTTTTCATGAAAATTTAAAAATTTTCACCAATTGTTGTCATATCAGAAATCACAAATTTATTATTTTATTCAGGCGCGGATACAAGGGGGTGAAAAGGGGACATTCCCCTCCTCAAATGAGTAAATTTCTATAGAGTTTCTAAAATAAGTTTGGAAAAATAGTATGTTTTACTTAGAAGTTCCCCCCCAAAAGCTGAAGCTGGATCCGCGCCTGATTTTATTGTATGCCCATATGATTACAAAAATTTTAAGCCGTAACTGACTGAAGTCGGATGTAAATTTAAAATGCTATAATAAAAAAAAATTAAACGCTAGGAATTATATATAAATTTTTTTCTATTTTTCCTCATGTTTAGAACATCATAATTACTATAAAAAATGCATTAGAAAATGTATAACTTCCACAAATAATAATTTGTAGGCCAGTGTAATTCTGTAAATAGTCCGCGTGGTCAGCTAATGTTGTATAATGTATCACAAGCAAATCGTGTCAAAAGAGATGACGCATGAAAATGGGCAGCAGAATATATGACACAATATCAGACCATAGTATACCACATTACCCGACAATATTTTAAATAGCTGTTTTTAGGGTTTTTTTAATTTCACCAAATTTCTCTGAAACTTGGGATTCAACGATTTTTTTAACTTTTCCGAATATTAACCTAAGATTTGTAGTAGAACACCAACTGAGAGCTGTTCTAAATAAAAATAGGTACCCCACAATACGCGAATTTACTCTAAATATAGAATTGAAGTGTACTAAAGATTCGACGTGGCCGATAATAGATGTCTTACGTACATATACATACTTGTTTATATTATCATAAAGTAATTTCTTTGAAATAGCACGATATACACACATCAGAATATAATAAATAAAACATGAAAGCAGCAAATCAAATTTCAGTTTATAGTAACGTAATGAAAAATAATAAATACTAACAAAAACACCACAATAAATATGACAAATTAGTTTTAAGAGAGTTGGCTAATATCAAAAGTACTAGAGCAGAACAGTACTAGTTGTTATTAGTGTAGTGATTGCTTTTATTAGAGTTCTGAGCAATAAGAATAATAACATCGTGAAAAGTAAAGAACAAATTATGTGTAGTACGACTATATGAGAAATAAAATTGAAACTAGCAAACAACAAACTTAAAAGCTTTTTGAATACAATAAATAACAACCTTTTAAAGGAACTAAATCATGAACAAGATGTAAAAAGTTGAGATCTGAAAATTTGTGTCTCAAATATTTCGACATACATAATTTCAATATGCATGATTCCGCATAAGAACATGTTTGAAATCTCTGTATATTGAAATATTGAAAACGAATTAATTCCTTTATATTTTGCTAGAGTACACAGTAGTTTTAAAATTTTTTGTTAGCAAGTACAACGATAAACATACAGGCATACTTATTGAGGCTATTTTGGATCAACGTATGAGTGTTCTAATCAACAGTTAATACATACACACTCATACGCTCTCAACTTTGCAAGAGAATACGAGTAGTATATAACGGTGTTTTTTTTATATATCAAAGCTTTTTTTCTATTGTGCTTATATTGCTGCAGAGACTCCATTATTGTATTTTATAGATTAAACGTACTTTTTTCGTTACTTTTTTTTATTTATTGATGGCTGGCTGCTCATGTGCGCATGACGAATGACCAGAATATCTGTCATTTTGTTTAAATTTGATTTCCTTTTTTTATTAATAGTAATTCAAAATAAGTCGTTTAACATTTTTGTTTAGAATTAATCAAGTTTTTATGGGCATCAATGATTTTGCTCAATTTTATTTCTAGCTTTTTTTAAAAGTTAATATCTTCTATTTAAGTTTTTTTTTTATTTATTTGTATTTATGTTAATTGTTTGTATTTATATATGGCGAACAACTATATAAAAGTTTTGTTAATTTTCTTTTGTTTAAATTTAAAATTTATTGTTTGTAATAAAATACAAATGCGGTAAATATAAATGGGAGTTTGTTAAACCGGGCTTTTGTTTAATATTTAGCCACTGTATTTTTGTGTGAAACATATAAGAATGTCTTTGTTTTTGCTAAATTTTTAACGTTTGATTGATTTTTATAATGAATTTACTAATTTGCCTAATTAGCTTTTTATCGATAAATAAAAACAAAGAAAATAATGAAAGCTAAGTTTTATTACTTGTAGATTGAAAAGAGATAAAATATTTATTTATTTGGATTTATGGTTTTACGTAAATTTTGAAAACAGAAACGTTTTAAAGCCGTTAAATTATTTTAATATTGATTTAAATTAAAAATGAGACACTATTGTTTTTATAACTAAATTTGAACGGATTAGGTTTTACATGAAGTAATTAGTTCCTATAAAAATGAAAGCAGAGTAATAATACACTCTGTTACACCATTTTCTTAAATCGATAAACGTTTCGAAAACATATTATATTATTTTGAGAAAAAAAAAATATTATATGTGAATTCTCAAATGGTTTTTGAAGTCTGTGCATAAAATAGAAGGATTGAGACTATTCTAAAGTATAGTTGAGGTCTACTGACGATTTCGTAAAGCACCAATGAAATGCATATAGACATTGTTGAACCCTCAAGAAATAAGACTTTATGATTTAATATATTATGAATATGAGATTTTTTGTACACCGTGTTAAAACCGAAGAATGAAAATGCTGTTTTTGTACACCGTGTTAAAACCGAACAATGAAAATGCTGTTTATACTCGCTTCTTACAAAATAACGTGTCCGTAATGCATGCTGTTGATTTTCCACATTATGAAACTATGAATTTTTCCAAAAACGAAATTAAATTATATAACGGTTCTAGAATATTTGCATTTGATTATCTTATTTCTCACATCAAATTTTTTTAAAAATATTTAAAATTATAGCTTTTTTTGTATTGTTATTGTCCGCAGTCTTGTGTATTGAGCGTTACGCTTTTAATTATTGAAATTGCATTAGCCACATACACTAAAAAAACAGCGTAGGTTTATACTCCTAAGTATTTAGCAGTTTTGTTAACTTTGTTAAGTTGTATTATATTGCAAAACTTTCCAACAATCAATCATGGTTTGTATCCAACAAAAATGTATTGAGTGTTATCCATATTTTTTGTAATTTAATTGATATTTTTAGTGAATAGCAAAGAGTTTATGTGAAAATACATCGAAGATTATACATCTGAATTGTTTTAAAATCAAAACATAGTGTGTGTTCCGAAAAACAATATTGAATTCGTATAAAAAAGTATTGAGCGTTACGTTAACAATATTCTTAAATAGAATTTATCTATAAGTTTAAGGATAGCAAAAAAAGTTTGCAGCGGAAAGTTAGAAACGATATAGAGAAATTTCTGGTTTGCTCTGAAAAAATTTTGCTTCTACCCACTTTCGTATTTTGCTGCGAATAATTATTTGAAATTGACACAACTTTTGACATTATTAGTTAATTGTATTAAAATTAGTCTTTTGTGAAAGAAGAGTTACCCTACTTTTTGCTGCTCTTGTACTAATGTTTGTAAATATTTATTTCAAAATATAAAAATTTTTTATTTTTCCGTGTGAACCTAAGTCTAAATTGGAATAGTGGTCATAACTTTTAATTTCGTCCTGCGATTATAATATTTTTTTGTTTTTAGAGAGTAGGTGGAAAGCGCTTTCAAACCCTGTACTAATTTTCTTATACCTGGAACAACCGCGAAAGCAAGTTAAACACTTAATACATAAAAATGTTAAAAATTTAAAAATACAATTTTGTTTCCGGATCCATGGAATGAAGCGAAATCTATACTATGAATGTTACCTTCTCATATTTCATTTAGTTACATTGGGAAACCAAAAAAAAAAGCAAAATGAACGTTTGGTATGAGAATCACCCATACACTCTAAAACACTTTTGTTGAAAATTACGTCGATATTAGTCGGCAACACTTTAAAGATTATTATCGACCTAAAATTACACAGGCCTTATTTTTCAACAAAATGTTTTTACTATAAAAGCGATTGGCTGCGTGCAGGTTTGAACCGCGACGTCCTGACTGATAGTCTGACGTATCTGCCATTCAGCCATAGCCGTGTTATACTTTTTGTTAAATTTTTACCACTTCGGCTAAATATGTTTAAATTGAAAGGTTTTTTCTTTAATAAAATAACTACAAAATCGATGTAATTTTAGACAAGGAGAAACTTTCAACAGAAATTTAGACAATATATGACCGTAAATTTGAAGTAATGTTTTAGAGTGTATATTAGTCCGAATGAAGCACTAAAAATTTTAAAAAAGTAAGCTTTAAATTGACTTGTTTTTACAAGTTAACAATAATAAAGTACCTTAGAATCAAGGTTAGTTTGAAAGTTTTGCAAATATTATTAAAATTTTGTTTTATCGATATAGATAAAACAAATCTAAAGGCAATAGAAGTTTTTGTGCAGCTACTTGTAAAACAACTTAATCATGGCAAACAAATATTCAAACAATTTGTGCACACTCGTTTATATCTTGTTCATAGTTGTATCGTATCAAATCGAATCGAAACATATCGACAATCACAAACTAATCGATTTTAGTATTTTTTTCGTTGTTTCAAATGATTTATTAGCAATTGTATGTGATTGACAAATTAAATGTTAAATAAATGTAAATTCAAACAAACTTACTTTTAATGAACTTGTCTATTGTATTTTGTATCTGTGTGTGTGTGTGTGTATAAGTGAAGACTAAGTATCTGTATCTTTGGGATTGATCAATTCATCTGTTTTTTCTGTATATTTCACTGCTTTATTAAATTACACATTCGCCTATTGTTTCATAGCAGTTTCATAAAAAAATATAATTAAGGTGTCAATGAAATACTCTTGTCAAACATAACTTACGAACGTAACGATTTAAATTTTATTACGTTTGTAAATTTTAGATTTATTGCGAGTACTTAGGTTTCTATTGTAACGAATAAAAAAAGCTAAAACTATTTAGTTGTACTGATTGACTTTTGAAAACTAATTAAATTACAAATTTATGTTTCTTATTTATTTAAAATTAATCGTAATGGAATTTAAATAAGATTCTTAATAAATAGACAACAATTGCGATGAACATTTTGTATTCACTCTATTTCTATAACTGTTCATATGCATACAAACATGGCTGATTCTCATTTCAAATGTTTTTGTCCTGTTTGTTGAAAGTATAATTATATATTTCATAAAATAAACGCAAACATTTTAAAATGAAAACTGCTTTAGTATGATTTAATAGATTATAAATAAATATACATAAATTTGTTTTGTGTAAGACTGTATTATGTGTTAAAAACGAAAGATGAAAATGCTGTTTTTACTCCCTTTATACAAAATGACGTGTCCGTAATGCATGCTATGTATTTTTAAATTTATAAACAAACACAACCCGCGAAGCGATTAGCTTGTCTACGGAAAACACCCAGGTTCTATGGTGGGAATCGAACCCACGACCTCTGGACTGACAGGCTATCATTGCTACCATTCAGCCATAGGCGCCCC
The DNA here is from genome assembly GCA_956483635.1 of Panzeria rudis. NCBI lineage: Eukaryota > Metazoa > Arthropoda > Insecta > Diptera > Tachinidae > Panzeria > Panzeria rudis. The sequence goes on from OY101448.1 coordinate 181,772,617, forward strand.
TTATTGATTTTCCACATTAGGAAATTATAAATTTTTCAGAAACGAAATTAAATTTGCATTTGTTTCTCTTATTTTACACATCAACTTTATTAAAAATATTAGCAATTATAATTTTTTAAATTGTTGTTGTCCGTAGTCTTGTGTATTGAGCATTAGGGTTTTTGTTAATACACTTCATTACTCAGTTTAATTCTTAAAATTGCTTTAACCAAATACACTAAAATAACAGCGCACACTCTAAAACAATTTTGTTGAAAATTAAGTCGATAATAGTCGGTAAAACTTTACCGATTATTATCGACCTAAAATTACACACGAATTATTTTTGAACAAAATGTTTTTACTAAGAAAAGCGATTGGCTGCGTGCAGGTTTGAACTGCGACCTCCTGACTGACCTATCTACCATTCAGGTATAGCCGTATTATACTTTATGTATAATTTTTTCCACTTGGACTAAATTTGTTTAATTTGAAAGGTTTTTTCTTTAATATAAAACTACAAAATCGATGTAATTTTAGACAAGAAATTTACACAATATATTACCCTAAATTTAAAGTAATGTTTTAGAGTGTGGGTTTGTACTTCTAAATATTTAAAAGTTTTGTGAGCTTTGTTGAATAGTATTATATAGCAAAATGTTTCATCAAGCAATCATCTTTTGTATCCAAACAAATTTATTGTGTGTCATCCATTTTTTTTAATATAACGAAAATTTTTTTGTGAATACACTCTAAAACATTATTTCAATTTTACGATCACATATTGTCTAAATTTGTGTTGAAAATTTCTCCTTGCTTAAAATTACATCGATTTTGTAGTTATTTTATTAAAGAAAAAACCTTTCAAACTAAACATATTTACTCCAAGTGAAAAAAATGTAACATAAAGTATGATACGGCTGTGCCTGAATGGTAGATACGTCAGACTATCAGTCAGGAGGTCGCGGCTCAAACCTGCAGGCAGCCAATCGCTTTTTTTAGTTAAAACATTTTGTTGAAAACTAATGCGTGTGTAATTTTAGGTCGATAATAATCTGTAAAATGTTGCCTACTATTATCGACCTAATTTTCAAGAAAAGTGTTTTAGAGTGTACCTAAGAAGTTTATGTTAAAATACATTGAAGATTCTAGATCTGAATTGAATTGAATTCAAAGTAAAGTGTAAAAATAAAGAAAAAAAAAAATCTGAAAAAATTTAATTCGTATAAAAATGTATTGAGCGTTACGTAAACATTTTTTTTTAAATATAATTTATCTATAAATTTTAGTACGTTAAAAAAGTCAACAGCAGCTGAAGGGTAAAAACGATATAAAGAACATTATCTGTTTACAACAATTTCTGGATTCTCTGATAAAATTTGCTTTTTTCACACTGTGGGTTGTTATATTTTCGAAGAATGTATTTGGTAGGTCATATTTTGCTAAAAAATATTATTTGAAATTGACATAGCTTGTGATATTGTTGGTCAATTTTAATAAAATAAATCTCAGAGTTATCCCACTTTTGCTAATGTATAAATGCTTGTAAAGAATTATCTTACAACATACAAATTTTTTATTTTTCCATGTGAACCAAAGTCCCAATTGAAAAAGTGGTCATAACTTTTAATTTCGTTCTTCGATTATTATAATTTTTATTTTTAGAGAGTAGATACATAGTTCTTTTCTGGTGTATTGTTTTTGCAAAAATTACTCCCGGAACAACCGCGGCGGCAAATGGAACGCTCAATACACAAAAAATTTTAAAAATCGAAAAGTATAATTTTATTTCAGGATCCATTGTAGGAGGCGAAAACTATAAGATGAATCCTACCTTATCATATTTCATCTAGTTACATTGTTAAAAAAACACACACACACAAACAAGTATGTTCCGTATTCCATGCGGAATTAAAATGTGCGGAATTATCAAAGTATTGTTGTTATAAATAATAGTAGGCAACAACAATGCTTTGCTAATTCCGCGCATTTTAATTCCGCATGGAATACAGAGCACATCCGAATATGTACGTTTAGATCGAGAATCACCCACATATGTACACTCTACAACACTTTTGTTGAAAATTAGGTCGATAATAGTCGGCAACAATTTACCGATTATTATCGACCTAAAATTAGACACGCATTATTTTTGAACAAAATGTTTTTACTAACAAAAGCGATTGGCTGCGTTCAGGTTTGAACCGAGACCTCCTGACTGAAAGTCTGACATGTCAACCATTCAGCCATAGCCGTGTTATACTTTCTGTTAAATTTTTACCACTTAGACTAAATATGTTTAATTTTAAAGTTTTTTCTTTAACAAAATAACTACAAAATCGATGTAATTTTAGACAAGAAGAAATTTTTAACACAAATTTAGACAATATATTATCCTAAATTTGAAGTAATATTTTAGAGTGTATGTATGTACACTGTAAAACATTACTTCAAATTTACGATCATATATTGTCTAAATTTGTGTTGAACAAATCTCCTTGTCTAAAATTACATCGATTTTGTACTTATTTTATTAAAGAAAAAACCTTTCAAATTAAACATATTTAGTCTAATTGGAAAGAATTTAACATAAAGCATAATACGGCTATGGGTGAATGGTTAGTACGTCAGACTATCGGTCAGGAGGTCGCCGTTCAAACCTGCATGCAGCCAATCTCTTTTTTTTAGTAAAAACATTTTGTTGAAAAATAATGCGTGTGTAATTTTAGGTCGATAATAATCGGTAAATTGTTGCCGACTATTATCGACCTAATTTTCAAAAAAAGTGTTTTAGAGTGTACTTGTTTGCACTCTTCAGTGGCATTGACTGATTCATTTTTGATCCAATTTTGACCGATTTGGAAAGAGAAGTGCAATAAAAGCATATTCTTTTTTTTCTTCAAATAAGATCTTTCTTTAATTTTTGTAAATTAATGTCAACAGTTGGTGTTTCATTTTTTAATACATTTAAAATGCATCAGAAGCTGTTCGCTCTCACCATGTGGCCATCACGTTATCTTTCCATGATGTTTTATAAAACTTTTTTTTTAAGAATACCCGTACGTGTGTGTATGACAGTCTGTATAAGCGTCTGATGCAGTATTTTTCTTGTAACAATTTTTTATTTATTGTGTGAAAATGTCTCTTGGAAGTCTCAGTTTGTCGTTTGTTTTCATTATTTTTTATTGTTTGCTGTTTTAAAGTGTGTAAATGTGGGCGTTTTAGTTAATGGTTTTTAGAAAAAAAAACTGCAATAACAGCAAAAAGCATGTAAATTAATAGAAAACGTTAAGAAAAACATCTTGCAAAGTTGCTATCAAATATTAGCTGAAGTTTTTTTAAAAACATGCTTTTTATTTCACTTTTTTCTAGTGTTTTTGCTTAACTTATTAAGTGGAAAAAAATATATGAACAAAAACTATGCAAAGTGAGGATGTTTGAAAATATGTATTTAGTTTGTCGTAATTTCCTAAAGTCATTAGTTGTTAGTGAAAATTTAATATTTTTCATAGTGAATGATTTTGCCAATAAAATAATGATTTTAAAGATGTGATGAATTTAGATCATCCATATGGATACTGTTCTTTCATAGATGAAATTCAACCTAATATCAGATTAGTCAACTTAGACATATACGCTACAGACAAAGTAACTAGTATGTAGTTAGAACTAAACTATTTGCTTTTTACTTCAGACTAGTTGCCTATCTCTCCTTTTTTATAAATCGAACTATTGATTGTAACATTAGGTTCTCATAGGAGCCCAACTAGTTCATTTGTATACAGTTATGTCCCAGCTGGAATCCTAGCTGTTGTAAACTAGTGCACTTACTAGTTTATATTTTTTTTAGATTTTGTAAGTCTTAAAAAAACTTTGGCTCAATCAGGGTGCGATCACACATTCCTCATATTTCAAGGCAAATACTCTACCAATTGAGCCCATTTCTAGTTATTTTTTGCGAGCTAAAATATGTTTTATATACAACTAGTAATATGACTATCCCAAAGCGTATATAGTTGTAACTTTAGCTCCTGGATTGTTTCAGTTGACCGCTATCACTAAGACATGTTTGTTTTCTTGGTTGATTCAAGCGAAGCGATCAATGTTCATGTCCTGTATAGAACGTCAAGCAGATTGATATAAAGGATTGGAATTATTAAAAACAGTTTAAGGGAGTGAAGCTCTCAATGCCCATACTCGAGATTATATTCTGCTAAAGATCAATTGCCCGACTCACGACAGTAGGACATTTCGTAAGAAGGCGGTAAAAAGTTAATTTGGAAATATAGTAACTAAATAAGAACACTAAAGTCGCTGCCACGTTGGAATCGGTAATGTGATTTTTATTATGACAGGTTATTTTCCCTCTATTTAAATGAGGAAGTGCATATTAAATCTCAGTTACAGGCAATAACGTCCATGGAAATAATGTCCATGGACATTGTTATTACATTTCGAAAGGGAATTTCCAGCGTACATTATTTCTTTTTTTAAAAGAAGAGTACTGGTTTTGCAAAGTAACATTTTTTAATAAGCGCCCGATTTTAATTTAAAGTGCATATTCAAACATTCTAACATTTCATCCCGCTCTCCCCAGTTTTGGGGGTGTTTTTTAGGATTTGTTAGATAAGAGCCAAAAATGACTGTTATGTGGAGGAGTTACAGGGTTAATATGTTTCACAAAAATATGTGTCCTAATATTTTCTACAAAGCTGCTGACTATACCCCACATCTCAGATGTAAAGAATACATATTTTCATGTACTCATATGCTGCAGGCTCAGGCCGAAAGGGTGCAAAGTTTAACATATTTTTTGGTCTCCTGTACAGAACCCTGTTATTTTTTTGCTGTACAGTGTAATTAAAGGGTATCCTTTCAAGTAAGGCAACGAACAAGCCGAAAAATAAATCGCTAAAAAGAACGAACAAAAAAAAACGTCAAATCTAAAAAAATCCCAAAAATAATAGTCAATACGAAAAGAGTAGCCAAAATAAAAAAAAACGCTGAAAAAAACACCAAAGTGAAAAAAATCGACAAAAAAAAGCACTAAAACAAAAAAACCCAAAATTAAAAAAATAGCAATACAAAAAAAAACACCAAAACTGAAAAACGACCAAAAGCAAAAAATCGGCATATCAAAAAAATTGCCAAATCGAAGAAAATCTGCACAACTAAAAAAACCCAATATTAAAAATATCCTAAACGAAAAAATTCGTTGAAATGAAAAAAGCGCTAGAGCAAAAAAAAAACCAGACCAAAAAATAGCAAAAACTAAAAAAATTGCCAAAAAACGAAAAAATTCGTTAAAACAAAAAACCTTAAAACGTAAAACTAGCTAAAATTAAAAAGTCCACAAAAAACGCCGAAACAAAAAAAAAAAGGATATAGGCATATGTATGATATTCGTACGGAACCCATCGAGTTCGAGGCAAAGCCGTACTTTACTAAATCCACTTTATATTACAACACTCTTATAAGTTCTTCCGTAAAAAACAAATGTCGGGACTGGAATACCACCTGTAGCGTTGTATTCGAATATTATGCAGAACAGTGCTGGTCTGCTGTGATACCAGATTTATAAAGAGAATTCTATAATTACATAAAATTTATAGTGATTTAACCACATTCCTACTCGTTTAATACTACATAGGCTAAGACAAACAGTTGCTTGGTAGGAGAAAAAAATCATTGTTAATGATATCTGTAGGTATGTGTATGTAATGCTATACGTAACAAATATATATTCCATTTGCCGACGGCATATATGAATAAGCAAATTCTTGCTTTAGCGTGTATAATCAATCTTAGCACTGCAATTTAAAAATATATCTTTGTACTTTGCGTAATATTTATGCAGTACTATAATCATGTTTTTGATCGGTTTTTAAGTTAGAACTTAATGAAAAATTTTGAGCAGAATAAAATTCGTTTTTCAATTCTTAATTAGAAATTAGCTGCCTGTTTTTGGAAATAAAATGAAAAAATTCTTTTGGGAATTTATATTGAAACAACAATAAATAAATTAAGTAAAGTATGACTTTAGCTCGCACACGAAGGGTTCCGTACGAATACACATGTATATATCCCTTTTCGTTTTTTCCCTTATTTCATTGGCAATTTTTTCATTACGATTTTTCGTTTAATTATAGTTTTTTTTATTTTTCAAGTATTTTTTTGTTGATTTAGCGTTTTTTTTTTTTGGTTTTGGCTCTTTTTCATTTAGGTGTTTTTTTGTTTTTTTGCGATTTTTCGTTTGTGAAATTTTCTTTTGCGCTTTTTTTTTAGTTTGTGATTTTTTCGTTTTGGCGTATTTTTTGTTTTAACGTTTCTGCGCTTTTTGACGATATATTTAGTTTTAGTGATTTATTTTAGTTTCGGCGCTTTTTGTCAGCTTTGGCACTTTTTTCGGTTTTTAGTGATTTTTTTTAGTTTTAGTGATTTTTTTTTTGGTTTTGACACTTTTTTTCGGTTTTTGGAAATTTTTTTATTTTTGGCGTTTTTTTTTGTTTTAGCGCTTTTTTCGTTTTGGAAATTTAATTCCATTTTTAGCAATTTTTTTTTGTTTTGTTTTTTTGACGATATTTTTAGTTTTAGCGATTTTTCTAGGTTTTAATGCTTTTTTTCGTTTTGACGAAATTTTTCTCTTATTATTTGGTTTTTTTTTAGTTTTTTTGGCGATCTTTTTAGTTATGGTATTTTTAGCGTTTTGTTTAATTTTGGTGTTTTTTTTTCTTTAAGCGCTTTTTTCATTTTGGCCATTTTTCGTTTTACAAATTTTTTTAATTTTGTTTTTGTTTTAGTTTTAGCGTTTTTTAATATATGAAGATTTTACCTCTTACGGCTTCCAAGATACAGCAAATTGTCTTAATTATATAGTCAAAATTACATTAACTGATAGAACACCCTTTAATTTTTATCGTTTCAAATGTCGGTTTTAATTGGTGTAGTCTATTTTACATACTACAACAATTAACACTAACTTTGAACATTTAAAGCGTCTATAGGTATATACTCGTATAAATGTCTGTATTTTACATTAGTATTAAAACATTTTTCGTCGCTCGCTTTAGAACACCCTTTACTTTTTAACTGGAATACTTTGTTGCTGTTTGGCCAAAGTTTTACATATTCTGTGAAAATTTCAGGTCCGTAGCTCTTACGATTCCCGAGGAAACAGCCTGTGACAGACAGACAGACAGACAGACAGACGGACAGCATAGCGAAAGCAATTAATTAAGCAATTTAAAAAACTAAATTTTGTATCAATTAATTTGCATATTTTTATGTCTCTTATCTCAGATCTACGAGTTTCATAAACCGACCTGAAAATTTCTTTTTCCATTTGACACGATATAAGTTAGGTGTTCATCTGCCCGTCTCTCTGTTTTGAAGAGGGTTCTTTTTTGAAGAACTATTTTCATAGTTTTTTCTATTCTAATTTGTGATTTATTTGAAAATGTTGGTTAACATATCTTAATATGTTTTATAGATCTGATTAGTTTTTCCCAATTATTTTTCGGAATCGGAATTTAAACAATTTAAATTGTTCTCAAGACAAAACAATCACGTTTATGTGTTTTTTTTCTGCCATATAAAGTAATTTAACAAATAACAATTACACAGAAATATCGAAACATTATTACATAAATATTTTTATATCCCTGCAGTTCTGAATGTTGATGAGAATAAAGTAGTAAAATTTTTATTGATACTTCATAGATCCTTAAAGGTATGTCTGATACTTTGTCTGATATAATTGATATAGAAAAAATACGCTTAAATTTTGTATTAAAATCTGCTAAGCATTGCTGAGTATTTATAAAACCAATTTGAAAACTACTGGGCATGTCCAATTTTCAATCTGTCCATATATTGTCTATACACACAGATATATTGTCTATACATGTAAATAAATTTTTAGACATGTTTTGCTGATTTCTTTTTTAATTCATGACAGCCTTAAGCGAAAATTTAGCAACAAAAAACTGTAAAAAAAACTTAATAAAAAAAACAAATTTAATCAAAATAAAAATTCCATTTTATATGGACAACAGCAAGAATTCTCACAAAAAAATTGTATATATGACCACCACATACATGAGTAAAATAAATATTAAAAGAAAACAAAAAAATCATATTATTAAATCTAACACAACAACGCCGAAAAAAACCTCCAAAACTAGTGGGTGATAAAAACAGTTGAAGCTGCGAACAAATTGAACTCTGAACTCTAACTAATCACATAACAAATTTCTAAAAACACATATCTAGTCATACATAACAAATCGCTAAAAGCCGCAAAAATTTCGAATTACGATCAACTGGTTTTTTGTGTAGAAAACCATTCTGGTCTTGAGAAAAACCAAAGAACAACAAACACGACTTTAAAACTGAATGAAGTGTGTCACTTGATAAGACTGCCTCACAGATATTTTTAGTGTTTAAATGAATTTCCAAGATAAAATTAAAACAAAAAAAAAAAGTTTGTTTTAGCATTAACAACAATTTGTTGACACCTAGTAGTAGTGGTCAGCCAGTCAACTCAAGTCACTAATAAGAAAAAAAATATGTCAAATAAAATTGTTTTGAAAAAGCGAAAAAACCAAACTTTATTCCTTTAGTCATTGACACTTTCTTTACATAATTTATAAGTTAAATATTTAAATTTTATCTTAAGAATATTTAAAGACACGCGTTACAATAGCCAAAAAGAAAAATACTACTATTCTTAATCAAATTTAAGCAGTTGTTTATGTTGTTGTTACCTTTATTAAATATAAATTAATAAAATTATGCAAATTAAATGATTTTCATTCAAGAAATAAAACACAAACAATACAAGATGATAAAAATAAAACAAACTAAAAATAAACCAAAAAAGATGTCAATGGTCATCATGTTCATTCACAAAATGTATCATCAGAAAGCATATGGGAGGGGAGAAGCAGAGTAAGACGTGGCAGGAAACTTACGTGTGGCTATTTAAGCTAAAAAAATTCAAATGACCAACTTAATAAAAAAAAACTAAAATCTATACTATAAAGGCTGAAAAACCAGTGAAAAAAAGGTCAGTTGGCTATAAATAATAAAAAAAGAAGAATTGATACTCGAAAGGTACAAGATATTTTAAAAGATAGTTTTTGACGAACGTGAGGTGTTTAAACAGAAAGTTAAAAGAGTGTAGAGGTTTAAAATATAAACAATTTATAAGATCTATAAAAAATTCTATAGCAAGAAAATTCCATGCCTCCGCAACTTTATATTCAGAAAGAATTACGACATTTTCAATATTCCTAGAAACAAGGGAAAATCAACATTAATCTAATTTTTAATAATCACAGCAGAGCAGAACAAAGTTTTTTTTGGGAAGAAGAACAAACATTTCTGAAAAATGGGCATGACGAAAACTGAACCAATGATAAGTAACACTGGTATTTGTTGTGATAAATATTAGATAAACTATATGTAGTAGTGATGTAATTCTCACATGAAAATTTCTCAAAAAGTTTGTATATAAGAACTACTTTCACATTCAACTGAGTCACCATAACAAGTGGTGAAAGCAGAGATACTCATGAGCACGGAGGGTGGGAGTGTGGCTAATTCCGAAAACAATGCTGTTCTGTTCTCCTGTGTACGTTAAAAATCAAATTGAAAATGTCTAATTCTTTGTTGAATATATCGTTTAGAGCCTTAACCTATGTAATCACTTTGGATTGAAGCAAAAATCAAATAATTTCGATATAATCAACCTAAAAAAAAATCCATGCCATTCGTTACAGCATGAAGAATATTTGTAATTTAACCAAAATTTTGTATAATTTAAATAAAAAAAAAGAACACTTCTTAAAGGAAAATTCTCTTTGTGTTTCAAATAAGTCCAAATTTTAATTTTAATCGTTTAATATTAATAGTGTATATGGTGCAACTTAAAAAAATGGAAAATTTTTCGCGAAGAAACATTTAAATATTAAAATTTTTTTTTTTATTATATTAAGGGTGCTGTTGGCTGAGTAGTTAGTGCGTTTGACTACAAACCCTGAGGTCTTGCGTTCGAGACTAGTTTCAGGCAAGCCAACGACATCATGCATTTTTCTCATGTGCATTGGTATGTTATTGTGTTGGTTGTTGTTGAACTGTTAAAGTGAAGAAGGCATAGCACTGATCACTTTGGCAGTACCGGCGGCGAGTAATACTAACATATCCTAATGCACTTCACAGCATCCACCTTCGTCGGTATTGTAGCAAAACCGTCGGCGAAGTAAAATAACTAATAAAATAACTACACAGCTTAAGCAACTCGATGCCTCTACTTGACACCAGAGGGGCTTGCAACACTGCTCTACATAAAACGCGCAATAATAGGGTTGTAAATGAATTAAGCTTTCTATCTCTCTCCCACTTCACCACCTGTTCTCTCTACACTATCCGTTTCCCAAAGAAGGTAACACATTAATTAATTAACTGGTAGGCATTAATTGTCTGATTGTGTTACTTCCTTTTATAAAAAAAATTAAATTAAGACTATTTGCTGATAGTTAAGCATTGTCTATATGCATTTCATTGGCGCTTTACCACATCGTCAGTAGACTTCAACTACAACTTTGAAAAGTCACAAACCCTCATTTGTAAATTCTGAAATGGTTTTGAAAGTTTGTGCATAAGATAAGAGGTTTGTGACTTTTCAAGGTTGTGGTTGAAGTCTACTCACGATTTGGTAAAGCGCCAATGAAATGCATATAGACAATGCTTAACTTTCAGCAAATAGACTTCATTTAAAGTTAAATTATGACAATATGTCAAATAATAAATTTCTTAAAGGTTTTAATATTATGTATTATTATAATTTATTTTTTTTTTTTGAAATATTTTTATCAGTTTTCCTTCATGTTATTTATGAAGGAAGAACCAAAATCGCGTTCTGTGAAAGACGTGGACTAAGAGCGAACATTATATGATCACTGCTGTCTCCATTAGTTGAACGTTTTCGCCTTTTACTCAGAAATCGGAGGATGCTGATCTACCGGATTTTTATTTATCTCGGTATGAACCCCTATTACCATCGGAGCATTACATTGTACATACACGATGAAGTGAAGTGCTAGTGTCAGTAGTCACTAAAAATGCGTAGTCACAAATTTAGCTGTCTCTGGATCAATTCAAAACCATTTAACACTATTTCCATTTGGGATTTCTTTAAAGAACTTCAAACACGCGAAGGTATAACTGCACTCTAAAATATTACTTCAAATTTACGATCATATATTGTCTAAATTTGTGTTGAAAATTTCTCCTTGTGTAAAATTACATCGATTTTGTAGTTATTTTATTAAAGAAAAAACCTTTCAAATTAAAAATATTTAGTCCAACTGGGAAAAATTTAACATAAAGTATCATACGGCTTTGGCTGAATGGTAGATACGTCAGACTATCAGTTAGGAGGTCGCGGTTCAAACCTGCACGAAACCAATTGCTTTTTTTAGTTAAAAAATAATGCGTGTGTACTTTTAGGTCGATAATAATCGGTAAAGTATTGCCGACTATTATCGACTTAATTTTCAACAAGTGTTTTAGAGAGTATATCGAAGAGTTGTACAAACAGTGATTTCAATGTTCACAAATCTCCTTTTGGCGTTGCATTTCGACCCATACAACTTCAGAAGGCCAAACTGTTGAGCTATTCGCCGCGAGCAACCACCTTTCGCAATTATTGAATGATCCAACGCTTATTTAATGTGGTTAAATGCGCCATACTAATGCTTTCGACATTTTTCGCACTTCACACCCTGACAATTATAAAGTAAGCATTAATGCACCTCTTACCCAAAGAAAACAATACAAATTTAAAATCAAAATGTCGCAATGTTCATTGTTAATCATATTAAAAATCTGAAAAAGCTAAGACTTTATTTAAAAAAAACCATTGCAATATAGGAAATTTTACCCCTTTTTGTGGGCATAATTATTTACAGCCAAAAGGCAGGATCGATCTAAATAATTTAAAAAATTTTTATCATTTGCTATCATGCTCACGCCTTCTCACGCATGTCAATTTTGAAGTACTCATTTTTAGGCCCCTTTAATTTGCTTAACCGTGCATTCAAGAAATTTTTGTTTTAAACAAGATTAAAGACAATTATATTGTTGATTTTTTTCTTACGTGGAGTTACATGAAAAAATGCGTCTTTTACACAAAATTACAAATACTTGCAGGGCTCCGTCCATTCTTTTTTTGCTTATTTTTCTTAAAGGTGTTCTTTTTCAAACTTAAAATCATATCTACATTTTTGCAGAAAATAGTAGCATCTCCTCTTCGTAATTTATTCAGTAATTTTTCAAGCCTGTTGGAGATGGCGGCCATAAAGAAAAACATGATTATATCGATCTCACAACAATCTCCGATTGCGATCACTTAATAGCCCAGTAAAAATAAATTTGGTACAAGGAAGAGTAAGATTAACTAGAAGGGCTTCGCAGGTGCCCAAAAGCACAGAGTGCATCCCCGCTGTCATACGAGGATACAATAACGTAAGCGAGTGAAGAAATTGACCACACCACACACGGCGAAGTTGGTCGGCCATTTATGTTTTTTAAGCCCGAAGTGTTTTTATTCAACTCACATTTTTATATTGCATTCTCTCTTGCTTACGTGCATACAAATATGGATGCGAGTGTGATTTTTACTTTTTATTTTGATTTTTTATTCTTCGATTAAATTGTGTATGAAAATAAATATGCGGAGATCGTGGGATCGATTCCTAATTCAGTATACGAACAAAAACTATTTAATAAAATTAAAGTGTATTGTAATAAAATTTTCAATTGTATTTGTGCCATTTAATACATAAATAAAATATAATACATAAATGAAATAAAATAATGTCCAATAAACAATTAATCCAAGTGTAGGTAAAATTGTGATACATATACAGAGCAAACTGTTTTTAATATGTAAAAAAGACATGAGGTTAATACATCTAGGATGCGCAGAAAAAAGCTCATACGTACCATGTGGGACATACCATACAAATATCATATAACTCCGAAGCAGGTTGATAAGGGAAAGTACCAATCTCTCTCTCTCACTCTCTATCCCTTACAAATCTGATTCCGGTAGACGGATATTATTACTGGTAGGGCTGGTTGTAGTGCTCTTAAGAGCCTATATTGCATGCTTACCAACGGACGTATGAATAACTTGATGCTCCATCTGTATTTATAACTGGCATAAATATTGGGGAATAAGAAGCTTTTGTTGTTCGACGGACTGATCACATTTCTCAAGTCGCCAAATATGCATTTAAGTGCATTGGTTTCCTAAGACCTTCTCCCCATTTGATCTCCTTAATATTTATACCAGTTATAGTTGAAGCATTGACGCCATATGGAGTGTGTTTCACTGTTTTATTGGTAGTACTACGGAATGTGTTCTAATAAAATCAGGGAACTATTTCCCAAAACCCGCTCTTTTGTGCGAACTTCGTACATGGAATAAACTAAGTCCACACCTGTCTCTTTCAATGTTATGAACTTCAAATGAAATGTCCACAAATCCTACACAGAAAAAATTGACACCAAAAAATTTTCAAACAAACGTTTGTCTAAAAATAAATTTAATTTTCAGTAAATGTTCTGTACATAATCTGTACATAATCTGAAGAAATGTGTGTCGTAAAAAACAAAAGAGATTACGACATTCACACAAATAACAACAACAACAACAATGATAGCAAAAGGAATGCGATTGAACCAAGTTTGTTTACTTAGGATTTTTTATTGAATCAATTCGTTAATGTCGTTGCATTAATTCTCATTCATTTTTTAGAATCTTTAGATAAACATTCAGACTAGAATACGCTTAACAAAGTGAAATTTTATAAATGCTTAATGGATAATGATGATGATAAATGACCCAGATAAATATTTTGTTTGATATATTAAAAAAAGTCCAGTAAATATTTTTGTTTAACTAAGCAAACTATTTTGCTAATAAATATTAAGCATTATGCATTTTTAGACTAATTGTGTTATACACTCAGACAAAAATATTAATTGATATTTTTCAGAAAATCCAGTAAATCTTTTTGTTTGATTTAGTAAATAGTTTTGTTTACAATTTGTGAATATTTTTAAACAAATTGTTTTATAGAGTTAAACGATTTTTCACTGAATAAAAACAAGATTTTTTTCAATGAAATTTTCGCGATATTTTTGTCTACATTTACAAATTTGTTTGTAGGTCCATTCCAAGACAAAATATTTACTATTTCTTTGGATTCCTTCACAGAAAATGAAATTCAGTTTTTTCTGTCTACACCTTCTTTATTCTTCCCATTACCAATTTTAATCGTTCTAGCATGAACGCATGAATGAGCAGGGCTTATGCCCTGCTTGCTATTAAAAAATAAAAATATTTTTGTATGTACATATTCGTATATTAGGGAAAGTTTCAACACTTTTCTGAAATTTATTTTAAAGCCTTCGGGCTTTTCTTGAGAGACTTAATGCTAAAAATAATTTTACAAAAGCTAAATTCACCTTTTACGTACATGTTAATTATTAAATATAAAAGAGAAATTGTATAAATTTTTTTATTAAAATGCTTCAAATGCTTTCAACATTTTTAACAATAATAAAATTTCTTTAAAATGCTTTGCGAAAGTGAAAAGTTCAAAGGTGCGTAAATAAAACAAACACATTGAACCAAAGTTTCCCGCGAATGAGAATATACTGAGATTTTGACTTCATTCCTTTACTGTCTGCTTGTTTTTATCGTCTAAAAATAACTTTAAAGTGGCTTCAACAGGCTGCCTGCTGTGCGTTTAACCACATTTCATGTGGTGATTTGTGTTGTTGTGCGTAGCAAATGCTTAATAGCACACTTGGATAAGCTTTTATAATCAATTGATGCTGGCTAAGCCAGTCAGTCGTTCCTCTACAAAACACAGAAATATTGCCAGCCGTAAAAGACATGATATCGCTTCATAAGAAGTTTAAGGAATACAAGAGAATTTAGTTTATTTTACTAACTTGGTGGGACAATGATTTCTTCATATAAATTAATCTTTTATAGCAGAAGCTCGTAAATTATCAATTCTATTGCTTGGGTATAGTATTTAGATCACCAACAATTCGTTACGTATTTAGTCTATTTAGTCACAAATTTAAGTGGCACACAGGAAAACGATTTTTTTGTGATTTGTTTTTTTTTTTTTTTGGTTAAAAGTGTAATAAAAATTGAAATTCCATTTTATTAAAAATGATATATAGCCATAGATAAAAGAACCTGTAAATCGTTCTTCCATAAGGAAAATTAGGTTTTATTTTTAGAATATGTTAAATATATATCCGCTGTATAGCTAACGATTTTTTGTTTTAGATTTCTTAATGTCAAAGAGTTTGAATATTTAACAAACAACAAATGCTGTGTCCCCCCTGACATCATTCATACAAAAATTGCAATTTAACTTCCGCATGTTAATTATCCGAGAGTTTATTTAAATATTTCTGCTTTAACATCCGTTGTATTTTGCGTGCAAATATGTTTTAATATTAAATCATTAAGATTAGTTAAACGTTTTTTTTGGTGTTGTTGCTTTTTACAATGTCACACTGTCTCTGCTATTTAAATGAAAATGTGAAAAAATTGTTTTAGATTCAGACTCGATTGCGTACAAAAAGCATTGGCAATTTATCAATGTTTTATTTAAATTGAATGGCGTTTTTTCTTAATACTTTGCTAGAAAACTATAAGTTTTTTTATATTACACTTTGGCTGTTTTTCAGTACTGATTTGATGTGTATGTAAAAAATATCATTACAGACAAGCCTGACAGGTAAAAGTCAAGTGATAATTATAGCAAAAATTTTTAAAGTTTTATTTTTATTTCTCTGAAACATAAATGATAAACAAAAAGATAAAAGTGTAAACACAACACCGATTAAGAGATTAGAAAGAGAAGTAATTTATTGTTTTATAAGATATTTAAATAAAATTAATTATTTGCATTACGGATATCAAGCAACTTAATTTGCTTGAAATTCAGTTAAAATAATTTAAACAAAAAAACAACATTACATCAACATTACTCCAATTCAACTAGAAAATTTGTTAAAAGTTAATCTGAATCTTTAGCATAAACTTTTTATCTGGCTTGTAAAAAATATTTCCTTTCCCATCGCCCTTACTGTATCGGTCTTAAGTCTTTCATTTTTATGTAACGTAAAAATCTTCATTACGGCGTTAAATTTCATAGAGGGCATGCACATGTTCAACTGTTTGTTATCTCGTAAATATTCACATACTTTTTCTCACTTATCTCAAAAAATTCTACACAAACAATTTCTTCCACTTTAAAAAATACAGTAAAGAAAATAAAAAGTGAACATTAAAATTTTATTAAAGATTTTTTTAATATTTTTCATTTTCACATCACTAATACTTACTGACCGTAAAATATTAGTGATGCTCGCTTAGTAAAATATTTAAATGCTTTTGAATTCATGCGAGCGTTTATAAATAAACAAACTAAAACAAATGCAAATAAAAAACAAACGCAAACAAAACAGTATTAACACGCAGCAACAAATAACACAACGATAAAAACCAACAATTTCAATTTATATCAGCAACTTTTTTTGAAATGTTTTTGTGCAATGACCGCAATATTATTGTTGACTTTTTATTTGTTGCTTTGTATCATTAGGTTACACTCATACAAACAGATCCTAATTTACGTATCTACGCACTTGCACTTAAAGACAGATACTTATTTAGTACATGTGCTTCAGAGATCAGCAATGAATCGTTCTTTCGCTACTCATAGTCACGCATAAAATTTGAGATATAAGTGAGTAGACATCATTGAAATTCAACTACTCTGATGTACTCATACTCATAGTAATATAAGTATAGTTTGCAATAAGTATGAATTCGGCGTCGACATCATTTTCATACCGTCCCAAAACTATTTGATTCAGTTTGATTTGGAAATTTTGGCAAAATACTCATAATACTTGCAACTGGATCATTCAACTCACTAAACTAATCAGAGCAAACACACACACCAGACAAACACGCAATAACGTTCGTATGCGAATCATATTTATTTTGCATCATCTATAAATATTGAGGAGAGTTGAAATCAGCAATCTCATAAATGTTGTTAAGGATGAGTATGATGAGTACCTCAAATTTTAGAGTGAATATGAGGCTAGATAGCGTTAGATTACGTATAAAATATTATTTAGCATGATTCGACTCTAGTCACTTTCTTACTACTTTTATTAAAGTATTTTGTGAATTTGGTACTAAATTGCAGTTATAGCATTCCATTATATCATTAGTCGATACTGAAAATAAACACAAAAGGCTTTTAACTAAATTTTTAGGACTAAATTTAATTTTAATACTAAAATGAATTTTAATACCGAATCAATATTTAGTACTAAATTTAATTTTAATACCAAATTAAATTTTAATAATAAATTGAATTTTAATACCAAATTGAAATTTAGTACTGAATTTAATTTTAATACTACATTAAGTTTTAGTACTAAGGATGATTTTAAAAATTGACATTTAGTTCAAAACAAAAAAAAACGTTCCAATTTTAATTCGTAATCAATATTTTATACGTAATCTTTAGTGCATAATTATCATTTTAGCGCTAAATATATATTTAGTACATAATTATAGTTTTTACATTTATTGTTGTTTTATTACTAAATTTCAATTTGAATAGTGAAGTATAATATAAGAACTAAACTAGAATTTAAAAACTTAGTAACAATTTAAACACTTTAAAACAATTTGAGTACTAAATTACAATTCTAGTACTTGTATAACCTATTTGTATAATTGAAGTACTAAAAACCACTCATTTGCTCAAACGATGGATGCCACAGATAAGCAACTAGTTGTATAAAACAGGAGTTTACAGTTTTTACATAGATTAGCCCGACGTAGCCTACGTGATATCTCACATAGATACATCAAAGATAAAATTAGTTCCTCAGCTAAGATGGAGTTTGCTCGAATTTGGGAAGACCATCACGGTCTCAGAAATGCGAAGAGGTTCATTCGCAGGAAAAAATTTCCAAAAAGAAATAAATGCAATTAGACTACTAACAGGGTCATTCATCGGATATTGGTTAATCTGAAACCAAACTGTATAAACTCTATTAGACATAAGACGAAAGGCCAGAATAGATTCTCTGCAATTTTTCGGCTTTACTGACTCACAGAATAAAGTTTCTTTGAGGAATCCAGAAAGCTGCAAATGAAGTATATAATTTCTCACCGATTAAACAAAATGGCTTTATGAATAGTTTTACCTTTTATCGCCTAATAATGCAAATCTGTTAAGAAACATTCAATCGTTATAAAAACTAAAAAGTAAAAACAATCGTTAATTTTAAATTAATTCAATATTAAAGTTTAACAATGATACAATTGGATGACGCAATAGGAGTCGACAGAGACATGATTTTAACTCATTTTTGATACTTTGAAAGAAGTGTAGTTCTGTGAAAAAAAGAGAGTTTCCAAGTGGTACATAGTGAACAAAAATTATCTCACAACAAACAAAAACTATCGCTTATACTCCTGCTTCGGGCGAAGCAGTAATGTTTGTTTGATATGTATGTTTTTTGTACTTATCTTTTAGTACTAACATATTATTCCAATAAAGTATTAAAATGCGATTTTTAAATTGTGCTATTAGAATAAGTTATTTAGTACTAAATTGATATTAAGTTTTTCGTAAAATTTTTTAGAGCTTGCTCAAATTTAAAACTTAAAGTACAGTATAATTCTTGATTTTTTTTTGTACCTTTCTGACTTACTAAACGCAAAGCACTGATTGTAGATTAGGTAAAAATATAAATTATTATTTAGTAGTATTATTTTCGTGCTAATTTCTAATATAATAGATAAGCGCTTGAGTACTGAAACGTTATTATCAAAACTTGGTAATAACTGCTTTATCTTTGTTTTAGTACAAAACCGTATTTTTAGTACATATTATTACTTAAGCCAAAACTTTAAATTTAAGCTATATATTGCTAACTGAAGATTAAAAATGTATTATTTATTTGTGTTGCTCTTATAGTACTAAAATATAAAATGATAAGTAAATATATCAAATCAGCTTTTAAGAGCCATTCTTTTAGTACAGGTCACAAATGAAATAAAATTGAAAGTTTAATTAAATTGTTATAATCTAATTGCTGAAGTACAGCTTTTGTGCAAACTCTAATTAGATTTCTAATTATTATACTAGTATTAAGACATTAGTACTAAAATATGGTTTTACTACAAAATTATAAATTTAGTAAATACAATTTTAATATATATTTACAAATATATATTTGCAACTACAGTTAAAGTTTGTTGCTTCATATGCATATATTTTAATATTTAATAAAAATTTTAGTACTAAGTTTATATAGTTGAAAATAGAAATTTAAGCATTTAAAGGTATTCGATCTAAACTTTCCAAATATAATCGTAATTTAGGTACTAGTTTTAAATGTAATAAATCATTTCGATTATTAGTTTGTTTTAAAAAATTTATTTCACGTACATGCGCAATTTTAGCACTAAAATATAATTTATTACTTATTTAATTTTAACACTTTCTCTTAGTCCTAAACTGATTTTAAGTACTTTTCAGCTTAATTAAAATTTAAGCACAGAGGCACACTTTAAAAGTCTGTTTACATGACATGCATTTTTCATGTGAGATGTCAATTTTGATATCCTTGAACCAGAAACGTTCCGGTCCAAAGACGGACAATGTGATGCCTAATGAAGCTTTTCTGCTACTTGTTTTCCAACCTTGTTGCTCGCACAAAATGTTTTGAAAATTAGTTGTTAATCGTAGATGCTATAATTAAAAAAATATCGTGGAAGAATAACTCGCGTGCATTGTTCGAAAGGTTCACACAATGTGTAAAAATTTTCCATATAGAAAATTGCCAAGTCACGAGACAAATACATGACAATTACTTACAATATTTTAAGTGCTAAGTTACAGCATTAAAATTTTGGTAATAAATTATTATTTAAGTACCAAACTAAATTTACACGTAAGTTTGTTTCAGTATAAAATAAAAAAGTGTGACAAAATTATTAAATTTAACATTTGAATATAAATTTTGTTAGATTTATTGAAAGGAATAACCAGAAATGTTGTAAATAATTTTTGTGTTAATATTGACAGTCTATTTGATTAAATTAATAATTTTACTCTCATTGTTAAATTTGAAAACAAATGATTTTGAATCGTTTAAATTGCCGATTACTTCCTAAAGATTTGTCTTTAAACAATGCTTCTGTTTCTAAGGCTTTCTTTTTTGTTAACAGTGTATGTGTAGCTCAACAAAAGCTTCCTTAACATAATACAGCTTAAAGGCACGTGCTTTCATTTTCGTTTAAACAATAGACTTGAAATCATTTTTTTGTTCATGTTAATATATATTGCAGTCTTTTTGTTAAGACTGAAACCATAACAAATTTCATTTGATTTTTTGAATAATTGTGGCTGTAGATAATAAAACAATAGAATATGAAACTTCGTTAGAATTTTGTAGCCAAAAGCAAAAGTGATTTATTTTCATCTTAAAGCCATTAAGTTAAGTTTGAGTTCAAGATTTTTTTAAACTAAGTAAATTATTTGTAAAGATATTCAAGTGAAAGTTTCGATATAATTTTAAAAGTATTTTGCGATTTTTCTTAATCGTGTAGTAAAAACATGACTCAATTTAATTAAAGATTATTATCTATAATAGAAATCTTGAGCCCCGATTATGTTGACTGACCCTCATCACAATTCATTAAGAATAAGCTTTGGAAAAAAAAATTAATTAAAGAAATAAAATATTTCAGCTAGATTCCCCATTAAAACCTACATGTACGAGGGCTGTCTGAGAACTCCACGATTTAAGAAAATAAAACTAAACTTAAGCTTCTCAAGTGATTTAAGCTTCCCAAATGACCTTAATCGTATGTTTGATAATGTTGGCAATAGTTTTTCTAATTCTAGCTCAGAAACTACCCTCGTAACTGTGATTTGTGTCATTCATAAATACTTTTTTTTCGGTTACTAACTCAAATTCACAAAATATTTTTTAATCTTTAAAGTTTCACTATTAACAATCACACACACATACACTCTCTACTTCATACTATAAATTCTAACAGAGTCAATCTACTTCATATCATGAGTCATAAATATAAAAAAAAAACATTAACAATTTGCATTAAAAATCATTCGCAATCATTTTATTGGCCTCTCTGATCATAAATCTTAAATTCTTTATACAAACACATTTATCTAGCAGAGATAAACTTGTACAACGACACTCAACTGTTTTTACATTTTAAATTTTACATAAATATAAATAAAGAAAAAGATTTCAAAAGAACTATTTTTATGCATTACAATATCATATCTATATTTATACTGGCATACATTCGAGTATAAGTAACATTTACATTAAATCATTTTTTAACTTTTTTTGTTTTGTTTAATTTTTAATTCAACTGTCATTTGCCATTATTTTGAATATCTGTATTAGAATGACGGTTACAGTAGAAATAAATACCGAAGAAGATATAAATGACAATATAATGGAAATTTTTGAGTATCAGGTTTAGTATCAGGTTTTATTTTTTTTAAATATGCATAAGGATAATCATTTTAAAAACTTTCTTTTTATATACAAATTATTAAAAAAATAATAGCTGTGTTCGTTTACTCGAAATTCTTACTACTTTTACTACAATTGGAAAAATTTGTTTACTTTTTGTATTGAAAACTTCCAGCTGTATTAAAAATAGTAAATTGTAGTAAGTAAACGAATGTTCGGTCGGATAGTGCTACCCATAAAAAAAGAAAAGTTTAAATATGGAGCATTAGCACTAAATTATTGATGTATGACTGTATAATACAAATGAAACTTTATCATATCAAATACTCCAACTGCTACAAATAGTTTTACTTAACATGCTAGTTATTATAAAAATGTAAGCTTGAGTTTGCAATTTGTAGTAGCATGAGCAGCTTTTAATACAATAAACAAAATAAGTATGCATATTTATGTTATGTAGTAGTACTCACTCATAATTTATGGTACTAATATCTCTAGTGTACATTTTAATTTCTTGTACTACCAACATTTCTTAGCAACAATTTCGATTTTTCTTTTGCTAATTAAATGCTACTGCCATATACATACAGATTAACATGAAAAACTAGCTAGTTTATTTAGAATAGCATGAAAATTGAGCTAGTTTATTTAGAATAGCATGAAAAAGGAGCTAGTTTATTTAGGTTAGCATTAGAAATGATCTTATTTACTTAGAATATCATGAAAAATGAGCCAATTTGCTTCGAAGAGCATGAAATGAGCTAGTTTATTCAGAATAGCATTAAAAGTTAGCTAGTTTATTTACAATAGCATGAGAAATGAGCAAGTTTACTTAGAATAGCATGAAAAATTATCTAGGTTATTTCGAATATCCTTAAAAATAAGCTATTCTATTGAGAATTGCATGAAAATGAGCAGTTGACTAAACATGATACATGAGCTAGTTTATTTAGAATATTTCATGCTATTAGTTAGTTTATTTAGAATAACAACAAAAATGAGCAGTTAACTCAAGATAGCATGATAAATAAGCTAGTTTGTTTAGAATAGCATAAAAAAGCTAGTTTGCTTAGAAGAACATGAAAAAATGAGCTAGTTTGCTTAGAATAGCAAAAAATTATATTGTTTATTTAAAATACCTTGAAAAATGCGTTAGTTTATTTAAAAAAATTAAGAAAAATTAGTTAAATTATTTAGAATAGCAAAACAGCAGTTAATTCAGAATAGCACGATCAATCTGCTAGTTTTTTTTAGAATGGCATGAAAAATGAACCAGTTTGTGAAGAAGAGCATAAAATATGAGCTACTTTATTTAGAATAGCATGAAAAATTGGCTTGTTTATTTAGAATAGCATGAGTAATAAGCAAGTTTATTTAGAATAGCACGAAAAATGAGCTAGTTTATTTATAATAGCATAGAGAATGACCTAGTTTATTGAGAATATCATAAAAATGAGCAGTTAATTCAGAATTGAATGATACACGAGCTAGTTTATTTAGAATAGCATGAAGAATGAGGTAGTTTATTAAGAATAGCATGAAAAATTGACTAGTTTATTGAGAATAGCATGAGTAATGTGCAAGTTTATTTAGAATAGCACGAAAAATAAGCTAGTTTATTCAGAATATCATGAAAATGAGCAGTTAATTCAAAATAGCATGATGCATGAGGTAGTTTATTTAGAATAGCATGAAAAATTAGCTAGTTTACTTAGAATAACAAGAGAAATGAGCATTTAACTGAGAATAGCATGATAAATGAGCTAGTTTATTTTGAATAGCATGAAAAATTAGCTAGTTTGTTTAGAAGAGCATCAAAAATGAGCTAGTTTAATTAGAATAGCAAGAAAAATGATCTTGTTTATTTAAAATAACATGGAAATGAGTTAGTTTATTTAAAATAGCAAGAAAAATGAGTTAAATTATTTAGAATACCAAAACAGCAGTTAATTCAGAATAGCATGCTAAATCTGCAAGTTTTTTTAGAATAGCAAGAAAAATGAACCAGTTTATTAAGAAGAGCATAAAATATGAGCTACTTTACTTAGAATAGCATGAAAAATTGGCTTGTTTATTTAGAATAGCATGAGTAATAAGCAAGTTTATTTAGAATAGCACGAAAAATGAGCTAGTTTATTTAGAATAGCATGAAGAATGACATAGTTTATTGAGAATATAATCAAAATGAGCAGTTAATTCAGAATAGCATGATATATGAGATAGTTTATTTAGAATAGCGTGAAAAATGAGTTAGTTTATTTAGAATAGCATGAAAAATTGACTAGTTTATTTAGAATAGCATGAGTAATGAGCAAGTTTATTTAGAATAGCATGAAAAATGAGTTAGTTTATTTAGAATAGCATGAAAAATGAGCTAGTTTATTTAGACTAGCATGACAAATGAGCTGGTTTGTTTGAAATAGCATGAAAAATAAGCTAGTTTATTTAAAATAGCATAAAAATGAGCTATTTTTTTAGAATAAGACGAAAAATGAGCTAGTTCACTTAGAATAGCACGAAAAGAGATGTATTTTATTTTGAATAGCATGAAAATTTAGCAAGTTTATTTAGAGTAGCATGAAAAATGAGCTAGTTCATTAAGAATAGCATGAAAAATGTGTTACTTTATTGAGAGCAGCATGAAAAATGAGTAGTTAATTCTGAATGGCATGATACATGAGCTACTTTATTTAGAATATCATGAAAAATTAGCTAGTTTATTTAGAATAGCATGAAAAAAGAGCTAGTTTATGTAGAATAGCATTAAAAATGAGCTTATTTAGAAAAGCTTGAAAATGAGCTGGTTTATTTAGAATAGCATGAAAAATGAGCTAGATTATTTAGAATAGCATGACAAGTGAGGTAGTTTATTTTGAATAGCAACAGAAAACTTACCAAGTTCAATTAGTATAGCTAAAAAAAAATAGCAAGATCATTTAGAATAGCATCAAAAATTATGTATTTCATTTAAAATAACACGAAGAATGAGCTTGTTCATATAGATAAGAATGAAAAATGACCTAATTCATTTAGATAAGTAAGAGAAATGAGCTAGTTAGCTTGCCATGGCATAAAATGTGAACTAAGTCATTTAGCATTAGAAATGAACCAGTTCATTTAAAAGAATTTTTAAAATGAACTTGTTCATTTAGAACAGCATTAAAAATTATTTATCTAGTTCACTTAAAATAGCATAAAAATTAACTAAATAACTAATATCGTATAATAGTATAATAGTATAATAGCAACAAAACATTGCAAATCTGTTGCACTTTGATAAAACATCTTAAGTCAACATGAAGCAATCCATATAAAATCAATAATTGAATGGACCAACCATGCCACTAAAATCTATACTTATCAGCTCGATTTCATATAAAATTAGTCATAAGATCTTTTCATAGTATTTGTTCCGGTATTGAACTGGTAACGGAATTGATATACAATTCCAATTATGAAATTGGTTCGCTTAGCATAAGGAGCATAAGCTGAAGAACTGCTGAGTCCTAGCTCAAGAAAACTTAATTTCGGTTCTGAATGCATTTATTTTGAAATTCAAACAGAGAAAATGTTGCTAAGCCAATCCATGTTAGATTTCTTAAAGAGTCTGATAATCTGAAATTCGGAGTTAAGGGGTTTTCTGAAATACTAACTTAAATAGTCAACATAAACGTGTCTATGCTTATTATTATTTTTTTTTTTGCTTATTATTATAAATTCTTTAAATTATTTCATTTGTAAATATTTTATTTCTGTTTATTGGCATTAAGTCAATTGCCATACAATTGCCACCTGTTGCAATTATTGAGTGGTTTTTTATGTGTAAAAAAATGGGGACAAAAAACGTGGCTGATAATTGGACATTTTTCTAGAAGATCATTTTTTTCTTAAAATTGTTTCCTGACATTTTTTTCTAGCTGCT
Source organism: Panzeria rudis (assembly GCA_956483635.1). Lineage (NCBI taxonomy): Eukaryota > Metazoa > Arthropoda > Insecta > Diptera > Tachinidae > Panzeria > Panzeria rudis. Next base: position 181,798,172 of record OY101448.1, read on the forward strand.
TTGTTGATTATTTTAATGTGGAAATTTATTTAAATATATAAGTGATTCATTTTAAGTATACCAATATATTTAATAATTTTATGAAAATCGCTATTCCTGTTAACTCTTGTAACTAAAGTTAAAACGTGAACGTTAGTAAATATTTCATTAGGGGTGACTAGTACTTTCTTTAAGTTTCTTTAAAGAAAATAAGTTTTGAAAAAGGTACTTTTACACAAATAACTTTTAAAAAAAGATTTGTTTAAAACAAATTCTTTAATTTTTTTATATATCCATCAAAAGCATTAAAATTGTAATAAATTTGAATATTAACTTTCCAACTGTTATCTTTCTATTACTTAAAACTAATTAATTTCTTTTATCTACTAGATGTACACAAAAAAAACATAATGTTGCGCTCTAACATGTTCTTTATACCTTGTTTATATAGCCATATACTCGTACATATATAGTATTTTTTTAGTTTACTATTAAATTTCACATAAAAGTATGACATTAACCGTATGTCACACGCATGTCAACTTTATGTATATGTATTTTTTTTAACACAAGAGTCCAAGAACTACCCCCTCGTATGAGTCGTCTTATCTAAGATATGTTAACTTAATAACGATTTTAACCTAATTGACCTCTGGCCATAGACTAACGGTAAATAACACTCTTTAAACACTAAAATGAAACACAAACTAAAATAATAAATGGAGGTGTTAGTGTCGGAAGAGGTCGCGTGCTCTTCTATAATTTATGAGACTTATGGTTTGTGTATTTTTCATTTATGGATTTCTAGTTTATTTATTTATTTTTTGTTTTTGGTCAGCAACATCAAATTATTTGGCAAGTTGGTTTTTAGGGGTGGAACAAATACAATGTTTGCTCAAGTATTAAGATTGTTTTAGTAATAGTCTACTGAAATAGCAACTAACGTAGGTATACAGGTATGTGATGGAAATCGGTTTCGAAAACGAATTCATTTTAAGAGGTATTTCTTAATAATAATTCTTTATTAAAAAGAACTTTACCACAAATATTATGAAAACATTTCTTTATAAAAAAAAAGTGCTTAGCTCATATTTTATAATTTTGTGGCAGAGCACTTTTAAACGTTCAAGTTGATTTCTAGAAATTTATTCGTATTCCACTTAATGTTGACTTTTCGCTCTTCGATTCTTTTAAGTTAGGATTATATGGTTCTTTTCTACTATAATAAAGATATTCAATTTGAAATTTAATATATTATAAGCTGAATTAAGCAATTATTCCATATGAGATTATGAGTTTAAAAAAAGATAAGCAGCAAGTAATAACGCTACAATTTCCTGAAAAATCGTACGAAATGCATGAAAATTTCCCTAAAGGTACTTTATGGAGAATACAGGGGTTATATTTGCTCAAAGTTTACTTATCTCGACTTAAGCAGTTACTCCCTATTGCTACAGAATTAATGCCGTCGTGGTTTTTGGATTTAAACGTGCCAACGCGGGAGTTTTTGAGGGTACTGAGTTGATTTTTGGCATTATTTTGGACAGTTGGCGAAGAGGGTCTGATTTATGGTGGGGCGAGGGGAGTACAATTAAAACCTTTATCGGTATCGTTTTATATGTTTTTGAGCGCTGCGATTTTATTATTGGCATTATTTTTGCGATCAGGACTTCGGTAGACAAACTAAGGGAAAGAAAGTCGTGGCTAGCTGTATCTTTTCCCATTTAAAAAAAATTTATAACGTCGTTGTTTTTCGCCTTAGGCGTGCCAAAATCAGTGCCCGGGAGTATTCGAGGGCCACTGAGTTCATATCTTTTACCCATCGGGTGAAGAGGGTCTGACTTATGGTGGGGGAGCAAAATTAACAAAAGCCTTAATGGGTGTAGTATGGATGCTCCGATTTCGCTTTCGCCATTATTTTTTCGATCAGGTTTTCAAAGGCCAGAATATCATACTTTTACAAGGCTTAACATTTTAAAGTTTTCTAGCTACTTCACGTATATTTTTTGGTTCTTTTTTCACCAGGATCAGTCCTTAGAACCTTGTCATTTGAAAAAAAATTGATTTTATTGTACAGGGGCCGCCGAATCGTCGCATTCGATATCGAGCAGAATTGATCGTTATTTTTCCTTTTGGGATCACGGCATATGATAATCGAGTAGCTGCTGTTTGAATTCCACTCGATAGCACTAGAGCGATCGAATACAATATTTTCTTTTGTTGTGTTTGTTTGGCAAAAAAGCATAGAACATTACGTATAAACCTTATTACAGCTGGCCAATCGTTGTACTAGCTGCAAGAAACGCAATATTTTTCTTTAATATATTACAAAATTTGAGTATAAAATAAACTTGGTACACTTTTTAAACATTTCGATACGATACTATCGAATGCATCCATTTGATACCTGTGGAAATTTTATTCGATACGATAGTGTACTCGATATCGAAAGCGACGATTCGGCCCCAGTACTAGAAATTAGTATGAAATTAATCTTAATTTAACTATCGTATCGCATAAAATTTCAACACGTATCGAAGGGATGGATTACCGCATTCGATAGCTATCGTATCGAAATGTTTCAAAAGTGTACCATATTTATTTTATGCCGGTTGTTGAATTGACTAAGAATGTGTAATACATTAAAGAATAATTTTGTATTTCTAGCAGCTAGTGCAACAACCAAGTCGATTGGCCAACTGTAATAAGATTTATAGGTAATGTTCTATGCTTTTTGCAAAACAAACACAATAAAAGAAAATAGTGTATTCGATCGCTCTAGTGCTATCGAGTGGAATTTAAACAGCAGCTACTCGATCATCGTATGCTGTAATTCCAAAAGAAAATATTTCGATCAATTCTGCTCAATATCGAAAGCGACGATTAGACCCCTGCTTATTGCAGCTCTTTTATTGTAATAATATATTTTATATTTTTCATCCACTTGTACATATGCTACCTTTTATCGGAATTAAATCTAAATTTTCCGAAATATTGGGAGCAAAGTTCGACTTAAAAAGAGAAATATATAAAGTGGTCCAATAATGTTAGCTCACGTAGCCTCTGCAAATTTAAAGCATTTGCTGATCATGATACATATTAAGGTCTGAAAAAGTCATGTTTTATAAATTTATTTGGATTGTAGAAAAGACGAATATTTCGGAGCTTTATTGAGAAGATATCATTCTACCTTCCAATAGCTATTGTATCCAAATTAAAGAGCTATTTTCGATTAGAAATTGTAATTGCTAAATCCGAATTAAGAACACTTTCATTTTTGCAACGGATATATGTATAGAGAAAAGTATTATATTTTCTGGTACTTTATATATGTTTCTGGTGTTTTGGTACAATTAATTTAAAGGAAACGTACTATTTCAGACAGCAATTGCTACAATTTTAAAATGTCATATACCGTTCCTGTTACAAATATAACGTTAAGAAAGTTAATGCGTCTACTTAACACCAGAGACGCTGCAATAACTACTGTAAAATTAACATAACGCGCAATAGCAGAGTTGTAAATGAATTAAGCTTTCTATCTGTATATCACTTCACCATAAGTTTTCTCTACTCTATCGCTTTCCCGAAGAAGGTAACACATTAATTATTTAACTGGTAGGCATTAAATGCCTGAGTGTTTAGGTTGTACAGGTTGCCAGTTTAAAGATTAAAATCAGCCCGTTGTGTTATGCCTGAGTGTTACTTCTCTTAAAAACCCTGTATGCAAAATTTTGGGTTCTTATAGCAAATTCCTTATTTGAATGGGCTAAAATGAATAATTGATTTAGTTACGAAATTAATTGAAACCAATTCAAAATTTTCCTGAATATTTCTGTGTAATAATAAAAAAGTTTACTTATGATGGTTGCCATCTCTTGAAAAATTTGTCTTACAAATTGCCAAGTGTGTGCAATCTTGCTGATATGCCAGTAATAAAACTATTTGACTATAGGGCACATATAACATTATAAGGCTATAAATTCGAATACAACACCATTCAGGCGCATGGTTATTAACAGTATTTAAACAGCATATAAAAAGTCATTAAACTTTTTTTAAGGTGTAGTAAAGAGTCTAAAAAATATACAAAACTGACAGAGAGATACACACACAATTAAGGGTCATTTGTTAAGGATTTTTTTGAAATAATGTTTATCCTGGGTAAAATATACACATACTCATCTTTAAAGGTATACACGTTTCTAAAAAAGGGAGAAAAGGTGCTAAATGTAAAACATTTATGGTCAACTATCAATTCCAAACTAAATGTGATGTCAGTCACTCAATACCTAGAAAAGGAAATATATATATATATAAAATGGAAGGTGGTGTTAACAATTTACATCTTTCTGTTTCGTTTTTTTTTTTTTTTTGGGAAAAGGGTCAAAACGTAACTTCAACAAAGAAAGATGAGTAAATTTTGTTTTTAACGAACGCGTGTCATGATTATTTTTTTTTTGTTTTTCTTTTCAATGAAAACAAACGAAAGGACTAAATATTTACTCTTATGCACAGAGACATGCGTGTCTGCATGTTGAAAACAAAACTAGAGGTGATGAGTTGGATTTTTCAGTATATTATACTAGATGTTGGTTTTGGATGAAGTGATGTCTGTATGTTTTAGTATTTTCTTTCATTCTTAAGGGTTCTTTTTTTATTAATGAAATGAGTGGCGCGTGCGGTTAACATTTGCTTTGTAATCTTTTTGTATCTTCTTTTTTTAATATTTTATGTTTTTTTTTCTTCTTTCGTATTTAACTTTAGTTAGTCATGCTATTTTATATTTTTAATAACTTTGGTTTAAAATTGACCATATGCCAGGTATGTAGTTGTATTTTGATGCAGGAATGTTTTATTAATTTTTTGTAGGCATGAGTTTATGATTTTTTTAAGGAATTATTTCTTTTTTAATATTATTTAGGTTTGTTTTTGAGAGCAGGGAGGTTTATCTTCTAGTTTGAGGTGATAAATAAGAGTGATTTGAATTGAACACAAATAAAATAATCCAGCTGTTGTGTTTTTTGTTCTCTATAGGACATATAATTGATTTAAGCAGCTGTTTAATATATCAATTAGTAAATAATTAAGTGCTATCAATCATATTTCATATCGATATTCAAAGAAAATAATTTTTTTAAAGAAGTAGGAAATTAACCCTTGAACACATTATAAGTTTCGAATGATTTCTGGCGTTTAAGTTGACTCTGGAGCTTGGGTGTCTTTAAAGAACATTTCAGTCCACTATATCGCCGTTGAAGGGAAGGTTTTCGCCCCCCTTTTTTAAGAAAGTGATAAAAAGACCCACAAAGTGAAGAGATGGAGTGTTAAAGTATTCTACAAAAATGTTTCTCGTGGTGTTTTACATAAAAGTGTTGAGCACATTTATTACCTTAAATGCAACACTTAGAAGATTCCTTATGCCGAGTCGCTATCACTATGTGCAAAAGGGGAGAAACTTAAAGCCCCATTTATATTTTATTGCTTCCCTCTACCAGAATCACTTATTGGAGGCCTGTAATTTTTTTTTGTTGTGCAGAAAATATTTACTATAATATCACAGAATAAATAAAGCATTAATGTGAAATTGTAAATCATATTTATTCCACATTTTTATTTCTATTTTTATAATTACAAATCTGCTCTAGTTTTCCAATAAATTTCATCACAAAATCAATATAATTTTCTAACATTAAAACACCTACATTTTCCATTTACCGAAACATCCCGCTAAGCCCTCAAATTAATCAATAAATCTTTTAATCGCACATTGTAAAAAAAAACACACACAAAATGAATAAAAACCACAAAAGCATGTCATTTGAAAACGATTTGCAAATTATTGCAAGAATAATTTTGCATAATCATCATCCTTATGCTTAGGGAAACAAATGCCGAAGAGCAAAAAATCAATGAACATCTGTTCAATTACTCTAGTTTTCTGAAGTTAGCATGAATTTAGTATAACAGCAAAATTATGTACTTCCTTATAAGGGAAAAAAAAAAGAAAAACAGCGAAAATTAAACAAATCATGCAAATTTCCTATTTTTTATTGTTTCATCGTACTCTGCTTCACCACAACTGTTGATGATGATGATAATGACGATGATGGTAAACGAAGGAAATCGTAGTGCGTAGACCAATTGGAGCCTACGTATATATCTGACAATATAAACCTTAATGACTTTAATGACAACAGTTGAGTATGGGCGATAATAAAATCAAATAGAAGATTTAAACAAAAAAAGAACAGAGTCGAAATTTATAGAAGTTTAAATCAGAAAACAAACTTAAAAGTTAAATGTTGGTTTACGCTCGTTAGAATACATTTTTTTTTTGCTAGAAAGAAAAAACAACTTAATAAAAGACGTCATGTCACGAGAATGAGTCAGAAAATTGGTGTAACATTGTTTTACATAAAAAGTTGTAAACATAAATACCCACAAAGCGATTTTTAAAGAAGTACACAGAAAAATCCAGCTTTAGTTTTCGTAGGAAATTTAATGAATTAGTAAATACATATATTGTTTCGATATGGATCTGCAGGGAAATTTGAATATTATAGCAAAATTTTCTCAATAATTTATTAAAGATATTAAACAGATTTTTTTTAATTAAAAATAACATCCATAGAATAAAGAGAATCGGTCACAAGACAAGTCAAGTGACTGGCTGTAGAGTACTAGCCAGTCGAATTTTGGAACTTGATATGAGAGGGGCTTGTCACTTTTACATGCCATTGCCATTGGAATGGGGTCAATTGATATAATTAAGACACTCAGTGATAGCTTCGAAATCCAAACTTAAAGTACTAGTTCTGTGGGGGTTTCTTTAATATTGACTAGTATTACTATACTTGAAAGACATTTTTTTGTCTGCTTGTACCATGAAGATATTTTGTTAAGATTTTTCATCTGGTTTATGTGTTCTCTTTTCCCCGCTCACGACTCGCGAACAAATAGTGCCCATCCCATTTTTACAAGTTATGGAACAACCAAGTTGAAGCCAATTGCTGCAAAGTTTCCCACAGGGTTATTTTAGCACTAATTTTGAATAAGTGCGAAATTAACTCTTAAACATTTTTTTGGTTTGGACTTACTTCTAGGATTCAGGTTGAGTTTTGAGCTTTGGCGTATCTAAAGAAAATTTTTTTGGAACGTAGTTCCTTATGGCTTGCTATGCACATGAATGCTTTAAATAAGATAATTCAATGGGTGGGGGTAAAACAAAAATTTTTCAACATGATCAGAATATGTGTAACAAAAACATGAACCAAATACGTGTAACAAAAACATGAAATATTTACCTTGTAACAAATAGTGGTAACAAATACTGGTAGCAAATACTGGTAACGACAATATGAAAAGAAAATATAAAATGATGTGTACAGGTTGTGTCAAAGGTGCTGTCTCAGATTTCAAGATGAAATACCGGCGCGAAGGTTAAATGCCTTAAAAACTCAATTTTGTGGCTTTAATATTTTTGCCCAGAAATTCCCCGGAAAACAATTGCGAAATTTTTGTCCCAGTTTTTGGGAAGCATTGCACAAGCTTTGTACCTCTGCTAAGAGTTGTTGTCCTTGCTAAGTGAAGGTAGCTTGCTAAACACTAGGTGTCGCGACCACAATCTTGAGAAGTATCGCTATAGTATCTTCCAGGCGATAATGGCTTTCAGCTGACGAATTGTCTTTATTTTTAACCGACTGTAAAAACTGACGAGATGATCAATTCGTATGTATTTTTATGTTTACTTTATTTTTTATGTTTGTACACGCATCGCTCTGTCACTTGTTAGCCGATTTTCAAAATCGTTGCTTTATTTAAGGGTTTCGTCCTATAATTTTTTTTTAATTGGTGGGGAAATTCGATTCCCCTTAATATTGATTAGCGCATAGCTCCTTCATTTATAGACCGATTACACTATGCAACAAGAAAAATGCCAAAAAGTACCACTATATTTTTTTGATATGCTATGTGGACCTTAACTCTGATTGTGGGTATTGATACAAATTCGCATCAAAGCGAAAAGCATAAAAAAAAAATAATAATAATAATAACAATAAGACATTTTGTTAGTGTTGGATTAAATAAGATAGAGGAGATCTCGGTTAACTAAAATTGAATTGAAAATGAAATGAATGCAAGAATTTACATGCAAAAATCTTGTATTCTATTTCGTGACAAAAATTATTTAATTAGCTGATGTTTCCTTATAAAAAAGCATCCACCTTCATAAGTGGTAAAAGTGAGCAAGAACGCTGATGAAACGGTCTATTGGCCTGTCGAAATCATATATATTCTAACACTCCACTCTTAATAAAATAATTTTAATTTATATTAATTCAAATATAGAATAAAAATTTCAGACTTATAATTATATCTATTCAGTTCAAAAATCAAATTACGTAAAAATAATTATTAGAAAAACACTTTTGTTTGAATATATTTTGGTGATAATTTTTTCTGTGTATAAGAATGTGTAAAAGGGGGAAGTTCAACTCGCTCTAAAACAAATCCCAGATGTAAACTCACAAGCCCTCGATAAATATATAAATATTTTCTTTTGATCGTTTCTACCAGCATCAATTATTTGAATAAAATTTGATTTAATTTGTTTCATCACCGCTTGGCTTTTCACTGCGGCGGGTCGAAAAAAAGATGCACCAGTCAGCCTCTAGAATGAAAGATATGTCAATAACATTTCCAAAACAGTAAAAAACTTTGTATTGCAACGCCCAAAAATACAACACTTTTAGTTTTTAGGGTTCCGTACGCTGCCCGTCTGTCTGTATGTCTGTCTGTATGTCTGTCTGTCTGTCTGTCACAGGCTGTTTCCTCGGGAACCGTAAGAGCTACAGACTTGAAATTTTCGCAGAATATGTAAAACTTTGGCCGCTTACCCAACAAATATGTCACTACTAAATATTAAGGGGTGTTCTAAAGCGAGGAACACAACATATTGAATTAGTAATGTAATATACAGGCACTTATATATAGACACTTTAAATTTCCAAAGTTAGTGTTAATTAGTGTAGTCTGTAGAACAGATTATTAGCACTGATATTTAAAACAATAAAAATTAAAGGGTGTTCTATCAGTTAATGTAATTTTGACTATACAATTTAAACAACTTGCTGTATCTTAGAAACCGTAAAAGACAAACTCATGAAATAAAAAAAAAGCTAAAAATAAAAAATTTCAAATTAAAAAAATTTCAAAACGAAAAATCGTAAAAATGAAAAAAACGCTTAAAGGAAAAAAAACGCCAAAATTAAAAAAATTGCTAAAACGCAAAAAATCGCCAATAAACTAATAATATCGTTAAGAAACTAAAATAACCGCCAAAAACCGAAAAAAAAAGAATAAAACCTTACAAAATCGCTACAACTAAATATATCATCAAAATCGAAAAAATTGTCAAAAATGGAAAAAAACACCAAAACGTAAAAAAAGCCCTAAATCAAACAAAAAAAAAAAAACGACAAGAATCGCCAAAAACCGAAACAAATCGCCAAAACGGAAAAAAGTGTAAAAAACGCTAAAACTAAAAAAATCAGAAAAAAACGAAAATGACCACAAACCCGAAAAAACGCGCCAAAACAGAAAAAATACCAAAATTTAAATAAATCGTTAAAACTAAAAATATCGTTGAAAACAAAAAAAAAAAAGCCAAAGCCAAAGCCAAAAAATTTCCAAAACTTAAAAAATTGGCAAAAAACGAAAAATCGCAATAAAAAACGAAAAAATCAGCAAAATGAAAAAAAGAGCCAAAACAAAAAAAAAATCGTCAAAACTTCAAAAAAGTCAAAAAATAAAAAAAACTATAATTAAACAAAAAAGCTAAACGGAAAAACTGCCAAAATAAAAAAAAGGACAAAAACGAAAAGGGATTATGTGTATTCGTACGGAACATTTCGTATGCGAACCAAAGTCGCACTTTCCCATCATATCGCATATCGTTGTTTATGGCTTAGGTTTCGCCTCAGGTGACTTTTTAATCTAACATCCAATTCTAAGCACCACTTATGGCATTTCGGATTCATCCCTGCTATTGTTTAAATATTTGCACGTGGCAAAGAAGCCTTTCGAAAACTATGTATAAGGACATTAGGAGGGAAATGGCATAAGTGGCACTTAAATTTTAATGTCGGACTTAAAATTTACCAATGGCAAAAATGAAGCTATGTTCAAACCATGACCAACGATATGTGATATGATGAGATCGGACTTTAAATGGAGGCGTATTATATACAATTTTAAAAGTGCTATATTTTGGGGCGTGGCAATTTTTTCTTACATTTTTTGAACGTCATTGATATATCTATCATTCTAGGGGCTGATTGGTGCAAATTTTTTTGTCTTGTATTGAGATCTAACTAGTCTAATATAATTTGTATGCGGAAAAGAAAAAAGGGGAGTAATTTTGGGGCGCGACGTAAAAGTGAGTATATTAAAAGCTAGACATACTAGGTTTTAGAACGACTTTCTTTCCACGTGAAAAGAGTTGGACATAAAGGGGGAAGAATCCGAGATGGCATAAATGGCGTCTAGTGTTTTATGTCGGATTAAAAAGTCACCAGAGGCAAATATGAAGCTATATTGAAGCCATGATATGCGATATAATGAGATTGGAATTTAAATGGCGGCGAGATATATATATATATATATATATATATATATATATATATATATATATATATATATATATATATATATATATATATATATATATATATATATATATATATATATATATATATATATATATATATATATATATATATAAGAATACGAAGTGCTGTATTTTGGGGCGGGGCAAACTAAAATTCGTCCTCTTTTAGAAACTTCATTGACATATCTATCTTTCATTCTAGGATATGACCGGTACAACTTTCTTTTGTATGGAAACCGACCCGCTTTATTGTACACTGTAGACATATTTTTCGTAACGAAATATTAATAGTTTGATAACAGTTTTAGCTGAAAATTTTTCATACAACAAGAAAATTAAATGGTTAATCAAATATTTTAGTAAATTTTTCCTGAAAAATGCTAGCAACTTTTAAAATTCCACACATTGTGTTAGTTTCTAGTTTTCGGTCATTTATAAATGTTTTGAAAATCAAATATTTGCCGTTAATTTTTTATTACTAGCTCTAACATTTATATTGAATAAGCTAAATATATTCTTTAAAATTTCCCAAATATTTTCTTAACTTTGCCAAAAAAAAAAAAAACACAAACAAACAAACTTTTTTTTGGGGAGTTTTTAGTTTTGAAGACATGTTTTTGCATTTTACAGCAGTCTTTTTTTGGAATTTATTTATTATTTAAGCTTTGTTTATTTGACAAATAATTACTCAAAAAATACTTGAAATTTTAATGGACCAAACTGACAATTTCCTATATAAATAAAAATCACTTTTATTTTCTATTAAAATATTTCTGCTTGTTTTGAAGAAGAAGGAAGAAACTAAAATCGTGCCTTTGGCAATTTATGTAACTTTTGATTTTAGTTTTTTTTATATGGATTTTCTGGCACTCAGCTCACTTAATGACATTATCATCAGTCTCACATCATATACCACCATCCTCATTTTCGTCATCCTCGTGCAGGCGCAGAGCATTTGTCCGCCAATATTGTGGCACAGTTGTAGAAAGTACAAGAATGTCTAACAGCCATTTATATTTGGCTTACTGTGGCAGTTGGCTTTAAATAAAAACACATTGTAAAGATCATTTTCTTCTTAATGCTTTAAATGGTAAACTTAAATGACCCTAAACTAATACCTTAGTTAGTCTTTACAGTGATGGGGTAAACTTTGCTAAAAAAAAACTGGCAAAAAATTCAATTTCGTTTAAGAAAAAAAATCGAAAAATTTTAATAAAAAAAAAACAGAGTTAGACATGCAATTTATAGCCTAAAAAAAAATTCAGTGAATAAAAGCGACACTACTAACTGTTACTTTTTTTTATTTTTAAAATGGTTCCTATAAATGTTGGTAGTTGTTTGTTGTATGTTACTGAAACAAAAACACACAACACAAATAAACGTGACAACAGTGACCTAATAGACCTTAATTTTTTTTCTTCGAGATACAAGAAATAATCTACTGCTGCATAAAATTATAAAATAATGATACAAAAATGCGTTTAAATAAAAGTGGTTTTATGGCTGTAAGAAATCCAACCAATAGCTTTAAGCTTTAATTTTTTTCCTGTTTGTTACACTGCTCGCTCACTCAGCAAAACCATATTAATTTAATAGTTGGCTCTAACAACTTTTTCCAAACAATTTCTTTAAGGCATTTGTTGTAAAATTTCTTTTAAAACACCAACAGACAAGTGTATTTTCTTGCTCTAACTATTTTAGTCTTTTTAAATCGTTTTTTTCCTTTAGTTGCATTCATTTTACCTGTTAACATCAGTAATCTCTGAAATAAGCCTTTTTTGTTTTGGATTGAAAGAAGCTGAAAAAAAAATTCTTCGTTTCTTTTTAACCGAATAAGGCCATTGAAGCTGTTACTTATTGAACAAACACCCGTTTTATTAAAATGAATGTAGTTTATAATAAATTGGTGCTTTGGGATTTCAAATACCGCTCGCATATATAAATATTGTATTAAAAGAATTTAGCGTTACAAATTCAATTGTATTTTAAAGAAAATAATATTGCTGTTTAGTTTGTTTTTTATATTTCATTTTATCTGCTGTCCATTTAGCTTAAAGTGACATTTATAGTTAGAAGATTGGCACATTGTACAGGAGACTTAAAATGCAAAGAAAAATATTTTAAATTATTCTCTTTTAAATTCTTTACAATAACAGCAGCACTGATTTCTTGTGCCTACGAAATTTAAAAGTTTAGCTGTTAACTCGAGTACTTCTTAAACGAATGAAATAATATATTTTTGATAAATTAAATTACGATTATTGAATACGCCGAGCAAAGCTTTTATTCGTATAAAAATTACTCGAATATGTATTTTGAATATTTATGCAGAGGAATTACATTTTCGGACTTTATGTTGCTAGTTTGTATTAAAACTATCGGCCATGTGCGGAATTATCAAAGCATTGTTGTTGTAAATTAATATTTATAACAACAATGCTTTGATAATTCCACACATTTTAATTCCACATGAAGTATAGAACATACCCGTATGTCTTACTTAAATTTTCACTGTAAGTCACCATACACAAGAAAGCTGTAGGTAGTTATACAGTGTTATTCATAAGCGCTTGTTAAATTTAAAGTATACACTAAAATCAGTTTTACCTTGCCAAACTCATGCATTAAGCTAACTTTAACTTTATTAAATGTTTATTAATAAGAAAAATTTTGTTATTACAGAAAGTTTCATATTTAGTCTATAAGAGAGTGCGTGAATAGTTTTGCAAAACTACAATTGGAAAAAAAGTTTGCTTCCAAAGTCTTTTGTTTGCCCGAAATAAGAAAAACTTAAATGATTTGTGCTTTTCTGTTTAAAGAAAGGAAATATTTTTGAAATTTTTAAGAAATATATTCACAATGCAATACAAATGTTAGAGATAGTAATAAAATATTAACTTTAAATATGTATTTGTTTTCCAAAACATTTATAAATGACAGAAAATTAGAAACTTACGCAATTTTTGCAATTTTAAAAGTTGCAAAGTAAAACTTAACGAAAGTATTTGATTAACAATTTGCTTTTAATGTTGTTAGAAATATTTTGCGCTAAAAATGTTATCAAACTCTAAATATTTTGTTACGAATATTTTGTCGAAAGTGCACAATATTTAATGCAATGCAGCGATACAACAAATTACTCAGCAACAAATTACACTGCACTGCAAAAGTGGATATAAAGAATAAAAGAACGCACAATGTCATGGATCATCAACGGGTAGGAACAAAGCTCCTTGTTTTTAATCTAAAATATATCGAGCCCAAACTGCAAGAAAGCATTTTGTGCATTTTTCGTTTTTTAATGGCAATCGATAATTTATGATCTTTTACATCATTTCTTAAAATTTCGTAACGGTAGGCGCCGTTTCAGTGTATTTTTTACGCTCAAAATATTCTGTATGTAAAAGTAGCTGATATTGTAATATAAAATAAATAAAAATTCAATCAAAACCCGGTCTACTTATTTTTCATTTAAATTTAACAAAAAGTTTATTAAGTTTTGAATGTTAAAAAATTAACTGACATAAAACCGTAAAAAATGAATGACTCTTTCTTTGTTCGGCTCAATTTAACTGTCTTAGGAACTAATCGCAACTTTCGTAAAAACAATATATGTTTCCCTTCACAGAAAAAAATAAGTTTCGTTTTTGATAACAAAAATCCCGGTATTCAATAATTTTTTTTTTCAAATTTCCTGTGATAAAGAATTCCCCTATATTGATAACAGAATTATTTCAAAATAAAAATATATATATAAATTAAAAAAATGTTGACATGGCTGGAATACGAACCCGGGCTTTCCGGACGTAAAGCATACACTCTCTAGCTGAGCCATATCCCATTTATTTTTTTATGGGATACAACTTGTTTTAAGTACTTATGTATAAAAAGAAAAGAAATAACCGGCATGGAAAAGAAATACTTACAACGAAATATTTTATTATGTTAAAGATAAATGTTATTGAAATTCATATTTTTTTTTAATAACATGGTCTTATTGAATATAATTCTTGTCTATTTTTTTCTGTGTTGCTTCTCCTATTTTTACTGTTAAATAGTCAACCCTAAGTTCCGTAAACACAAATGATTTTTACTTTATTTTTGTATGAACTAATGTGATGTAAAGGCTTCACCAACCACTCGGCTAAAGCATAGTGTGCGTACTAGGGATGGGCAAAAAATATCGATATTACGATATATCGATATTTTCTAAAAATATATCGATATATATCGTCAATATTTTTAATTTCGATATATTGATATATCGATATTTTTTCCAGATATATCGACAGTATCAAATTCGATATTTTTTAGCTGTGGTTTTGTTTTTCGTGCAATTTTTAAAAACATTTCGGCATAGTCTTCATCAAATAAAATGTTACTAGCAAAATCTTTTGTTTTATTTATAATATTTTGTCTATTCGAAAAATTATCATTCTTTGAGTGTAATTTTGTTGATGTAAGTTCCAGCTTAATTATTTATAAGAAAGGTTCTTATTTTGTTTTGTTTTTAAAAAATATTTTGGGACTAGGTATGAATTATTACTGTTAAAAATATATCGATATATCGATATTTTTTATTCGATATACATATATCGATGCCGATCGATATTTAAAAATATATCGATATCGATATATGTATATCGATATAATTTTTTCACTTGCCCATCCCTAGTGCAAACCAGCAGCACGACGTTAACATAAATTTAATGTTAAACTCGTTCGCTTTCAAAAAACAATATTTCTTTTATGTGTATGCATGTATGTGTGTCATTTTATGCGTTTAAGATTACAAACAAAAAAAACATACGCATTGTCTTAACTGGAATTGAACATGTTACCTCCCGGTTAATAGCCTAGCACCTTGCCCACTGCACTAGCGGTCTTAAATGAATATTCATTTATTTTAAATTACAATTTCTGCTAATTTAACGTGTAGAATATATGTATGTATGTACTTCTTTGGTACTTATAACATAAGCAATGGCAAATATTGAAATCAATCGAAAATCCGTATACATGTGTACTTAGAATTTTAAATGTTTATTAATTTAAAAATGACTGCACGGAATACTTCTTGAATACTAGTAATATTGAAAGTGAATATATTTTTTTAAATAAAAATGACATAACATGTCATGACATGACATGGTATGACATGGCATGACATGATATGGTATGGTATGGTACGACATGATACGACATGGCATGAAATTATTTGACATGATAGGACTTGAAATGGCATGTACATCTAAGGAGGTGGTACTACAGCTCCTCAGATGATGCAGCACCACCATTCCCCATAAAAAATATTAGCAGAAGGAATTTGTACAGCAGAATCGGAAACAGCAACAAAAGTTGAAGCAACAGTAGCAGCAGCACCACCAATATAACACAACCGGCAGCAGCAGTGCGTCTACTCTTAGGCAGCGATGATTTAGAATGCAACCTCTTTTTAACCTCGCTATCTGTATTACATTGTCCCACTTTCTTAATGGCAGCAAGATATGGCTATAGGGCCAGCCTCAGAGCTGGCCATATCCGATGCGTCCTGATGTCTCGTCACCGTTGACTCCTTCTTTTAAAACAAATCTGTAGGAAGATAATATCCCTTATTATGGTTGTCGTAGTCGTAGTCGAAATTAAATGAGTACAATGTAAAACATATAGCGCGCTTTGCTACACTTTACCGATTTCGTCAAGATTGCGACAAGCGTAATAAGGCTGAATAATTTGAACTTTCAGATGACAAAAAGTAGACAAGTCGCCAGCAGCTAAGCCAACTATCACTTGAAAGATACTAAGACGATACTTATCGTCAATATTTAGTGGAGACACCTCCAGCTGGCACGGTCCCCTTAGAAAAGACAAAGACTTAGTTAGAAATTCCTAATAAGAGGGCATAACATCCTTCAAAAATTGCACCAGTTCTCCGGAAAACTACGGTAGCACTGAAAAATCAGATGAATCCGCAGAGGCAGCACTGACCATGAGCCGGAATTTTATCCGCCTGCAGGAGTTTCACCTTCAACTTGAAACAGCTTACCATTGGAATCACAAATCAGTACTTGCTACCAGTATTCGTAACTCGTATTTGTTTCATATATATTTTTTAACGAACTTTCAGCGCGTTGGTGTTCAGAATATACCATTGGAAATTGTTTCCAATACATACAAAAAAAGAAAAATTAATACATCCGTACTTAAGTTAATCCCAAACGGTGTCAAAAGAACGGTAATCCCGGTTTTTCTGGAATCAAGTAAAGAAAGATTGATTCAGGTCGGAATATTCCAGTACAAAATACTTAATTTTAGCCTGATTCGCCTTTATTCATGTTAAAAAATTCTTATTTTAAGTACTAATATGTTTATAAACTTTGTACACAGTCGTAACCGTACTGTGTTGGTGTTTGTTTGCTTGATGATAGCCACAAATTACTGTTGTGATCTTGTTGTTGTTTATTTTCATTGCTCGGGCATAGCCGACAAACTAGCTGACAAACGTCGTATTACATGTAGATTCACTCCCGCAGCGTACTACCTGGAACAGGCTTGAAAATTTATATTTTTACTACTTATATAAATTTACTATTTTTACTTACTTGTTTTAATTTAAAATTAATTTTTGTTCATACCTAGTATTGAACTTAGCTCATGATGTTTGTAAGCCAACGCCTTAGACCACTCAGCTAACTCAGTATATAAAGAACGACAGCTAAAATCCAGTATAAGCCAGTAGCATATAATAAGACGTTGGTGGGATATTATTCGGAACTGCACGAACAAGTACACTCTAAAGCATTACTTCAAATTTACGATCATATATTGTCTAAATTTGTGTTGAAAATTTCTCCTTGTCTAAAATTACATCGATTTTTTAGTTATTTTATTAAAGAAAAAACCTTTCAAACTAAATATAATTAGTCCAAGTGGAAAAAATGTAACATAAAGTATAATACGGCTGTGGCTGAATGGTAGATACGTCAGACTATCAGTCAGGAGGTCGCGGCTCAAATCTGCACGCAGCCAATCACTTTTTTTTTGGTACGAATATTTTGTTCAAAAACAATGCGTGTGCAATTTTAGGTCGATAATAATCGGTAAAGTGTTGCCGACTATTATCGACCTAATTTTCAACAAAAGTGTTTTAGAGTGAGTATAATACGGCTTTGGCTGAATGGTAGATACGTCAGACTATCAGTCAGGAGGTCGCGGCTTAAACCTGCACGCAGCCAATCACTTTTTTTAGTAAAAACATTTTGTTGAAAAATAATGCGTGTCTAATTTTCAACAAAAGTGCCTTAGAGTGTAGAAAATACTTGAATTTAGTACGGCGTTTTTCTTTCTGTGCACATATTTCGGCGTTTGAAAAGTTTACATTAACTGGCCTTTATTTTACTTCAGCCTAAAGTGCCCGTTTTGCTCATTGTTATAGTGAAACGGAATAAGAAATCTTGTAGAGCTTAAATTTAAGTTAAAAGGTGTATAACACTATAAAAAAATTTTTGTGAGATTTTTTTTTAAAAGAGACATAACTTACAAAATATATATCATAGATTTTGAGCCATATGCACAAAAAAAATAAAAATTTTGTTTTAATTTTGTTTTAATGTACACTTCAAGCACACGTTACTTTTTTGCATATCGCCGTAAGTCTTTAAAGATATGAAAGCTCATAAATCAATTCAAAAGCGAAAACTATTTCAAAGCATAAAATATGTTTTCGTACTCATTTACAATTAGCGTTAAGATAATCCTACTGGCGTTCCAATAAAACTTTAAAGAGAGCTTTTGCCACTCTTGTTAAGAAATAAAAAAAAAACATATATAACATGTCAAGATTACAAGATTTTCTATGCCGATTCACCATAACAATGTAGAAAATGGGGAAAATTTCATTCCTCCTAAAATGGGTCCAAGACGCAACACATTAAAATGCCCATACATTTGCATTTTTGAGGTTCCTATGCCATAATCAGTTGTTAGAGCCCTGATGATACTTGCTTTGTTGGACAGTTTATTTTTTAAAGACACTTTTAAAGAAAATTTGTCCCTTAAAATATGTATATGCCCTTTGAAAAAGCACATTTTAGGCATAGCAATAAAAAATCTTCTTTAAAAGAGATCCTTGAAAAATTATATTTAAAAAACAAACATTTTTTAGGGTGCATGTCTCTTAAGACTTTCCCTAAGCTCAATTACGGATATAAAATTCTTTCATTTTATGCCTTAACATTATTATGCTAAATTATAGGACATTTTTAGCACAAAAATTGCAAAAGCATAAATTGTACAAATAAAATATATAATAAAACCGGATCCTTATTGGCATATATTTGTTTCTATCTAAACATTTTGCACAAAATTTCTTTATCCAACTCAATCGTGTGTACATGGAAACAATAAAATAACTTAATTGAAATTATTATTGCAAAATTACATTCGCACACAAGTTTAAATAAGAAACAATTTATTTAAAACCTTTTGCAATTAAATTTTATTTAAGCTAATAAATCACTCCAACACTGGTCGACAAAAATTCTGTAGGTATACGACTTGTTAGCATTATTGTGAGGAAAAAATAAAAAAAACTAGGAATATATAAACTCATAACAATGAACATAAAGAAGAATATGTATATATTTTACAAATCACATGAAATAAAAAAAGAATCATTAAGCAAAAAAACCCATTTAGAAAATATAAGACAAATATACCAAGTTTAATAACAATAAAAAATAAAACAACTTTTTAATAAATTTTTATTAATAACATGTACAGCAAATGCTTTGAATATCAATCATAAATGAAGATAATGAAAAAAAAAGTTTAAAAAACCATAATAAGTTAGTAAAGAATAAAATTAAATAAAACCTCTGGCTGTGTCTCTAAATAAAGTGATATAAAAAGTTTTTTTTCAGATTTCTTTACTACGATGCCATTCCTAGAATTAACTGCGTTTAGCTACATATAAAACAAATTTAGAACCAAGCTACACTCTAAAACACTTTTGTTGAAAATTAGGTCGATAATAGTCAGCAACACTTTACCGATTATTATCGACCTAAAATTACACACGCATTACTTTTGAACAATATGTTTTTACTAAAAAAGCGTTTTTCTGCGAGCAGGTTTAAACCGCGACCTCCTGACTGATAGTCTGACGTATCTACCATTCAGCCATAGCCGTATTAGTATGCTTTATGTTACATATTTTCCATTTGGACTAAATATGTTTAATTTGAAAGGTTTTTTCTTTAATAAAATAACTACAAAATTGATGTAATTTTACACAAAGAGAAATTTTCAACAGAAATTTAGACAATATATGATCCTAAATTTGAATTAATGTCTTAGAGTGTATATACTATTCTATGAGATTCGTTTTAGGTTAGGTTAGGTTAGGAAGGGTAGTGCTATGCCGTACATCCACTCGGGGACCCAGTTGGATCCATTGTGATTCCCTTCTATTCATACCCTGCTATCCGCCATTCAACCACCTTATTCCCATAATGAAGCCCCTGATATTCTCAAGTTCACACTTCGCGATATCACTAATGCTCTCATGAAAACGTCTGCCAAGCCCCCTAAGACTGTGTCGTTGCAGCCTCGGGCAATGGCAGATAAGATGCTCAATAGTTTCTGGTTCCTCCTCATCATCGCACATCCTACAAAAATTTGGAGTGCCAATCTCCCAAATGCTGGTCCTCGCCCTGACCGAGCAGTGACCAATCAATGCGCCTTTTAAGACCCCTATCACCTTCCTATTCATACGCAGCAACAGTTCGGATCTGCCTAAGTAAAGCTTTGACCACATGGCCCTCGAGACTCTACAATCCTCCCTGCTCCCCCATGAACGGTTGGCCCTATTCGACACCCAGTCACTGAGCTCCCTATAGTAATGACCGATCGGTCCTTTAACCGATCTATCACACAATTCCACATCTAACGCTGACCCTAATCTTGCCAGCTCATCAGCTGTCTCATTTCCCTAAACATTGCAGTGGCCAGGAACCCAACATAATCTAACACTATATTTGTCCATGAGCAAGTTGAGGGCTCTCCTGCAGTCACTAACTAGCTTCGATCTAACACAATGTCCCTTCAATGCTTTTAGCGCCACCTGACTGTCGACGTAGAAGGTCACCTCCTTGCCCTCAGTCATATCTGTGGCCACCATCTCCGTGGCCCTGAGGATCGCCAGGATCTCAGCTTGGAAAACGCTACACTCGCTCGGTAGCCTAAAAGACCTACAAATGTCCGTCCCCAAAATATAGACACCAGCTCCCGTGCCTGTTCCCATTTTGGACCCGTCCGTGAAAACCGCACAACCCTCATAAAGCCTATCAGATTCGACCCAAAAGTCCCTATCCGGAATCATTAATAAGGGTGTCCTCCCAAAATCAATTTCAGCAACCTTAGAGTCTGTAAAACCCATGAGTTATTGGGACTCCCCCGCTAAAACTGATCTCATTTAGGATTGCTGTGTGACCTGTTACTCCTGTCGTTACCAACCCTGCCTCTAATAGTCTTAGGAGACTCCTTGCTGCCGTTCTCATTACAAAATCCTCTATGGGAAGCAGATGAAGAATGACATCCAAGACAGCTTGAGGTGTGCTCCTCTGGGCTCCTGTGACGCCCAGAGAGGCGCACCTCTGCACCTTAGCAAGTAATCTCCTATGACTCTCTTTCCTCAACGCCTCCCACCAAACCACACCGCCATAGGAAACAACCAGCGTGACAATAGTTGTGTAAATCCAGTTTACCACCTTCGGTTGCAGACCCCAGTTCCTTCCAACGGAGTTCCTGCATGCGTAGTAGGCATTTAAACCTTTCTTTAGCCTTTCTTGAGTGTTCCTCATCCATGAAAGTTTACTATCCACGATGACACCCAAGTATTTGGCCTCCTTTGCTAGCCCTAGCTCTACTCTTCCAATCCTAGGCAGATTCACTTTAATGCGTGGCAAAGTTTGTAATACAACTTTGGAGCTTTGAAATCAACCATGGCACAGTGGTTCCAATTCAAGAACAAGGGTAATAAATCTGTATCTATAAAACTTGCGATAACATTACAAAACGATGTGTGTAAAAATCATAGAGGAGGACGGACCAAAGCTTTCAGAATATTGAAATTTGGACCACCCTGTTGGAACATATGTTAAGGTACAGGGTGTCAAACTTGACTACCTCAGGCATGAAAAGCCTTGTCGGCCTCATAATAAAGCTTATAAATAGATACAAAAAAAAAGTTTATTTTATAGACTCCAAAAATTACTACAGTTGAAATTGTAAATCGATTAAACCATGCACGCTGCTTCCAGAATTGGAAGAAAATTATAAATTTTTCTACAAAATTCTAAATTACTCACTTAAGAAATAATTGGTTTGGATAATTCTCGGATGGCCTTCGTATATTCCAAAGCTTATTTTTGTTGTTTCAAAGTAAAAACAAAAAAAGACACAAAACATAAGAACAAGAAAATAAAATATTTACATAAACCTAATAACTGAAAAAACGTAGTATTATTTGTCTTACCACTTTTAAAACTCTGTCCATTATGTTGTACGAACGTTGTTATGCGACTACAAGTATTTGAAAAATATAAAAAAAAATTAAAAACTAATTTTTTAAAATACCCAAACGTACGCGCTGATGTACTACTGCTCGTAGTTATAACACAAAACATGGCAACAGATTGGAAAAAATCCAACAATAAACAAATATTAAAATTCATACTTTGTATAAACAAATATACCTACAACGTCATTTGTTTTAACGCGAAATACCGTTCTTTTGTGGTAAGAAAAAATAAAAGAAATATATTATAAAATATACAAAAATCACAAAATAAACCTACCAAGAACTTAGAAAAAAATATGAGCAGAGTTGAAAGAAATATTTCTGAATTACACGTATGACTTTCTTAAAGAGGGTTGATAAATCAGTTTAATATTAAGCTAAATTCAAATTAATATGCCTATTTGGCCAATAACTGCCCTAGAGGGAAAGAACCTGTCAAGTTATGTGAAAGGAACCTAGGAACCCAGGTATACTCGCCTCAATCCGCTTTGAAAAATACCCATTTTGTTTGGCAAAAAATGTACCGAAAAATATGTCAACAAAACATTTGACATTCTAACTAGATCAAAAATACAAGCGGATGGGATGAAGTCGCCATGCCAGGAAGTCGAAATTTTATTTTGTAACAAAAATAATCGATACTAGTAAGTTATAATTTTCTTTTCGTTTTGATTCGTTTACTTCGGTTTTAGGGTTTCGACACCAAAAGTGCAAGGCACCCACCCCTATTGTTTTCGCTACGCAGAACGTCTGTCTGTCTGTCAATCACGGGCTGCTTTCGAGCTACGGTCCTGAAATTTTCAGAGCAACGAAACTTGTTGAAATACTAGTGTAATATACAGACACTTATATATAGACACTATAAATTTTCAAAATTAGTGTTAATTGGTGTAGTCTGTAGAATAGGCTACACCAATTAACACTGATATTTAAACCAATAAAAATTAAAGGTTGTTCTATCAGTTAATGTAATTTTTACTATGTAATTTAGACAATTTGCTGTATCTTGGACACCGTAAGAGGAAAACTTTTGAAAATCTCAAAAACGCTAAGACTAAACAATTCCAAAATTAAAAAAAAAATTTCTTAAACAAAAAATCGCCAAAATGAAAATGCGCTTAAAGGAAAAAAGACCAAAATCGCTAAAATGCAAAAAAATCATCAAAACTAAAAACATCGCCAAAAAAAATTAAAAAGAAACGCCAAAAACCGAAAAAATCCGCAAAGAAAAAAGCATTAAACCGAAGAAAATCGCTTAAACTAAAAATATCGCCAAAAGACTAAAATAAACACAAAAAATGGAAAAAAACACCAAAAACAAAAAAAAAGCGCTAAAACAAAAAAAAAAAGCGTCAAAACTAAAAAGAAATCGCCAAAAATCAAAAAAAAATCACCAAAACGAAAAAAAGTGTCAAAACCAAAAAAATTGCTAAAACTAAAAAAAAAATTACCAAAACCGTAACAAATACCAACAACACAAAAAAGTGCCAAAATTAAAAAACACCGAACTAAAATAAATCGCTAAAACTATAAATATCGTGAAAAAGCAAAAAAAAAATTTAAAAACGCCAAGACCAAAAAAAATTGCCAAAACTAAAAAAATTGGGAAAAAAATTTCCAGAAAACGAAAAATTGCAAAAAACGAAAAACAAACGTCAAAATGAAAAAAGCGTCATAACAAAAAAAAAATCGCTAAATCAACAAAAAGCAAACTTAGAAAATAAAAAAATTAAATGAAACAGAAAGCAAAACGAAAAAATTTGCAAAATGCAAAAAAGGGGCAAAAACGAAAAGGGATAGTATGTGTATTCGTGCGAAACACTTCGTATGCGAGCCAAAGTCGTACTTTAATAAATTTACGGTCATGTTGTGACACTCGCATTTCGCATAACATATGCGATTGTGACTTAAACTCGCAAGAGAGATGTTCTGTAATTCGCAATCGCCAGACTTTTGGCGAGTTCAAATCGCAAGAGTAAACTGAGTGAACTGATGAATTTAGACTAAACTCAACTTTAAAGAAACAATACAATGACGAATTAAATATGTTTTCTTTTTATTTGCATCAAAACTAGTATCATATTCTTACAATTTGTATTAAAAATATGAAATTTAAAATATTTTGTTTGGTTTTGTTTGTCCATTGTTTACTTCTGCACAGGCGATTTCAATAAACAGCTGATCTATTTAATACGGCAAATCGCAAGCAAAACGCGTGAGTTACAAAACATGAAAAATCAAGTTTGGCGATTTGCAACTCACATGCGATTTGACAATCGTGCGAGCGTCAGAACATACCTGTTTGTTTCTTCTTGTTTTTATTTCATTTGTAATTTTTGTTGTTTGATAGAAATGCTTATGGTATCGTTGTTGTTGGTGTTGTTGTTGTTAGGGTTTAATATATTGGGTGCATACATTTCAAAGCATACTTTAGGGATGATAGTTCTTTGAAATTTTCAAACTTTTAGAAACCAACTAATCAAAAAGATATATAATTTTGATAAATATTTTGTTAAATATTATATGAAAACATTTTATATGTATAATGTTTCATCCATATGTATAATCATCTTGTTATTTTTGTACAGACAAGGAGCATAGCTTTAACCGGGTGTCCCCAAGACATCACTCGCCTTTTTTTATTTTTGTTCTATTTAAGTTATGTGTTGTCTTTTCACCGCTAAAGACTCTGGAGCATGTTGTACAACTCCCATTTTCCTCAATCAAAGGATAAGTATGTTGAAGATAATTGGTACACAATTTCAGGTGAGGCAAATATCCACAGATATTGAATTTTGAATGACACATTCTTAAAAGTCTTACGTTTTGCGAAACAGGTAGCGCATGATTGCCCTTATATAAGGCATTTGTAATATTTAGAGATGTATTTTGTATAAAATTTTAAGGCATACATCAAGGTTGCTTATATTTGTTATGTTAATTTTCAGATAAT
Source organism: Panzeria rudis (assembly GCA_956483635.1). Classification (NCBI taxonomy): domain Eukaryota; kingdom Metazoa; phylum Arthropoda; class Insecta; order Diptera; family Tachinidae; genus Panzeria; species Panzeria rudis. The sequence continues at coordinate 181,823,357 of OY101448.1, forward strand.
ATAGAAACCACATAATTAGAGATGACACTTCCAAATATATTGTCAAATACACTATTAAAAAATTCGAGATTTTTCCAAAATTACGGTATTCTGAAAAAAAAATATGCGGCGTTTTGAAAATTCACATCGGAATTTTATTTTAGGATGCTTTAAATTTTCATACCTTCGGCCTGTTCGTGCAGCATATCGGTACATAAAACTATGTGTTATTTACATCTGAAGTGTAGGGTATGTTCAGCAACTTGGTAGAAAATATTAAGGCAACTATTTTTGTGGAATATATTAACCCTACAACACCCCAAATAACGGTTATTTTTGGATCTTAAATAACAAATCCTCAAAACGACCCTAAAAAGGGAGAAGACGGGGATACAATTTTCTACAAAATTGCTGGTCATAAACTTTTAATATAGATCTTCAAAGACAATTAAGATCCAAACTCTATTTCTATGCTAGAAATCATTGAAAACTTAAACTATGTTCAAGGGTTAACTTCATACTTATTCACAATTAGCACTAGGCATGGGACATCTTGCAAGTCTTACGTTTAAGGTATAAGATGTCCTTAGCGCTTTTATGTAGAACACCACGGAAAACATTTGTATGGAATATTCTAACCCTCTAACTCTTCATTGTATGGGGCTTTTTGTACATATTTTAAAAAAAGTAGCAAAAGCTCCCCTTTAGTGGCAATATGGGTAATTTTTGGCGCCTGCAGCAAGAACGATTTAAGTTTATTACAAATATTTCGCTTTGAAATCGTACGATTTTATAAAACTAGGTCCGCTTATAGAAACCTTATTTCAGATATTTTACATTTCTCTTTTATATAGAGCCTCAAATATCATATCTGAAAGAAAATTGTTGTATACGATTTCAAAGATTCCTGCAAGACCCTCATTAATTTTGGCCATTGTACGATTTTAAATAGACTCGATTTACAGGACAGGGCCATATGTATTTTAATATTTCGTAATTATACAAGTAAGAATATTTCCGATTTGGCTCAAATTTTCATACCTATATTTTAGACAAAGAGCGGCGTAATATTTTTGCAAAGATTTTACAAAATTTTGAAATAAATTTTTGAAAGCTTTCAAATATCCATAAATACATAAAATTGTTAAAACAGTCCTGAATGTACTCCACTAGCAGTTAGAGTTGAACAAGTTAAGTGACTGACACTGCGGCAGACAGATGAGTAAGTGAGTGACTGTGTATAATATGTGTGCTCGTTTAACTTAAAGACCATAAAACATAAAACAGTCAAAGTGACCAAACGTACATACCAACAATTTTACACACATAACAACACTTTTTTTTCTTTCTCACATACTTGCATAAATTCAAAAAGACATACTTATTTAACAAATCGTCATTACTGATTGTATCGTCGTCGTAGTAATTGTTGTGGTTGGAGCAACAATAAGAAAAACGTTTAGTTTTTAATTTTTATGGAAGTATTTAAAATTCTTGAACGGTTCTATGAACGATTCACGTGTTACGCATGCTTATGAGGTCATTTGCGTGATTTTGCAAAACAAGTGCAAGTTAGAGTTTTTCTTGTGTGCTTTTTCCATAATACATATTTTTAAAATCTTATTAATAGTTTTTTTTTCTCTAAATAAGCAAAGTTTATTAACTTTGTTTCTTTTTGAATGGCTTATAAACAGTAATTAGGTTTAATAAGCATTTTATATATATTAGTGATTTAATAATAATACGGTCAAATAGAGGAAATATTTGAGAAAATACGTTTTATCATTATTTTTGCGCAATATAATGCACAGGTATATGTAGCAATTTTAAATGCTTTTTGCTTATAAAATTCTGAACATATTTTAACAACATATAGATTGTGAACATCAGCAAATAAATTTCTTTAAAATGGAATAAGTTTTGTAAAAATCGGCTCTGTAATGTGAACATAAACTGCAGCACAAGAAATAGTCTCGCCTATTAATTATGCAGAGAGATATGTTAAATTAAGCCATTGTTCTATATGTACTTATAAGTTAAAAGAAAATAAATAAATAAACAAGCAGCAAGTTATTACGCCACAACTTCCTGAAAAGTCCTAAAAAATAAATGAAATTTTACTTAGAGTACTTTTGTGTACGGATAATGCAAAGATGATTTTAGCTCTTAGGTCGAATTAAGCACCTTACACAGAAAAAATTATTACCAAAAAATTTTCCAAAAAAAGTTTGTCTTAAATAAAATTTCATTTTCAGTAAATGTTCTTTACTGAATCAGAGAATTTTTTGTTTAACTTTTATTTAATACGCAAACACCAAATACAATAACAAAAACCAGGTTTCTGTGTCGTAAAAAAACAACCCCATGACGACATACACATAAATAACAACAACAATGATAGCAAAATTAATGCTAAGTCAGAGTTTATACAATTAATGTCAAAGGTAAATTGTATGAAGTTTGTTTACTGACGATGTCTAAAAAAATTAATGCATTCATTTCTTTAGTCTTTAGATAAGCATACAGAGCTGAAGATATAAGACAAAGTAAAATTTCATTAATGCTTAATGGATGATGATACCACTGGACTTTTGAGAAAAGCACTTAAATATGATTTTAAAAATTTTTAGGAGACCAAAATACTATTACAAAACTATATGAAACTTTTTGTGTAGGAGTTTAAGGAAATGTGAAAATTAAACGTAATTAATTGATTTTGATTAGAATTTTGTTTAGATTTTTTTTTGGTTTTGACACATTTGAAATTAGCTGTTGATCAGTCACAAATCAACAAAAATTAAGATAAGGTAGATTTTAAAAATATTAATATTTTGGTAACTAAATACCGTAGAAATAACCCAATTACACAAAACGACACGTCTTAAAATTCTGCATTTATAAATACCAATAACTGTAAAATTGTCTCAACTCGACTTAAGTGCTTTTATCAAAAGTCCACAGATATTATTATTTAAATTTGAATATATCTTAAAAAAAGTTTTTACTGACTCAGACAAAAAGTTTGTTTGATACGTTACAAAAAATCCAGTATATATATTTGTCTGATTCAGTAAACTATTTTGTGTAGAACTTGTAAGTATTTTTAGACAAATTTGCTTTATAAATTCAGACAAAAATATTGTTTATTGTATTACAAAAAATCCAGTAAATACTTTTGTTTGATTCAATAAATTATTTTGTTTGGAAGTTGTGACTATTTTTAGGAAAATTTTTTAATAGATTTTGACAATTTTTTTACTTCAAAAATCTTTTTTTTTTTCAATGAAATCGTTGAGACATTTTTACCGAAAATGAAATTTAGTCTTTTCTGTGTATAGCCACATATGTTATTTTGCAAGAGAGCACATTATCCAAAAACTTTATTTTGTAGATTTAGATCATCAACATAGAATATGAAATTATATATCTCAAAATCAATGTTACCCTGTATGCTTCTTGAAAACAATCAAATCATGCAAAATTTTGCATTAATAAAAATATTATCTTTAACGCAAATTCATTACTCCAGATTTTATGACCTTGTTTTAGCTTTAATGAGATTATTTATATATCGTATAGCTGTTGTACATTTAATTATATTAGAAATATCAAGGAAATACTTCAATCAACAATGTAAATGTCTTAAAATCATCTATATTCTTTAAATTTACTATTTTATTGCAAACAACTTACAAGCAACAAGTGTTCAAAAATGATAAAAACCGAAGATAAAAAAACAAATAATTTTAATGCGATCATGATATTTGACAAAATCGTTAAATGTCTTTGAGCTGTGAAAATTTCTTAAAAACATTTTTAAATATTTGAAAATAACGCCATAAATTATACCAACATAACTGTCTATTGGGGCTTTATCATATAAATGTGTCTGCAGATACTAAAAGTCTTAAACTTTATACTTACTTAGACGTTAGTATGCTCTCAAATATACGTAAAGAATAGCATTTGGAGAAGCGAAAAAATAAAGTATTCATAACATACATGATTTTATATGTTTAAATACATACTCAAGGTAATTATAATAAAAATCCCATTAAGTTAAAAAAAGCTAAGAAATGAACGAAAGAAAACTTTATAAATATTAACTATACACAGGCAATATCTTTTGTGAAAATGTGCCTTCTGGAGCATTTATTTGATTGCTAAATAATTTTTCTGAATTTTTGAATTGGTCTAAAGCGGCTGGTCTATTTTTCGCTTAGAGATTATCTAAACCATATCAAGTACAATAGCTGCTAATTAATTCTGATAATACTAAGGAAGAACGTAGGTATTACTCTCTTCTAGGTTCACTATACTCTGCAATCATCCTTCAAATATTAGTTTTTGCTCCATTTTTTAGGTGCCCTCGCACTTGTTGACTGTATGAATCATTTGAGCGATTTATTTAATAAAAACTACAAAAAAATTTAATTCCTCTACAAAATATTATGAATTAAAAACACTGTACAACAAAATCAAACTACCTTTTTAATTGACAAGGTTCGAACGGTTGGTTCTGGTAGAAGCCACAAAAAAAATATTTACACATCTATCAGCGTTCTGAAAGTTTGTATCTGAGATTCATTTCAGATAGTTATTAGATGTCTTAGCACTTTTATGTAAAACTCTACGAGGAATTTTTTTTTAGAACATGTTAATCTTCTAATTTTCGTTGTATGGGTCCTTATGTACCTTTCTGAAATAAGGGGCCAAAAAATCCCCTTCAGCGGCGATATAGAGGGCTTAATTTCCTACATATATGTTCCGCGTGGTGTTTTACATAAAAGTCCTGAGCACATCTTATACCTCTAAGGCTTACAATATTTCCAATGCCGACTACTTATTGTGAATGACTACACAGAAAAAAATAAGTTTCGTTTTTGATAACAAAAATTTTGGTATTCAATAATTTTTTTTTCAAATTTAAAAAAAAATATATAAATTAAAAAATGTCTGACATGCCTGGGATACGAACCCGGGCTTTCCGTACGTAAAGCATGCTCTCTACAGCCGAGCCATCTCCAAGTTATTTTTTATGAGATGAAACTTGTTTTAAGTAATTATGTATGAAAAGAAAAGAAATAACCGGCATGGGAAAAAAATACATACAACGAAATATTGTATTAAATTAATGACAAATGTTATTGAAATTCATATTTTTTTCAATAAAATGGAGTTATTGAACATAATGCTTGTCTATTTTTTTCTCTCAAGAAAACTAGCCCATAAACACATTTTAACACATTTTGAATGATTTCGGGCATTCCAGTTGAGGCTGGACCTTGTGTGTCCTCGAAACCTTTAGTAAAATTGTATGCCAAAAATTTTTTGCTTTATTATCACTGAAGCGAAGTTTTATATCATGTTTTTTAAGAAATGGACAAAAAGTCCTATATAACGAAGAGAGACAGGTTCAACATATTCCTCAAAAATTACATACGTGGTGTTCTACATAAAAATGCTGATTACATCTTTTACATTAAGCAATGCCGAATACTGATTGTCATGTCATCAATTGTCATCATTTTTTTCAGTTAAAGGTGTTGTTTGATATAGTACCGAAATTTAATAAAGTTATTAACTGAGTCAATGATTTTTTAAATTAAAAATTAAGAAATAAATAAAAATTTTAAGTTTACTTCTTAATACACTTTTAATTAAGATTTTATTAAAGTAATAATTAATTCAATCAACTACTTGATTGATTCAATTAATTACTTTAATAAATATTTGTATGTGAGTATTTTACACATTTAAAAAATAAGATGTTGGCGAGAAACAACCGTCTTTATGCTTCTATTCAGTGTTGTCAACTTGGCGCTTTTAGCACTGCTTTTGGTGCCTTTTTAAATATTCGAGTTTCAAGTGAACCTGAATAGAAAATTAGAAGATTTATAGATCCAATTTATCTATATTGGTATCACTTCCACATTGCGAAAAGAATGTACTACTATATGACGGTACAACTTTTTCTGAAATATTTCTAGTTTACCAATTATAAACAAGGCCCAAGTTTAACCACAATAAATTTGTTTAAAAAACCTCTGTTTGTATGCCGGCAAGTCGTTAATCATTTCCCAATTAGCTTAGGGATATTTGGGGGATTTGTGACAATGTGGTGCCCAACGTGGGGCTCGAGTTTAATTTTAAATGTGAAGTGGTCTGACCAAAGCTACAAAGTGCGATTTCAAAATAGTTTAAAAAAATAAATAGATTTCAAACAAAGTGCTGCAAGAAAATTCCTCAAAAATTTAACAACCTTAATTAATTAAAAATCAAATGATAAGCTCATCCATTCATTCATTTAGTCCGTATTATTTTTGATTAAGCAAGATAATTGAATCAATTAATATGTTAATATTATTTTAATTAATTTTTTGATTCATTTAATTAAACTATTTTTAATTTTACACATATTTTTAACTATTTACTTCATTGAAGCTAAAATTAACATTAAAAAAAAACTCCTCTTTTCCAATTTTTTCTAATGCCGATATATGGTACCATCATTTTAGTGATAGGTGCAGAATTAAAAACAATTTTGGTAGTTTCAACAATTTTAGTAATTAAAACCATTTTTTTACTTTTTTCTGTGTACGAAATTAGTCTTTAGATATATTTTGAGATTTGAATGATTACTGGAGTTTCACTTGAGTCCCAAACTTGAAAGTATTTCAAAACTTATAGCAGAACTTTGTGCCAAATACTTTTGTAGAATATTTAAGACCGCTATATCTCCGCTGTAGAGGAGTTTTTTTGCAATTTTTTTTTCAAGAAAGAGCCCAAAAGACACATACAACAATGAGTTAAAGAGTTAAAATGTTTTACAAAAATGTTTTCTATGGTGTTTTACATAAAAGTACTGAACACATCTTATACCTTAAACGTAAGGCTAACATGATTTCGAATACCGAGTCACTATAACTATGTGAACCATGTATATTTTTTTGTGATATCAGTGTAATTTTAATTAGAAGTCCCACTAGCCCGGTATTTAATAATTCTCATGCCTTGATGAAGGTTGTCTTAAATAAACTCTCTGCTTTATATTTCTTATTTACTTATTTACTTATTTACTAGTCCTACTTATTTTCTGTCACTGGCTGTATTCTCTAAAATTTAAATTTAATGATTGTTAAATGATAATGGTGCTAAAAAAAATAAGTGCTAAATTTAACACTCAACTTTAGGCTCAGCGATATACACATACTTAACAACAAGACAACGATATAAAGAAAATAAGTTAATTTTGTGGTCAGTAAGATCAGCGTTGACAAACCAAACTGGAAAAACTAGAATACTAATTTTAAATTCGTTTTTTTTCTCTTCTTTCTAGTCTCCCGAATTAGACTATCGGCATGAGCTGATGGGTCGTTTGCATAAAATTGAACCAGATGTAGAATTGGAAGTTTTAACAGCAACCAGCTCAGCTAATCACCTTCATCATCATCATTTGCATCATCATCATCACTTGCATCATTTATCGCCACAGCAGCAGCAGCAACAGCAACACCAGTATCAGCAGTTTCATCAAACCAACAACAGCAGCAGCAACAACAATAATCAACATTTTCAACATCAACAACTAAGCACACAACTTAGCAATAGTAGTAGTACCAGCAATAATAGTAATAGCAATAATAGCAACAACAACAACAACAACAGCAGTAATAGTAATAATAACAATGACAACAGCAACAACAATAGTAGTATCAATAATAGCAGTAATAGCAATACAACAGCAAATAATACAAGTAATATAACAAATACAAATCAACTAAATGATCAATGGCAACATCCTAGTAATCATGATCATACAACATCCCCAACAGCAGCAGCAACAACAACAACAACAGCGAACTCATACACCAATAATCCATGTGGCGATACAGCACAACCCACAGTATTGGTGGTGGGTTCAACAGTTGCTACAACAACCACCTCGATAACGCAACAGCATACAACACCCACCGATGCCATCAATAGCAATAATACACTAGAAAATCCTCCTAATCGTTCGCCAATTACACCCGCCGCCTCCACCGAAATTACTAGCAACAATAGTTCATCATACAATCAGTATGAAGCGGACGTTACAAATTCGTATTATTCAGCAGTCACAACAACAGCGACAAGCGATAAAGAATATTTATTTGGTAAGTTTAATGTGAATTTTGAAGTTTCATTTTGTTTTTTATTAATTAATTGATTTTTTTTGTAGTTTTAAAATCAAGTATTGAAATTTAAAACGCTATTTGCGTGACGAGACTTATTAAAATATTCAGCGTAAATTTTAGCGCTAGATTAACATTTAAGTGATTTGATTATCTTTGGCTTGTGAGAGAGGAATACTAAAAACAAAAAACACTCTTAGAAAAAAAACGTCATATATTATATACACGCACACATACACACACATACACACACACACACACACAAAGATGGTGTTAATATTTTTTATGCCATTTACATATTTGTGTTCCATATTGTCTGTCATATTTGGTTTGATGAGTTGAAAGGCTGAACTAATGGTATTTGTTTTAAAATACTCGATTAGTAATAAATTTCATTTGTTTTTTAATTTTTATTTTTATATGAATTTATAATATACAGTGGAGTTCGGTTATAACGAACCTTGGGCGACCGAGCAAATTTGCCCGCTATAGACGAAGTTCGTTAGAACGGAAGTGAATTTTTCCTCAAAAAAATATATGTTAATAAAATCGACCCCTTAGCGCCAAATGATCGTAAGCGACAAAAATTAAAATTTTCAGGAGAAGGGTTTTTTATTGTATTTAAACATGATTTATATTCATAAACTGTCGCATACGATCAAATGTTACAGACTGTATTTCAAAATTTATCAACAATTTTGACATTTTCACGATTTTAAACTGTGGGTAGGCTCATAAAATTTTGATTTCAATAAAAAAATTAGTTTTTTACAAAATGTCGCTTACGATCATTTCGCGCAAGGGGGTCGAAATAGTTAAATTTTGTTTATTTATTTCTAAATAGGTTTACAACAGATATTTGGCAGAAAACATACCAAATTGTGTTACCAAATTGTGATAAATAATTCTTTTAATGTTTAAAAAGAGACAGACACACGCTAGCGATTTTTTGTTCGTTATAACCAAATAAATTTTCAGGAAACTTTTTATAGGACTTAAAAAACAGTTTGTTACAAGCGAAAATTCGCTATAACCGGAGTTCGCTATAGCCGTACTTATTTTTATGAAATATTAATGCAAAACTATTGCGACTGGAGAATTTGTTCATGGTACGTGATAATTCGTTATAACCGATGTTCGTTATAACTCCACTCCACTGTACTATATTATGTTTTGCTGGTTCTGGTGCCATTTTATATAAAGAAAGTTGCTTTGTAATATGATATTGTAAAAAAATAGCAAAACCAAAATGTAAAGTCTTGGAACTTCAAAAAACAAAATATGATGCTACAATCTGTATAAAAAAAATGCGATTTGAATAATTTGAAGTACACAGAAAAAATTAATTTTTCACTTCAAATACCAAATTCCCTGAATCAAATGCAAATTTGTTCAATTTAGGTCCTATAAATTCAAATGCAAAAATTGTAATAATTTGTTTGAAAAAAAATTCTGACTTTTCCATAAACGAATTGTTTCAATCAAAAAATGTTTTAGAGAAATATAAAAAATAAATCAACGAATTTCATAATTTTATCAGGTTGCCAACATTGGCGGTAGGTAAATGAAATGAAATAATAAGTCAAAAAAATTATTTATTAAACTAAATAGAGACAATAATAAAGATTTAAAATCAGTTTCAAAAACATGTTTGTTTAAAAAAAAGCTATCATAATTTTTTCTGTGTAGAAACTGAAGACGTCGGATCTATGTAGATCTTGCTGGTTAGAAAAATAAAATTTAGGAAATGCCAATTAGATATGATCATTTGAACTCCCGATGAAGGTGGTTTAATGTTCAATGCTGTGATTTCTACGGCAGTCATGACGCACAAAAATGAGTATAATTTCACAATGTCCAATAATCGAATATCATAAAATTCATGATGTATTAATACTTCATAATGAGCACTTATAGAGTCTCAATGTCCATGGACTCTGAAACATTTAAAAAATGTCATGATATCTATAGTGACTTCGCACTTATTGGTGCATCATTTAATATATATATATATATATATATATATATATATATATATATATATATATATATATATATATATATATATATATATATATATATATATATATATATATATATATATATATATATATATATATATATATATATATATATATATATATATATATATTTCGAACCACTTTTAACCAATTAAAATGAAAACTATTCCAAAAGCCTTAAAGCCTAAGAAGCTATTAAATAAAAAAACAATCGATTCAACAAAAACATTTGCAGTGATTTGAAATTATCCCTTTCGGAATTTTTCTTCAATTTTTTCATGTCAATTTTAATGAAATCTGCTGCAATCGATATTGTTTTTTGTTTCTTGTATTAAGAGATGATTACATCCCAGCGGCGACAAGAAGTACTAAGCAGGCCTTCTGGAAGACCTTATTTAGCAGACACAAGCCTAATTACCACATTCTACACTCATATATTTTTTACACATAATAAAAATTAGGTAGGCCTTCCATAAGGCCTTCCAGAGAAGGCAAGCAAGCATGAGTACTGGATCTAAAACAAGGTCTAGGAAGGCATTACAGAAGATCTTATAAACGAAAGCCCACAAAAGTTTGCCGCTAAGATGTTTCCTTTGAACGAGACTATATCTTCAAATTTATTTCGAAAGTTTATTTTTTGATAATTTTTTTTTTAAGTTCTGGAATCTAGAGGAATGAATCGGCTCGTCAACAGCAGAAATCTTATTAAAGCTAAACTCTTTAAAATGTCACAAAGTTTGGTTTGATCAGTTCAGGTGTTAAAAAGTTATGAGAGGTCTATTTACATACACACACAGACACACTTAAACATACCCACATCCATACGGACATCAATGTAAAAATGAGAAGAAGAGCTTCTTCTGAAAGTTGGCGTGTTAAATAAATTCATTAAAGTGTGGCTTGGGTTCCGTACGGAAGCTAAATATTTCGGTCGACACAAACCCACACCTCACTATTTGCGTTTTTTGTTTAATGTTGTGTTTAGACTGTTTAATGTATTTTGTTGCGCACCTCAGTCTGTCTTACAATTGAGAGCACCCGCTACGAGAGGAAGCCGACGCTACTAGTAGAGACATCTAGCCGGTGACCCGTGACCCGTAACAAAAAAAATTTTAAAACGACTTAAGCGGTTAAGCCCACGGATTTAAATATACATATATCAAAAACCTACATATACCTTTGCTTTCTTTCTGGCATTTTTTAACGTTTTACTGATGTCTTGGCGACTTTTTAATTATTGGGGTTTTTTTGTTTTAAGTAATGTTTTTGTTTTGGCGACTATTTTTCAATTAGGAGCTTTTTTCGACTTGGCAATTTTTTTATTTTGTGTTTTTCCGATTTTTTCTTTTTTGTGTTTTTTTTTTCGATTTTACGATTTTTCCGCTTTGATAAATTTTTTGTTTCAAAGATGATTTAAATTTTTCGTTTTAGCGGTTTGCTTTTTCGTTTTGTCGTTTTGTCGTTTTTTTTTTGCTCTGACGATTTTTTCGTTTGACGAATTTTTTGTTTTCTCGTTTTATTTTGTTTTGAAAATTTTTTTCGTTTTTGCGTTTTTTTTTTTGTTTATTTAGGCGATTTTTTTCTTTTGGGGATTTTTTAGGCTTTCGCATTATCCTTCGCTTTTTTATCGTTTCAGCTTAGTTAATTTTTTGTTTTTGGTGACTTTTTCGTTTTTTTTTCAAGTTCGGCTATTTTCATCTTTTGGCGCTTTTCTTTTCTTCTTCCCCGTTGGATTACTTGAAGGGATATCGATCGTTTAATTACACCCTCAAGAATGGGGAATTTTTTGGGAATTGGGAATTCTTTTTTCGTTTTGTCGATTTTTTGTTTTGACGATTTTTTCGTTATGTCTTTTTATATTGTTTTGACGATTTTTTTCTTTTTAGCGCTTTTTTATTTCATAGATTTTTTAGGTTTTCACAATTTTTTCCTTTTGGCGTCTCGCTTCCCTCTCGTCTTTTTTTCGTTTGACCGATTTCTATCGGCTTTTTGAATAAGCATTTTAACTGCTTCTACTTAACCGATTCTTATGAAACTTTGCATACACATTTAATAATCGTTACAATATATCATTGTGGTTAGAAAAGTGGGCAGTGCCATGCCCATGAAAAGTAAATATTCATTTTAACTACTTCTGTTTAACAGATTTTTATGAAACTTCGCACACGAAATTAATTCTAGTAAAAGTACATGATGATAGAATATGGGGGCAGTGCCATACCTATTTTGTAGTCGGTTGTTTTGCAAGAATTATTCTTGTAACTAAACACACAACTTTCACATGTTACGCTACTCGCTTTAGCACACCCTTTAATTTTTAGATTTCGTAAATGTGTATTTGTTGTTCTAGCTGCCATTGTTGCATATATTCTGCGAAACTTTTAGATGTGTATCTCTTATGATAGAATCGTGTGACCCACAGTAAGATATAAGATACTCAGGCGGACAACGTAGCGAATCTAAACGATTTCTTTGCCACCCTTTGGGCACGGAAGATTAAAAACAGTCTAAACTAAAACAAACAAAATCAGTTTTACACAAAAATTTTTAAAGAAGATAATGTTTTACTGTTTAGAAACAATTTTTAGGAGTTGGCTTACGTGGCTGGCTGCTACGCAGAAGCATTCAAGTAGAATCAATAAGATTCCGTTTTAACATTTTTAGGAGTTACTTCTCTTAAAGTTGTTTTTGAGATATTGCTGTTTTAAAATAATTTTTATTCGATTTTTAACATTCTGTAAATTTGGAGCATTTAAATTTTTGTTTCTTTAAAATAATATTCTTTTAATATCCATCTTTACAGATACCAAAAATAAAGAGGCTCTTTGTAATCCCTACCACCATATTGATGATCCCTATGGACGCCCAGCTTTGTGGGAAGAAATAGCCAGCTCAATACAAAATATAGATCCTGAAAATGCTCCTATACTAGGCTCAAATCCAAATACAATGCATCAACATGCAACGCATGCACAACAGCAGGAAGACCAAAATATAACACCCACTGACAGTGCCCTGCTGACACAGGTAAAAATGGAAGCGATTGACGATACCCTGCTGGAGACACTATCGACACCATTACTCAGTCCTTTGGAGATAAAGAAAGAAAATGTTTCAAATAGTCTGTCCATGCAACCGTTGACACCACATCAAACACCCACGCACCACTATTATGGCCAACATCAACAGCAGCAATCTTATCAGCAACAGCTTCACTCAATTCATACACATCCTCAGCATCAGCATCATCACCACCACCATCATCTGCATCATCAACAACAGCAACACCAGTCTCAGCATTTACAACAGCAGCAACAACAACAACATCACCACCATCACTTACAGCAATCGCAGCATTTATATCAGCATCATCCCAGTTTAACGGAAGAACATCATTTGACAACCATGTTTACCAATTTAAACTCCCATAGCCATCCTCATGGCCATACACTGCAACATCATCATCATCAGCAGCAGCAGCAGCAGCAACAACATCAACAGAATTTATTACTACACAGCAATAGCAATAGTCCTTCAAATCGTTGCAGCAGTACGGCAAGTAGTCACAATGCAGATGTTGGTCTTAGTACAGAATCAACAAATTTATTAAATTTAAATGGTTCTACAGCAGATCATATTGCTGCCGCCTATCAGCAATATGGTCACAATAATTATTTAAATGATAGTTTAAGTATAAATACCACAACACAACTGGCTCAAAACACATCAATACATCATCATCACCATCATTCGTCTCAGCCGCACCAACATCAACAGCATCAACACCATCTAACACCTTTAGCTGCCACAACGCCAACAATTGGGTCTCAGCAAAATTCCGCCACAGTTGCATTACAAAATCTTAAAAATCTCAATAATAACAACAACAACACAAATAGCAATAACAATAATAATAATAATAATAATTATACAACTGCTGCAACAACCACATATCCATGGCATAGCAGTCAGGTGAGTTTTGTGGCCAAAATGAAATAATTTATTTAATTGCATTTTTTTATTATCATTATTTATACACGTTCATTTATACGTTTGTACGTACGTTCATTTGTGCAGTTTGTGTACAAAAACAAACGTATTAAAAATAAATAAGTTGTCTTGATTAGAGCTTAAGTTTTTTTTCATGTTTTTTTTTTGCATTTTTATAAGCCGAACATATTAAATGTATTTGATATTTTATTGACGTAATATTATTATGTTGTTGCTTTTTATATTTAATAGCCTTTTCATAGTAAATACCAAATACCCGCTCCACCGCCGCCAACACCTCATCATCTACAAAATGCACAATTATGTCCACCTGCTCTAATACCGACCGTACAATCACAAACTAGTAGCAGTAGCAGTGCTGTTGCTAGTAATAGTAGTTCGAGACATATGTTTGTACCGCCACTGACACCTCCCAGTTCTGATCCCGGAAGTCCGGGTAGTTCAATGGCAGCAGCAGCCGCACATGCTGTAGCTCAAGCTAATCAACAGCAGCACCAGCAGCACCAGCACCACCAGCATACACAACAACATCAGCAGCAGCAGCATCAACAGCAGCAAAGCAATCGACGTACAACACCTCCGCCACCGTATCAACAGCAGCAACAACAACTGCTACAACAGCAGGGTCATCCGCTTTCCTCCATTTGCCCCAATATTATAACACTGCATTCTAGTTCTCCCACAGCTGTGGGCCATCTCATGAGTCCGGGTCGTTCTCTAACCACATTGGGCCAAACAGGTGCTCAGGTGTTGGTTAATTCATCGGCCAATAGCAATTCAGTTGCTGCAGCAGCAAATCATTCAAACTCAACTTCAAATAATTGCAACAACAACAATAGCAATAACAGCTCAACAACAAGAGGCGTTGTTCATATAACAACAGCAACGTCAACAACGTCAGCTACACCAGTACATTTGGCCAATTTAATCGTGCCAACTGTGCGTAACGTACGCTATAATCGTCGCAATAATCCCGAGTTGGAGAAGAGACGTATACATCACTGTGATTATGTGGGTAAGTTTTGGACAAAAAAAAAACCATTTTGGCAATAAAGAAAAAATAATTAATATTATTCAAAAGCGTAGTAGTTAATTGGGCCGTTCAGGTAATAAAAGTAGCTAATAACTGTTTGCTATTTTTTTTAATTATAAAAAGGATACAGCAGTACTAGACATAAATTTTTAATTTTGAGAGTTTTATTATTCTTTTTTTATAAAGGATCCCATAAATCATAAATTTTATGCGATTTTTAGCGTTCCGTATAACAAAAGGAACCCTATTATTTTCGCTACGCTGTCCCTCCGTCCATGCGTCCATCCGTCTCTCTATCATGTGCTGTTTTCTCGAGAGCCGTAAGAGGTACGGACTTAAAATTTAAACACCTAAAATTTATACCTATTTATTTATACCTAAATTTTCAAAGTTGGTGTATTAATATGCAAACTACAGTGACTAACACTGAAATTAGACAAAATAAAAATTAAAGGGTATTCTATCAGTTAGTGTAATTTTGTGTACGTAATTTTGACAATTAAATGTATCTTGGAAACCGTAAGAGACAAACTATAAAAATGTTCACAGCAGCATTTTAAAAGCAACAGTAGCGAGTGTTAAAATCAATATAAAAATTAGAGAGTATTCTATCAGGTTATGTAATTTTTAAATTTAGCTATGTCTCCTGAGCCATAATGTAATATACAGACGCTTATATATAGACACTTGAAATCTTCAAAGTTAGTGTATATCTAAACAAAATAAAAATTAAAGGGTATTCTTTCAGTTAATGTAATTGTGAAAATTATCTTTATCTTGGCAACCGTAAGAGACACACTCTTGAAATTTTCAGAGTTAGTGCAGCATTTGAAAAGCAACAGTGGCAAATGCTAAAACAACAAACTAACTAAAAATTAAAGGGTATTACATCAGGTTGTGTAACTTTGAAATTTAGCTGTATCTTATCAAATAAAACTAAACATATCGTAAAAAAACAAAAAAAAACACCAAAACGAAAAAAAAACCTCAAAAACAAAAATAACGAAAAAAAATCGCCAAGACTAAAAAATCACCAACATCCGAAAAAAATCGAAAAAAACAAAACAAGTCGCCAAAATCGAAAAAAACGTCAAAACAAAAAAAAAACACCAAAACTAAAAAATCACAAAAACGGAAAAAGCGTCAAAACTAAAAGAATTGTGAAATTTAAAAATATCGTCAAAAACCGAACAAATCGCAAAAAAATCGCCGAAACTAACAAAAATCGCCAAAATTAAAAAATTGTAAAAAATAAAAAAAACCGCTAAAAATAAAAAAGGCGCTAAAAACGAAAAAAGAACCCCAAAACTAAAAAAATTTATAATCTAAAAAGAAAAATTCGCTAAAACGAAAAAAATAGTTAAAACTAGAAAATCGTCAGAACTAAAAAATCTTTCAAAAAACAAGTAAAATCGCAAAAAAAAAACACAAAAAAATCGCCAAAAACCAAAAATCACCAAAACAAAAAAGCGCCAAAAGTAAAAAAGTCCTCTAAAAGGAGCATATGTATGCATATATTATTAGTACAGAACCCTTCGTAAACGGGTAAAGTCACACATTATTGAATTTATTTTTCTGAAATTACTTATCAGATACAAATGCAGTTTGATCGTTTGGCTGGCGTTGGGGTTGATATATTTTAAAGCAGCAAAAAAGTTTTAAAGCCAATGCAATAGAAATAGTCGATACTTCGGAGAAATGTAATAAATTTTTTCCGCCAACCAGTGAGCCACATCTGGTTCCATTACATTAATAACACTATGCAACAAGAAGAATGCAAAAGACGTACCACTATATATTTTAATGTATCATGGTCTCCTAATTACAAAAACAGTAGAAATTTCAAATTCTATGGATAAGTCTTTTATTTTTGATTTTTGTAGAGGCTGCTCTGCTCCACCGATTATGTCATAACTTGGAAAGATAATGTTAAATTTTATTACAAAAACCACCAAAAAACTTTAAACGAAATTATCTGTATATATTATTGTCTTTTTTTATATATACAATAATGAAAAATATGTTTTTTATGCAAAATTGGAAAATTTGTAATATTTAAAAATTTATAAAAAATCGAAAAGTAAAAAAAGTTACCGTTTTTAAACTAAAATGAAGTCACGTAGATAAAAGACAAATAAAATAAACTTTATTCAATGAAAATTGGTTTATTAATAAAAGTGCGAATTCTCCTGATTTTTGCAATGAATTGAGTTTTGAAGGAGCTGTTCAACTGATTTTATCATAGCTTGGGAATTCGTTGCCAATTATTTTACAAAACCACTTAAAAATTTGAAACAAAATTTAAAACCTTTAAATATTATTTTTATATTTTTAATAATTTACTAGAATCCCGCCCGGTGGTCGAAACTCGCCCACTTGATCCCTAACCGGGTTTCTTTTTAATCGGTTTTGTAACCAGGTTTTCTAGGTGATGAAATATATTCTGCATGTCTAGAGAAAAATACCTTTCAAACCATAAACTCTTCATCAATATTGGTGAGCAATAAGAAACTTAAAAGTGTACGACAAAAATTGTGTAGCCTATTCATATATAAGAAGATTACATCTGGACTCATTTTAGTTCTCCTACCCCCTCGTTTGCACATTGTTATAGTGACTTGTAATATGATATCTTGTAGGCCTTGCGTTCAAGGCATAAGATACGTTTAGCTTTTTTATGTAAAACACCACGCTAAAAGCTTTTTTAGAACATTTTAGTCCTTTAGCTCTTCGCGGTATGGGTCTTTTTAGCTTACTTACTCTTTTTATCTTACTTACTCTACTTCCTCCGCGATATATCGGGCTAAGATATTTTACAAAAATGCTCCTCGTTTCCTTTATACAAAAATTATAAGCATATATTATACCTTAAGCCCAAAGCTTTTAAGATTTCCTATGCCAAGCACTAATTTCGAATAAGTACGAAATTATTCCTTAACATATTTTATGCTTTGAATCATTTCTGGCATTAAATGCGAAAATTGAGCTCAATGGTCTTTAAAGACTTACGGTAGAATTTTATGGAAAATAATTTCGTAGAACACTTCAGACTACTATTATTCCGTTGAAAGGAAATTTTTTGCCACTTTTTATTAAAAGGGACAAAAAGCCCCATACAGCGAAGAGTTAGAGGGTTAAAATATTACACAAGTATGTCCCTCGTCATTTTTTACATAAAATTGTTAAGAACATCTTACACCTTTAACGTAGGGCGTACAAGATTTCGTATGCGGAGTATTAATTATGAATAAGTACGAAATTAGCCCTTAAACACATTTTAAGTTTTAAACGATTTCTAGTGTTCAAGATGATTCTGAAGCTAGGGCACTTAAGAATTTTATATCCAATGTTTTTGTGGAACATTATACCCCGCTGTATCGCCGATTTTTTTCACTTTCTTAAAAAAGGGGGAAAATACCCATCAATAAATTGTTAGAGGATTAAATTGTTTGACAAAAATATTCATCGTAATTTTTTACATAAGGCTTACAAGTATGTGCAAAATGGGGGGCAATTTAACTCCTCCTGAAGTTAATCCCAGAAGAAAAGTTTCAAAATGCCGATACACGCGTATATTTTTTGGTGCCCTTCGCCAGAATCAGTCATTAGAATAATGTTATTTTAGTTTTTTTTTTTATGTACAGTGTTATTTACCATGTGGCAGTAACAAGAAATTCTTTTGTTTGGCTATCAGAATTTTCAAAGATGTATGGTCCGATGATGCATCTAGTTCAAACTTAATAAATATTTTACTTTATATAAATTAAAAATTATATTGAAATATTTTGTATAAAACAAAAGACTTAAGACATACTCTTCTTTGACTATTTCTCTTTCGTGAGAAATATTAATAACAAACTCAGGCTTTATCAACTTTTGTTATATCCCTCAGCAGCGCAGAACAAAAGGCTTAAGCTAGAAACTTTTCAAAAAAAATATTTCGGTAGAGTAAATAAAAAAGGAAACATACAACATCTGCACTACAACATCTTAATAAACTTGTCATAAAAATATGTCTGCTAAATTCAATTTTCATGAACACAAAAAAAAAATAAAGAAATAAAACCAACATAAAAGAAAACTCTTGGGTGAGTGTTCTAGTTTAACCATCTTCTTGTGTATGTATGTGCGTGTCCACTAAATGTTCATTTAAAATCGTGGGAAAATTTCCTTATTTTTCTGCTGGAATTTCAAGACATTTTTATCAACATAGTTTTCTAGCATTTTTTGCGTTTCTTATTGCGAACATTTGCAATTTTCGTTTAAACGTTATGCATACAAACGACACATAGACATAGAAATAACTTTGACCATAGTTTGATACTAATTAATACATTTTTGCCATATTTGTTCAACATTAAATAATTAATTATTATGTTGTGCAAAGCACGCACTTAGTGGTGTTGACTATAAAAGGTTGTACAAAACACCAAAAGCCGCTGCCTGTGTTAAGTAATTACCACTTAAATGATAATTGGCTAAAATAAAATGTCACATGCTTGAAAAAAATAATAAAGCAAGAGAAAAACTGAAATCAAATGCTGAAAAAGTATTGGCGACAAAAAAAATTTAAACAATATAAAAAATAATATATTACTTTAGTTTGTTTTTTTTATAAGAGTTGCTTCAGCCAACCACCCACTAATTCCTTTTTTTTTGGTAACAGTTGTGAGGTGTTATTTTTTCACTATTTTCCATGTACTGTTAATGTAACACTTTTGACTTAAAGTCTTTTTTTGTTGGATTATTTTTCTTTGCTTCAATTTCATTTGTCATATGTATGTTGGTGTTTAAAGTGTTTCGTTTAAAATTTGTTGCTTTTGTTGGCACTAGTGTTTGTCATTTTTGCTTATGTTGCATGTTGCAAGTTTAATCAGTGCTTTGGATCGCCTAGTTTCATACATGAAACGACAGAAAATCTAGACAAACTGACAAACGTTGCAATTATGCTCATACACTTACACCTCTATTGTGTCTTGTCGCTAAGACAGGCAGAAAGACAGACGGACACACGTACTTGATATGAGTCTTTTCAAGTGTTACAAGAAGACAAATACAAGAGCATTTTTAACAGCAAATACAGTGAAAAAAGTGGATTTTCTGCATAAAAGTCATGTTATACAACCAGGCTTACGTTTTTGCTTTTTTCCTCGATATTAATTTAATGTGTTGTTGTCTTTTTTTTTTTTTGCTTACCGGAGACATCGTTTATTTGCTTGATGATGCCAAAGCAGACACAAACAATATTTTGCACATACATGTAACACATGACATGTAACAAACCATACAATGTCAAAATAAATTTTTTTTTGTTGTTGCAAAAAAATGTTGCATTTTGTTGCTGTTATTTGTTAAAAAATGTATTTTGCACTAGTTTCGATTGTTGTTAGTTTTTTTTCTCGTTTGTTAGTGCAACATTTTTTGTCGAAAATTATTGAAATATTTTCCTGATATTTTGTTATACAAAACTTGGTTCTCATGATTAATTGTGGTTTAATCAGTTTTAAAAAGGAGTTTCAGTTTTTTAAGTGCTTTATATATTTTTTAATAATAAAAATAATAAATAGCTTAAAAAGTTTGCTAATAGCGTGTCTAAATACCGCCGGCATGCAAACATTTCTTCAAACAGTGTTTTTTTTTCTCTTTGTGAACTATAATCATTATTTTAAGAATATAATTACTTTATTTAGGAGTCAAAGTTCGTAATCTTTTAAATGGCATTTAATATTACTTTTTTGCATAATTTCATATTATTTTCTCTCCTAATCAACCAAAGAAAATTTCATAGAAGTTGACACTACGAAATGTCCTTAATGTAGAGGAAATATTTTGTAACAAAGAGGAAGGGTCATAATCTATGAATTGTTTGTTTGACTTTTATTTAGAACGCAAACGCCAAAAACAACAACAAAAACTGTGTCGTAAGAACCATCCCGATGACGACAAACACACAAATAACAACAACAATCATAGCAAGAGAAATGCAATTGTACCAAGTTTGTTTACAAAAGATTTTTGAGTGAATTGATTAGTTAATGTCGTTGCTTTAATTCTCATTCATTTTTTTAGAGTATTTAGATAAACATTCAGACTTGAACACATTTAACAATAGTGAAATCTCATAAATGATTAATGGATGATGATGATGATGACACAGACCAAAATTTTGTTTATATTTTTGTTTGATTGTTAGCATTTTTAGACTAATTGTTTATTAAATTCAGACAGAAATATTGTTTGATATTTTTAAGAAAATCCAGTAAATATTTTTGTTTAATTTAGTAAGTTTTTTTGCCTAAAATTTGTAAATATTTTTAGACAAATTGTTTTATAGATTTAAACAATTCGTTCACTGAAAAAAACACGTTTTTTTTCAATGAAATTTTTGAAGTATTTTTGTCTATATTTACAAATTCGTTAGTAGGTCCGTTCATAGACAAAACATTTACTATTTCATTGAACTCCTTTATAGAAAATCAAATTTAGTTTTTTCTGTGTACTTCAAAATTGTTAGAGTAGGTTTAGGAGAGGATATGGAAAATCATCGGCGAAAGTAGAGCAGCCAATTCAATTGATCTTATGGAATATCGACGCAATATGGTGTATGTTTTGGTGATTTATCGTTACAGCAATGGAATATGTTCCAATGAAATCAGAAACCTGTTTCCAATCAAGTTCAGGCCAATCAAGTTCCTTATTAAGAGCATATCCATTTGTGGTCGATTCGTTACTGAATTGTAGACCAAACTAAAAAACTGTTGAAGACTTCATCTCGTATTTACTTACAACAGGTGCTAAAAATATCCCATAATACTGGACTTTATGAGGCCAATTTGCATCAAGAATATGTCTTTTGTAAGAAATCTATTTTAAAATTTTAAATATGTGTCTATTCCGCCTGAAAATTAAATTTATTTTTAGAAAAACTTTTGTTTGAAAAATATTTGGTGATAATTTTTCCTGTGTACTGACCCATAGTTAACAGCAGTGTTCCATTTTTTATCGTATATAGATGGCATAAATATTAAGGAAATCAGTTGGAGTAAGATATCTCCTACACCGTCTTAAGAAACTAAAATACTAGGTACTTGAAAAATGTGATCAGTGCTTTTAGCGTTTTACTAGATTTTTATATCAACAATATCATGAGCATGTGATTCGCTAGAGTTTGTGTAACCAATAGTTACATGTCGTACAGCAAGTTCGGTCATACGTCTGTTAGTAAGCATTAAATATTAAAATTTGGATTTCTTGAAGTCTCATATTCTAAATCGATACACAAAAAAAAAATTAATAGAAAATCAACATATCACAATTGTGATTGGAAATTATAATTTAAGTGTGTTGGTGTTTATTTGCTTTGTTTGCTGCTGCACTTCACTGTTGTATTCAGATATGTTCCTTTTTGTTGTTTTATTGTTGTTTCTTTTTATGCAGCCGACAATTATCCGACAAAACTTCGTATTACTAGAGACGAATTTTCTGCTGCTGAGTTAAAATTACTATTGTTTCAAATTAATTTTAATAATATTTTTCACTATTAGAACAACTTTATTACACTATACAACGATTTCGAGCTTTTTTCAGAATTACCGATTCTGGTAGAGGAGACCAAAAAATTTATACGTATGTCAGCGTTTTGCTAAGTCACTTCGAAATATTGTTTTGAAGGGGTTAAACTTTCTCCCCTTTTGGCCTGATCGGGCAACATATCGCTGCATCTAACTATGCGATCTTTACATCTGAGGTGTATGGTATGTCCAGCAAATTTGTAGAAAATATAAGGGAAAACATTTTTCTGGAACATTTTAACCATCTAGCTCTTCGTTTAATGGGTCTTTTTGTATATTAGTTAAAAAAAGATCAAAAAACTCCCCTGAAAAAAACTCTCCTGATGTAGCGAGAAAAAATGTTCCACAAAAATGTTCTCGTGGTCTTATACATAAAAAACATAGCTTATACCGGAAACGTAAGGCTTACAAGTAGCATAAGTACGATTTTAACCCTTAGACACATTTTAAGTTGTTAATGATTTCTAGCGTGCGAGCTTAGTTAGGAGCTTGGGTCTCTTTAACGACCTATAGTAGAATGTTATGGTGAACATTTTTGTAGAACATTTAAGCCCGCTATATCGCCGCTCAAGGGGAGTTTTTTTGCCACTTTTTTCCAGAAATGTACAAAAATATCCATAAAGCGAACAGTTAGAGGGTTAAAATGTTCCAACAATAATTTTTTCGTGGTGTTTTACATAAAAGTGCTGAACACATTTAATAACTTGAACGTAAGACTTACAAGATTGTGAATAAGTATAAAATTAACCCTTAAACATAGTTTAAGTTTTTAATGATTTCTGGTGTAGAAGTTGAGTATGGTGCGTGGTTGTCTGTGAAGATGCATAGTAATATTTTATGGGCAACATTTTTGTAGAATATTTTATCCCCGCAATTCGCAATTTTAGGGCTGTTTTTTGGGATTTGTTAGAAAAGAGCAAAAAATTATCGTTATATGGGGGAGTTAGGGGGTTAATATGTTCCACAAAGATATTTGCCCTAATATTTTCTACAAAGCTGCTGAGCACGCCCTACACCTCAGATGTAAAGAACACATAGTTTCATGTAACGATATGCTGCACGATCAGGTCAAAAGGGGAAAACTTTAACCCGCTTAAACGAAATTCCAATGTGATCTTGCAAAACGCCAACACACGTATATATATTTTTTTTGGTCTTCTCTACCAGAATCGGTTTACAGAACCCTGTAATTTGTTTTTCGTGCTGTACATTGTTATAAACGTTACATTTCATTTTAAATCAATATGGCTATAACTTTAATTTTAAATAAATTTTATGTTAAACAATCATATGAATCATGTCGAATTAAAATGAAATTCATGTTACATGCGATGATATTCATTTTTTGATGCCTATAATTAAAATCACCCCGCGGAAAATTTGGTGACAAATTTTCCAAAAGTTCTCGTCCTATAACTTGAGAATATGAGACTGCTACCAAAAATAAGAAGTAGTGAATGGTGAAAAAATACATTTTGTGCAAATGGTCACATATTAACCATTTTCAGTCAATTTAGTTGGTACTCCGGCTAGTATTGTAGTAAACGGCACTGAACAAATTCGATGCACCTGGATCTATTGCCTATCACATAGTATCTATATAATATTAATTGTCTCCCTTCAATAAGAGTGCCAAGCCACTTAGGAACATGTTCCATAACTATTTTCAGATATTAACTCCAGCTTAACTGGTATTTATAGCATTGAAATATAAGTGCTCCTGTGGTCGAGTGGGTAGTGTACTAGCCTGTCATGCCGGAGGTTGTCGGTTCGAATCCTATCAAAGACACCGCTTAAAAATAAAACACAGTTTCTACTTGGATTTGTAACAATACAAAAATAAATTAATCGATAATTACAGCTGAATTTTGGAATAGTATTTATATATAATCTATATTATTCTACACCGATTAGGACTCTATAAGATAGTTCAGAGACAAGTTACAAGGTGCATACAAACTATCAATTAACCCGATCCTAGGCCATCCCCATGTAAAAGTGGCTGGTCCGCTTCATGGGAAGTGATAGAACTCGGACTGGTGCCTATCACCTGGGGACCGGTCACGTGATTTCTTTTGTGTCAGTCCCATTTACCGTAGGGAAGTTATAAAATAGCTACATATAAGTCATGTTGCTTTAACTTTATATAACTTTAATTCAACATGAATTAGCGTATTGTTTCAATATCAAATTAACGTTGTTTCACCTTGAAATAACTGCCTGTTTCACAATGTTGGCAAGTCGATGTTATTGTAAAATCATGTTGACTTAACATAAAACACCTATGAAGTCAATCACTATTGAAAAATGGTAAATTAACATCGTTTTCAGCGATTTCAGTATAAAATTTTTCTGTGTGTAGATATTTATAAAAAACTACCATAAAAAACTTTCATGACATTTTGACTTAAAAATTAAAATTTTAGAGTTAAAGTTTGATTACTTATTGTTAGTTCAATTTTATTGAAGATTCAATAAATATTTTAGTATCTAGTTTTTAAGCAAAAGGTCTCTTTTTTATATAAAAAAAAACAATAACAATTGTATATTTATTTCAATATTTCGCTACTCCTCACGACGATGCTACACAAGGGAGTAGCGAAATATAGAAATAAAAATACAATTGTTATTGGTAATTGTTTTTTATATAAAAAAGAGAACTTTTACTTAAAAACTAGATACTAAAATTAATAAACGAAGGTAAAAAAACAGAGTAACTAGATACAATAAATAAATATAACCGAAAAAAATCCAGCCGAATAACGGCTACACGAAAAATGTTTGCTCAGCTAAGCCGCCCAGAGCCCAGAAGAATTTGGGTGTAACCTATTTGTTAATCCTAATAACACATTGTTGTTGTAATAATTAAGACTTGAGAAAATTTAGCCAATATAACTATCATTAGCTGGTATAATATTATAACTTCTTTTTTTTAACGAAAAAATATGTATTATAATTGATTTACGATACAAAAATGTTTAAAATAATCAATTTCCTTGCCTACTCATGTTACACATTTCAAGTTCGTTAGTTAAGTCTTTTGTTCTCGAGTCTATTCAATTAGCCTAATTGCAACTTACCACATTTACTCATACTGTTTTCAACATAAGAAAATAAAAATCTTAATATATTATTTTCTCTTTTCCTTCAGACAAACTAGTTACGTACATACACATTTCTAAGTGTGTGTTTTTTATGAGCATACAATTTAGGTTAATTTCCTTACAAACAACACCCAGGTTTTAAAATTTATTCAAAACTAAAAATCCATAAAAATAACCACACATTAAACATCTTTCGTTTTTCCTCATGAGATTAACTTTAATTGATTTAAGTAAAGAGCGAAGAAAGAAAAATATTATATCTCAAAGCTAAAGAAATATAAACACAACAAACATACTTAATACAGAAAATTGTTAAATAAATGTCTAAAAAGCATATATGACACGTTTTTATACCAATTTTGGCACAAAAAGCCGGTAAACATGGGTGACTGTCTAAACATCTAGCTTCAATAGCAGTCTTTCGTCCGCTTGCATTTCTATACATATGTCAAACTTATTGTCCGTCTTTTCGACCATCCGTCCATTCTTTCATCTCGCTTAAGTTGGATTTTTTTTTTGGTTTGTTGTACTACACAAGTGATATTCATTCACTTTAGTTTTTACACTACTGCTACCAAATGAAGTTATTATGACATAAATGTACGCATCAGATTGTTAAGATTGCAGATTGACATCTGTAGTATTGAATACAAAATATAAAAAAATTTAAAATATAATAAAAAAAGTAAATAAATACCATTTACTATAGAAAAAAAAACAATGTACAAACATTCAATACAAATACGTTTTGTTTGAGTGTCTGTCTTAGAGTCCAGTGGAAAATGAAAAATCTATAGAAACTTTCATGCGTACGCGAGTACGTCTGCTTGAATGTCTGTTTTGAGTCTCAAAGTTATTTGAGCATGCGTACATGTGTGTGTGTCTATATATGCCTTTGTATGGATAGATGAATTCTTACGGTATTATTGCCAAAGTCTATTGTCTTGATAAATATAGTAAATAATAGTTAAAGTTTACTGAAGTAGACATTTCAAATATTTTGTACGTGCTGCTGTTTTTATGTTGAACAATAAATGAAGTCAAGAAAAAATTTCAAGAAATAATGTACAATAGCAGCTTAAAAAGTGCGTTTTGTTTAGATGGTTTTCTTTATAGTTTTTTTTCTTTTGCTTTTCTTGAAAACATCACTGTAGACAGACAACAACAATGACAGTCAAAAGACTACTGGTAGATGTTAACTAACTAGCATTGAGGAAAATTGAAGAAAAAAATTTAAAGGCAACTAACTATATTCAATAAAAAAAAATAATACCAAACGACTTCTTAATGCCCTACTGTAAAGTAGAATGAGTCTACTTGGCTTGCTGATATTTTGCAACAGGATTTTTTTAGCCGAACGTGGTGTCTTAACTGACAGTCTTAACGCATAAGCTGCGAGGATCTTTGAAAGTTTTAGAACAAAGTCTTCAACTAAAATAAAAAGTGTTAATTAAACTGTATAATAGAACAAGATGGTACGGCTCAAGGTAGATCAATGAGGTATAGTTATCGGCGAATTGATACAACAAAGCAACTGTTTTGTTCAAGCACTTGTCAAAACAAATTAACAAATTTGCATTAAAATTTTTTTCAATTTATTTAAATAAAAAAATTTATAAGAAAAGTTTGGCAGTTCCTTGAACAATCAGCTGTGCTGATAACGCCACCTGTTATGAATTCGAGTTGTTATGGCTTTAACTATTGGGTACACTATCCAACGGAGAAAAATGCCAACAAGTACAACTATATTTTTTTGATGCGTTATGGTCGCCTAACTACAAAGACACTCGAAATTTTATATTTGAAAGACAATTTTTCTTTCTAAAATTTGGGAATTTTGAAAAGGATGCTTTACTGATTTTATCATAACTTGAAAAGAGGTTGTACAAGTTGATTAGAAACCCCACTATAAAACTTAAATGAAATTATCTTAACTTTATTTTTTTATACTCAATGATTTCGGAATTATTCAGACCGCAATAATGAAAAATATATTTTTTTTATGCAAAATCTAAAAATTTGTATTTTATTTTAATTTATAAAAAAATCTAAAATGGCAAAATGTTACCATTTTTATTTGTTTAATAAAAAGATGCGGATACTAGAAATAAAACAGGACATAAATTTCAAAAATTAAAAAAACCAGACTGGGTAAAAAATAAAAGAAAACAACTTTAAACCGTCACAGATCCTAAATGGTCATTCGAAATTAAAAATCATAAGAAAAACCTAAAGATGATTTTCAAATACGTGTCGAATAATACCCATTTTGATATTGTTCTGTTAGCCGCCATATTGAAGTTTTACTACTGTCAATCTCGATTGACGTAAAATAAATCAAAATCGGCCTACGCGTTCGGTTTATATAGTGCCGCAAAGGAACACACATACATACACACATACACAATACCCTTCTTTGCGTCGCGAAGTCGGATAATAAGCTTTATTTCATGAAAATCGATCTTTAAATATTGATTTTATGCACAATAAAGTGAAATTACTTGATTTTTTTCCGCAAAAAATTGAGTTTTGAAGATATTATAATAACTTAAGAAAGGATTGTTCAATTTTATTACAAACACTACCTACACAGAAAAAATTATCATCAAAAATTTTTCAAACAAAAGTTTATCTAAAAATAAATTTATTTTTCAGTAAATGTTCTGTCCATAATCTATGAATTGTTTGTTTGACTTTTATTTAGAACCCAAACACCAAAAACAACAATGAAAACTGTTTCGTAAAAAACAACCCCGATGACGACATACACACAAGTAACAACAACAGCAATCATAGCAAGAGGAATGCAAGTGCACCATGTTTGTTTACAAAAGATTTTTGAGTGAATCGATAAGTTAATGTAGTTGCATTAATTCTCATTCATTTTTTACTTAGATAAACATTCAGACTTGAACACATTCAACAAAGTGAAATCTCCTAACTGCTTAATGGATGATGAAGATGACACAGACAAATTTTTTTTTTGTATTTTTGTTTTATTAAGTAAATATTTTGCTTAATAATTGTTAGCATTTTTAGACTAATTGTTTATTAAATTCGGACAGATATATTGTTTGATATTTTTCAGAAAATCCAGTATATATTTTTGTTTGATTTAGTAAATTGTTTTGTCTACAATTTGTAAATATTTTTAGACAAATTGCTGTATAGATTTAAACAATTTTTTCACTGAAAAAAACACGTTTTTTTCAATGAAACTATTGAGGTATTTTTGTCTATATTTACAAATTCGTCAAAGACAAAATATTTGCTATTTCATTAAATTCCTTCACAGAATATGAACTTTAGTTTTTTCTGTGTAAGTGCTTGAAAAAAGATATCTTTAAGCTATTTTAATACAATTTTTTATATACTTAATAGCTCCGTAATTATTCAGACCGCTATTATGAAAAATATATTTATTTAGGCAATATTAGAACATTTTTATTTTTCAAAAACCTAATTGGCAGGAGCGTATTAATTAATGGCAGGAGCGTAAAATTTTTGTTAACAATTCATAAAGCCACATATGAGTAATTCCATTTAGCTGAGTGTGACCATTTTACACACATTTTTTGTTATTAATCAAGGGGGTAACATTTTTGACTTAAAAAAAAAACGTTGCGGCTCGCAAGGACATTAAGCTTAAAGTCGTTGAATAATGGGCAGACACTGATAAAGCATGATTTCTGCTCCGAATGGTCGTTAGAAAGCTGCGATGGGTGTGAACTTACAAATCTTAGTTTTAAAGAATTATGACTTTCAGTATAAATTCTGTAAAATTTTTGCTATAAGGTTCACAATAATTTTGGTATAGATATCTGTTAAAAGTGTTTTTAATTGTATTATGTATTTACTGTTTGACAAATAATTATTTTTCTTATAAAAAAAAACTATTTTTAAAATGAGACAGGTGTGACCGACGGGTGTGACCTAGTACGAAAATTTAAAAAATTCGAAGAAATAAAACTTTTTATTGCTTTAATTAATATAAATAATATAAAAATAAATTATAAGAAAATAATAAGACATTAAATGATTTGCTATCAGTTCTATTATAGCCAGCAGAATACTCTATTCAATAAAAAGCTAAAAAAAGTATATTCTTTTCAGGGATAACGGTTTTTATTAATAGTGAGAAAGGGAATAAAAGAAAATCTGAAATAAATATTAAACATACAAAGAGGAAGAGCAAAATGTTTCTTAGATGATCAGTTAAAAGTGCCTCAAATTGATTAAAAAATCTTAAATAGTGTATTTTTTTTTTATAATTGTCATTCTCTAAAAATATCAATTGAGAGATTTTTATTAAAAATGAAAAAATTCCTTTTTCCTTGCCGGGGCTCTTTAACGTGGAATCGCTCATATACTACAAATAAAATAAGCTTAATTTTATGAAAATCAATTTATAAATATTGGTTTTATTCATATTAAAATAAAGTCGCCTGATTTTTGCTAACATTGCGAATTTTTAAACTGTACAACAAAGCATTGTTTTTTTGGAATATCAAGGTTCTAGCAACTGGTTCTTGTAGAGTTTACCCAAATAAATATATACGTGTGTCGGTGTTTTGAAAATTTACATCTAGGATAAATTTTAGGGGGAGCTGGAATTCATCCCACACCCTTTTGCAAACTGTTATAATGAATCGGCTTAAGCCTTACGCTTAATCTATAATATGTGCACTTTTATGTAAAACACTACGAAAAACATTTTTGTGAAACGTTTTAAAGCTCTAACTCTTCGCTGTGTGGGTCTCTTTGTGCCTTTCTTAAAAATGGACACCGGCGATATAGCGGGGCGATAGCATTGGTTGTCACTACCTTCGCTGGCAGTGTCGTCTAGGTGGAAAAGAGCCCTGATAAGAAGCCTGTGGTGGTCTCGAAACATCTGATGTCAGTTCAACCTTCCGTGTAGCCAAATTTTTCTTTGAATGTTCAATTATTAATGCTTTCGAATTTATTTCTAAACAGAAATTAATTTAATCGAAAGTTTCAACATTTTTTACTACCCTGCTCAAGATGTAAGAATTAGATAATTTTTCATATGTTTGATTATAGTTTAAGAAAAATTTCGGTCAAAAGTTTTTATATTGGACACCAAATCCTGAAAAATTTTAAAAAAGTTGGTGTAAACCATATAGAAATCTATTAGATTTCGAGGCAATGTAAATGCTCTATTACTATATTATTTAACAAAGCTTTTACTAACGCACTGAATCACTTATAGAGTGCAAAGCAAAGCAAAAAAAAAAACTTCCTACATTAAATACATTATAAACTCTTTTAGTCTTAATGTCAACTCTACTGCCTATAATGTAACGTGCTTATAAAGTATGAGCCAAACAAGTGTATTAACGTTAACACCACAAACAACAACAATACTAATGAAACCAATATTGTTGTATTAACTATAAAAAAGCATATAAAAGTAAATAAAATAAAATAAAATAAAATAAAAAACTCCAGTAAGAAAAAAGAACTGAGTTTCATCTATTATGCGTAGCACGTTTAATTTATTTTAAACACGTCTAAAATTTTTTCCATTATATTTTTATAAATTTAGGTATTATTGTCAAGATTAAAACCATAATAAACTAAAGGTGCCAATAAAAAATTTTTTCTCTCTCTAAACAATTCTAAGCACAAATAAAGCAATAATTTACAAAAGTTCATGTAAATTAGGAAATTATTTTATTTGGATTAATTTTTTTCTCTCTTAATCTTTTACATTTAAATGCTAATTAACAGTAAAGTTTAAGCCACTAAATTAAAATAGGGTCTAAAGCTTGTATATTTTGATTGTTTAGAGTAGAGTAATTTCAAAAATTTTCGATACAATAACAAGAATTAATATTTTCTCCCTCTCCATTTTTAATAAAATTTGACGTCTATATTCTACTCTTACATGGTCATCACATGTCATAAACATTAGTTGGACATCTCTTATGCTTCCTATTTTATAGACATCTGAACTTGGGCATCTCGGCCATTTTTGAGAAAAGTTCGTCATATTGAAAATTAAATAACTTTAGATTGCGTCAACGGATAATCCAAATTTTGATGTCGTTTTACCCTCCTGTTACCATGTAGTGATTAAAACTTTTTATAAAATTTAACATTTTCGGCTTTCGCTAAAAAAAAGTTAGCTTTGCTTAACTCTTTTTTTGTAACTTCAAAATGGGGGGGTAATTTTATGGTTAAAATTACCAATTTAAAATAATAGCAATGAAAATGTTATTTTAGAAAAATTACTGTATTTAAGTCAAGCAAGTCACCACATGTCTATGTATACTTTGTGGAATCATTATGTATTTAACAAGATGACTTAGCTGAGATAGTAATGGCGTCCGGTTTATAATCATGAGTAAACTTGTTAGCACCTAAGTTCAAGACCAAAAAATTGTAAACAAAAAAAATTTTTTAGCTGCTTAAACCGTGGCATGCATCGAACATGCGACCTTTCAGTTAGTAGTTTTACACACTATCAACTAAACTCTAATTCTATTGGTTAATTTTTACTGTATTTTATAGGTTGGCACAATTCTAACCTATGAAATTGGTTAGATTTACCAATATTTTATTTTGAGTGTATAGATTATAAGTAGCTTATGTAAGTAGTGGTTATGACATTTTCCCATTTAAGGATATATGGGAAGGATACGAATCCTTACACAGATATCAAACATACTTTGAATTTTTATAAATCTTGTCAATTTAAACAAATGTACTATACATTATCGCTCTATGATAACTCCATCTATTATTTGCCGTCAAATGTGCACCGTCCATTGTGAAACTATATCCGTGTTTAAACTATAACTTTTATCGCTAAATTTAGATTTTTAGCTTAAAAATTGTTTTTCTGTGGTGTATGTTTGAGTATTATTTGTTGAAATTACAACGATATTGAACTTCCCATTGAAAATGGGATGTTACGTATAAGCAGGTTTGTGACTCAGAGAAGAAATACTTCTTCCAAAAAAAAAAAAACTGCTTACAAGAGTCATGATTTTTATATGGAGAATTCCCTCTATAACTTGAGAAATAAATATTTTGCAAGTGATTCGAAAGTCTTTGCAATATCTCGTGCTTCCCTAT
The DNA here is from genome assembly GCA_956483635.1 of Panzeria rudis. NCBI lineage: Eukaryota > Metazoa > Arthropoda > Insecta > Diptera > Tachinidae > Panzeria > Panzeria rudis. The sequence goes on from OY101448.1 coordinate 181,856,354, forward strand.
AAGCGAGAGGTGTAAGCACATAAATAAAGAAAGGGCTTACACAACCGTTTACGTACCTCACATGCTTCGGAAAGCCTAACAGTTGTTTACTGTGTTATTACCTGATTATAAATTTTTTTATTTTTCATTACCTCTTTTGTTATTTGAGAACAAAACACCAATTGGAAAATTTTGAAGCCTGGCATAATTCGGACAAGAAATATGTGTTAGCCAACAAGGAAATTAAAGCTTTTTTTGAAATCGTGTATCTTACCTAATTACTGCACTAAGCCCTTCAAGTAGTTAAATAACATTTGAACAAAACATTTGGCAACAAAATTAAATATTTTTCTTAAAAAACAATCACTTGTATTTTTGCACTTGTTATCCATAAATGTGTAGTTTAAAGATACATTTACTGTTAGCTTAGAAAAAAAAAACTTAATATATTGGATTGTCTTGCATTTCATTTCAAATTCATATCTATCTTCTCGTACAATTGACCCAATAAACAACCTTAATTTGTGTTATTTAAGCAATAATTCATACATTCAAATATTTGGTCGTTATTGTTGTTTCTGTTACTGTTGGTTGCATTTACTACCAATATTTCTAATATCAACCATATCAAGATGCAGGCAAAAGAGCTTAGAAATATTTACGAAAAATTATACCACAAAAATGTTACAACTACCACATAAAATCACATTATAATAAGACATTCAACAACAAATGAATCCATAAAGTAATATAATAGAAAAATGTTAGTTGAGAACAGTTGTGTAAAGGAATCAGATCTTTATAGGTAGTGCATCCATGTTTCCTTTTTTTTTCAAATATAACTAGTTCCTTTTATTATGATTTCCTTTTATTATTTCCTTTTATTATGATAGTACAGAGTGAGTGCTCATCTTTGCAAACCATATTGTGAAAGCATATCCGCCAATATTATTTTTTTCGATAACTTCTGATTTTAAGGGACTATTGAAATTTCTAAATATGACAAAATGATCTTTAGGTCTTGCGCTGTTAAAACTATCTCCAATTTGTTCTTTTTTGTCGCAATATTAGCTTTCAGTATTATTGTCAATGTCACGCAAGATCTTCATCAATTTAGAACTGGTTTGTGGCTTTACAAAATTTCTTCTCAATTCACTGCTAATGATCGTAAAATTATACTCCATTCTGGAAAGGTTTTTCGTCATTTAAGGTCCCATTATTGCATATTCGAAAAATTCCTCTTTTTGACTAGACCTATCTCCACCAAGTCGCTAGTAGTTTAGAGCTTTATTTGCTTTCGAACTGAAAAATCAGCAAAATTAACTGATGTATAGACAACTTTTGCCAATAAAGAAAACTTAAGTACTAAAACGTTAAATATATTTTCGTACATTTGATAAAATATAAGTTTAAAGTAAATATACAAAAATATTCTAAACATTTTTCTTTAAAAGCTGTTTTAGCCATTGTAAGTACAATTTTTTAGTACTAAATTATGTTACTATTATATGTAAGACTTTTTTAAATCCATTTTTTAAGAAACATATGTGAAAGGTAAAAAAATTTACAACTAAAATTTTTAGTACAACAAATTTTAACTAAAAAGAATTTATGTATAAAGCGGCAACATTATTATAGTAATAACATAAGTTCTTAGTATTAGAAAAATTTTTATGGACAAAAGGAATTTTTAGTGCTGTAACACAATTTCAGCTCTAATACTCAGTTTTAGTACATAAGCTTTTCTCGGGGTATTTAACATGTTATATGTTGAAATCGAAACAGTTTTCCTAAATATAATAGTTAGCATTGTTGATCATTCTAGGGGCTTCAAAAGTCATTCCAGCATACCAGAAACAGCGAGAAATGTTTTCAAAAATTAGTTTAGAGCTTTATGTGCGTTCGAGCTAAAAAATCTGAAGAACTAACTGATGTACAGACATCTTTTGCCAATAAACAAAACTTAAGTACTAAAAAATTAAATATATTTTCGTACATTTAATAAAACATACGTTTAAAGTATATATACAAAAATATTCTAAACATTTTTCTTCAAAAGCATTTTAGCCATTTATAGTGCGATTTTCTTAGTACTAAATTATGTTACTATTAGCACTAAATTATGTTAGACTTTTTTAAATACATTTTCATATCTAAAGCAACATATGTGAAAAGTAAAAAAAAATTTACTAATAAAATTTTTAGTACAAAAAATTTTAACTAATATGGATTTATGTATAAAACGGAAATATTGTGTGTAAAAATAAGTTCCTAGCATTAGAAAAAATTTTTAGGGACAAAAGGATTTTTTAGTACTGTAACACAATTTCAGCTCTAATACTCAGTTTTAGTACATAAGCTTTTCTCGGGGTATTTAACATGTTATATGTTGAAATCGAAACAGTTTTCCTAAATATAATAGTTAGCATTGTTGATCATTCTAGGGGCTTCAAAAGTCATTCCAGCATACCACAAACAGCGAAAAATGTTTTCAAAAATTAGTTTAGAGCTTTATGTGCTTTCGAGCCAAAAAATCAGAAGAACTAACTGATGTACAGACATCTTTTGCCAATAAACAAAACTTAAGTACTAAAAAATTAAATATATTTTCGTACATTTAATAAAACATACGTTTAAAGTATATACACAAAAATATTCTAAACATTTTTCTTCAGAAGCATTTTAGCCATTTAAAGTGCAATTTTCTTAGTACTAAATTATGTTACTATTAGTACTAAATTATGTTAAGACTTTTTTTAAATACATTTTCGTATCTAAAGAAACATATGTGAAAAGTAAAAAAAATTTACTAACAAAATTTTTAGTACAAAAAATTTTAACTAAAAAGGATTTATGTATAAAGCGGCAACATTGTGTGTAAAAATAAGTTCCTAGCATTAGAAAAAATTTTTAGAGACAAAAGGAATTTTTAGTACTGTAACTTAATTTTAGCACTAATAGACAGTTTTAGTACATAAGCTTTTCTCAGGCTATTTACCTTGTTGTATGTTGAAATCGAAACAGTTTTCCTTAATGTGATAGTTTTCCTTAATAGATTGTTGACCATTCTAGGGGCTCAAAAGTCATTCCAGGGCTGGAAATACCAGCAGCGGTTTGAGGAATACCAGAAACAAAGAGCAATATTTTTAAACATTGATTAACTTGTGAGAAATTCAAAGAATTATTTATAAAAATATACTGTTCTAACCTAGTGTGCTATATCAATGTACTAAACTAAGTTTATGACACTAAATACTCAACTTTTGTATCATAGTGTAACTTAACCGAAAAACTTGAAAAAATGTTAACTATAAAAGTATTATTTCACGTAGTGGTTTTATTCAGTGGCCACCAAATCCATTCGATCATGTTCCATTAGATTATTTTGTTTTGATATACGTCAAGTCACTTGTCTACGCCGATAAACCAGAGGCAGATGAATAATTAGCGAAATATAAGCGCAATTGCTGTGTAAAGTGTGTGAAAATTGGACATTCAGATTGCACCATTCTCGGCGGCTGCATGTCTGAAATCATATTCAAACATTTAAGGTATAGAATTAGCTTTCTTGTAAAGCCGCTTTCACTGATACTAAAAATATTTTTCATTGTCTCATGTAAATTTAAAGTCGTGAACCTAAAAGTATGTACATTGTATAGCATTCAAATATCAGAAGTTTTCCAACTTTTGTACTAAAACTTCATTATAGAAATTTTGATACTTAACGTCATTCGTATTGTACTAAAATTTCATATAACAAAATAGCTAATTAAAACTTCATTGCAGACTGCATTCTTTTATATTCCCAAATTTAAGTATGTAAGTTTGAATACCAATTTTTTTTGTTGCCAGTTCTTGCTATTTTCCACTATTTGTGATTTTCTAAGAGTGAACATAAAACACGACAAGCAACAGGTTGCTAACATTAAATAACATGCAACATGTAGCGAACTCCTCTACATACAATTATTATTATAGTTAAGTACTAAAAGGTGGTTTTCCAATTCTGTTTTTGTTTCCTTCTTTTTTTTTGTCTATTTCTATTTGTAATTTTATTTTCTGTTTGGTATTTTTGCATTAAATTGCATTTCGCCACAAATAAGGTGGATTTATTTCGGTGTGTTGCAAGTATTATTATATTTTTTTTAAATAATTTTTACTGCTTGTTCAACATCTATTTATTTATGTGGCACCTTTAATTTATTTATTTGTGTTGTGTATTATGAATAAATACAAAGCAAAAGAAATCATTTTTATATTTAAAATTATAATTTACAATTTGAGTTCAACTTTCAAATGGGGGGGGAGGTAAATAAAGTAGTATTTCTTTGTTGCTTATTTTCTAAACAACAAGTGGCAAAAGGGAAGAATTTTTTTGTGGCTGGTTGTGCTCTTCTTGTTGTTGCTGCTTAGTTTTAGTTGCCACCACAAAAAGTCGTGTTAATCGTGTTATTGTGGTAAAATGATTACAATTGAAATGATTTCAAAATATGTGTTATTAAAGTATAATTCGTTGTTACTATTACGTTTATTATTATTATTATTATTATTATTTTTTCAATAAATTTTCTTGTTAACCTTTCTAATATTTATATTTCTAATACTTATATTTCTATTGGTTTTCTTTTTCTATTTCTTTTCTTATTAACAGGTTGTACAAAAGTTTATACCAAAAGTTCACATTTAAAGGCACACCAAAGGATACATACAGGTAAGAAATTATTTTAAGAGACACTCTGTTTAAACGTTTAGTTTTTATGTAATTAAAAATCAAATAATGATTATGAAATACGAGTGTTGCTTAACTGCTGTCTAATTTTGGACTTAAAGCTTAATTGGCTTTTTGTAAGATACAGTCATTCGTTCTTAAACGAAAAATAAAAAAGAATAATCATTAGGTATAAGACAATGTTGAAGCCATGCCAAAGATATTTTATATCAACTAAATTCTTTTTATAAATAACACCTAACAACTGATTCTGGCAGAGGTATATCGCCACTTTGTAAGTTTCATCTGGGACCCATTTTTGTCAATCTTACGTTTAACATATAAGATGTGCTTAGCACTTCTATGTAAAACACCACGGAAAACATTTTCGCAGAACAATTAAACCCTTCTCTCTCCCATAAAAAGTGGCAAAAACGTCGCTTCAGCGGCAATGTAGCAATATTAAATAATCTACAAAAATAATTGGCATAAAATTCTACTATAGGTTTGAAATACACCCAAGCTCCACACCTAATTTGAAGGCGCAAAATTGTTTAAAACATTAAATATCTTTAAGGGTTAATTTCGTAATTATTCACAATTAGTACCTTGCACAGGAAATGTTGTATGCCTTTCGTTTAAGGTATAAGCTGTGCTTATCACTTTTAACTAAAACTCCAGGATAAAAATATTTGTGAAACATTTTAACCCTTTAATTATATGTATATTTTTATCCCTTTGTCATTAAAAGGGACGAAAAAATCCCCTTCAGCGATAATATGGTGGGGCAAAATATTCTAGAAAAATATTTTTGCCATGACATTCTTCTATAAATGTTTAAATGAATCTAAGCTTCAGGCTTAATTTGAAAGACAGAAATAATTCAAAACTCAAAACGAATTTAAGGTTTAATTTCTTACTTATTCACAATAAGAAGTCGCCATAAGAAATCTTGTAAGTCTTAATTTCACGGTATAAGAAGTGTTTGGCATTCTTATGTAAAACACCACTAGCAACTTTTTTGTAGAGCATTTTAAGCCACTATATTGCAGCCGAATGTGAGTTTTTAGCCCCTTATTTAAGAAAGTGACATCAAGTCCTGTACTACGAAGAAGAAGAAGGTTTAAATTTCTTACAAAAGTTTTCCTCGTGGTGTTTTACATAAAATTTCCTTATTTTTATTATACCTTAAACGTTAAACTTTTAAAATTTCCTATGCAGAGTAGAATTCAATAAAATAGTAAATATTTTGTCTAGGAACAGACCTACAAATAAATTTGTAAATATAGACAAAAATATCTACACAATTTCATTAAAAAAACGTGTTGTTTTTTCAGTGAACAAATTGTTTAAATCTATAAAATAATTTGTCTAAAAATATTTACAAATTGCAAAAAAAAAAATTACTAAATCAAACAAAAAGATTTTCTGGATTTTCTGAAAAATATCAAACAATATTTTTGTCTGAATTTATAAAACAATTAGTCTAAAAATAATAACAAATATTAAACAAAATGGTTTACTTAATCAAACAAAAATATTTACTGGATTCTTTGTAATATATCATCAGCATCCATTAAGCATTAAGGAAATGAAATGAATGCTTAACTAAAGACTAAAAGAATGAATGAGAATTAACGCAACGACATTAAGGAATTTATTGTAAATAAACTTGGTACAATCGCATTCCTTTTGCTATCACTGTTGTTGTTATTTGTGTCTATGTCGTCATCGGGGTTGTTTTTTTACGACACAGTTTTTCTTGTTGTTTTTTGTGTTTGCGTCCTAAATAGGAGTCAAATAAACAATGCATAGATTATGCACAGAACATTTACTGAAAATTAAATTTATTTTTAGACAAACTTTTGCTTGAAAATTTTTTGGTAATAATATTTTCTGTGTTGGGGTTTGATCAACAAAACGTAGTAGCAGATCCTTTTTTGCAAATTCATCTGCTGCCCATATCAGTGTCACCTTATTAACAGAGGCACACCTGCTTAGAGTACACGTGCGCTTGCTACATGCATCTAATGACCGACGAATTCACTTCCCTTCCACTTAAGAACTCTCAATCAGGTGATCATATGTATGCATCAGCCCGAGCATCTTTGGCTGATAAACGGATAAGTACTTCCCTAAACGCAGGACACAAGAGAGGCCTAACTCACTTAAGTGAACATCTACTACCGCTCTACCGTCCACTATAGATCCATCAGTAAAAACCCTGATGTCACTCTCCACACGCTCATTGTGTATGTTACCGTCCGTAGTGAGTAACTGATGCAGTCTTTTAACTATCCTTCTTGCACATATGCGTTCCAAAGACATTTGAGTCTTCCTAACCTATTTATGTATAAGGTCCAGGATACTCCTATACCGCGTGTTGGATCCAAAGTGATACCAAGTGGCATCATTTTCCATACGAAGTCCTGACATGGCCACCGTCTTCTTTATAAATAAATCCAACGGTGGCAATCCCAACAGTGCTTCTAATCGCTTGCGTCGGCGTGGCACGCATTGCTCCACTTATGCGCACACAAACAATCCTTTGAACCCCATCCAGCCTAAGATTGACAGTCTTCTGAGAAACCTTCGGCCACCAGACAAACGATGCGTAAGCTATTGTGGGTCTAACTATAAAAGTATAGATCAAGTGTGCAGCCTTAGACAAGATTCCCCACCTTTCACCACACACCCTTCGACATTGATGTAATATCCTTTTCGCCTTTCGTATCTTCAACCTGACCAATAACAACCTGACCATTAAAGATTCGTTTCGTATCTAGCGTTAACCCAACATATTTCACCTTCCTGCAGACATTGATTTCCGATCCGAAGAGTCTTAAAGGATTGAACTCAATACATTTCCTCTTTAGAGTAAAGGGAATATCGTCTGATTTGCTAGTATTAATAGTTAGTCCTTGTTCAATACACAAGGTCTCGGTTACCTTGAGAGCGGGTCTCATGCAGTCCATAATGATGTCCATGAACCTGCCACCAACCGCATACCTATAGTGTGTATACCCATTATGTCCAGTCCTGACCACCTTCCCTCGAACACTGAAACTCCAATTCATGAGATTTTTAGACCCCAAGATTAGCATGATAGAGTCGATCCATTCTAAAGGAAGATATTTGCAAGCAAAAAAAACCAATTATAGGTGACTAAAACTATCGTTTTAGAAACATTTTTACTTAATCCTAAACAAAAGACTTAGAAAAGAATCTTGAAAAGCACAGAAATGACAATCCTTGTATTACACTGTACAACACGAAAAAATATTACGGGGTTATGTAAATCGATTCCCGTAGAGGAGACCAAAAACAAGTATACATGTGTTGGCGTTTTGCAAGCTCACATCGGAATTTTGTTTTAAGGGGGGCTACAATTTTCCGCTTTTGACCTGATCGTGCAGTATATCGGTTCTTTACATCTGAACTGTAGGGTATGCTTCATAACTTTGTAGCAAATAATAGCCCAAATATTTTTTTGGAATATATCAACCCTCAGACTCCCCCACATAACGGTCATTTTTTGCTCTATTCTAACAAATCGTAAAAAACACCACTAAAAATTCGGTTTGCGAGTAATAAATATTCTACAAAAATGTTGGCCATAAAGTTTTACTATAGGTCTTTAAAGACAACCAAGCACCAGGATTAGCTTGTACGCCCGAAATCATTGAAAACTTAAGCAATGTTTAAGGGTTAAACTTCATACTTATTCACAATTAGTACTCGGCATAGAAACTTTTGCAAGTCTTACGTTTAAGGTATAATATAAGTTCTGCACTTTTCTATAAAACACATTGAGAAAATTTTTTTAGAACATTTTAATCCTCTAACTCTTCGTTTTATAAGACTTTTTGTATATATCGGAAAAAATGGGAAAAAACTCCCCTTCAGCGGCGATAAGGGCGGCTTTAGTATTTTATAAAAATATTGATCATAAAATTCTACTATAGGTTTTTAAAGAGTCCCAACCTTCAGACTTAATTGGGACGCTGGAAATCATTGGAAACTTAAAATGTGTTTTAGGGTTAATTTCGTACTTATGCACAATTCGTACTCGGCATAGAAAATCTTGCAAGGTTTACGTTTAAGGTATCAGATGTGTTCTGCTTTTTTATGTACAAGACCACAGGGAACATTTTTATAGAAGACTTTTTCCCGCTATATTGCCGCTGAAGGGGAGTTTTTTGCCCATATTTTAAGAAATACACAAAAAGGCCCATAAAACGAAGAAGTTATAGGGTTAAAATATTTTAGAAAAATGTTTTTCCTAATATTTGCTACAAAAGTGCTAAACATACACGTCAGATGTAAAGATCACATAGTTTCATGTATCGATATGCTGCAGGATTATGCCAAAAGGATGTAAACTTTAACCCTCCACACCCCATCTAACCTAAAACAAAATTCTCAAAATTTTTGTATAGTGTTTTTTTTCAATTTTCCTAATACCACAGTCAAATTTACTTTTAATAATGCCATTCACAAATTAAAAACTTTCACCAATATTTCATATTTTCTTTTTAGTTTGATTAAATAATTAAAAGTAAAAATTTCATCAGCAGCCCACGTTATCGGGAAATAATGTTTTTCTTTTTACTACAAAAAAAGTCTTGTTCCTTTGTTAAAAAAAAAAGTACAAAGGAATCTACAACAAAAGAATAAATTGCAATATATTGTTAAAAGTATAATAAAAAAAATGCACATCTATAGTCTACCCTAAATTTAAAAGATGAATAAAAAAACAAATTTTATTATTCTCTCATTTGCTGACCATTCAGCTATATTTCAATGTATGCATTTAAAAATTTTTTTGTATGTACATGATTATGTACCAAGTTGTTGAGACGTTCCATCGTTTAGTTTTGGTTGAATGGATGGTTCGTTTGTTCATTCATCACTCAACCCAATTTATAAGAGGCAGCAGTTGTTAATATATGGCAAAGAAAGAAAGAAAGAAATAAATAAAGCCTTTTGCCACTGCCACTTGCATGTTTACGTTGCGTTGTTTATTTATTCACTTGTTTACTGTGACTTCTTGATTGCTGTTGCTTCTGTTGTCGTTGCTGTTGTTGAATAACGTAATACAGCAACTTAACATAGTGACCCACAAAGCTACAACAGCAACAACAGCAACAACAATAATAATAATAATATCCCAATAAAGTGCATTCATTGCTCATGTACCCAAAGAATCCAACAACGACAATAACAACAACAACAACAACAACAAAATCAAGACTATAGAAAATTGTTGAAGTTAAAAAATAAATAAAGCAACAGAAAGAAAAGGATGCTGTTCTTTTAGCATTTTTTTTATTGTTGGACACAAGAGGCGTGCTGTATCCAGCAAATTCATACCAAGTAAATTTAGTTAGTAGAATGTGTGCAAACCTCATTACGAAACCTTTAAACTAAGATCTTTTTACTATGTTTTTCTTTTGCATACATTTTTTTTCTTCTGTTTAACTGTTTGTACTACTGTATGAGTTATTGGCTGAGTATTTGCTAAAAAGGTGGCTTGTTTTCATGGCAAAAACACTCAAAATGTTTAAGCTGCTGCCACTGTCGTCAGCTAATTGATGATGTTTAAATATTTAAAGTGAACAATTTTACTTGCAGCTTTAGCATTTTTCTGTTTTTAAGATCTTAAGCAATAAAACGAGGTTGTATCAAATAATTGAGATAATGAGTATAATCTTTACAACTAGATTAATGCTTGATGTTGATATTTTAATGAGCTTATGACAGTTTTATAGAGTTTTTTTTTCAGCAGCAGTTTTAAAAATAGTTTAATTAGATTTATAGCCAATAAATTCTTCGGACTTCCAGGAAGATGAGATAAATGAATTCACAATTGTCAGAAGAGACAAGTGGCTTAAGTGGACTTAGCGGCAAGCTAAAAAATTTCATAACATTTTTAAAAAGAACATCTGGAAAGATGTCATACTCATTTATTAACTCACTTAAGACGGGAAGCTTTGATTGTACCAATATTATTTAAATCTATATGATCATGAGTACTTGAATTAAATGAGCAGCCGAACAGGTTCTACCCAAGTCAATGCTCAACTTTATTCAACTTTATCTTCAACTAATAGATAAAAAGTTTCTCTGGCAAAGTATAACATTTTGTAATTTTTTAACCGACTTGAAAAATAAGAAGGTTATAAATTCGTAATTAATTTAAGATGAAAACTGAGAGATCTCCGCATTCTTTTTGAGGATTCTCGGAAGCGCTTCAAGGCATTGCATGCGGAGGGGATGTAAGGTTTTTAGTAAAAAATTTTTACTGCTTACAGAATTATGATATTTTTTTGCTGGGACACCATGCACAAGGCGTTACTGGGAACAACATTTTTAATTAAAATATGAAATTAGTTAAAAATGTAGCAAATAATTCAGAGATAAGTTTGAAATTTGAGTTTGTTTTCGACATCCTAAATTCCTTTTTTTTAGGGCTCCGTATAGCAAAAGTGTAAGGGAACCCTATTGTTTTCGCTACGTTGTCCGTCTGTCTGTCCGTCCGTCTGTCTGTCTGTCACAGGATGTTTCCTCGGTAACCGTAAGAGCTACGGACCTGAAATTTTCACAGAATATTTAAAAATTTGGCCACTACAACAACAAATATATGTCAATTAAAAATTAAAGGGTGTTCTAAGGCGAGCAACGAAAAATATTGAAATACTAAGGTAATATACAGACACTTATATATAGACACTTTAAATTTTCAAAATTAATGTTAATTGGTGTAGTCTGTAGAATAGACTACACCAGTTAAAACCGATATTTAAAACAATAAAAATTAAAGGGTTTTCTATCAGTTAATGTAATTTTGACTATGTAATTTAGACAGTTTGCTGTATCTTAGAAACCGTAAGAGGTAAAATTTTCAAATTTAAAAAAAAACGCCAAAACTAAAAAATTCCAAAATTAAAAATAAAGTCAAAACGAAAAGTCGCAAAAATGGAAAAAAGCACTTAAAGAAAAAAAGTTCCAAAATTAAAAATTTCGCTATAACGCATAAAATGACCGAAACTAAAAAGATCACCAAAAAACTAAAAAAAAAACGCAAAAAACCAAAAAGCACAAAGACCTAAAAAAACGCGAAAACGAAAAATAGTATCAAAAAAACTAAAAAGATTGTCAAAAATGGAAAAAACACCAAAACGAAAAAAGCGCCAAAACCAAACAAAGCGTCGACAGCTAAAAAATCGCCTAAAACCGAAAAAATCGCCAAAACGAAAAAAAAAACAAATCGCTAAAACAAAAAAAAAAAAAGCCACCAAAAACCGAAAAAGCGCCAAAAATTACAAAAAGCACCAAAAACTGCAATAAATCGCTTAAACTAATTATATCGTCAAAAAGCGAAAAAAAACCTTCAAACAAAAAAATTCGCCAAAACGAATATATCACTAAACCTAAAAAAATCGTCAAAAACAAAAATTTTAAAAACAAAAAATCGCTAAAAAAAACAAATAAAAAACACCAAAATGCAAAAAGCTCCAAAACCCATAAAAAATCGCTAAATCACTAAAAAAAAACGTTAAAAATAAAAGAACTAAAATTAAACGAAAAAGCAAAATGAAAAAATTGACAAAATAAAATAATAAGGACAAACACGAAAATGTATATACTACATATGTGTATTTGTACGCGAACCCTTCGTGTGCGAGTTAAAGTCGCACATTACTTAATTTTTAAATAATTATATTATTCTTGTTATTTTTTAATATTAATTGGTTTTCTTCAAAAATTCCTAATTTGCAGTTTTTCAAATATTGCTAATTTTATATTAACGTGATATACCCCATTTTTTTTAGAATAAATATCTCTCTTTCGCATGTTTTTTTAACAAATTATTGATCTGTACAAAAATATGTTTCATTTGAATATAATAACGTAAGCAACTGCGTTATTATATCCATTAGACTTTGGTGGTATTTTCAGGATATTTATGGTTTAATTTTATCTTGTCTTATTCTTGTTTATTCAGCACGTATAAATATATTTCAAAGTTTTTCATAAAAATATGTTTATTTAAAATTTCATTCAAATGTAGTACTTATAAGGATTAAGCTCAGAATAGTTAACATTCAAGCAATATCCTTGTAATTTCACCAAAAAATATCCTGGAACGTACATCAACAAAACTATATTTAAAAGAAAACCAATTTTGTGTAAATTAATAATCTAAAAAGTTTTACTGAATTTTAAAGTCCAGTTTGAAAAAATTAGGCGAAGTAAAAAAAAAGAGATTGAATGACTAACAAAAATAAAAACTGCGATATGAATCCAAATTGATTATTAGGCTAAGGTTCTTAAGGTTATATTCAAAAAGAATTGGGCATGATTAATATTCCAAGGAAAAATTAAGTTGATGTTAATTTTTCCCCTGTTTCTTGGAATATTAATCATGCCCAATTCTTTCTGAATATAACGTTACGAACCTTAGCCTAATAATCAACTTGGATTCAGAAAGCAAATACGTTCGAAATAATCATATTATAAAAGTGCGATATTTTAAAAACTAGAATTGACCAAATTTAACCTAGTTTTGAAAATGGTGTGTCCCATATATGTTATATCAATTATAGTTTTTGCTGCACCCAACCAAAATATCCATTTTGTTCACCTGTGTTATTTATTTTAAATTAATGTTTTTATTATTAATATTTTTAATAAAATTGCATATTTGGAACAAAAATCAATCAATCTCTTATTCAAATGCTTATAAAGGCTTGTTCGTTTTTTTTCTTAAATATTTCCTAAATACTGTCTTAAGATTTATTTTTTTTTTGCTATTCAAAAATATTTAAAATAGGCACCTTTTGACTTGAGATGATTATGAAAAATATTCTGACATTTTTACTCTTTTGCATAATTTTTTTTTCATGTTCATACTCGGAAATATAGAAAATTTTTATTTCTATTTTAATACAAAATAATGATGGTATGTTAAAGTGGCAATAGTACAAACAAGCTTAAGTCTTTTAAAAGATACTATTAACCAAAAGTAGTCAACACATTATTTATAATCTGTTAAAATATCACATTAACAGTCAATACGACAAAGTTAATAAAAAACCAAATTTGGAAAAAAATTGCTAAAATAATAAACAAACAACAAATAAAAAAAAACTATATATCATTTGATATAAAGCAATAGCGACTGCATTTCTGCATAAACTATTTAAATGTCAATTGATATTAAAACAAATAAAATGAGGGGAAAAAATGTTAAGGCAGTTTTGAAAGCAAACTCAAGGTATGACCACTACAATTTAAAATGTTATCAAAGTTAAATATTTTTTCTCCCCTTTTTAATTGAAAAGATGACAATTTGACATTATAAGAAAAAAAAATTATGTCATATAATAGGAAGATTTTTTGAACGTTTTGGATGCAAAAAAAACAGAACTTTTTGACTTAATACCTAAAGTTTGCATCTTAAGTCTTTTGTTTTATACGATTGCTTCGTAAAAACAAACCCATTTAAACTATTAACCAATACTAGCCAAGTTTTAGGTTACAAGCAAATTTCAAAACACATATTAAGCTAACAAGACAAAAAATTAAAACAGAACATTTTTATCTGGGCGTATTGAGCTATATCATTTCAAAACCCATTATATCCTATAAAAGCAAACAGCAAAACTGTTAAATTTGCTGCTGTTTGTCTAAATAATTTTTCAAATTGAAATCTTTGTTGTTAACTATTTCTTGGTATATTGCACAAAACGTGATTTAAAGTCTTGTGGTCAGATTTAATGTTTAAGCAAAAAAAAAATTAAACAAAAACCGCTTAAAATATATATTAAAAAAAAATACTCCACATGGAAGAAACAAATGTTGATTGTTGAGATATTTGAACGCCTTTCGTGCTTTAAAGCATGCGTTGTTGCATCATCATCATCATCATGAGCCGCACAGATTATGCAGCATCAAAAAATAAATAAATAAAAAAAACTAATATAAAGCTAAAAGAAACCAAATAAATAGTGGGTATGTGCTCAAATAACATGATACCCTCTCATAGCAGCAGATCTTTTGGTCATAGTTAAACAAGCTTCCTTGGCAGTAGTTTTGGCAGTACAAATTTTAGATTTACTGCAAATAACGGCCAGTGTTGTCAGTCAGTATACATACATATAGTGGATTAAGTATGACTGTGACTCAGATTACATAGACTAAAACTTTGTTTACACAAATTTTATTTTATTTCACTATTTTTTTTTGTGGCATCTACAGATTTGTTTGAAATTTTTGTGTGCATTTGAAATCATTTCTTTACAAATTTATATACGCTTGATTACAGAAACAAGCACACAAATTAATAAAATTAAATTGCAGCATTTATTTTCTTATTTGCTAAAACCCAAAAAAAAAGATATGAAAAAATTGCAATAAAATACGAAATTTTTCTGTATTTTTTTTTTGTATGCCAGTCTATGTTGTGTTCATTCATGTATTCATCCATCTTGTATGTTTTTCTAAAAGTAATTTTATGGTGTATAATGCTTATAATTAATTGTAGGGTATATGATGATTTATTTAAATTTTTATTAAATGAAAAACAAAATAGTCAGCTTTGGGCTTTTAAATAAAAAAAAAATACTCCTTTTGTTTATTCGCAAACTGAAGCTTTGAAAACAATTTATTCTTCGCACAAGCTTCAATGTAGCTTACATGAGAGTTACTCCTCATACGGTCCAATTTTAATTTAATTTTTTTCCTTTGTTAGGTGACTTGATCAAATATCTTCTAGCCTATGTTTGGAACATACCTAAGAGCACTCTCGATCAAGTCACCTATCAAAGAAAATAAACCAAATCAAAATTTGTCCCGCTGTTTGGGCTGTAAGATGGCGTCTGCAGACACACAGATACACAGACACACACTACAAACTTATAACATGTTCTTTTTTGTCGGGGGCTAAAAATCGATTTAGTGGAATTTAATGAAAAATAATAGTTACTTTGCATGGGCGTGTCACTGCCTTCTTTTTAGGTTTCCGTACACCAAAGTTGAAAAGGAACCCTATGGTTTCCGCTACCTTATCCAGCCGTCCGTATTCATGTCTGTCTGTCTGTCCGTCAGTCTATCACAGGCTGCTGTCTTGAGGCTGGTAAGAGGTACGGACCTGGACATATTTCTGTTTCAGAAGGCTAAAAAAATAAGGCTTACGCCTTACAAATGTATTTACATTCCCAAAGCAATTAACTAGTTACTACTTCGCTTACTTGAAGCTAAACAATAAGTAGTCAAATAAACAAATTAAAATTAAAAAAAAAATTTATACACATTATATTTTATTTATATTTTAAAGTTTTTTTTCTGACTCAACTGGGATACGAACCAATGCTCGTACAGATTTGAAAACAAGTACTTTACCCACTGAGCTCGTATTGGCTTATGAGTTTAAGCGACAAAAATTAGTTTTCATAAAAAGTGGTTGTCTACTTATTTTATATAAGATAAATTTGTAAGTAAAACTCAGTACTTTTTAATCCATTCAAAGAGTACTACCGATTACAAAAATGACAAAAGTTTTTGCTGCAAAGAAAAAATTATCACCAAAAAATGTTCAAACAAAAGTTTGTCTAAAAATAAATTTAATTTTCAGTAAATGTTCTGTCCATAATCTATGAATAAAAACTGTGTCGTAAAAAACCACCCCGATGACGACATACACACAAATAACAACAACAACAATCGTAGCAAGAGGAATGCAATTGTACCAAGTTTGTTTACAAAAGATTTTTGAATGAATTGATTAGTTAATGTCGTTGCTTTAATTCTCATTCATTTTTTTTAGAGTATTTAGATAAACATTCAGACTTGAACACATTTAACAATAGTGAAATCTCATAAATGATTAATGGATGATGATGATGATGACACATACAAAAATTTTGTTTGTATTTTTGTTTGATTAAGTAAATTATTTTGCTTAATAATTGTTGGCATTTTTAGACTAATTGTTTATTAAACTCAGATAGAAATATTGTTTAATGTTTTTCAGTAAATCCAGTAAATATATTTGTTTGATTCAGTAAAATGTTTTCATTGAACTCCTTTACAGAAAATGAAATTTAGTTTTTTCTGTGTGGGATGTAAATATGGAACATACTAAAAATTTATGAAAGTTAAAAATAAATGGTATTCTAAAGCGGGTAACGAAACATGTTGATATCCTAATGTAATATACATACATACACTTGATATATATGCAGAACTTGACATTTTCAAAGTTATTGATTTATTACACAAAAAACACCAATAAATACTGAAACTTTAACAAAATAAAAAATAAAGGGTATTCTATCAGTTAATGTAATTTTGACTATGTAATTTTTACAAATTCTTGAAATTTTTACAGCTATTGCAAAATGTTAAAGGCAAGAGGAAACAGTGCTAAAAAACAGAGAAACTATAAATTAAAGGGTATTTTATAAAATAGTGTAATTTTGAAATTAAGTTGCATCTTATGAACCATAATAATTAGAACCTTAAAATTAATAAATGAGGAGTTTCTGTTTTCAAAACTTGACTATTCCATTTTCGATAGAACAGATTTTTAATTTTTTGTTTGTTTCGTAACATTGAAATCAAAATTCAGCGAAAATAAAATTGGGCCAAAGTTTTATAATTGCACGATAAAAAATAATATTATAAAAGGCATGCTATCGTAAACAGTAGATTATTATTCCACTTCAAAATTACGTTCCTAAAGAACTATTTTCTAAAATTGTGCAAAAACACAAGAAGTGAAATAGTCAAGTTTTGAAAAGAACCTCCTCAAATTAGCGGTAAATTAATAATTACAGGGTATCGCTTCAAGCAGTATGAATAATCGCCTATTCTGAATATTTTTTTGGGTGATTGGGAACATTGTTTTGGATTTTTTATCATTGTAGCGAATCAGCAAAAATTCTTGGGTAACTTGTCATCTTCTGCTTTAGGTGATTTTTACTTTGGTGATTATTCATGCAGCGGCATGAAAAATCGCTCAAGCAAAAATTTCACAAAGCTTAAAATGGGCAAATACCAAAAAATATAATAAAAAATATGGGTGGCGTTGAAGATTTTCGCCTTCAGGCCTATCAAATAACGGTTTCATTTATGTAAACAAAACAAACTCTAAAAATAGAGTTACGTAATATGTGCATAGCCCCTTAATAGGAAAAAAAATTTTATTGAATAAAGTATGTACCTTTATAATAAAACTACAATTCCTTAAAACTTACATGAACTTTTTTATAATTAGTACATTCTTTAAAAATCAGATTTTCTCGAATAATACTCCGCATGAATTACATTACATGGTTACTGCACTAAACTTTCCAATTAAATCCCTAACAGTTTTACTTAAAATCCAGTTTCTATTATTAATCCACAATATCGTTTAAACGCTAAACGCAAGCAATAATTTATGCCCAGATCAATTTAAGTTGATAAACTATAATTTGGTGTCTAAGTAATTTTCCAATTATTAACTCAATAAGTTTTCTTGTTATTTATATTCTACATGAATAAAATAAAAAAAAAAACGATAATAAAATTCACATAAATTTAACATACAATTAAAGTACTCGCTTGTACTTGCAGTTAAAATAGAATAAATTTTAAAATATCTCTCAACACAAAAAGTGAATAATAAATTCAGTGACAATTAAAATTAAAGAAAAAAAAAAACAATAATAATAAATAAAATAAACAAACATAAAAGTAAAACATCAATTTAACAGAGATTTCACCAAGATTTGTCATAATATTTATAGCAACAAATCCTTCAAATACTCACAGAAATCAAAAAAAGAAACTGTGCCATTTGTTAAGTTTGTTTTATTTTTTTTTTAAGACAAAATAAATAAAATTCATAAAACTTTTGTCGTTATTCATTTAAGTACTCAGACAACAAGCATTTAATCACCAAAAATTGTCAATGAAACTTTCTACGAATTTTTTGTGGTTTTTAAAGGTAAATCTTTTTTTTTTGTTTGTCTGTTGGTTTTTGTATTTAATAAAAATATCATAATAATTTTTAAGTGCAATAAGATTTTATATGCATTTAATTTTGCTTTTGTTTCCCTTTTGACACACTTCTTTTTAATTGAGAATGGAATCGGAAAGACATATTTGGTTTTGATGTAGTGTTTGCAGCGGGGAAAGGGGTATAGAAAACATTATTACTTTCATTAAGCATATTTGGTTTTTGGTAAAAAGATGCACAACATTTGTGTTTAACAATGAAAAACCAAACATCAAAAAGTTCACCCTATAATTAATATCAAAATATTCTAAGAATGAACTATGTAGAGGAAATATGTAACTTTTGTTTTCGATAAATGTTATAAAGGTACGTTCAGATGGGAAAAATAGCCACGTGGCACAGAGTGAAAAATAGCCACGTGGAACAGAGGAAAAAACAGCCAATATAGCAAGAAAAAATAAGAAAAAATTATCGAATTTGAAAAAAACTTAAACGCAGTTTCAAAGCGGACAAATCAGTTTATTTAAAAATCAATATGGCCTTTTAAACATTGATATGGCCTTTTAAACATTGAGAAAAAATTAAGGCCGATTCACATATTACGTAACGCTATTTTCGGAGGTTTTATACGCCTCCCCCCTTTCTTACGGTTTTTACAACATTTTCAGTATATAGCTCATTTATTTACAGATCTTATAGCCTACAGCCTTTCGAGACATACGTTTTATGTGGATCAGATTATTAGTTTGGAAGGTATAAGCTTTTCGACGGCAAAATTGGTCTTATATAACAACACATACCGCCCACTGTGTTAAAAATAGCTAGCTAGCTTTTAGCACACCTTGTAGCCTATATCCTTAACTATAATTCACCCATACATTTTTGTGGATCAGACTATTCGTTTAGGAGATATAATTTTTTCGCCGCTAGATTGGCCTTTTTTCCCAGTGCGCGTGGTACCAAAAATTCTCTTTATGTTTACGCATATTTTCTCAAATATTAGCTCCGAATCTATAATATATACACTTTTACATAAAAATGTCTTTGACTACACAGAAAAAAACTAACACCAAAAAGTTTTCAAACAAAATATTGTCTAAAATATAAATTAATTTTCAGTAAATGTTCTTTACTGAATCAATGAATTTTTTTATTTGAGTTTTAATTAGGACGCAAACACCAAAAAAGAAAAAAAATAACAAAAACCAGTTATTTGTGTCGTAGAAAAAAAAAACAACCCCGGTGACTACAAACACACAAATAATAACAAAGATACCGAAAGGAATGCGATTGTCCAAGTTTGTTTACTGACGATTTTTGAATGAATCAATTCGTTAGAGTTGTTGCGTTATTTCTCATTCATCTTCTTAGAGTCTTGCGATTAACATTCAGAGGTGAACACATTTACCAAAGTGAAATTTCATAAACACTTAATGGATGAAGATGACTCAGACACAAAATTTTGTTTGATAAATTACAAAAAATCCAGTAAATATTTTTTTTTTGATTCGGTAAACTATTTTGTTTGGTATTTGTAAGTATTTTTAGACAAAATATTTTATAAATTCAAACAAAAATATTGATCGATGTATTACAGAAACTCCAGTAAATATTTTTGTTTGATTTGGTAAACTATTTTGTTTGGCATTTGTAAGTATTTTTAGACAACTTGCTTTATAAATTCAAACAAAGATATCGATCGATATATTATAGAAAATTCAGTAAATATTTTTGTTTGATACAGTAAATTATTTTGTTCAAAATATGTAAATATTTTTAGACAAATTATTTTATAGATTTATACAATTTGTTTACTGAAAAAACCGTTTTTTTTCAATGAAATTGGTGAGATATTTTTGTCTATATTTACAAATTCAATTTAGTTTTTTCTGTGTATTAAAAAGGCGTAATGAACTAAATCTCGGAGGATGCATTGCCCAAAAATTTTTTAATCTCTATGTCAGTTTAAGTGAAACGATAATTTTTTCATCCTGCTTAGAGTTCTTGAAATTCGCTGTCACCTTAACTTTAACACTTTTATGCCAAAAATATTGCCCAAAAATAATTTTTACACACACAAATTTGCTTCAGTAGATTTTTGTCATCTTTACATATTGTACGCAAAGCAAAAATATATCGTAACGTAGATCTCTTGTATGAATGCCATTAAAAAATATCATAAAAAATTATTATTTTCATATAATTGTTAATGCTTTTTGTTTCATTATTTTTAAATCTTTTTGGCTTGATATGGGGAGATATAAAAAAATTTAAATTTATACAAACTTTGTACAATTTTATGGAGTCACAAAAAACAAAAAAAAAAAAGAGTGCAATAAAAACAAAAATCCCTGCGCTGTTTTTAAAATTCGTGTTGGAATTTTGATTAGTACGAATATTATAAAAGAAACAATAAACTTTTACCTTAAATTGAGTATCAAGGAAGATAAATAAATAGCATTGAATTAATTATATGATTTTACATAAGCATTTGCTTCGTACATTCAAAACGACTTTGTTTTATGTAAATGACGATTATAAATTGATATAATAAACACTATAAAATTTGATAATTGTGGAAAAACTATGTAAATATTTTAGATGTTCTGAATTTGCGGTACGATGAAAAAGCTGTGTGGTCACAGGCTTACTAATTGATTCAATTCTATTTCATATCAAGCTTTTTTCTTGCTTTTGATTATTCATGATCATGCTTGGGAAAAATATTGATGTAACGAAATATCGATATATTTCACTCAATGTGTATCTTTTAATCGTGTACAAGAAGTGTAAAAAGTTAGGCAGCTATTTTTACCACAGTGGGCGCTATATGCTCTACTACCAATTTTACCAATATAATTCTTAAGTCTTCGAAAAACCCCACATCTTCCAAACTAATCGTATAAAAATAAAAACTATTTAATAAGACTGAAGTTTATCGGCGGTGTGCCGTAAAATCCACGTTTCGAAATCGCCTAGTTTCCATGAAAAAGTTCAACTCAAAAGTTGACTTATTGCAGCTTTTTAATTGATTTTAATCTTTCAGATTTTTAAGATGTTTCATACGAACTTCGAATGCACTAAGCCGTCGTATTAACAGAATACGGTTTTTCGTTTTGGTAAATCGCTTGATTTCAAAACGCGCGTTTTACAGCACACCCCCTATTTTTCTGCACACTATTTACAAATGAATCACCTCACTGAAAGAAAAAATAAATTTGAATAAAATCATAAATTTGTTAACATAAATATTTCTGGATATTTCAATTAAATCAAGCCACGTTTTTCACAAGAAATTGAATTAATTTTCATAAAATGTACACCTTTTGAATAATACCCTACATCGGGTATAAAATATGAGTTGTGTGATGAAAAAGCTTTAAAGTGAATGATAATGCTAAAAATTATAATTCATATCGGATAAAAGAAGTATGTACTTAAACTGATTTGCGGCCACTTCTAAATACCACATTAAAAAAATATTTCATAAAGCCGAAGAAGACACATATTAAAATATGTCCACCGACTAACTCAAACACAACAATCTCCACATTTCTAAATTTTGTTTATATATTCGCCAAACTCCATTCTCTCCAATAGAAAAAGATATATATAACTACAGTTATCTATACACACAGAAAAAGCTATCGCCAAAACTTTTTCAACAAAAGTTTGTCTAAAAATAAAAGTTAATTTTCAGTAAATGTTCTTTACTGAATCAATAAATTTTTTGTTTGACTTTTATATGGGACGCAAACGCTAAAAACAACAAGAAAATTTGTGTCGTAAAAAACAACCCCGATGACGACATTCACACAAAGAACAACAACAACAATGATAGCAAGAGGAATGTAATTGTACCAAGTTTGTTTACTGATGATTTTTGAGTGAACCAATTCGTTAATATTGTTGCGTTAATTCTCTTAAAATTTTTTTTGATTCTTTGGATAAGCATTCAGATTTGAACACATTTAACAAAGTGAAATTTTATAAATGCTTAATGGATGATAATGATGATCCAGACAAAAATATTGTCTGATATATTACAAGAAATCCAGTAAATATATTTGTTTGATTAAGTAAACTTTTTTGTTTAATATTTGTTAGTATTCTTAGACTAATTGTTTATAAATTCAGACAAAAATATTGTTTGATATTTTTCAGAAAATCCAGTAAATATTTTTGTTTGATTTAGTAAATTGTTTTGTTTACAATTTGTAAATATTTTTAGATAAATTACAAGAAATCCAGTAAATATTTTTGTTTGAAAACGTTAACTATTTTGTTTAATATTTGCTAGTATTTACATACACTTTGTTTTATTAATTCAGACAAAAATATTGTTTGATATTTTTCAGAAAATCCAGTAAATATTTTTGTTTGATTTAGTAAATTGTTTTGTTTACAATTTGTAAATATTTTTATACAAATTGTTTTATAGATTTAATTAATTTGTTTACTGAAAAAAACTCGTTTTTTCAATGAAATTGTTGAGATATTTTTGTCCATATTTACAAATTTGTTTGTAGGTCCGTTTCTAGACAAAGTATTTACTATTTCATTGAATTCCTTTACAGAATATAAAATTTGGTTTTTTTCTGCACAGGATGACGTTTTTGATATTTATTGCAGAAGCTATAAAACTTTAAAAATTATTCTAATGTTTTTCTTAATGCAAAACTTAGCCCTTGTGACCAATATTGTAGCTTATTGCCCATTTCGTTTCTGCTCCAACTAAATAATTTCTACTTCTATTACACATAGAAATCTTAGTTGTAGTCATTCCATGTATTTTTCTTCATCTTTTTCGAATTCTTTTTAAAAATTGTTGCATTTCGTTGAAATTTTTTTTTATTCATTTGCAATTGATTTCATTTTTATTATTGTATACTGTCGATGTTTTAGTCTGCAAAAAAAAGCGAAATTCTTGGCCAAAACACGTATTAGCATTTATTGTTGTAAAACCATGTCTCCGATACTCTGCCACTCTGTATCACCACTGGTTTAGCCAATATGTTTGCTTGTACTCGTAGTACTCGTATCTAATGGTGCAGTATAAGTGCACGTACATGTTGCATTTATGTTCTTGTCAATTGTTTCAATGTTTGTTAGAAATACGAAAAACAAAACATTTTTTTTTTGTTTACTTGAGAGACTGTTGTCTTGTTTCAACGCTTGTTTTCTGTTTTAATTTTCTTTGTTTTTTTATATAAATACTCATACATTCATACATAAAATTGTATTTAGTTTTTATTTATTTAGATTTTTTTGTTTGCATTCATCCATGAATTAGAATTCATTATTTGATTTTGCAACTTGCATTGAGATTTGTTAGTTATTAAAAGTGTATGGAAAAAAAAGTTTTCGATATCTTAGCATAGAGATTTGCAACAAAATATAGTTTGTTCGTATAAACGACATTTGACAAATTGTTTTTGATGTATTGTATATTTTAATTAAAACAATATAAAAAACATAATAAAAGCCGCAGCAAGCAGCGTTAGAAATAGGGAAAAATAAAATATTATTTCAAGAGTAACGTGGGAAAATATTGCAAGAATAAGCAAGCGGTGGTGTTGTTCTAAAGTTAATTAAATGTTATAATGAATGTAATTGATATCAATAGTATGAGAATAGAAAAGGCTGTCCAAGCTATAATATTATAAAGGTTTATTAGAAAAAGACTTAGAAATGAATAAATCGAAAGAAGAGATAGATAAGTAAAATAAAATAAAAATAAGATTTAAGGGAACGTTCTACAGAAACACGAGGTGGTAGGCGTCATCGAGTAGTCCTTTGGACATAAAAAGTATACAGTATACTTTGGCTGTATCAGTGGCAGCTATCCAATAGAGTCTCCTGGATGTTTATTTTGGGGAATACATATGCCACTGGGTAAAATATATTGAAAGCAAAGAACGTCAACACATAATTAGGCAATAGCGAAAAGTCGAAATTATCATGTATAGGAAAACTACAGTGTGGTGGGGTGATCCATCCACTGATTTGGCTTCTTGTTGTTAACTCGATTCTTTTAGGGCTAGACGCTATTAGAAACAATATTTGCAAATACATTCTTCATAAAGTTGAAGATATATTACATAAGCTGAGCACCTTTAAAGAATCTGTGAAGACGTGGCCTTGCTACAACAAAAGGCGTACACCAGAATTAACGAATAGAAGTCGCAAGGGCCTCTCAATGCTCATCGCTGTAGTGACGGTATGCTGGACAATTAGCAGACGTGCTACTTCACCAGGTCTTTCCTACAATGCACATTGCCGTATTTATCGAGAAGACGGTAGGGAAGATCCCAGTAAAAAATTTTCATATTTCTTAAAGCACTAAGGCAATGAAGCGCATAATAATACGCCTTAAAATAAGAGCTTACTGCAGAGCAGTAAACGTATATGAGAGAACCTATACAAAAAAGCTGATTTTTCACTGCTGACCCAATGCAGTTTCTTAAGCGAGAAAGTTCCATATACTTGCAGTCTTAGTGCTGAAAATGGTGATGATTTTCAGCGCTTCAAAAAGCGCTTTTTGTATAAAAAATGTAGTACTCCAAACCGGGAGCTCGCCATGCAAAAATCAGCAGCGATATCGGCTGGTTTGTAAGCACTACTTTTATTCTCTCATAGTAAAAACCTGATTTTTTCGAAGCAATTTTTTACTGGGATGCATTTTTCCACTTTTTTTGCGCGTGCCCGTTCTTGCATCTCCCATGACATAAATTTTTGGGAAATCATATACTAGATGACCAATCACAGTTATCAGCGATTGGTGGAAGCGACCTGATTAGATGTCCCAATACGACAGGAAGGATGTGGGACAGATTACACTATGCAACAAAATGAAACTTTTTTATGACCTTTGATGACCACTATATATTTTTTTGGATGTGTTATGGTCTCCTAACTACAAAAATAGTCGACATTTAGAATTCAATGGATATTTTTTTTTAATTTTTTATTATTAAATTTTGGACCTTTCAAAAGGCCATCATAGCTTGGGAAGGGGTAGTTCCATTTTATTACAAAAAGCACCAGAAAATTGTAAATAAAATTACCTTTAAGCCGTTTTAACATCATTTTTTTATATACTCAATAGTTTCGGAATTATACAGTCCGCAATGCTAAAAAATATGTATTTTTTATGCAAAATTGGATTTTTTTTAAATTTAAAAAATCGAGAATAGCAAAATTTTACCATTTTTATTAACTGAGCATAGAGCCATATATGTATACTACAAATAAAATAAACTTTATTTCATGGAAATCGGTGGAGAAGTATTGATTTTATTTAATGAAGTGAAGTAACCTAATTTTCGCAAAAATTTCGAGCATTTACACTATACAGCAAAATCCACTTTTTTTAAATTTTACTTGTTGCCTGGTGTTACCGGATACAGTTTTGTCGGAGCAGACGGCAAATTCATAAATGCATAAATTCTGTAAATGCCGACATTAATCGAATGAAAAATTTCATTAGAACGCAACCAACGTCACATTTCGCTGGGTTAATGAAACAAGTTTCGTTAAAATTATTTTAAAGAAAATTTCGCCAAATATATAATATCAATTCATTAATCTAATATAATAAATTCGCCAAACTAATAAAAATTATTCATTATTTAGACGAAATATTCCATAATTTTATTGAAACTATTTTATCATTTAAATTAAATTATTTCATTGTTTTAATGCAATCATTATGCTATTAACTATTTTCATTAGCTTAAACTCTTTATTGCCTATTTTAATTGATTGACAATTCTATGCAACAAATACGTACGATTGGGACTAATGCGCATTAGAAAAATTTTTAACGTTAATGAGCACTCAGAGTATGGAACTCAAACCCTTGATTTTCATCATTTGCTTTATAGGCAACGTCTTAACTACTTCAGCCAACAGTACTCTCTAAATAATGGGCTCTATGAGTGTACAATAACAACAATAACAATCATGCAAATTTTTTTATTGTTCGTTTTTCGTTCATAACTGTTGAAATAAACACAAGAGTGTGTTTCTTAGGAAAGAAAATGTATGTGATTTACATCAACGGCCTTTCATAAATCCAATGAAATTTTTCATCAAATATATGAAAGAAGTTCTATTGAAATTATGGCATTAAACATTTTTGAACTTATTGTTTTTATTTTATTTTTATAATAGAAGAATGAAGACATATACATTTTAAGCTTTTTATGTGTCCATTAAAATATTTTGTCAAAACTTGGTCTTGTTTCGAAGATATAGCCAACTATATGTTGGCATAAATCCAATGAAAGTTCCTCACGAAACTATGCAAGCTTATGATGTATATAATTCAAATGAAAGTATTTCACAACATTCGAGAAATTTCACATTGGAATTGTCAAAAAAATCGAGCGAAATCGTATAGAAGCTTTTGCAAAATAATCATAATAATGTTACAGAGTATCTTCTTTATGGTAATTGACAACGCCATGAAAAAGTTACCGGTCGCTTTCATAAAACAGTTCTAAAGCTAGAAACTGTCGCTACAATTAGGGAACCGGCTATAGTCAAAGATTAAACTAAAGTGTTGGCATTATCACCAAACGAAATACACGCATATAGACTATTTAACCTACAAGAAATTAATATATTTTTAAAACAACCCAGAGGAAAATTTTTGATGGCAATGTAATGAGCTAAATTGCTTATAAACATACACTTCACTACTTCTACTTTGACATTTTAACAAATTACTTTAACACGGCGATGTCATTAGAGGCAAGTACTTACCACATTAAGTTACAAATAACAAGTTATAAATTTCAATATTTAGAAGACATTGGATACACAAAACGCAATAAAAATTCAATGTCTTTACTAAGCATTGAACTCATGCCTTCGAACTATTTTGTTACGGACATAAACTTGTTTTCTCAAACATGAACACAATTAAAAAAACTATTCAACCCTCCGCGCAGTCAAAATTTTCTTTGTCTATATGCTTCATATTTATCTCTAAATAAAAATATAATTTAATAGAAAAATTAAATTAAAACCAAACTCAAGCGAAAATAATAAAAATTTCTTTGGATAAAAAAAATATATATATTTTGTTTCCCCAGGGGTCTGTATGATAAGCAGATACACTACTACTCTGCCAATAAGAGAATAAATAGTTTGGCTAATTACTAGTAAGTAATTGTTCAAATACTGTAAAGTAATTCAGACGGTATGTAGTTTGTGGTTGAAAAGTATGTTGTCCCGTAACGACAACTCATTACCAAGGTTTTGCTGGCAAGGTGTTTTGAGACAGGCATGAAAAAACTCGCTATTAACAAGAAATTTTAAAAAAAGCTTTCCAAGCCTAGAATACCCCATACAGTTTTACATTAAATTCATAAATGCTATATTTTAACAAAAATTCTCTTACAAAAGTAGTTCAATTATATTAGTTTTCTGTACTGCCAATGAATTTTTCATCTAATCAATTAACAATTTACAAACAACAACTCAAAGAGTCTTGTGCAAAACCTTCAAATTCAATTTAACAATGTGCTATGTATGATTCATGCATTACACCAATTAATGTTTATTTTCCAACACCTACGCACCATCAACAGACAAAGCAACAAAAAAAAAATAATAATAATAAAAATTTAAGCAAAAAATAGAACACAAAAACTGAACTCTAATAAAATCAACACACTCAAGTCTAGGAGGCCTGGGCAGAAAATTGAATATGTATTTTAAAGCAGTCTTTTTGCAACAGTTTTTTGTTGCACTTTGTACCTTTTTGGTGCTCGAACAATAGCAATTTTGTTGCTTAATAACCCTATTTTAATGGGAGCCCCCTCCTCCTACCTTTAGGCAATAGGAAGGGGGTGCCAAAATTCAATATTACAGTTATCTTATGATATTAATGTCTAAATGCCGTTTTACTAAATAACTTTTAGCGCTACTGTATGATGTTGTTACTGTTGAAAGTTTCTAGGCTTTTGGTACAGCGGCTGTGGCAAGTATTATTGTTATTATTGTTGCAGTTGCAGTTGCAATTATGTGCCTATTAATGAACTAAATAAGGCGAGCACGCTTATAAATGCTAAAATACTGACAACATCAATCGTTTCCATGAACATGATTGTTGAATTCTGTAAAATAGAATTTCCACACTAACGAGCTTGATTTTGTTTAGTTTGTTGTTTTTTTTTCTATCCTCTTTTTTGATTTCGTTGTTGTCTTGTTTTTGTTGCTGTTCATATTTTGCTGCCACTGCCACTTATGAATGCTCCACTTGCTGTTGTACGTACAACATACGAGGCGGGTAGTAGAATAAGGCTGCAAAAAATGTCACAGTGAAAATAATTCATACATTGGGAAAATTTTGAGTCTGTGCTACTTAGACCTATTTAGCTAAATATTTCTGCTGAAAATAGACTCTCTCATTCCAAATATTTTAAAGAAGACCAAAAAAAAAAAGCCGAATGAGAAAAGATCTTCCAAAGAAGTCAGTAAGATTCTGAGCTAATTGTGTGTTTTCTTTTTCGGGTTGTCGTTATACGAAGTTGTCGTTTCTAATTCTTTTCTTTAGATTCGAGGTAATTTTAACAATGGTAGAAACTAAAAAAAATATTTCTGGAAGTGCTACAAATGTCAATTTTCCCAGAGTTATTATATGTATATTGCACAAAAAAGAATATCACCAAAAAATTTTCGATAAAACTATTGTTTGAACCAGTAAATATATTTTATTGTCAAAGTTATATTTTTTCACAAGTTCCAATGATATATTTCACAACATATTCGAAACTTTACGAATGCTGTAAAATAATTTAGATGGAATTGCTGCATCAGCTTTTGGAGTTTCGTTAGAAAATTTCATTGGATTTATGATAATAACATTTTGTCATTTTATGAAAACCTGCTTAAGTTTTAGCAAAATGTTTTAATGGATACTAAAAATACTTAAAATATATTCTTAAAAATAGCTAAAAACTTTTAAGTTTTAAAATTTCACAATTGCAATGAGACGTACTTCATAGTTTTAATGAAAAGTTTCATTGAATTTATGAAAGGCCGATAAAGTAAATGGCATATATATTTTGTATCATAAAAAGCACACGTTTTTTTATTTTAGCAATTTTTAATCTTAAGCGAACAACAAAAATTATTCTGTATTATTGTTGTACACTTACTTATATTATACACTCATAGGGCCTTGTTCATAATAAATTATCAAATGCTTATAAAAGATTTATGAAACCAATTTCCATACGAAATTAGTTACATAAGCCTCTCATAAACGTTAGATAAGTAATATGAATAAGGGGAATAGAGTACACTATTTTCTACGTCTCTATCAAACAAATGATGAAACTAAATTTTTTTTTATATGCATTGCATTAAAATTAAAATTATCAATACAACAGTTTAAGTTAGTGAGCCTATGTAATAATGAAATAGTTTCATTAGAACAATGAAAATTTTCATTAAAATAATGAAGTTATATAATTCATATAATGACATAATTTCATTAATATAATGAAATTTTCATTATTATACTCGTAATAAAACAATTTCGTTAAAGTAATGAAATATTATCATTGTTTTAGGGAGATTATTACATTGGATCAATGAAATTTTTTCATAAAATCGGTGAAATTTTTATTGAAATAATTTTAACGAAATTTTTTGAAAAATTAAGTTGATGTCAATGTTTCCCTAGTTCCTTGGAATATTAATCATGCCCAATTCTTTCTGAATATAACGTTAGGAACCTTAGCGTAATAATCAATTTGGATTCACAAGTACATACGCTCAAAATAATCATATTAATAAACAATTAGCTAATGGCTTGAACTTTTCATATGTTTACATGTTCATTTATACTTAAGTATAAAAACAAACCAAAACAGTTTGTCTTAAGTAGAACAAAAATCCGGAAAATTAACCAATTAAAACGCTGGGAAAGTGCAGTTTAATATCAACTTGAAAGTGATTTAATTCTCGTATTCAATTTTCATGAAAAAGTTGTATATATAAGAATTAAAATCACATTCAAAAGAGCCACCTGACAAGTTGTGATAAGCAAAATACACGTGAGCACTGACAATGGAAGTTGAATGGTATGTGTTTCGATTCAACATCACTTGTTTGTGCCAATATACTGGAGTAATGTACGCTTTGCTTTAGCCTAATAATCAAATTGGATTCACAAGCAAATACGTTCGAAATAATCATATTAAGAAACTTGTTTCATTTATTCAACGAATTGTGGCAGTGCCTAAATTTTAATGAGGTTTTTAATTGAATTAATGTCGAAATTCATAGAATTGAGTCTACAGATTTCAGTGGCATTCATTGTGAGCTTTCTACTTAGACCATGTAAAAACTATAATCACATTAAGAAGCTTGGGAAATACTTACATATATTGTTCTAAAAGAAGACTTGTTATTAGCAGGACATTTTGAAATTTTTATTCTGATGTTTTCTCTTTTCGAAAAGTTCATTCTTGTACCACCCTCATGTGAGTGAAAAATAAAACAAATGAAAAAAAGTCTTTAAGAAAAACTTATCTTTTATATTAAAACGCCTGTTTATTTTAGCTGTTGAATTGTTGTCTGCTTGTTTTGTGCTTCGTTGAATGCCTGCTTCTATATGGCTTTTAATATTGTATTTAAGAAAAGCCTGTCACATATTATAAGGTTCATTTGCTGCAGCAAGCAAACGAACAGACAAACCAACCAACAACAAACTTGAGCTCTTGTTTCTGTTTTCCTTTTCCTTATAATATTATTATATATATTTTCAGTTCAGTTTTACTAGACATACATTCTCATATATGAGCATAAAGTGTATGTAAGTGTAGGCGGCATATTAGCTTCAATCAAAAAATCTGTTGCCAAATTTTGTTGCCTGATTTTTTCTTAAACTATACTTATGAGCTACTGCATGCAGCTAAATTCTTTTTTTTTTTTCTTCGCTTTGTTTGGGGATTAAATCAATGGCATTACATTGTCTTGTTAAAAGCAATTATGGTGCATTTTTTCTGCTATCTGCTCAAAATGTGGCAAAAATTTTCTAAGAGACGTCATTTAAACCTTTTTCGGTTTAAGGTTTTCAACATTTCAGTTTCTTTTGTGCTTATCTTTTTTGCCTTCAATATAACTATTAAAGCAAAAGAAAAAAATTATATATATATTTTAATAGAGTTGAGTTCTTGTCTGATATGGCTCATTGATTTGATGTTAGTAGGTTGTATTTCACTGTGTGTCTGCAAAAAGATTTTCCTGTGATTTGTTTTTTTTTGTACTCTTTAAACATTTTTTTGGTTGATGATTGGCTGTTTATTGCATTTAGTTGGCGGCTAAGAGGAAAAAAGTAGATTTTTGACATTTTCCTGGCAGTTGTGATGATTGCTTTGATTTGTTTTGATTTGCATCGTTAACTGTTATGACAATAGTAATCAAATCCAATTGCCGCAGACTGTAGTTACTCGTTTTCTTATACACCTCAACTGAAAATTATTTTAATTTTATTTTTATGTGATTTTTTTGTTGGTTTTCCTCTTCTTGCAACGAAAATATTCGTAATTAAGGAAATTAATGTGATGTCAAAAATTTGATAGCAATTTTTTTCTTGTTATTAGATTTCTTTTTGTGGAATTTGAATGTTATGCAATTTTAAGCAAAGTTTGATTTTAATTGGCAATATATGATTAGAAAATAATGTTTGTGGTCATTTGCATCGTCAAAGTGTAAATTTATTGGAGATATTTTTGGGTAATTAAAAGCATTTTTGCTCGAGTAGAGTTTCATAAGATGAAATCAGTGGTGGGAAAAGACATGAATATCAATTATATAAAAGAGCATTAAAGCATTATGGGAGTTATTAGTTTATAAGATGAAATCTTTTTAAATATGATTATCTCTGAGTATGATCTGACGCCTAGAAGCTCCTTTAAAGTCCATGGATATACTTTATATGACACCAACGACCCTAGAGGTTCTGGTGGCTCGGCAATACTATACACAGAAGAAATTATCACAAAAAAGTTTTAACACAAAAGTTTGTCTAAAATGAAAATAAATTTTCAGTAAATATTCTTTACTGAATCAGTGAATTTTTGATTTGACTATTTTTTGGGCCGTAAACACCAAAAACAACAACAAAAATCAATTGTCTATGTCGTAAAAACACAACCCCCTGCCGACGCACACTTAAATAACAACGAAAATAATGATAGCAAAAGAAATGCGATGTCGGAATTCATATAATAAGTATCCAAAGTAAATTGTAACAAGTTTGTTTACTGAAGATTTCTGAGTAAATCAATTCGTTAACGTTGTTGTGTCAATTCTCATTAATTTTTTTAGAGTATTTAGATAAACAAACAGAGTCGAGCAAATTTAATATCGTGCAATTTCATAAATGCTTAATGGATGATTATGTTATTATATAAAACTTAAAAATATTTAATATAAAGCTTTTACTGACTCAGATAAAAAGTTTGTTGGATCTATTACAAATAATTTAGTGAATATTTGGTTTGATTCAGTAAACTATTTTGTTAAGAATTTGTAAGTAATTTTACACTAATTTTTTAAAAATTCAAACATAAGTTTTGTTTGATATATTGCAGAAAGTCCGATAATATTTTTTATTTGTTCAGTAAAATAATTTGTCTACAATTTTTAAATATCTTTATACAAATTGTTTTATATATTTGCAAAACTGTTTACTGAAAGAAAATAGATTTTTTTCAATAAAGTTATTCAGACATTTTTGTCTGTATTCACAAATTTGTTTGTAGGTCCGTTTCCAGACAACATAATTACTAATTCACTGAATTTTTTTACTGAAAAATAAAATTCTTTTTTTCTGCGTTAAATAAGGAATCTTAAGTCAAATATTGTGATTTTCAGACAACACACATACACAAACAAATTAAAATGTTCAGTTTTAAGATATTTGTAATTTTTATATATTGAATAAAATCGGCATATGTCCATCGATTTTAATAATTTATGGCTTATTTTATTCGTAATATAAATACCTTTCTGATTAATTGTAAAAATGTAAAATTGTTGGCTTTTAATTTTTTTATGTATTTTTGAAAACGAAAAAAATTTTATAGAATGTAAATGGGAAATATAAAAGAACTATAAGATGAGGGGTTTAATTATTCAGATCGGACAATGCATTCTCCAGTATTAGTGAAATATACTGATGTTTCTATTGGAAATATTAATCATGTCCATAAAAAATTTCTACGTTAAAATCTTTCAATTCTCATTGTGCGTTAAATTTAAAATTTAAGATTCAATAAACAAACTACATTAAAACGTATTATAAAACAGTTCTATGACAATTCCGAATATTCTATTTCACAAAAAATACAGTAGAACCCTGATAAGCTATTTTGTTTTCCCTAGCAGCACATCGTTAAATATAAATTATATTTTTTTATTGTTTCATTTCAGGCGAAAAACCCTACACTTGTCAATGGCCTGAATGTGAATGGCGATTTGCACGTTCCGATGAGTTAACGCGTCACTATCGCAAACATACAGGAGCGAAACCCTTTAAGTGTATCGTCTGTGAAAGAAGTTTTGCGCGTAGTGATCATTTGGCTTTACATATGAAACGGCATTTACCGAAAAATAAATAGACAAATATTCCTCTAATAAAAATTTTTATGAAAAAAAAAAGAAAAACTTTAAGAAAATACAAAAACACACTAATGATGTTCATTATTATCAAACAATCCAAAGGACTTAAGTTATGTTAGTTTATAGAATGCAAATAGAAATTAGAATTTTTTAAGAAAACTTTATTAAAGAAGAATAAGCAAATAATCCTAAAAAGCTATTAAAAAGTGTGTATAGTGAATAGAAATTGTTTTTGTTTTTTTTTTGTTTGTTACAAAATATTTGCCATAATTATTTGTATTAATTAAAATTTAGTTTGTTTGTTTTTTTCTTCTTTCTCCCTATATTCTTTCTTTGTGTATATTTAAATTATCTAATTTTTAAACCCAGTGCATCTTGTCTAAAGATTTAAATTAATTATACAAATTCTAGATTCTTCTTAATTAAAATTTCTGTAATGTTTCCCTAACTTAACATTATTTGTTATTTTAAATACTTAACTTTAATTATGAGTTAATTCTGTATACGGTTTCCTTTAAGTTAAAAAAACAAAACAAAACAACTTTAAAAATTTAATCATAATAGTTTGTAAAGTATTTAAATTGCCTTAACCAGTGTCTTTAAAAAAATCAATGAAAATTTGTGTCTTATTGTAAAACTAGTTTGTATTTAAGAAGCAAAAAAAGTAATTGTAATTTATATAAATGTTTACAAATAATTTTTAGTTATAACGGACTACAATTCAACTTTTATTTAAATTGAAAACCGAAGAAATAAAATTCCTTAAATGTTTTTGTCAAGTGCATGTGTAGAAAAAAGAAAAAGAGATAAAAATATGACAAGAAAATTAAATTTAAACAAATAAACCACCAAAGTGCTGGCACAAAAATTTAATAAAAATTAAAAAAAATTAAATAAAAATTCTTTAAAATTGTTTTATTTTAACATGAAATAGTCCAAACTTTTAATGGTTAAAAATGCATGAATATTTTTAGAAAATATCTGACATATGACATTATGACAATATGACACTTTGAAACTTTTGTCAAATATGCAGAGCATAACAATTATATGGAAATATAATAAGTTTTTTTTCAACCATTAGAAATAAAACAATTCGCCCACTAACTGCGATAGAAGAGTTTTCTAATTTTAGTGCAGTTCATTAAAAAAATTGTAAATGTATAATGAATGTGAAACATTAAAAAATTGCAATGATTCCAGCTAAAGCTTTTTTATGGAAAACTTCTTTTATTAAGAAAAGTGTAAAAAAGTTTAGTAAATTTTATTCGAAGAACTAAAATTACTGTCTTTATATTGTAAAAATTGTCCACAAAATTGGTTCAAAGATTGATGTTTAGATATCAGGGATAGACATACCAAGTTTTTGAACATTAGGGCGAAGGATCTGAGATGGCATAGTGGTGCCCAGAATTTTATGTCGGATTAAAACTCACCAAAGGCAAAACTGAAGTCATAGTAAAGCCATACAGTGAAAACAAATTGGTTGGAAAATAACTGCAACTATTTAATATTACTTTTGTTAATAGATTTTTTATCGTAATTACCAGTAATAATTACATACTTTTAATTAGCTTGCCATAGCCTTAATGTTGCTTCTCTCAATCAATTTGTAAGTGATAAAGACTAATATACAGATTAAGTACACTCTATAACATTACTTCAAATTTACGATCGTATATTGTCTAAATTTGTGTTGAAAATTTCTCCTTGTCTAAAATTACATCGATTTTGTAGTTATTTTATTAAAGAAAAAACCTTTCAAATTAAACATATTTAGTCCAAGTGGAAAAAATTTTACAAAAAGTATAGTACGGCTATGGCTGAATGGTAGATACATCAGACTATCAGGAGGTCGCGGCTCAACCCTGCACGCAGCCAATCGCTTTTTTAGTAAAAACATTTTGTTCAAAAATAATGCGTGTGTAATTTTATGTCGATAATAATCGGTAAAGTGTTGCCGATTATTATCGACCTAATTTTCAACACAAGTGTTTTAGAGTGAAGATACTAAACGTGAGCACAAAACATTAGTCTGTGAAGTCTGCATAATATACATTATTGAATTGTTCTCTTTTTTATTGCTTTTCATTTTATGAGAATACTAAAGTTGTTATTTTATTTTATCCAAAGTAAACAACAACGATGCAGGCAACGGCATTGGTGATAGTAGTGGCGAAGCTAATTTTAATAATGCATTTCAGTAGACAATAGTGTCAACAGAAACGAAGTACTTTTTTTTTAACAAACACAACCCGCGAAGCGATTAGCTTGTCTGTGGAAAACACCCAAGGTCTACGGCGGGAATCGAACCCGCGACCTCTGGACTGACAGGCTAGCATCGCTACCACTCAGCCACAGGGGTAATATGTGTATGTATGAGCGCAGAAACAAAATAAAGCCAGCCAGCTTTTTTCCATTATTAAAATCACCCCTTGTTATGCTTTGCTGCTCAATCTAAACATACATAATATGAACACTCTAAAATATTACTTCAAGCTTACGATCATATATTGTCTAAATTTGTGTTAAAAATTTTTCCTTGTCTAAAATTACATCGATTTTGGAGTTATTTTACGAAAAAAAACCTTTCAAATTAAACATATTTAGTCCAAGTGGAAAAAATTAAACAAAAATTATAATACGGCTATGGCTGAATGGTAGAGACGTCAGACTATCAGTCAGGAGGTCGCGGCTCAAACCTGCACGCAGCCAATCGATTTTTTAGTAAAAATATTTTGTTCAAAAATAATGGGTGTGTAATTTTAGGTCGATAATAATCGGTAAAGTGTTGCCGACTAATATCGACCTAATTTTCAACAAAAGCGCTTTAGAGTGTACACAGAAAAAAATAGGTATCGTTTTTGATATTCAATAATTTATTTTTTCAAATTTCCTATCATAAATAATTCCGCTATATTGATAACAAAAATTGTAAAAATATTACAAATTTTTTAATTAATAATCGAAATATTTAAATGAATAAAACATTTTATCAATAATTAACAATTTTTTAATGAACTTTATTTCAAATTTAAGTAAGTTTTTTATTGAAACTTGGGGGAAATTCGATAAAAAAAATTATTTAAAATTTATTTCAAAAGAAAAAAATGTTGACATATTTTAGTTATTTTTTAATGAGATAAAACTTGTTCTAAGTACTTATGTATGAAAAGAAATAACCAGCATCGGAAAGTAATGCATAAAACGAATTATATGATTGATATAATGGCTCTGTTTATTAAATATCTGCAATTTTGTAATAACTTTTTTATCAACAACTTTTATTGCGCGTTTTTTGATAAATATTGTATTAAGTTAATAACAAATGTTATTAAAATGCACATTTTTTTCAATAACATGGTTTTATTGAATATAATTCTTGTGTATTTTTTTCGGTGTATGTATGTAATTTTTACTTTATTATCCAGGAAACCCAAAAAAGGCTATAGCAGTGTGTGTGTTTGTTTAAAGTGCTTGTGAAATAATGTACATTATGAAGTGTACAGGATTTTTATTATACAATTGATACAAGTATCTATGCAACGTTTGTACAATGAATTTATGAATTGTTGTTTCTTTGTTGTCGAAATTAGCTTTACACTCAATTAGAATGACAACTACAATCAATATTCGTGCTTGAAAAAAAAAATACATTAATGTACACTTTAAAACGTCTTGCGCACACGTTTAGTAGACACTAACGAATTCATTTGTACGGTACACAGTGCTTTGTTCCCATATAATGATGGTACAAAAATAGAAGGAGTTACGCTATACCAATGAAATTCGATACACAGTTGTAAATTGAATAGTTAAGAAAAATATGAAGTTTACAAAAAATCAGTAGAAGGGCTCTTATAGCTTCTATATAGCCTTAACCATGAAAATTGAATTAGAGATTTAATCCTTCATGGAACTAGTTCAAGAATATCTAGGCTGGCCCTACAGTTTACAGGTTGCCTAGAAATGAGATGGTTGTGCAACCTATTAAGAATTTGGTTCTTATTTTGATCTCAGTAGTTTTTACGGCCGAAATTTTTGGATAGTTGCTTGGCCTTATTTTCATATTATTAATAATAGCACCAATTTTTAGCTTAATCGCTGCAAGGATTCGTTACGCTGTCATATATCCTATTTTCATAAAAAGCCAATAATATCTAATACAGTCATGGGTTTGGAAAAAATGGTTTAAATTTGGTTCATATCTGTTAAGTAATACAACATGAGCTAGAATATCCTTCTTTTATAAATCTTCCTTTTTTTTATAAACAGAAGTAACAAAATCAGGCAATTAATACCTACCAGATATTTAATTAATGTGTTACCTTCTTTGGGAAAGGGATCTTGTTGGAAGAACAGGTGGTAAAGTGGAAGAGAGATAGAAAGCTAACTTCATTTACAACTCTGCCACAGCGCGTTTTTTTTGTTGATCGGTGTTGCGGCCCCTCTGGTGTCAAGTAGGGGCATTAATATCTTTTTCTGATGTGTCGCCATTTATAAGGTATATTTACTTCGCTGACGATTTTGCTACAATACCGACGAAGGGAGGGTGACTGAAGTGCATTAGGATATGTTGGTATTAATCGCCACCGGTACTGCCAAAGTTATCAGTGATATGCATTCATCACTGTAACAGTCCAAGAACAATTAAACAATATCACACGTATGCATATCAGAAAAATGCATGCTGTTGCTGGCTTGGCTGAAGTTGAACTCTGAACTCAAGACCTCAGCCAACAGCACCCTCTTTAGCAAAAAATACATAAAAATTATTACAAGCAAACTTTAATATTAATAGCCTGAATCAATATAATCAACTTGGATTAAAAAGTAAATTAGTTTGAAAAAATTAAAAAAAAAATTGTTGGTTCGATAAAATTTGTAGTTAAAATTTCCAGAAAATTCCAACAAAAATATTGTTGGTTTAACAAAATGTTTAGTCGAAATATTTTTGTATATATTTAACAAATAGCCTGACAAAAATTGTAGCCAGAAATTTTAACATTATTTAACAAAGGTTTTAGTCAATCACGAACTACCCCTCCACTTTTAATTGTTATGTGTTTTCCTTAGGACAATCTTTCCATTTTTTATTATTTATGTGCATTCATATAATATGTAAATAATAAGTAAAATTTTAGAATAAGTAAAAAATAATTTTTTTAGCTTCTTAGATTTTCCAAAATAACCAAATCTTTAGTCATTATAGAATATTTCGCGAATTTTTAATAACTTGAAAGTAAGAAATTTTTTCCACTAATTAGCACAATATTATTGTACTCATAAAATCCATAGTGTCGAAATTCTCAAAATTGTTTTATAATAATTTATTATACTTGATTTCGTAAATAGTTTTTTTTTTCTCTTCTAAACTTGACTACTAAAATATGAGTATAAAGTATCATTGTCATAATATGATATATTGTGCAACTGCAGTCACAACCAAATAAAGAACATATAATTTCAGTTTTTGGTGTTTTTTCCTCAATGTTGAACATATTTACAGATAATAAAAGAAACATTTGTGTAACCTTCTAAAAACTTGTACTAGTGTATTTGAGTGTTTCGTTTTTTTTCCTAAAACTCTTTTCGATTATGCAATAAACTACAACTAAATTTTGCCGAAAAAGCGAATAATAAATCTATAATTGTCCATAAAACTTAGAAAAATCATAATTCATTATGCATAGAAATACTGCAAATATTGCAGCAAAAAAAAGAAACACACTAAAAAGAAGGCCAATATAAACAACAACATTAATAATAAAACAAAAAACCAAAAACTGATGAAAAAATTTAACACAGAAAAATATTTTTATAAAGGCACCCGCATATAAGCAAATATGCAAAAAGTATGTTCGAAAAAATACTTTACGAGGGTCATTCCAAAAGAAAATTATCTTGATCAGTTTTACTTCTGCAAAAACAAAACACTATCATATTATGATTACTTTGTGAATGTAAGACGATAATATGACATATTTATTTTTAATGTTCTGTATATTCTTCAAGTTATTATTATTATTAAAGGAACTTATGAACCCACCGAAAACCAATTCTTAATTAAAAGTATTTAAACCTAAGGTAAATAAAATTAATACACTACCCTCGCTATAACAATAATAAATGTGAGTATAACAATAATTAAAATATGAATATAATAATGGTCATAATTACATAAACAAAAACATTTGTTATTTCTTTAATTTTTTCCAATTTATTTTCAATATTGAGTTTTAACAGGATTCAAGTAAATATTAAACATTAATCAAATTCACAACCAACAGCAAACATATTTTTTATTAATTTTTTTTTGCATTTCATAGAAAAATAATATGGTTGCAATTGTTGCTATTATTATTAATATGTCTTTGGTTTGTAAATCTATAAGTTTAATGTTAATTAAAAATTGTAAATAATTTTTCTTAAATATGTCCGTGTGTCATAATCAACTGCTCATTAACACTACCTACTGACCGATTAAATAAACAACCAAACGAACTCCCAACCAACTAATCAAACAAACAGCCAGCCAGGCGTTCAACCAATCTACTCTGTTACAATCCAAAGTTTTCAAAGGCAAACAGATAGACAGACAATGCATTTGGAACGACTAAATAAAATGTCATTATTTTCTGTTATATGGGCACACTTCATTACATTTGGATCAAGAAATGTTGGGCATTTTGAAATGATCTAATTTATTAAAAATGAATAGAGTGTAAATTGAAAATTTTAAACACTGGCCGTGAATCGAATAAAAACAATAATTTTTCAAATTATAATATAAAGTAGTATAATGCATATTATAAACTATTGGCGTTTTCTTTTCTACAAAAAAAAATGTTGCATTGTTTGCACTTTTTAATGCAAATTTGCAATATATTATCTTTTCGAGCAAGTGAATTTATTAGAGATTGTTGTATCATTAATTACGAAGGTAAATTATTGGCAAAAAATTTTCCAGCAAAAGGTTGACTAAAAAAAACTTTATTTTCAGTATATGTTCGTTACTGAATCAGTGAATTTTTTGTGTGATTTTCATTTAACAAAATCCAGTTTTCTGTGCCGTAAAAAAAATTGCCGCGATAGCAAAAGGTGTGCGATTGTAACAAGTTTGTTTACTAAAGATTACTGTGTGATTCAATGCGTCCATGTTGTTGCATTAATTCTCATTAATTTTGTTTGTCTTTACATAAACATTCAGTTGAACACATTTAACAAAATGAAATTTCATAACTGCATAATAGATTATTATATAAAACTTAAAAATATTAAAAAAAAAGTTTTTACTGACTCAAATAAATTTTTTTTTATATATGAAAAAAGTCCGGCAAATATTTTGTTTGATTCAGTAAATGTTTTTTTAGAGTTTGTAAATATTTTTAAACGAAATTTTTTACTGAAAAACCACGGTTTTTTCCATGAAATTGCTGAGACATTTTTTTCTGTATTTACAAATTTACTTGTAGGTCCGTTCTAGACAAAATATTTACTAATTCATTGAATTTCTTTACTGAAAATGAAATGTTTTTTTCTTTGTAGTCACAACAGTGCACAAGACGAAAGTCTATGCTACAGAAAGAGAACAATAAAACTATATTCCAGGGCTTTATTCATCACTATAATCAGAACTATAGTGAATTTTATAGTCAAGGCTATTGTAAATACTATAGCAAAGCAACTAAATTCAAGGCTTTAGTCCAAATTTGTATAATAATATACTAAAAACTATTGTCAAGACTATACTGAAGACTATAGGCAGGACTACATTCAAGACTGTATGAAAGAATATTGGGAAGACTCTAGTGAAGAATATATGCAAGACTATAGACAACACATAACTCAAAACTATAGTCAAGGAATTTAATCACGAGAATAATCAAATCTGTAATAAAGACTATGGTAAAAAAATATAAATTTCTACAGACCAGCCTATATCAAAGACTATAGTGAAGTCTGTATTCAAGACTATAGTCAAAACTGTAGTCAAGACTATAGTAAAGACTAGAGTCAAGACTAGAGCCAATACTATAGTAAAGAATAGAGACAAAAATATCAAGACTATAGCCTATAATTGTAGCCAATAGTCATGACTATATTCTAAACTATAGTCAAGAGTACAGGTCAAATTATGTATACTAATATTTATTACCACAATCAACATTATGGTCCAACTTATAGTCAGGGCTAAAGTCCAAACTATAGTCGTTTATATCATAGATACTATAATCAAGATTTTAGGCAAAAATTATTGTTCAAACTATAGTCAACACTATAGCTCAAGCTATAGTCCAAAATATAATTGAGACTCTACTCAGAAACAAAAACCCCGTACTAAACTCAAATATTTTCTACTTACTTTGAGTACGAGTCATACTCAAAAATTCAAGTACGAATGACACTGAAATATACTTAAGTCAAGCCAAAAACGGGATAAACACAATTACCAAGGCTATAGCCTAAAGTGAAGACTATAGCGTATTGCCAATACTATAAAGAAGACAATTGGTAAGACCATAGGATATAGTCAACACGTGTATATCATCAATACTATAGTCAAGGCTATTTTTCAAACTATAGTCAAAACTTTACTTCAAGTTATAGTCACAATTATAGTGAAGACTATTGAAAGATAAACGTCAAGACAATTATCAAGACATTAGTCTATAGCAAAGACTGTGACCCTATATCCAAGACTATAAACAAGCCAATTGGTAAGAGTCAAGATCATAGTTCAAACTATAGCAATTTGTATAACTGCAGCCAAGATTATAGAAAAAATTCAAGCTGTAGTCGTTCATATCATTAACACTCTAGTCAAGAGTTCAGGGAAGGCTATTATTCAAATTATTGCCAAAAGCAGAGTTAAAGCTTTAGTCCAAACTATAGTCGATACTATAACCAAGCTATGATGTAGTTCATACTCCAATCGAAATTGACAACATACCAACAACTGATTTTATAATTTTATAGCGAAAAGTAAGACTATGTCAAAGTCTATTTTCAATGCAATAGTCAAGGTTATAGTCATGATTATAATGAAGACAGCAGTCTAGGCTTTGCATAGTTTTTAATCAATACAATAGTTAGGGTTATGGCCATGATTATAATGAAGACAGCAGCCCAGGCCTTGCATTTTGTTTCTTATAGCCAAGACCTTAGTGCAGGCTATAGCTTATGACTATAGGCAAGACCATACTTCACGATCAAGTTATGATCACGTTTATAGCCCAACTTTAGTTAAAACGACAGTCCAACCTTTAGGCTTGTTGTCAGGATTATAGTCAAGAATATCGTCCGAACGGTAGTCAAAGTTGTATAGATATTTTTTATATCCAGTACTGTAGTTAAGCCTATAGTCCACACTATAATTAGTCTAAAATTAAAGTCCACGCTACAGTCTCAAGTCTTTATAGAGTCTAAGATTAAAGTATAGACTATACTACAGGCTAGGCTATATTCCAATAGAAGACTGTGCAGTTAAGACCTGATTTTGAAACCTTTTTCCAAAAACGCGTAGTGTTATAATATGTTGATATTAATAAATATTGTTTAATATATGAACTAAGAAACACAACTAAAAATATACCACAATCAAACGAACCAACAAAAGAAAAATGAAACAATCATATAAACATAAATAAATATTCGTACAGCCTCAATAACTTTAATGTTCACTAATGTAAAATAATTAATTTATGGCGACAATTAACATGACGTACATTGATCTAAAACTAATCACGGACATTGCACAAATGTCAATTTATCTTTGAGTGAAAAAAAATTAAATATATTTCTGTTCGTTTGTTAACATATTTTTCAAACGGCAGTGGTAAATTTGGTGTTAAGGCAACCCAATAGTTCTGAAGGCAGTAGCTGAAAGGTCCCCTCTGCTAATCTGTGGTTAGTTGAGGGGCTTACATTTTTTTTAGTTAAGTAGTCGTGGTAGTTTAAAGTGTAGTCAGTTTGAGTCCTAAGATTTTCACAAAGAGACATATTTTGAGGTAGCTTGGGCATTTTTAAAGTGTATCGAAAATGATTAAGCGCTATTTTATTCGGCAGAATGTAGTTTTTCTCTATTTTGAACTATGACTGAAGGGAGTAGATAAAATTTTTATTCAAATAGGATAATCTGTGATCACCCTCAACGCCTGAGTAAATCAGTTATTTGGAGACACACGCCAGATTTCTAAAGGAGTGTTGCAAACTCACTTACTACATACATACAGCAATAATGTTGTTATATGATTGTGC
Organism: Panzeria rudis; assembly: GCA_956483635.1. NCBI lineage: Eukaryota > Metazoa > Arthropoda > Insecta > Diptera > Tachinidae > Panzeria > Panzeria rudis. The sequence goes on from OY101448.1 coordinate 181,900,957, forward strand.
CAAATAATAAATTGCACTTAATTTTATTAATTTATAAAAATAAAAATAAGCATATATTTGCTATTTTATTTGCGTTTATATTTTCTTAAAAAAATATTTAATTCGTTACGTTCGATTCGCTACATTTCGTTTAATGGACAAAACAAAAGATTATGGCCGGCCAATGTTTATTAGTGCAAATGGAAAATTAGTCACTGACTTTAGTTTGGTTTTTGGTTTTTTTGTAAATTTTCTCATTTGATAAATTTTCGAGTCATTTTAATGTTGCTTACACGATTTACTTGCAACACAACACACTATTTACACTCGTGAAACATTTGATAATAAAAATAAATTTCTTAGAATTTATTTCGAAAATTGAAAGTAAACAAAATGGACATACAAGTTATTGAAATCCAATTTCGTAAAAGTTAAATATTAATGAATTTAGTAAAGTTTTATTTAAAATAAGGCTTGCGGATATAACAAAGTTATTTTATTTAGAACAGTAGTAGGCACACACAAATGTAAGAGTGTTGTTACTGTTTTATGGAAATCTCAGTTTTTATCAATTAAGTTTCGACACTTAATTATTAATATAATTGAAACTTTTGCATCGATGTTAATGAGAAACAATATTTTTTGTAGACTTGTGTTATTGTATGTTTTATGATTGTATAAGGTATTCGAATTTAATTCTTATTTGTTGCATTTAAAAAAAAACAAGAAAACACTTTATTCCCATGGTCCCAAGTCGTTAAGAATTGAGTCAATTTTAATAATGTTCTTTAAATATAAAAAATATACAGCTTTGTTTGCAATACAAATTTGTTTAAATATAAATTTGCATAATTTATAGATTTTACTAAATCACTAGCGATACATCAATAAAAATACATATCATAAAAAATATTAAACATCAAATGAATCAATATTTAAATAAACAATTAAGTAATATTCTCACACACAATGAAAATAAAATTGAAAAATAAAAATCCGATAAAATTAAACTGACCGATACAATTTTATGTTTATTTTGTGATCATACTTTTTATATGAAACGTGGGAATATTTTTTCTTTCAAATTTAATAACATTTGAATGAGAAAAATACAGCAGCAAACAAAGTAGGGGAAAAACGCATTAAATGATATCAAAAAATATATAAACAACAAACAGACAGACATGATATTGACATACGAACAGTTGGATACAAAAGTATGTCTACAATGGGACAAAACTCCAAGAGTCGTTTTAAGATTAGAAAAATGAAACAAAGACCAGAAAAATATCTCCTATATTAAAATTAAAATGTTATTAAAATTCACTTATATTGAAAACGAAAAATATTCCAAAGCTCTGAAGAAGTTTTTAATATGGAAAAATTTCGAATATTAAAACTTAAATTTTAAAACAAACTGACATGTAAACAATTCTATAAAACTCTTTGAAATCTAAAAATAGCCACAATTGTCTAACACTTTTATGTGTTTCTTTGAAAAATACTTTTTCAACACACTGTATAACTTAACAAAATGAAACGCCATATATGCATGTATTGGCGTATGAGTTTTATTGTGCAGAGGTCTTCTTTTTTCTGACTTTTTGCTTGTGCTGCTTATCAAATGATTAACAATCGAACAATTTATTAAAATTTTATTTTTACAATATTTTATATAATCGTATATTTGAAAAATAGCTCTAAAAGCTGCTTAATATATTGCTCATATTTTACAGTCACAAATTTTATATCTATTGACCAGCCAAATACAATTTGTTGACTAAGTTTGAGTAAATGTCTGCATGGGAGCAAAACTAAAAAGTGAACATATTGCTCAATGATGATAAATAAAATAAATTATGATGATGAGCTTTCATGAGAATCAACGCGTACAACATGTGTTTAATAGTTGAGCATCCCACAGGATTTTTGATATATATGTCAATATTTCAGTTTTCTTATAAGTTATTTATGAAAGCGTTAAACAGAAATTATAAAATTAATTTTAGTTTTCAAGATATTCAAACTGCAGAAATATTTTGATGTCAATTTTGTATACAAACGCGATGAAATATTTTATGAAAGAGGTTTCAAACTTTTCGAAAATATGGCCGACGTCTACCGATAATTTGGTAAAGCACCTATGAAATGCAAATAAAAACTTTTTTAAAATAAAATTGGGATAATATCTCAAATAATTAACACACTGGTCCACGAATGTAGTTGTGAGTATTATACTGTCGACTGTGAAGAACACCGGCCCAAGTCTGACGAGCTTAGTTACCAGTGACACAGTCGGTAATTGTAAGTTCTTGAATTTATTACAGATAGAGGATAAAGAATCGCGACAGTTATATTTAATATTTATATTATATTTCATGAAATATGATGCTTGAAATATTTTTTCTCATTTTACATTATACAAAAAAAATATAACCTAAAAATTTTCATACAAAAGTTTGTCTAAAATAAAATTTCATTTTCAATAAATGTTTTTTATTGAATCAGTTGATATGCTGCTTGACCTTTATTTAGGACACACAAACACTAAAAACAACAAAAACCATGTTCTGTGTCGTAAAAAAAGCAATCCCCATGATGACTTACACATGAATAATATCAACAACAATGATAGCAAAGGGAGTGCGATGTCGGAATTGATTCAAACATAAATTGTAACAGATTTTGTTAACTGAAGATCTCTGAGTAAATCAATATGTTGCACCCTCTAAGCATCAGCAGCCTTTCCAATGTTAGTGTAATAATTCTCATTAGTTTTTTTTAGATTTTTTATATAAACATACAAAGTGGCGCACATTTAACAAAGTGGAATTTCACAAATGCTAAGTCGGTACTTTTAAAAAATTTTTATAGATTAACTCCCATATTCATAAAAGTTTATGTAAGTTAATGTTGGTTTACTGTACGAATTTTGTATGGGAAAATCGGTTTTATTGCACAGATTGGCTTTAATAAGCATTTATGAATATATGGGTTAAACTTAAAAGTTGTCTGATATATTACAAAAAAAAATCAGCAAATGTTATTGTTATCTTCAGTTAATTTTATTATTTAAGACTTGAAAATATAAAAAAAAAGTTTTACTGACTCAGACAAAAAGTGTGATATATGGGCATTTCGATGAAAATGACAACCACGATGAAAATGACAACCCTTAAAACTTTTTTAAGATATGGCAAAAAGGAAAAACAATCAAATTTTACTAAATAGAGGTATTTATACCTTACTAGAGTTTTTAAATATAAAAAATAACAGCTTAAACTGAATATCTCTTTGTCTAATTATAAGACATTACAATAAACGATTTTTGCTTTTTTAGCGACTAAAATTCAGTTAATTGTAACATTGCAATTATACTTTAAAATTAATGTTTTAACATAAAAGAACAAAGTTCGTGAGGAAAGATAAAATATACATTTCGATTAGCTGTATATTTTTTATTTTTTATGGATGCTATTCTAATGTCACGTACGCAGTGCAAAAACATTATTTGTCTACGTCATTTGAATTTGACCGGTCGCAACTGTTTCAAAAAAAGTTTAAGGTAAGCTATTTGTCGCAAACACATATTGATCGACATTTTTTCAACTTGGTGTAATAAAAATATTATAAGCATTTAAGGTTCGTCACGTACGCTATTGCAGTAATACAAATGCAAGTAAATGCAAATGAAAAATGGCGAAATTTCCATCAAATTTCAAAAATAAAAAAACTTTATTTGTTTTCATATCATGATAGTCAGCATATATGTGATTCTCGAGCTGCGTATTCAATAAGCGAAAAAATTTCAGAAAGATCTGTCACGTACGCTATTAAATTTTGTTCATAATAAAAATCATCAAAAAGTTTTTTTTTATTTCAAATTTACGGATAATTAAGGAAAAATAATTGACTTTGTTTAAGAAATGCAAAAAAAAAACCTTAACATCACTTTCGTTTTATGTCACCTTCGTTATGCCCTTATTTCCCACGATATTTTGGAGAACAAACAGAGTTCAAAATGTAATACATTTTTTTCACATGTAGTATTCCCTGAATGGAGTATAACGACAATTGCTTTTCAGTTACTCCTAAATTTGCAAGATTTATTCCACATTGCAAGCGTACAAATGTCACGTACGCTGACATGAAAATGCCCATATGTATTACAAAAAAAAATAAAAAAACCGTAAATAGTTTTGTTTGATTCAGTACACTTTGTTTGTTTGATATTTAAAAATATTTTGAAACAAATTGGTTTACAGATTCATACTAAAAGTTTGTTTAATAATTCGCAAGAAGATCAGCAAAAAATTTATTCGCTTTGGTAATAAAATTTTTTTTGAAAAAAAGGTGTTTATTCAATAAAACTCTTGAGTATATACAGATTTATTGGTAGAACCGTTCGTAGCTAAAATATTTATTAATTTATTCAATCTCTTTACTAAAAATGAGATTTGGTTTTTCTGTTAATCCACTTGAACATTTTAAAGTGCTTTCATTTAAAACGATAAAATATGAGTTAAGCAGTTTTTTTTCTTATTGCCACAGATTTTAAGTATGAGTTATTTTAAATATGAGTTAAGCAGTTTTTTCTTATTGCCACAGATTTTAAGACATATGCGGTTATACATGAAAACCATATAGAACTCTGCATAACATGAATCGCAAAAAAACTATTTATGACGACTTAAAGGGTAAATAATGATTCCCAAACCATCGTTTGAAAAAAAATATAGATAATAGATAAATACCCCCTGCCAAGTCAAAGTGGCGCTATCGTAATATAAAAGTTATAATAAATTATTACTAAAACCCCCATCCACTAATCTTAAACAAATAACATACATTTATTTGTTTAGATACAAACCACAAGCTGCTTAATATTATTTTTTATAGACATTTGCACGTGCATATTTAAATGTTTGCCTAAAGAAATTAAATACAAAAAATTCTCATCGATAGATGGCCATTTAAAATAGATGGAAGTTTTGTAAATATTTATGTATATAATTTTTATTTTATTTTATAATATTAACATACTTCTACTTCGCAAAGTTAGTAAATATTTGTTTTAACGGATTTATTTATTAGTATTTTTATTAAGGAGCTCATTAGAAAAACCTCATATTAATAAGAAGACGAATGCTAGAGAATTAAGTATGCATACATATGAAAGTATTTAGTTATTATAAATTTTGGTTTTATTTATATATAAGTAACGATACTAGAGAAATAAAAATTTTTGTGTTTGCAGGAATTGTTTTCAAATACACTTATATGGGCACAGAAAAAAATAGATTAGAGTTCTGTTCAATAAAACAATGTTATTGAAAAAAGGTATGAATATCAATAACATTTGTCATTATTTTAATACAATTGCTCAATTCATAACCTGTTGTATGTGTTGTACACATGTTTCTAAGCAAACATTTGTTTGGAAATTACAAACAACATTTATACAACCTAAAGCAAATACAATAGGTTGTGAATTGGTTAAATATTTCATTGTATGTACACAGAAAAAAATAAGTTTCGTTTTTGATAACAAAAATCCCGGTATTCAATAATTTTTTTTTCAAATTTTCTGTGATAAAGAATTCCCTTATATTGATAACAAAATTATTTCAAAATAAAAATATATATATAAATTAAAAAAATGTTGACATGGCTGGAATACGAACCCGGACTTTCCGGACGTAAATCATACACTCTCTAGCTGAGCCATATCCCATTTATTTTTTTATGGGATACAACTTGTTTTAAGTACTTATGTATAAAAAGAAAAGAAATAACCGGCATGGAAAAGAAATACTTACAACGAAATATTTTATTATGTTAAAGATAAATGTTATTGAAATTCATATTTTTTTTAATAACATGGTTTTATTGAATATAATCTTGTCTATTTTTTTCTGTGTACTTCTTTCCCATGCCGGTTATTTCTTTTCTTTTCATACATAACTACTTAAAACAAGTTTTATCTTATAACATAATAACTGGGACATGGCTCGGCTGTAGAGAGCATGTTTTACGTCCGGGAAGCCCGGGTTCGTATCTCAGCCATGTCAACATTTTTTTTATTTATATTTTTTTCTTTTGAAACAATTTTGTTATCAATATAGCGGAATTCTTTATAACAGGAAATTTGAAAAAAAAATTATTGAATACCGGGATTTTAGGAAACCTATTTTTTTTCTGTGGGATGAAACTATAAATAGAAAACAAATGCTTACTTTAAATTTTCGATTGCGGTATACAGTGTTTGGTGCAAATGGTCTTGCAACAGGGAATTGCAAAATATCGTAGCTTGTTTCTGAAATCTAACGAAATCTAGAAAAATGTTACGATATTTTGGATTTGCTCTTTTGCACCAAACACTGAATACCGCCGATATATATATTGGGCCTAATATGTGTGCTACGGACCCCACTATCAGATATTCTTGAGTAATTTATTGGAATAAAGTCAATATGTCGCAATTTTGATTGGAAATCATATTAAATTTTTGAGAAATAATTTGTGGCTTAAGTGAGTTGGTGTTTTGCTTTGTTTATAGTTACAATTCACTGTTGCGCTCAGTTGTGTGACTTGTCGTTATTTATTTTGCTGCTCGTGTTGTTTATATTTAAATAGCCGACAAACTTCAAATTACCATCGAAATTTTTCTGCTGCTGATCTAAAATTACGATTGATTGATATTCATTTTAAACGCAAAATTATTAATCTAACCTTAAATCTTTTTGATTTAATATTTTTCACTGTTAAAAAAAGATTGTTATCAACGTTACATTTAATTTAAAATCAACTTGACTATAACTTTAATTAAAAAGAAAATTTTAAGTCATCATTTAAATCATGTTCGGTTAAAATGAATTGCATGTTACTTAAAATGGTATTTATTTCGTGTATATCTAAACTAAATCTTAAAGATGTTGTACCAGCAGTAGTTAACGCGTTAACAATTAAGCAAGTGGCTCGAGCTCAAATCTTGACAGGGGCAGCCTAATACAACACAAACTTTTCTGACACCTATGCGAATACACGTCACGTAAATAAAATAATTAATAATATAGCTACATTTATTTGATGCTGTTTATAATTGAAATAACTTTGATTCAACATGATCCTTCGTGTTGTTTCAATATCAAATTCACGTTGTTTCAACTTGAAATAACTTTGATTCAATATGATTCCTCATGTTGCTGCAACATTAAATTCCCGTTGTTTCAACTTAAACTAACTTCGCTCTTCATGTTATTTCAATATCAACGTGTTTTCAACATGGAATAACTTTAATTCAGTATGATTCTTCGTCTTATTTCGGTATCAAATTCACGTTGTTGCAACTTTAAATAACTTTGGTTCAACATTATTCTTCGTATTAATTTAGTACCAACTTCATTTTGATTTAACTTTACTGGAATATTAACTTAACATAAAATATAGTTATTTCAAAAGAAAAAATGTTCTTTAAAGGTTATTTTAAAGTCATATTGAATTAACATATTAAAATCGTGTAGAACAAGGTTAATTTAACATTTTTCGATTCAAGAAAAATCAGTGCCGAAAAATGTTAAATTAACCTTGTTCTAGACGATTTTAATATGTTATTTTTTTGTGTGTAGAACAATAACAGTGAAGTTTAGTTATAACGAACTCTGCAGGAGTGGGAATTTTTTTTTCGTTATAAGCGAAGTTCATTATAATCGCAGTAAATATTTTTTCGTACCAAAAATAAAAATTGATTTTAAAGGACTGTATTAAGCTTGCATAACTTTTAGCCAATTTTAAAGCTCTTTACATTACATTAATACAACTTTTTATGACTTTAGGGCTTCATATTTTTTATTTCTTGGCTGTCGAGTAGTGTAATTGCACTAATAGATACAAATATTTTTTAGCACATAAATAAATCTGTTTGAGTTTTATTTTTACTACCAAAGTGTCGTTTTATTTATAGTTGACAACAATTTAGAAAATACTTTTATTTTTATTTTTCGCAAAGAGTGTTGATTTTATTGTTGTGGTTGTTGTTGTTGCTGTTGTTGTTGTTGGTGTGTAGAGTAGTAAAGTGAGTTGTTTGAAGTATTGAAATTGATGCCATAGGCAAATATTTTTTAAACATTTTTTAAAGCAAAATGTCAATAAATATAGACACTTAAGCAAACACCTAAAGAAAAAAAACATAACAATCATTTACACATTTTCGCAAAGCCCAGTAGGAACTTAAATTAACTAGAAATTAGTCTAGAAATTCATCTTTTTGACTTAACTTTTTTCACTCATAAAACAAAATTGTTCAATATTGAATCCATATGTCATGTTTTTAGTAAAATCAATTTTTATCAATTCAAATTAAAGCTGGATCTATTTTAGAGAAGTAATGAAAAATCAATGCTACCTTGAAACTTATTATGGATGCTATAAAACGACTTCTAAATAGCTGCTGTATTTAAGAATTTGTTTAAAAGTTTTCCCAAAAGCTGCTGTCATACTCGATAAACGCACTGTTGACATGAGGGTGCTGTTGGGTGAATAGTTAGCGCGTTTGACTACAAACCCTGAGGTCTTGAGTTCAAGACTAGTCCCAGGCAAGCTAACAACATCATACATTTTTCTCATCTGTATTGGTGTGTTATTGTGTTGGTTGTTGTTGAAGTGTTAAAGTGATGAAGGCATAGCACTGATCACTTTGGCAGCACCGGCAGCGATTAATGCTAACATATCCTAATGCACTTCACAGCACCCTCCTTCGTCGGTATTGGAGAACCCCCGGCGAAGTAAAATAACTAATAAAATGGCTATACAGCTTAAAAACAGCTCAATGTCTCTACTTGACACCAGAGGGGCTTGCAACACTGCTCTAAGAAAAACGCGCAATAGCAGGTTTGTAAATGAATTAAGCTTTCTATCTCTCTCCCACTTCACCACCTGTTGTCTCTACACTATCCCTTTCCCAAAGAAGGTAACAAATTAATTAATTAGCTGGTAGGCATTAATTGCCTGATTGTGTTACTTCTCTGAAAAAAAAAATTAACTAAAATGTGTTAACTACATTTTTGTTAACTAAATTTCCAATTGGGCTTTTTATTTGTAAAATACGACACAATAAACATACTTGTCCTTAAAATGTCACCCAACAAAATATGAATTTGCTCTTATGGCTGAAAGTTGCATACTGCAGATACTTATTTATCATTTGTGTATCCAACGATAGCAGCAGCTTTACATGTAAGAGTCTATGATTACACTGAAAAAAAATGTATATATGTATTTTTGATTTGGAAATTTCTGTTCACTTCTAAAGAAGATACACAAAAAAAAGTAAAAACAAAATTCATTTAATAAAGCCGAAGTTACAATTAAAAAATAATTAGCTTTCAACCAATCACGAACATTAAAGAATTAATTCAACAGAACTAATTGAAAATATTTTTGGTTTATTTTTAATTAAAAAATTAATTGAAATTTAAGAAAAATTAATAGGTTAAATTATACAATTCTAGCACATGCAAACTAAGGGCATATTCACATATAACTTAACGCTATTTTCTTACATTTTATACCCCCACGCCCCCTTCCCCACCCCTGGGCGTTACGTAATGTGTAAATGGCCCCTAAATATATTTTACTTATACACAATTGATATGTAAATATATTTTCTATTTTATAATAACTTGATCTTAAACCTAATTGAAAGCATTATTTTAAGAGGAAATAAAACCAATTAAAATGAACGTTGATTCAATTAAAATATTAATTGAAAATGCAAATTTTGCTGAGTAACCTGCAAATTGAAAAAAAAATTATCCAATAATATTTTCTGTGTAGCAAAAATGCTGACGAAAATACGTATGCATTCTATTCTACTGGCTTAAAAGAATCTCGTCTTTTAACTCAAATTTTACCTTAAATAGTTTTTGTAAATGTAAGCAAATATAAATATCCCGTATTAAGCCAAAGCTAAACAACACATTGGTGTGACATGCTATCGATTGGTATGCATGACAATTTTACATGAAAAAATCTATATCTTTGTTTTTATGTAGAAAAAGAATGCACTTTTAAGATTTTTATAAATTACAGAAAAAACAAAATTGTCATCATTAGCAATAATTGATGATGAATTTTTGCATTAATCAAGAGCTTATAAAGAGAGATGTCTTTGATTTGTCTGTACAAAGTGACAAAGACAAACTGAAGGAAGCCAATAATATCTACCAAAAAAGTAAATAAAATATCGATTTTTGTAGCAAAACTGAAAAGAGTAGGACATAAACATATATTTTTTTCTTCGAAAGATTGAAGCAAATTCTCCATCATACAAAAGGGCCGTCAATTGCAGTTGCATGTTGATACATTATGCGTGTGCCCTCCTACGCTAATATACGAGTACATCCTTTTTTTTTTGATATCTTGCCTTCATACTTTATTGTAATTTTAATCTTAAATCGTTTTTATTTTAAGTTTGTTTTTTTTTCGTGCGTTCTTTTAATAGCCATTAGTGTTTAAAGATTCATGTAAATCGCTGTAGTTGAAATTGTCCGTATGTGCTTTTTATTGGTTTATGGGTTGCTTGCAGTTGGTTTTTTTACGATTATTTTGTATTGATTTTTGTTTTTTTTTTTTTTGTTTGTTTGTTTCAGGTTTGTCTGTTTGATCTGTTGTTCTGTAAAAATGTCCAATTTGTGTTTTGAAGTTGTTGGTAATCAATCTCAATTGACTTGTGATCTTGAAGTGTCACCAATTGGAGTGGTATGATGCACAGTGGAGATGAATGAAAGATAAATATTTATAAATATTATAAACTCTATGCAAATTTTTAGATTTATTCATTTAAAAACATAAGGAAACACTATTGAGCACAGAAATGTGTATTAGAAAAAAACTTACATCATTTTTATACGACAAACATAGACAAATCACATATTAGAATCATAGTGATTTTGCTTCGTAGGTGTCTCATGTTAATTCAACATGATTTTGCAATATTTTTCAGAGAACAATTTTTCTTTTGAAATACGAAAAATCGTCTTGAATCAAAGTAATTTCAAGTTGAAACAAAGTGAATTTGATACTGAAATAACACGAAGAATTATGCTGAGCCAAAGTTGTTCAGATTTGAAACAACGTGAATCAAAGTTATTGCACGTTAAAACAACATGTTTCTAATGTAGCCAATTTATTAATTGTTTTGTGTGGCCACTTGATTGGTTGTTAACGCGCTAACCACTGCAGCCACAGCAGCCTCCACTATACTTTAGATTAACAATTTTTCTCAGGAAGCGTAAAAGCTACGGACCTGAAATTTTTACATAATATGTAAAACTTTACCCGCTGCAACAGAAAGTATACGAGTATGACAGTTGAAAATTAAAGGGTGCCGTAAGCCTATTGAAATAGTAATGTAATATATAGGCACTTATATACATACACTCAACATTTTCAAAGTTAGTGTTAATTGGTGCAGTCTGTAGAATAGACTACACCAATTAACACTGATATTTAAAACAATAAAAATTAAAGGGTGTTCTGTCAGTTAATGTAATTTTGACTATGTAATTTAGACAATTTGCTGTATCTTGGAAACCGTAAGAGGCAAACTCTTGAAATTTAAAAAACGGTAAAACTAAAAAATTCCAAAATTAAAAAATTAAAAAACTGATAAAATGAAAAATCGTCAAAATAAAAAGAGCGCTTAAAGGAAAAAAAGCACCAAAATTAAAAAAAAAACACTAAAACGCAAAAAATCAACAATACTGGAAAGATCGCCAAAAAACTGAAAAAAACGCCAAAAACCGAAAAAAATCGTCAAAACTAAAAAAAAGCACTAAGATCTAAAAAAAAACGCTAAAACTAAAAATATCGCAAAAAACGAAAAAAATCGTTAAAAATGGAAAAAATCACCAAAACGAAAAAAAGCGCAAAAACAAAAAAAAAACGCCGAAACAAAAAAAAAAAAAGCGCAAAACAAAAAAATCCAAAAACCGAAATAATTGCCAAAACGAAAAAAAGTGTCAAAACAAAAAAAAAATCGCCAAAACTAAAAAAAAAAACAATAAAAGCCGAAAAATCCAGAAAACAGAAAAACGCTTGAAAGCTGAAAAAAGTGCGGAAAAAAAAATCGCAAAAACTAAAAATATATATCGTCAAAAAGCGAAAAAACTTTAAAACAAAAAAATAACGTCTAAACCAAAAAATCTTCAAAACAAAACAAAAATTGGCAAAAAACAAAAGCGAAAATTGCAAAAAGAAAAATCGCAAAAAACGAAAAAAATACCAAAATGAAAAGAGATAAAAAAATCGCTAAATCAAGAAAAAAAATATTGAAAAATAAAAAAATATAAAATTTAACGAAAAAGCAAAACGAAAAAATTTTAAAATGAAAAAAGAGCAAAAACGAATAATATATGTGGAGCCCTTTGTGCCCAAGCCAAAGTCGCACTTTATGGAATTTAATTTTTAAATTTTTTTCTTAAATTTGGGATATTTCAAGAGGCTGCTACACCAATTTTATTATAACTTGGAAACGGGTTGTCCAATCTCCTTACAAAACACTAAAAAGCTTGGAATAAAACTACCTTAAGTAAGGAAATTGGATAACTATTTTCCAAGTTATGAAAAAATCGGTGGAGCAACGTCTTCAAAACTCCATTATTTGCGAAAACCAGGTATGTACTTTCACTTTATTGTGAATAAAATCAATATTTATCCATCGATTTCCTTGAAATAAATCTTATTTTATTTGTGGTATATGTGGTTTCATGGTCCGTAGATAAAAATGGTAACATTTTGTAATTTTCGATATTTTATACATTTTTAAGAAATAAAAATATATCAATTTTGAATAAAAAAATACATTTTCAATCATTGAGATCTGAATAGTTCTGAAGCTATAGAGTAAATAAAAATAATAATGGCTTAAAGGTAATTTAATTTAAAGTTCTTTTTCGTTTAAAATTAATATGAAACAATATTAATTTCAAGTCAGTAGCAGGAAACTTTCGTTAGTAATACAAAGTTTGTCGGCTATTTATATTTACACAATCGCGACTAGAAATTTTCATGCAAACACATTTGGGATCTTACTGGGATTCCAATTCCGATGCAACGCAGAAACGTATTTGGGACCCGATTGGTTTCCTTGCAAAAATATGCTAATATCGGAAAAATATCATATTATAATATTGAATTAAAATTGCTGAAGCTTTCCAAGGGACAAAAGTATGTAGCAATCACCTCTGTTGAAGATGGGCAAAATATACGATGAAAAAGCTGTGTTAGATTGTCGCAACAAGTTCCCAAGAGTTTCGCACTTGGGAAGAACTTATGTTAAGTGACTAATTTGTAGATGGGCTATACCAACAAGTTCCCGATCTGATCCCAAATGGGATAACACTTTTGGGCTTGCCACTTGCATTCCCAATCGGGCCCCAATATGAGTATTGGGAAAATTTCTAGTCGGGATATGAACATAAAAAACAGCAACAACACAAAACCAAGTCACAAAACTGAGCACAAGAGTATCAATAGCTATGATCAAAGCAAATAAACATTAACACAAATAAATAGAAAATTATTTCTCATAAATTTAATATGATTCCCAATCAACATTGCGACAAATTGATTTTAAGTTAGTATTTTTTCTGTGTATAAATCCATGCAGCAGTTTATTTATTATATATTTTTAGCATTCATCTACAACTAGCCCCACTGTGCATTGCTGTGCTATTATTGTTATTACTATTATTATTTATAAGTTTCAAAATTATTAAAATATATACTTTGCCTCAGACATTTGTGGCAATAATAAAGACTGGAGAGCCAATTTAAATAAGATTGATGCTTAAAAAATATTTTTTAAAAGTGAATGCTGATCACTTTCTGCTTTAACGATACATGTATGCAATGAGGATACTAGTGTACGCCAATTCTTGTACATATAAGATGTTTAATAAATAAACTTTGTTTGCTACATACGACACTATGCATTGAGATCAGCACAAAAATACTCTTTGATTTGATAAAAATATATAAGGGAAAGTAATCATCGGAGCCCACAACTTTAGTTATATTTTTAACCCCCGACCAAAAAAGAGGGCTGTTATAAGTTTGTAGTGTATGTCTGTGTATCTGTGCGTTTGCACAAGTCATCGTACAGCCCAAACGCCTAGACCGATTTTGATTTATTTTTTATGTTTGAGGGGTGGCTTGATCGAAAGTGTTCTTAACTGTTTGGAAAGAAATGGATCAAGCCGTTTAGAAGATGTCACATCTTTTCTGGATGTATCCTGTTGAATCTGTATGGCTTTCAGTCCGTACCTCCCAAACGGGTAGATCGATTTAAGTTTAGTAAATTTTGTTTGAAAAGTGACTTGATCCAACATTTTCTAACCTTTGTTTGAAGAGAATTCGTCAAGCCGTTTTGAAGTTATCAGATTTTCAATTTAATGTTATTAGTGCCTGTTTTACACTATCTCACAAGCTATTCGACTTCTGTAGAAAATACAACCCTGATCTAAGCTTATGGAAAGTTTCAATAAAGCAATAACAACGCATTATATCAGGGTTGCATTTTGGGCAGAAGTCGAACAGCTTGTATAATAGTGTGAAGACAACTTAAATAAATTTTTGTAATATATTTAATAAGTTTTTACAAAAAGTAACAAGCAAGATGCCCATCAATCCATCAAGATGTATTCATTAATTATTACATAATTTATATTATAATCCTTTTAATTCAATTTTACACAATTTCAACAGTTAGTTTACACTACGAAAGACAAATATAACTGTTTTAAAATGAATTTTGTATGCCATTCTTTTAAACACAAACAGCAACAACACTTAAAATGCATGTCATTTTCAACTAATTTTCATTTATTTAAGTTGTCTTGAAATTTAGCGGTTTTTTCTTTTTTGGTGTTAGTTTCTTTCACGTCCAGAAATCGTTACCAAATGCAAAACAAACAAAAACCAATAGAAGGCTATAACAAAGCAAATCTTTGAAATTGAATAGAGCAAGTGAAAGGCATTTGATTACAATTTAACACAAATAATAAACATGATTTTAACAGGAAATCCAATCAATTGAAGATACAATTTTTCAATTGAGAGAAGGAAAAAAACACATAAACGAAACATTCAAAAAAGTGGGCTGACAAAGAGTAACAGCATTAAGCTCGTGTTAAATAATGCCACCGTTTTGGACTCTTTCCTTGCTAAAAACAGTTTTTTCTGCTTGTGCTGGTATGCAAAATAGAACTAAATTGCACTAAAATTTCGAAAGAGATTGTACTTTTTATTAGATATCGTTTATTCGATCTTGTGCAAAGGCGAGTTATATGGATAAGCCCTAGGACTATGCTTTCTCCATACATTTGGATTACACAGGGTAAATTATCACCAAAAATTTTCAAATAAAAGTTTGTCTAAAACTAAATTTCATTTTCAGTAAAAGTTCTTTACTGAATCAATGAATTTTTTGTTTCACTTTTATTTAGAACGCAAACACCAAAAACAACAAGAAAAACTGTGCCGTAAAGAAACTACCCCGATTACGACATACATACAAATAACAACAACAACAAAAATGACAGCAAAGGGAATGCGATTGTACCTAGTTTGTTTACTGAAGATTTTTTAGTGAATCAACTAGTTAATGTCATTGCCAATGAGAATTATTCACATTTTTAGTCTTTAGATAAACATTCGAACTTGAACACATTTAAAAAAGTGAAATTTCACAAATGCTTAATGGATGATGATGACCCAACAAATATTTCTTTTACAAAAAAACCGAGTATATATTTTTGTTTGATTAAGTAAACTATTTTGTTTAATATTTTTTAGTATTTTTAGACTCATTTTTTTATAAATTCAGACAAAAATATTGTTTGATATTTTTCAGCAAATCCGGTAAATTTTTTTGTTTGATTTAGAAAATTATTTTGTTTTCAATTTGTTAATATTTTTAGACAAATTGTTTTATAGATTTATACAATTTGTTCACTGAAAAAACTGTTTTTTTTCAATGAAATTACTGAGATATTTTTGTCTATATGTATTGCATTGAACTCCTTTACAGAAAATGAAACTTAGTTTTTTCTGTGTACCTTTGGACTATGTAGTCGTAGTTCTTTATGGAATATGCTTCACATGGGTGTATGGACTAGTCGCTTTATTTGCAAGGACACCTTCGCATTCGGAGCAATCATTGAGGAAGTACATACTTCCTGTTCCAGATAAAGATACAATATCATAAGCTTTCCAAATAATCTTAAGTTCAAAATTCATAAAAAACTTGCTGTAAGATTTTGAAAAATATAGCAACAAATTTAATTTTAATTTCATTGGTACAATTTTACCAATGAATACACAGTAGTACGAATTGCCTCTTTCCTATTCTTAAGCAATGATTTTATTTCTGGCAGTTGTTTTGTTGGTAAGTGAAATTAATTTTTTTTTCTACTTCTAACTGATGTTTATTTTAACTACAGGCAACAGCAAGCAAATAGATGTACGAATATGCACATTTTATGTTGATGTTATTGCTGTTTTTCAATACGTATTAAATGTCCTGTGTACAAGTCGTTTGTCTCTCTTTCACCATCTCTCTGTCTGTCTGGCTAGCTGGCGTATACAAAAATTAAAATCATTTAGACATTTACATTGTGTTGCTACAACTTTTAAATTTCCTACTTAAAATTGGTTATTTTTTTCTTTGTTTGTTTTTAATTGATTCAATGTTGTACGAGTTGTTGCTGCTGATTATTGCCACGACTACTTTATTTGCTGCTTAACAAGTGCACAATTATTGTTGTTGTGGCTGTTTTGTATCGAAAAGACTTAAGAAAAAAAAAGAAGTCACTTTTTTTTTAATGCGCATGAAAATACAACAATAAAAACATTTACAATTCACCATCAAAAGCGTGACTTTAATTTAATTTTTATTTGATTTCGTTTTTTATTATTTGCGCTTTTTTTTTTGCTTCGTTTAATTTAATGTTTGATTTTGTAATAAAATTTTATTTTCCGTAAAGAAAATTGTGGCAATTTGAGATGGAAATTAATTTTACAAGTTAACACATAAAATCTTTTGTTTTGTATATTTATTTGGTTCAATGTTTATTTAAGTATGCACTTATGTATGTGTTCTGAAAGTCTTGTTAGAATTATTCAAGAAAAAATTGTGTATGGGAGATTCTCCTTTCAAATACTTTTTTCGTGTCCGTTGAAAGTATGTATAATAAAATATTTTATAAAATAAATGCGTAAATTTGAAAATGAAAACTGCTTTACGCCCCTTTTAACAATGTATGATTCAAAGTTAACATAGACTTTAACGGTAAGTTCGAGATAGAAAAACTGCCGCACAATGTGAAAAGGGACGTTAGCTTGATTTTATATATTATAAAAATAAATAAAGTATATTTGCTGAGCATTTTCTATATGCATTTCATTGGCGCTTTACCAAATCGTCAGTAGACTTCAACCACAACGTTGAAAAGTTACAAACCTCTTATCTTATGCACAGACTTTCAGAAACCATTTGAGAATTTACAAACGATAATATTTTCGGAAATTACAAAAGTATAAAATAAGCGTAGTAGGCTTAGAAACTTATACAAAACCCAGCAAATAATTTGTATTCGATATGAATCTATTTTATTTTTCTACATCTTTGTACTATTAGAAATCCATTGGATAACAATAAAAGTATTTATAAGGCAAAATGAAAAGTGAAATCCAAATTTAACCTTGAAGAAATTTATTAAGTAGGCATCGATTTGTAGTTGCATATTTTTGAAAAAAAGTATTAATTGGCCGACTATGCATAGCAACCGAGCCTCAGTTGGTTTGTCAGTTGCTGAAATGATACTAATGATGGCAACTGGCAACTGAGAGCTGTCAATTTTAGTTGTTATTTAGTGTGTTTCTGGCAACCAATAATTTTCAGTTACCAAATGACAACTCAACTAAAGTTCAGTTGGATTACATAATAGACTCACTTATGGTTGTTTTCTGTTTTTTCCTCTAATAGTAATAATAATTAAAACACTCCAAAATATTACTTCAAACTTACGATCATATGTTTTCTAAAATTGTGTTGAAAATTTCTTCTTGTCTAAAATTACATCGATTTTGTAGTTATTTTATTAAATAAAAAACTTCTCAAATTAAACATATTTAGTCCAAGTGGAAAATATTTAGCATACAGTATAATACGGCTATGGCTGAATGGTATATACGTCACACAATCAGTCAGTAGTAAAAAAATTTTGTTCAAAAATGATGTGTGTGTATCTGCTTCTGTTATTTTACACATTAAATTTTTAATAGATAAGAGAAATCATAATTTTATTTTTAATTGTTGTTGTCCGCAGTCTTGTGTATTGAGTGTTACGCATATTTAGCATGCTTCATTACTCAATATAATTATTGAAATTGCATTAACAAAATACACTAAAATAATAACGTACACTCTAATACACTTTTGTTGAAAATTAGGTCGATAATAGTCGGAAATACTTTACTGATTATTATCGACCTAAAATTAGACAAGCATTCTCTTTGTTGATTTTTGAACAAAATATGTTTAATAAAAAAAATAAAATAAAAATGCCTGATAAGCGATTAACTGTGTGTAGCTTCGAGCCACAACCTCCTGGCTGACAGTCTATCGCAGCTACCATTCGGCCATATGCGTATTATTCTTTATGTTAAATTTTTTTCACTTGGACTACATATATTTAATATGAAAAGCTTTTTTTTAACAAGAATGTACGAAGTACATTTTTTTAATTCATTACCTTTATTGAAATAAAAAAAACCTTAGAATTTTGTTTATAAGTTAACAATATTTACTTACCTAATACTTATACAATTGATATTTAAAAACCTCTAAATACCAGAAATTAAACTTTGATGACCGAAGAAAAATATTGCGTGCTTCTATTGTTCAAGCATTTTTCTGCTGCTTTTTAGAGAGATTTTACTGATTCTTCACTGAAAAAATATGTTTAATTTGAAAACTTCTTTCTTTAATAAAATAACATCGATTTTGTAGTTATTTTATTAAAGAAAAAAACTTTTCAAATTAAACATATTTAGTCCAAGTGGAAAATATTTAACATAAAGTGTAATACGGCTATGGCTGAATGGTAGGTAGATACGTCACACTAGCAGTCAGTAGTAAAAAATTTTGTTCAAAAATAATGTGTGTGTAATTTTAGGTCGATAATTATCGGTAAAGTGTTATCGACCTAATTTTCAACAAAAGTGTTTTATAGTGTATATAGTCCCACTAAGCTAAATGCATGCACTAAGTTATAAGATCGCTATAAATGGCTACTCAATGTTCCAATTTTACCCGTTGAATTTCTTATTTCAGCTTTAAAACAGAAAAGAAAAATTGAGTTTAGCTAAAGAGAAAAGTATTTTTAATACAACACGTCTGAACTTATTTTGTTTATATATATTTAAATAGTTTTTTCTCCAAATTCTGCAACTGATTTCATATTCCAAGATTTATCCAATTGAAGTCTTGTTAATAAACATTTTTAAATTTTCACATAAAATTTAGCCCTTCTTCAATATTTATTTTTTCTTAACAATACAAACAAGTATAATCTCTGTATTACTAATACTCCAAAACAATTTTTATATGCAAACAAATCGCATAAAACAAAAATCAAGGAAAAGGAAAAAAGTTTCTAAGCCACCAATGGTGGTCTTTGTGATCTCGCAAAGATTACAACATAAAACAAAATTTACAATATTTGCTTTTTTCACATGATGTTAAATTTTTATTTGGTTGTTCATTTTTCTATACTTTTCTTTAAGGATTTTAGTCTAAAAGCATACAATTGTTTTATACAAAACAAAAAAGAAGAAATAAAACGCCTTAAAAGTCTAGAAAAATGAAATAAATGCAAATCTATATTCATCATTGTTACACAATCTCTATTTCAAACAACAACAACAAAAAAAGGTAAGAGCTACAAACAAGAAGAAGTGGCCCCGTGGTTGTTGGATTACATCCCATTGAGCCAATCAGCTTTAGGAGAAAAAAATGCATTTAGGTAAAAAACACATGTGTTTATGGGAAAAATACTTGTTCAAAGATTTGGAGAGAAAAATACGTTGCATAAGCTTAATGCTAAAAGAACTTAACAAAAATCGTATTACATAAATAAATTTGTTTAAATAAAATTATTAATATCAGTAATCGTCTGAACAGCTTGTTGTGCTGTGTGACATACACACACATACACACACATCCACACAAATATTACATTGTCGAGATTGAGAAATACATTGTATTAAACACGCTAATAATACAAATAAATCATCTAATTACATACAATGTTTGCTGAGGAGGGAGTAATCTGTACATTAAGTGTTATTATTATCATTTTAAAATTATTATAATTTCAGTCTAACAATGAGTATACAGATAATTTTACACTATTTTAACAACTAGTGTGCAATAATATTGATTGAAATTAATGCTGGTTCAATTAGTACAGTGGGTACGAAACCAATTAATCGAATAAGACTTTAAATGCAACTAGTAAGTCTATGTCCATACGAAGATTGGGAAGGGATACACTGCTTCATGTACATGCAAGTCTCTTGTTTTCTTCTTCGTAATCTAAAGTAACAACGAATTCTATGTAAAAAAACAAAAACTGCACAACAAAAAATTTATTGTATGGACACGCATGCAAGTTCAAAAGAAAATTTAAGAGAGTTGCAGAAGCAAAAGTTGACTCGTATGGACATAGACTAAGTAAACCTAATTTTAATACAATCTATGTGGATCTTTTTATTATTTTCCGTTATAAAAAATATTTTTAAGGCACTACAACTTTTTGTTCACAGGACGAAATAATGGCTTAATGCGTAGTTTTCTCTGACACTTAATTTATTTATTAAAACATTTTGTCATGACTAAATTTTATTAAATATATTGAAATATTCTCCCAATTGTTGGTATTCTAAATTAATTTACTTCATGTCTACTGTTCCTTCCCTTCATTCCTGCGACTACAATGCTAAATTTAATCAACACAATAACACAACTAATTATTATTTTGCCTTTAAGCCATTCCAGCGAAACAGTATTCATTTCTGTCATTATTTCAATTTGTAACAATACGAGTATTGAATTTTATCTTTATAGTTTTTTGCACCTCATTTGAATTAAATTCCTATTGGCCAGCTAAGCAACAACAGCATACAATTACAACAACTATTTGTTACATAAATTTGTTTCGTGTGATTTGTTTTCTGTTGCCAATATTTACAACTTATTTTATTTTATTTTTCCTTTTATTTAATTTATGATATTGATTGTCTTACTAACGTATTTACGCCATTTTTCTTTTTCTTCAGATTATTGGTGTTCACAGTGGCGTCAAATGTGGTTTTATTTTATTGTTACTGATGCTAATAATTCATGCAATTATTGCTGTAGTGAGTGGTAGACAGCAAATAATTGCAACTAAGCAAAAAAATTATATGCATTAAATTACAAACAAAAGAGTTAAGTTAGAAAAATTAAAAAATTCGTGGGAAATTTAATATTGAAATAATAAGGAAAAAATATATAGTTATGAAGAAATTAGCATTTACTATAAAATAATCAAAGAGATAAAAAAAAATACTTACGAGGTATTGCGAGATTAGTTGCATTCTTACCCTACCCGCCATTTTGAACGCTTGAGAATTATAAGTCTGATCAATGAAAAATAAAATGTATACAGAAAAAACTAAATTTCAATTTCAGTAAAGGAGTTCAATGAAATAGTAAATATTTTGTCTAGAAACGGACCTACAAACAAATTTGTAAATATAGACAAAAAATACCTCAACAATTTCATTGAAAATACGTGTTTTTTTCAGTGAAGAATCAGTAAAATCTCTCTAAAATGCAGCAGAAAAATGCTTGAACAATAGAAGCACGTAATATTTTTCTTCGGTCATCAAAGTTTAATATCTGGTATTTAGAGATTTTTAAATATCAATTGTATAAGTATTAGGTAAGTAAATATTGTTAACTTATAAAAAAAAATTCTAAGGTTGTTTTTATTTCAATAAATGTAATGAATTAATAAAATGTACTTCATACATTTTTGTTAAAAAAAAACTTCATATTAAATATTTTTAGTCCAAGTAAAAAAAAATTCAACATAAAGCATAATACGCCTATGGCTGAATGGTAGCTACCTACGATAGACTGTCAGCCAGGAGGTTGTGGTTCGAAGCTGCACACAGCCAATCGCTTAGCAGGCATTTTTATTTTATTTTTTTGTATTAAACATATTTTGTTAAAAAATCAACAAAGAGAATGCTTGTCTAATTTTAGGCCGATAATAATCAGTAAAGTATTTCCTACCATTATCGACCTAATTTTCAACAAAAGTGTATTAGAGTGTACGTTATTATTTTAGTGTATTTTGTTAATGCAATTTCAATAATTATATTGAGTAATAAAACATACTAAATATGCGTAGCACTAAATACACAAGACTGCGGACAACAACAATTAAAAATAAAATTATGATTTCTCTTATTTATTAAAAATGTAATGTGTAAAATAACAGAAGCAAATGCAAATATTCTAAAACCGTTTTAAATTTAATCTCGTTTTTGGAAAAATGCATACTTTCTTAATGTGGAAACAAGCGGCATCCATTACAGACACGCCATTTTGTATGAAGAGAGTATAAAAAGTATTTTCGTTGTTCGTTTTTTTAATGGGTTTACTTGTTACTTCTATCTAGTAAGCCTTGTCGCTACATTGAAGATGAGACAAATATTTGTTGGGTCACAAGAAGCGGCTGCTAAATTGACACACAATTTTGGACTCGCATGAACACTACAAGAGCAATCTATCCACTGTCAAGAATTCTTGATAAAGAAAAATTATCATCAAACTGCAATTAACAAAACAAACTGTTGATTCATATAACAAATTAAATTGTTGGTATGACAAACAAAGATATTTGTTCCAACAAACTGAATTATTAAAGTGTTTTTGTTGTGTATGGTGCTAAACTTCAATAATTTTTTAATTTTTTTTCAATTAAAGGAGTCAATTAAAGTTTTTGTTGAAACCTTTAAAAACCCACACAATCATCATATTTGGCATTACAAATTTAAACTTCTACCCAATACTGTAATAAATATAAGACTTGTTCTTGTTGTATTGTATTCTCCCATAATAAATAATTAAATAAAATAAATTAATACTTATTTGTTCAATTATATCATAGCGGAATTCAAACAAGGAGAAGAAACATAAGAGTTTGGATAATTATAATTGAATTGCTCTATAGCTGAGATGTAAAAGTGCGGAACACATCTTACACCATAAATGAATTGTGATTAAGTATGAAGTTAACCCTTAAACATAGTTTAAGTTTTCAATAATTTCTGGCGTACAAGTTGCGTCTGGAGCTTAGTTTTCTTTGAAAACCTATAGTTAAACCTTTTGGCCAAAATTTTTCTGGAACATTTTATCCCCGCCCTCCCCCTTTTTAGATGTGTTTTTTACGACTTGTTAGAAAAGAGCCAAAAATGGCCGTTATGTGGGAGAGAAGAGGGTTAATATGTTCCACAAAAATATTTGCCTTAATACTTTCTAAAAAGTTGCTGAACATACTCTACATCGCAGATGTAAAGAACACATAGTTTCATGTACCAATAGGCCAAAAGCGGGAAACTTTAAACCCCTCTAAAATAAACGTTTGATGTGATCATGTAAAACGCAGACACAAATGTATTTTTTCATTGTCTCCTCTACCAGAATCGGTTGTCAGAACCCCCTTCGTTTGTTTTCGTGTTGTACAATAAGTATTGTACTGCCCAAGACGTTTCTATGAGTGTGTAGCAATACAGCGCAGGTCTTCTAAAATTGTCCGTTTTAGTGTCCTTTTTTAGACTTCCACACTCAAAGAAAAGATATGGTTGCATCAGTAATGTCATGGTTCTGGTAAATAAGTTATTATTGTTTTAAATCATTGTGAACATTAATTAGTTTACGAGAAATAAACTCATGTTTACATTCAATCATCACATTATCGAAATTGCAACATGGTTGCATTTAACAATGTATATTGTTAAAAAAGTCTTGTCTACAATCATGGGTTATTTAAAAATGCAACCTTAGTATGATTCTACAAAAGTAAAATATAGCAAGAGCCATGCTATCTTACGTCAGATTATTTTCAATGAAACTATGGTTATAAAACAGACATGGCTGTTTGTTTTTAAAAAAGTTTTTGTTCTTAACTTTGGTTGTATGCTTTTCTATCAGTTCTGTATTTACATTTCAAGCGGTCGGTTCATTTGTGTTAGCTTTTTGAAAAAAAAAAACAGATTTAGAAATTTAATAAATATAATAAAAAGGTAAGTTCCATATAATTAAAGTTTTACATTTGAAAAATTTCTTTTGGGAATTTAATGATTTTGTCCACAGATAATACACATAATCATGTATAATACACATAATCATGTATAATATACATAATCATGTATGATTGTACTTCCAGATTTCGTAGAGGCAAACGAGACAGAAAACTGACATTACTTGAGTTTCATGAACTTTTTCTACACATTTCAATCGTTGTATTGTATAACTGTAGCATTGAATTGCAACTTTGCAACTTTGGTATGGTTAATGGACCCATATGCATAATTAAATGGAACCATATGTATGGTTAATGGAACCATATGTATGGCTAACTGGAACCATATGTATGGTTAAATGTAACCATATGTATGTTTAATAGATTAATATGTATGGTTAATGTAACCATATCTGTGGTTACTTGAAACCATATATGTGTTTAGTTGGAACCATATGTATATCTAATCGAACCATATGTATGATTAATGGAACCATATGTATGGTAAATAGATTAATATGTATGGTTATTAGAACCATATGTATGGTTAAATGGAACCATATGTATGGTTAAATGGAACCATATTTATAGTTAAGTGGAACCATATGTATGGTTAAATGGAATCATATATATGTTTAAAGAAACAATATGTATGGTGAAATGAAATTATATGCATGATTAAATGGAACCATATGCATGTTTAATAAAACCATATGTATAATTAATGGTACCATATGTGTGTTTAAGTGGAACTATATGCATGGTTATATAACAATGTTATTGTTAACTTAGACAACATTATTATAATTAATACAAATTTAGTTTCAAAATATTATGGTTTGACTGCAACCATATAATCAATCATAGTATGTTGCTCTACGATTATGATTGCCTCAACAATGTTTTTTCATTGCGTGCAATGTATATTTTTAAATCGGGCTATAATTTCTAAGAAAAAAAAAACAAATGTTAAAATTCCTGACCATTGGAGAATTATCTGGACGCTTCTAGGAGTCCTCTCCTAGAAAAAAATTACTCCATCTCCTAGCGTTTTCGAGAAAACGACCAAAGTCTTTTTTCTATTAATCTTTTTTCATGTGTGCTCAAATCCACTTATTTCTAAGTATTTATTTTCCCCAGCTATATTTAAATGTAAGCTATAACGTAAATAAACTTTTCTATTATTTTTTGGTCCATAGTGTTTAAAAATTTGGTAACTATTAAATTTTTTGAAGAAGAAACCAAATTTTTAAATGTTTGAAAGAATTATGTTAAACTTTAACAGAGCTCTGTTAAACGCCATGGTTTGTGTCTAGGGTATTACATATTAAAATTCATCTAATCGCACATTAAATATAAATTTTTTTCCTTTTACATATCTGTACCAAGTATGTTTCTTAAGTCTTTTGTTTGGTGCTAGAAGAAACAAATTGTAATTTTTTTTTTGTTTTGCAAATGTAAACTCAAACTGAACTAAGAACTTATTTCAATTGTTAAGAAAAATTAAAAATCAACTTCCTCTAAGATCTTTATCATCTGCGATAAAAAACATGGTTTCCCTGTAAGACGAACTAAAAAGCTTTTAAAACAAGATAAATTTAAAATACGCATGTGTAAAGCAATAAAAAAAGAAACTATAAGTTAAATATATGTATAATTGTATGTGTTTGTAAGAAAATTATTAATAAAATAATTTTCTTTTTTTAGCGGGTGTAGAAAGAGGACAATAATAAATGCAAACATTATTATGGAAAAACAAGAGGTACACACATATAAAAATATATAAAATTAGGTATAAAAAGTATGAATAAATTCTGATATCAGCCATAATCATACAAACATACATATGAAATAGAGGCGTATCTGTAGAATACAAAAGCCAGCAATTGTCTGCTGTAGATAATCTGTGATTTAAAAACTCCTACAGGTCAGGCGAGCACATCAATTACTTTGGCGCTCACAACTAAAAATATATTCGTACAAAAAACAATAACAACTACATAATGCAAAAAATATATTACAAAAAAAAAGAAACATTCTTAGTAACCATGGTTTTAAATTTGCTTTAGCCAAGTGGAATAAAAATAAAAGTTTTTTTTATATATTCTTATTTTTTTCTGGTTCACTCCACAGAACAGAGTTTATTTCAGCAAACAAATTTGTATGCAATATTACATGCCAACAAGAACTGCATCTGCAATAAGTGACCTCTCAATTTAGCGTGGCATCTTACATGTTGCAAAGTTGTGTGTAGAATGCAACATAATTCTTATTTTTATTTCGGTTATACCTCTTAATGTAAACACATGTATGAATATGTTTTACTAGAAGTGTGTTTAAATATGAACGTGCAACCTTTGCTAAATATTCGTACAAAAATTTTATTAGGACACAATTGCTGCTACAAGCGAGGATGCGTTACAATAATTGTTTAAATTTTGGCTTAATATTTTATTTGATTCATCTTTCAAAATAGATAAACTATTGTTGTATATTAATAAATAAAATATATACATTACTTTATCTGCAGAAAAATTATATATTCCTCATGGCGATTATTGCTTTAAGGCCAGATTTTGTATATATAAACGTTTTTTTTTTGTTTTAAAATTTGTATGTAAATTTTTTTTTAAAGTATTTGAGTTATTTTTCTTACAAATTTAAAAAGCTTAGAAGCGAAATTTTTTACAAAATGTCGCTAATAATTTCTGATATCAATGATTTTATTTTATAACGCGTTTTTAAAAATCAATATTTAATATAACTTTCGCAAAATCAACTAAAAAACTATTTGTGTAAATTGTACTGTATCTTTACGATTAAAGTTTGTGGCTTACAGCTTTCATTGTGTTTAGGTGTTATGATAATTTTTCACTCAAATATCAATTGAATGAAAAGCTCGCATTAAACTACAAACAAATAAGAGGGATCCTGGCGCCCATAATCATCATCTTCCTTAATATATTTATATTTTTTCTATATAATAAGTGCTAACTTCACAGTGTTTCGTGTACACAAAAGTGTGAGCTCGATCATTGCCCTTCAGTAGATAACTAATTAGGGTTTTAAATGAAAATTTCTGTTTAATTGAAATAAAATATCAGTTATCAGCAATATACAACAAAACCAAGATTTTTAAAAATAACAAGGTTATAATAACTGATTCTGGTTTACTTTTTTTGGAACATTTTAGCCCGCTATATTGCCGCTAAAGGGGAGTTTTTTTGCCTTTTTTATTATTAAAGAACAAAGATCTGCACATGCAGTTAAAAAAGTTTTAGCGAATCTCAACATAAATAAGTCTTCTGGGCCATATGGTATTCCAGCACTGGTCTTGAAGCAGTGCTGGCGCGTCCGTTGGCGACCCTCTTTAGCACTTTGTATTCATGCTGGTGAATTCCCGTCGTGTTAGAAGGTTGCCAACGTACCGCCAGTCCCCAAAAATGGAGAGAGAGAGGCTACTAAGCCTGAAAATTACCGCCCAATCTCTGAATGGGGTCATGCGAATAGGGTCGATTTTAATGCTAGTAAAATCCAGTGTTGTATGTTTACCCACAGACGTATGACCGATCGTGCTGCTTCATCTGTAAAAATGGGCGGTGTGGGTATCGAGGAATCAGTAGCTCTTGATGTTCTTGTCATAAAAAAACAATGTGATGTTCGATGGACGGATCACATTTTTCAGGTATCAAAAGAAGCATTCAAGTGCCTCAGTTTTCTAGGACGGTGTAAGAGATACTTTACCACATGTGATCTCCTCAATATTTATACCGCATATATCCGTCCGAAAATGGATAAACAACTCTCATGCATGGGCCGGTGCTTCAAAGTCTATTTTGCAGTAACTTCAAACCGCGTACAGGAGAGGACGAAGAAACTTATCGGTGACTGTAGGGTAGCCAACTCTATTGTTTCGCTGTTTTATCGTTACTACAATGGAGTGTGTTCTGATGAAATCAGGGAACTTGTTCCCGAAACCCACTCACTTTTGCGAACAACACGTTCTTCGTTAAGAGCACATTCATTTGTATTCAATACGCCAGTGAATCGCACTACGCATTATAGAAAAAATTCGTTCTTTGGCCGAACAGTTCGTATGTGGAATAAACTCCCTGCGGAAGTCTTTCTTATCACTTTCAATGTTGGAAAGTTTAAATCGAATATCCATAAACACTACTCCCTCAATCCCCTTTCCCATAATCAATTTTCCTAATTCTGGCTCAATAATACACAATTACTAAATTCAGTAAATTGCGACATTGGTTTGAACAGAAAGGGTTCCGTACGAATACCATATACATAGTATGTGTATACCTTTATTTCGTTTTGCCGATTTTTATTTTATACTTTGTAATTTTAACGTGATTTTTCGTTTTAGGGTTTTTTCGTTTGACGAACTTTTTCGTTTTTGGCGATTTTTTAGTTTTATAGTTTTTTTCGTTTTAGCGTTTCTTCGTTTTTGGTAATTTTTTTTTAATTTTGGCGTTTTAGGTTTGTTTGACGACTTGCTTTTTGTTTTGGCGATTTTTATCGTGTTTCGACAATTTTTAGGTTTGGCGATTTTTTTCGTTTTAGTGCTTTTTTGTATCTTTTTTTTCATTTTGGCGATTTATTCATTTTGACGATTTTTTCATTTTGGCTATTTTTTAATTTTGTGTTTTTTTTTTGTTGTGGTTTTTTTTTTTTTTTTTTTGTTTTGGCGAATTTTTCATTTTAATGCATTTTGGTTATAGCGCTTTTAATTTAAACGATTTTTTGCGTTTTAATTTTTTTTTTAATTTAGTGTTCGTTTAGTTTATCGTTTTGATTTGACTTTGAAAAATCGCCAAAGCTTGGCGATTTTTTTTGTTTTCGTTCTTTTTTCGGTTTAACGTTTTTTTCATTTTAGTGATTTTTTCAGTTTGGCATTGTTTTTAATATTCGGTTTTTTGGTTTTGGCGCTTTTTTGTTTTGGTGATTTTTTTCTCGTTTTTAAAACATAATTTTCGACTTGTTCGTTGCATTACTTGAAGGAAAACCCTTTAATTATACCTTCCGCACAAAAACATAGATGTGAAAATAAGGCCAAGCTCGTATCCAAAAATTTCACCCGTAAAAATGACTGAAGGACTAAGTTCTTGATAGGTACAATACCATCTCATTTCTAGATAATCTGTTTGCTTGGCATCATTTTTCCATTATACTTTTCTATATTAGAAAGGTAAACAAAATGTTGCCAAGCTAAGAGGTTGCCTAGAAAGACGTACCTGTATTCCAAATTTTAGCGTTCTAGCTACAGTGGTAGTGTCCCGTACGAATAAGAGGCATCCTAGTCTCCCAAGATGCAAACTTCCTTCTTTAGATTTGTCTGATTATTTTGCCATTAGGACCTGCCTGTATACCATATTTCAGCTCTTTAGCTAAAGTGGTAGCAGATCGAGCTTAAGCTTTTGGGAGGGGAAGTTTTAAATTAAACATACCATTTTGAAAATTTTCGTTCAGAAACTCAACAGAAATAAGGTATACTTATTTGGTTTGGGAGGGGAAAATCCCTTCTTCACCACCCCTAGATCCGCGCCCTATATTATTGAAAAGCGAGTCAGTGAATGATAGGTATTAAAATATGTAGTTTTTACCCTTCATATCTCGGGAAGCTTTTCCAACTGCACCTATCAGTTAATCTCTACAGGCAGACCTTATGTTAAGAGTTTCATTATTTTATGATTAATTCGATCAAAGTTAAGATGGTGGTAAAAAGAGCTCGAATGGTTTCGTGTAATATACAGACTGTGTGGTCGAAACTTGGCCTGGAGCACAATCGCGCGCCTACATACAACACGAAAAAAATCAGGAGTTTCTGACAACCGATTCCGGTAGAGGAGACAAAGAAAATATATGTGTGTCGGCGATTTGAAAGATCACATCGGAGTTTTATTTAAGGGGGGTTAAAGTTTTCCCATTTGTTGTGTTCGAACAGAATATCGGTATTTGAAACTATGTGTTCTTTGCCTCTGAGTTATAGGGTATGTTCAGCAACTTTGTAGAAAATTTTAAAGCTAATTTTTTTTTGTGGAGCATATTAACCCCTTAAAACCACACATAACGGTAATTTTGAACTCTATTCTAAGAAATCGTGAAAACACCCCTAAAAAGGAGCATGGTGGGGATGAATTATTCTACAAAAAAACTGGACATAAAATTTTACTTTAAAGACAACCAGGCTCCAGACTCAAATTGTACGCTAGAAATTATTGAAAACTTAAACTGTGTTTAAGGGTTAATCTCATACCTATTCGCAATTAGTACTCGGTAGAGGACATCTCGTAAGCCTTACGTTAAAGGTATGTATAAGATGTGCTCATAACTTTTATATAAAACGACATGAGAAAGATTTTTGTGGAATATTTGCATCTACTTTCCATCATGATCACTGTGCCACATGAAAACTTTATACGAATTTCCTCCTTTGTCGATACATCTGCACTTAGCACGCGGCCTTATGCCCACAAAAAACAAACAGAACCACAATCAAACAAACTAACAAATGTACGAACCTGCGAACAAACGAACAATCATTTTACATTGTGGGTTTATATGCGTTGATTGTTTTATTATGATGATGTTAAATTATTGTAATCCATACTGGTAATCTTCAACAGAAACAACAGCGCGCATGAGCAAGCTACGAGCATTTAGTCGATGGGTTATTTAACTTGAACTTTTGGCAGTACATATTCGTACAAGATATTTCTGCGTCATCACCAGCCAGCCGCATTATCATGATCATCATCATCATCAAAGGAACTAAGGCACATAAAAACAATAACAAATTTTAAAGATACTTGAGCGAGGGAAATCATAGCAAATTTGTTATGTTTGTTTTATTGTACAAAATATTTTGGATTATTTTCTTATTAACAGGCGTTGCCAGTATTGAAGCTTAAAATTACGCAACGAAGTCGGGAAAATTATAATAGAATGCATAAGATGTTATTTTTGTTGTTAAATTTAATTTTACCCTTGAGATATAAATGTTGATATAACATGCAGTCAATATTATAGGATAGAAAAAAAGCAACAGCCAAAGAAATGTTTTTTTCTTTCAAATACGGCCGTCGCGATGCAACTGAACGCAATAAAATTGTGTGGGATAAGCATGGAACAGTCTACACTGTTTACTTGAAATAATGATAAGCAAAGATGTTAGCCTAGCTGATTTTTGATCTTAATTTAATCAATATTATCACGAAACATATCGTTGAAACCATGGATTCAGGTGTTTCACAGAAACAAGATTTGTAAAAAAAATTTTTTTCATTTTGCCTTAAAAATACGTTTATTGTTATCCAATGCATTTCTAATTGTATAAAGGCGTAGAAAAATAAAATAGATTCATATCGAATACAAATTATTTGTTGAGTTTCGTATAAGTTTCAAAGCCTAGTATGCTTATTTTTAAAAATCATTTGTAAATTCTCAAATGGTTTTTGAAAGTCTGTACCTAAGAGAAGGGGCTTGTAATGGTTCAAAAGGGTGGTTGAAGTCTACTGACGATTTGGTAAAGCACCAACTAAATGCATATACGCAATGCTTAACAATCAAGAAATAAATTTAATTTAAAATAATATTATGACAATATGTCAAACAATAAATTTCTTAAAGGATTAAACAGTTACATTTAGAAAACTTTTATTTTTGAGCAGAAAGTGGCAACGCTGGTGTTAACTTAGCTTAGCATGATCACCGTAAAGAGGATTATGATGATTATGATGATGATGATGATGATAGTGGTATCATTGTTTCGTTGAATCCTCATCTTTATCTTTAGAGGAGACTAACAGCCACCACCAACAGCTTAAACAAACAAAAATACTTATAAATGCAATTCAATGATAGCGATAAATATTCTTTATGATGATTATTATATTTTTATTTTGGAGGATGCGCTACAGTCAGCCTTTTGTTCGTGATCTGGAAAATCTATCCCAGCAAAAACTTTTGCCTACTTTGTAATCGGTAGTACTTTATTAATGAGGTGCAAAGTAATGAGTGGTACTTATTTATCTTACTAGTATGCTTCAAATTAGAGCTACTACTTAGTTTTTTAATAAAATTAGTACGTATTTTTATCATTATCTGAAAATAGTTACAATTTGTTGATATGTATTAATAAAATAAGTAGACAACCACTTTTTAAGTCAACATGTCTTTGTATATGAAAACAAATTTTTGTGGCTTAAACTTGCAAGTCAACAACATGTGAGTGGGTAAAGTTCTTGTCTTCATATCTGAACGAGCACAGGTTCGTATCCAAGCTGCGTCAAAAAATTCAAAATAAAAAAAATAAAATAAAGTTGAAAAAATATAAATAGAACATAATGCATATAATTTTTTTTCAATTTTAATTTTTTATTTTTTTGTTGACTACTTATTTTTTAGCTTCAAATAAGCCAAATAATAACAAGTTAATTGCTGTGACAATGTATATGCAAATGTTAGGGGTACCCCTAATTTTTTGGACTTCTCAAACAAAAATAAGTAGTTATCGAGTCAAATTGTAAGTAGTAACGACTTAAATCCCCATATACCTTTTTGCCAACCAGTAAGCAAAACAATATACTAAATCAAACAAAAAGATTTACTGGACTTTCTGACAAATATCAAACGATATTTTTGTCTCAATTTATAAAGCAATTAGACTAAAAATACTAACAAATATTGAACAAAATAGTTTACTTAATCAAACAAAAATATTTACTGGATTTTTTGTTAATCAAACAAAACTTTTTCTGGGTCATTATCATCATCCTCCAATAGACATTTATAAAATTTCACTTTGTTAAATGTGTTCAAGTCTGAATGTTTATCTAAAGACTTAGAAAGAAATATATGAGAATTAATGCAACGACATGAACTAATTGATTCACTCAAAAGTCTTAAGTAAACAAATTTGGTACAATCCCATTCCTTTTGCTATTATTGTTGTTGTTATTTGTGTGAATGTCGTCATCAGGGTTGTTTTTTTACGACACAGTTTTTCTTGTTGTTTTTGGTGCTTGCGTGCTAAATAAGGGTCAAACAAACAATTCATTTACTGAAAATGAAATTTATTTTTAGACAAACTTTTGTTTGTTGTGAAACCAACCTAAAATCAAACTCCGATGTGATCCTGCAAAATGCCAACACACGTGTCTTTTTTTGTCTGCTATACTAGAATCGTTTTACAGAACTTTGTAAGACATCTCAGAATTTTCAAATCCTACAGACAAAAAACTAAGTATCATTTTCAGTAAAGATATACAATGAATTAGTAAATATTTTTTCTAAAGACGGACCTACAAACAAATTTGTAAATACAGACAAAAATGTCTCAACAATTTCATTGAAAAAAACCAATTTTTTTAGTAAACAAATTGTCCAAATCTATAAAGTAGTTTGCCTAAAAATATTAACATACTCTAAACAAAATAATTTACTGAATCAAACAAAATTATGTACTGGATTTTCTGTAATATATCAAACACGATTTTTGTCTGAATTTGTACAACAATTTATCTGAAAATACTTACAAACTCTAAACAAAATAGTTTACTGAATTAAACAAAAATATTTATTCTATTTTTTGTAATATGTCAAAGAAACTTTTTGTCTGATTCAGTATTTTTAAATTTTGCTTGCGCTTCAAATTCTTAAATCTTTTTGAGCTTTAAGTAACAACATTATCATCCATTAAGCATTTATGAAATTTCACTTTGTTAAATGTGTTCAACTTTGTATGTTTATCTAAAAAATCGAAAAAAAAATTTATGAGAATTAGCGCAACAACATTAACGAATTGATTCACTTTGAAATCTTCAGTAAACAAACTTATTACAATCGCATTGCTTTTGCTAGCATTGTTGTTGTTGTTCGTTTCTTTGCTTGCGCCCTAGATTAAAGTCAAACAAAAAAATCACTGATTCAGTAAAAAATATTTACCGAGAAATAACTTTTATTTTAGACAAAATTTTGTTTGAAAATTTTTTGGTGATAATTTTTATTTTTTATTTTTTGGTAAGTGCCAATATTATGATCCCAAAAAGTTTAAAGTTTTTAATAATATATTATAGCTAATATTAAGGTCGTATCAAACTCTTTAAACCTTTACTAAATATATTGCATGTTGGTTTTTCTTCCCTTAAAAGCCAAAAATTTAGGATCTTTTGCAAAAATTGGCTTTTTTTCGTTTCGATGTGGCGGCAATAATTGTTGCTGTTGATCATTGAATATAATGTTGCTGATGAATATGATGCTGTATGTTGTTCAATGAATGTACTCGTACTGATATTTATGTTTACATTTTTGTACAGCAAAGATTATATTTGTTATTTTTTATATATATTATTTTCATTATTTTATCTTAATACTCTGATGATGCCCTATTGTGATAATTTTGGGTTTTACTTAAGGTACTCATTTAATATGCAATTTTTTATCTTCCGTTGCTCCATGTGTCCCTCTTTCTGTCTGTCTGCTTTTTGATTGTTCTTTAGCATTTATATGGTGAGAAATAAAATTTCTTAATACTTATTTTATTTGAGGGTTTTGCCTTTTTGTTGAATTTAAGAAGGTGTTTACAAATGTTTTATTTATTAATATTTCATTGGGTTGGAAAAAAATTATTTAAAATTAATTGTGAATAAGAAGAAAGAAGAGCCTCTTGGAGGCTTATTTTTATTACACTAGTATTTCTATTGGATTATTATTGAATGTTGAATATATCGCCACATTAGACTATCCATATTATATATTAAGAAGTTAATACTTTCATTTAAGAAAAGGCCTAAACCACCTTACGCTTGAATATCATTAAAGATAGTATTAAAACGATTTACAGAGTAAGCTTTGAACGGTTGAAGGGTATCAAAAAGTTGATTTTCATATAAACGAAATTACAATGGGACATTTCTGTTAATTTGCATAGAGTGTCTAACATTACTTTTGTCTATATATGAAAAATTCCAAAAATAAAAAAACAAAATCTTTCAAAAACAACTTCATTTAAATTAAAAAAAATCGAGTCATTAAATCAAAACGTATAATATTCAAAACATTTATATAAAACATTTTACCTAATTATTAACTGCGAAGGTTAAACATCTAAAAACAAAGATTACCAAAAAAATGATTAGTTATTATTTTTGTGTGGGTAGAAAATGTTTAAATAATCAACAATAATCATTTAAATAATCATGTTATTCGATTTATTTCAACGTTGATAAATCAATGACTTAACACAATATTCAAACATAATTTCTCCTTCATCACTTAATTATGTCTGGTGAGAGATGTTATATTTTTCTCTTTAAGAAAATGTTTAACAAATTATGTTAATTTTTTGTATATGAAAAAAAAACGAAACTGTTCATGTTTGTTTGTATGCTAAAACCCATTAAAAAAAGTACTAAAACATAAACAATGTTATTTAAATATTTATTAATTGATTAGTTGGCACCATTTCCTTAAAATTATTGGGGTTGCTAATTAATTAATTCCAAATTTTAAGCTAAATATTTCATAGAAAAAAATGATGTCCGTGACCATTTTGTAGCTTATTAATGTTAAGCATTTTGCATTATTGCTTTCCAAGGCTTCCATAAACTTCTAACTTTGAAAATACCTCAAAATGTACATGGGTGATTCTCATGCTATATGTAAATTTTTTGTTTTTTTTTATTCACTAACGCGACTTATAAAAATATGAGAAGTTTTCGCCTCATTCAAGGGATTTTGAAATATTTAATTGAAAATTTAATTTTTCGATTTTTTACCATTTTTGTGAATTGATCGTTAACATTTTTGTGAATTGATCTATTGTTCTGGGAATGGTTTTGCGAAAAAAATATACCACAAAAAGTGAGTATAGGTTTTGAAAGCACTATACATGTTCTACCTAAAAGCAAAAACTTATAATAATCGCACGACGAAATTAAAAGTTATGACCACTTTTTCAATTTTGACTTGGGGTTAACATGCCAAAATAAAAACAATTTGTATCTTTTAAAATAATTCTTTACACATAGACAATAAGCAGGCTAAGCCCTCTTTCAAATAAGACCAAATTTAATCAGATCAGCCGACAAAATACGACCTACCACCCATAAAGCAAATCAGAAATTTATAAACAGATAACATTCTCTATATCCATTCTACCTTTCAGCTGCTCTTAACTTTTTTTGACGTCCTAAAATATACACACACAGAAAAATTTTCATGTAAAATCGTCGAAAACCAAGTTAATTTAACATTTTTCGGTAGTGATTTTACTTCATTGGCGTTTCATTTTAATTCAACATGATTCATAATAATGTTGAAGAAAAATTTATCCTTTTGAATTAACTATATTTCATGTTGATTTAATATTGCAGTACAGTTAAATCAAAATGAAGTTGATATTCTATTAATTATTTGACTTACGTGATAGGCATCATAAAACTTTGTGTTGTAGCTGGCTGTCCCAGCCAAGATTTGAACTCGTACTAGCTGCATGATAGTCCTCGCGCTAACCACTGCAGCTACAACAGCTTCAAAATTTACTTTACCTATACTCTAAATATATACCATCGCATGTAAAATGAATTTCATTTTAATTCAACAGAATTTAAATGATTATTTAACATAAAATTTATTTGAAAGTAAAGTTACAGTCATGTTGATTTAAAATGAAATGTAACGTTTATAATAAAGTTGTTTTAACAGTGAAAAATTTAAAATCAAAGGGATTTAAGGTTAGAATAATAATTTTTCATTTAAAACTAAATGTTCGCTGGTAATTCGTTTTTTGTCGTCTACATAGCCGACACATGTAAGAATAAACAACAACGAGTCACACAACTAAGTACAACAGTGAAGTGTAGCAATGAACAAAGCAAATAAACACTAACACACTTAAACAACAAATAATTTCATGTAAATTTAATATGATTGCAAATCAAAATTGCGTCATGTTGATTTTACGTTCCATTTTTTTCTATGTGTAGATAAATTATATTTAATTCTTTTAACGATTTTTTTGAATGCGATAGTTTTTCAGAACAGAGCTTTAACATAAACTCTTTATTTATACACTAAAAAATCAACTAAATTAAAAAGATATGGATAACAAGCAATCCAACGAAAATTTTAATTATTTTGGCTTGAGTTCGGTTTTAATTTAATTTTTCAAATAAATTATATCATTATTCAGAGATAAATGTAAAGAATGTAGATAAAGCAAAATATGACTGCGCAGAGGGTTGAACTGACATGTTTCAATACCTTCATAACTTAGAACAAACAATAATTTTTTTGGATGCAAACCATGATTGATTGATGAAGCTTTTTGCACTATAGTACTTTTAAACAAAGTTCACAAAACTTTTAAATATTCAGAAGTACAAACCAACGCTTTTATTAAAGTGTATGTTGTTAATGCAATTTCAATAATTAAACTAATGAAGCGTACTAAAAAAGCGTAACGTTCAATACACCCGACGCGGACATCAACAATTTAAAAAAATTATAATTTCTAATATTTTTTTAAAAAATTTGATTTGTGGCATAAAAGAAACATATGCAAATATTCTAAAAACGTTATAAATTTAATTTTGTTTGTGGAAAAGTTCATAGTTTCTTAATGTGGAAAACCAACAGCATGCATTCCGGACACGCCATTTTGTATGAAGAGATAAAAAAAACTGTATTTTTGGTTTTTCGTTTTTAACATATAATGGGCAGTCTTACTCAAAAAAAACTTGTTACCATTAATTTACAATCTATTAAATCATACTAAAGTAGTTTTCATTTTAAAATTTATGCTTTTATTTTATCGAATATTTTACCATACTTTTAACGGACACGAAAAAAACATTTGAAATGAGAATTCGCCATTTAAAAAAGAACTACAAATAAAAATGTAGTAAGCCGGAGGCCCTTAAAAAGGCGTTCTGTAGTTATACAAAAATATTTATTTTACTTTAAAAAGGCCCTTGTTTACTTCTCGCTTTAGTTGCTTATTGTAGTCATAAATACGAGTAAACTAAAACATTTTATTGAGCTATTTATTATTTAAATCACATCAGTTGTGTCACTTGGATTTCCTTGTTTAGATTTTTTGTTTTGCAAACAAATTGTATAAAAATTTCCTAGAACTTAAAAGCGTGTCAAATACGTGTTTAGTTATTTATCTATTGTAGTAATCAACAAAAATATCAAGATATTTTCATTTAATATTATTTTATTTAATATGAAATCGGTTATTTGCTGCAGTATGGGAATGAATGTTTATTTTAATTTTATAAATAGTTTTTCTTTTTAAGAACAAAAGTCAAGTGAAGGTGGTTTATTTATAGGTTCGACTAAATGTGCAGTTTAGCTCCTGAAAATTCTTTGCTTATAAATAAAAGGAAAATAAACACCTGATTTCACATCTAATTTTGGAGACAGGGCATATAAGCGATCTCTTCAAGAGGCAAACTGCAAAATAAATAAATAAAACTGCAAAAGAAATAGATAAAAGCTAAAATAAATTTTTTTCTTAGTTGTTTGAATAACGAAATGTCTTACTAATGCAATTATAAGTACTATGGAAAAGTGTTTCCATCAAATTTTTTATGATAATTATTTCTCTCGATTTAACACGCATAACCACGTTTGATTGTTTCATGTGCACAACAATTTTGTTGAAGCGCTACGAATGTTATTTGTCCCACAGTATATACTTATATTGTAATGTATCAATCCAAGATTTACACATAAAAATTACATTTTACACTACCCACTGTAGGGCAACATATTGCAATTGTAACTTTTTGCATGTCTCAGACCGTCTATCTGGCTTTGTTTTTAAAATTTCGTCAACTTATATATTTACAAACGGGGACGTGTGTTTACGTGTAAATGTTTTTATCTATTTAAATATTTACATTGTTATTTGTCTATTTACAATAAATCTCTTTTTATTATTATTATAGAGAGACATTTGTTGATAAATAAAAATCAAATACACGTGCCAAGAATCTTTTATACATATTTTTTGTTTAATTTTTCTTAACAAATTCTTAAAGCAAATTGATAGGTGCGATTGAAAAGATACTTATCAGACAATTTTTAGGTTTGAAACTGAATTCAAATATTATATGGATTTTTCAAAATTAAATTAATTTTCGAAATATTACACACTCATTTAGTTATACTCATACTAACAACGTTTAGCCTACATATATTATTGGACTACGTGGCCCAATTAATCTGAAATGGAATAGTTACAAAATGGTCCTATGTAACGCAGTCTAGTTAACCATTAAAACACTTGAGAGCTCCATCGAATAATGACATAGAGTAGTTTTAAGACTAGTCCGATGTTATGTAGATATCGTCCATGGTTTGTAGTTAGCGACAAGTGTTCGTGTTTTAACAATTCCAACACGAACACTTGAGTGCTCCATCAAGTGGTGACAGGGAGTAGTTTTGAGACTAATCCGATGTAGTGCAAATTTGGATTATATGATAAAGCTCTAGAACATCGTATTGTTAAATCGACCATGTTTTCTCCATTCATTTGGGTTACCTTTGGACTAGTACTAGTCATCTCTGGGGTAGACTTTACATGCGTGTATAGACTAGTCGCATTATCTGCAGGGTATATTCATGGTCATAGGATAGCATATAGAATAGAATAGCGGAAAGATCTAGTCCAAGGACTGGCACTGCGACATTTAGTGGTTCTTTAGCGTCATAGATCTATAAATTAAATCAAGCTCTGCATGACTCTCCTTAAGAAAGTCAGCACAGAGGTTGGAGAAGCCCACTTTATATCATTCGAACACAGAAGTTCAGAATGTAAAACATGCCTTCTACTCTTACATAAGACGATACACTCACAGAGAATGTGAACGAACTTGGTTACTTCTCCACAGAGAAAACCAGTAACAAGCCGTAAATCATTCATGTTGAAATTCAGGATGCCACTATATGAGAGTGGCTGCATCAGTGCTATCAACCACCAAATAAAATATATTCATAGTCATATTCATACTCATATTTATACTCATATTCATACTCATACTCATATAACTACTCATATAATTACTCATATTATTACTCATATTAATATTCATATTCATATTCACATACTCATATTCATATAGTCATACTCACACTCGTACGTACACTCGTAATTTCATGCTCATACACATGGTAGAATAATATAACCGGTAGCCACACAACTAAAACATATGTACAACAAGAAAGATAACAGGTCGTCTTGTTGTTGTTTTGCGATGTGACATGTCAACTATTAATAGAGAGTGTATGTGTGCGTTTGTACAACATAAGCAGAAAACATACGTGTGGTATTATGCATGCAACGTAGGTATTTAGGAGTGGGTATTTGTATTTATAAAATATAAACAACACTTGACAGCTCGTATCACGGAACAAACAAATAAAAAAATAAACAGCTGGCGTTCCAGGGCAACCTAGTATTATATGCTACCATGCTCATACACATACTCGTTCTCATACTTATACTCAACCTCGTACTCATGCTCATTTTTATACTCATATACAATATTATGCTCATACTTATACTCATTCTGATATACTCATATTTACTCATACGCATAATTATACTCATACTCAGTGTATCAAATTTTACTGCTTTTACATCACCCACACGCAAAATTTAATAACATTTCGACATTTAAGCCCTTTTTAGCTTGATCTAATACTAAATATTTGCATTTTTGTATGCGTGCTTGTATGTAGCAGTTTAAATTATTTATTACATGATTAATTTTTATTTATATTTATTTATTTCGTCTTTCTTTCATCTCATTAACAAAACGTAGGGAAGAATATTTATGTAATAGTTTGAAAGAGATTTGCTGTTTGAGTTATTCGGTATAAAAATATAAAAATCGAATCGGCCAGTTTTTGTTTTATTTAATTTCTTAAGTTGAGATTTATTAGATATTTTAAAACATTAGATTGTAAATAATGAGCGTAAATAAGATTTACGTACATTTTTCCAATTATCTTGATTATAAACATTTATTTAAGTGCCTATGTGAGTAAAGGAAAGAATAAAAAATTTTAGAAAACTTTTAATTTTTTAAATGAATAAAACCTTATGTATTAACATTAAATTTGTTATCACTACACGAGCCTACATATTTAGAACAATATTTTCTTTAATTTGATTGTGGAACTTTTGTGCTCTAGTATCACTTACATATCTGTGAATATAATTATTTCTAATCTATTTTATTTCGTATATGAATTTGTGGAAATATACAAAATATTTTTATGCAAATGTTTGCGGTTTTTAGATTTTTCTCTGACACTTTGTAACAACAATAAAAAAAAACTAAAGCAAATTTTTTATGCTTAACACCATTTTGTTGTTGCACACAGCGCAAGTGTGAAATATGTTGGTAGTTTTTTTTTTTCCTCAAAACTATTATCTTGAGAATTGTTAACAAAAAGCGAATAACCGATTGGGGGAAACATGTCCAATAATGAGTGGGAAGGTATTAAAAATTCAACACCAGCACCAAAATTGCTGTTTAGTGCTTGAACTGCAGCATATCAAAAGTGTGACCAATTAACTAATTAATTTTATTGTTTTTTTCTCTCTTTCGCTGTTGCTGTTTATTTCACACAAA
The DNA here is from genome assembly GCA_956483635.1 of Panzeria rudis. Lineage (NCBI taxonomy): Eukaryota > Metazoa > Arthropoda > Insecta > Diptera > Tachinidae > Panzeria > Panzeria rudis. The sequence continues at coordinate 181,943,018 of OY101448.1, forward strand.
AGTGAATATTGTTTGCTGCTGGTATTGATTGTTGTTCCATTTGTCTTTTTTTTCTGTTATCAGTGTATTAATGTTTTGTTAAAGGAAAATATTAATTTTATATAAAGTTTATTGTTTATATCTGTCTATCTAACTATTTACTTGTCTGTCAGCGTGATTTTATTCGTGTTAATCTGTGGAAAATAATTAATAGTGCTACTGTTTTACTAATGATTTAGTTAAGTTAAGTGATTTTAAATTTTATGTTGTTGGTTTTGTTAAGGAAATCAAACTCGATATTTTAGCCGTCTTAGTTTTATTAAGTTTTTAATATTTTTATTTTATTTTTTTGTTTTGATTATATTTAGAGTTAGAAACTGAATATATTAAGAAACTAAGGCAATAGTATTGCTAATTAAGACATTAATATTATGTATTGAAAATTAATTTAATATACTTTGTTGCTGTTGTAGTGCACATGTTTTATTGAAAATATCGAATGCTATTTGATGAAACATGAAGAATGTATACTAATAATACAATTTCTGTTCAGATTGGCCGCGACCAGTGTGACTTTACAAATCTTAGATTTGCGGAATTTTGATTTACAGGATATATTCTGTAAAGTTCGAATCCAAAAAAGATCGGAAAAATCAGCCCACACTTTTATCTATAATTAATATTAGCCGAAAAAATGGCCTATAGTGCAAGGTAGACAATAATTATGGTGCAGTTAATTGATAAAATGCTTTTGGGTTGTTTGAAAAAAAAAATATGTATCTAAACAAAATTTTTTAATGTGACAGGTGTGACCGACGGGTGTGACCGACGGGTGTGACCTATAACGAAAACTCCAAAAATCCGAAGATATAAATATTTTCATTGATTTCAATAATATAAATAATATAAAGTTAAAAGCATAAGAAACTAATAAGACAACAATTTCTCAGATATCCGCGCTATTATAGATATCAAAATACTTTAAGCGATCGTCTTTTAAAATTCGAAAAAATTTAAGAAAACTGTCTTTTCACAGATAAAAGTATTTATTAATAATGAGAAGGCGAATAGAAGAAAATCTGGAGTAAATATCCAACATTAAGGAGTGAAAACAAACCGTTTACTATATGATCATTTAAAAGTGTATTTAATTGATGAAAATATATTAAATACTAGTTTTTTTCGACCCGGCGATGCACGGGCAATATGGACGAAATACCTCTGCTAAGAAAACCGATTTCAATACAAAGATCCCACTGAAGAGATTACAACACGGACGTAAGTATGCGTCAGTTCAAATTGTGTGCCCTTCTACTAATTGTGTGTTTGTCCGCAATTTTTTATAGCATCAAATCGTTCATGTACTTTGAAATAAAAAAATTTTGAAATCGGTCAAGAAATGGCATAGTTATGCGATAATCAATATATCGAGCCATTTTGTTGCGTGTGGTTTCGAAGAAAAACACAATTGTGTTGATGTGGCCAGATTGTTGGCGGCGCTGGCATGCTGGCGTATGCTCCGGCTAGGGCTCGCCGTCTTGGGATGGTGTTCTTGCCAACCAATCTGCCTCTTTCAGCCACTGACAAAAAATCATGCCAGCTGACTCACCGATGTAACGTGAGCAAAAAAAAAAACATTTTAAAAAGAAGAAGGCCGAAGGTGAGTTACTGAAAAAATAACAAATAGCCCATACACCATACTTACTGCTGTTTCCCCTACAAGATTTAATTTAAGTCAGCTGCTGTTATGCTGATCTTTGGCACTGTCCACCCTATAAAATCCCTCTGGGGATTCAACCATTGGTAACGTTTCGCCAACTTATTTCGTTACCCCCTTACGTAAATCCAATTTTTCCGCCCCATTTCCAATTCTATGGAACCAAACTTCAAGCAAATCCTTTCAAACAAAAAAAACTTCCCCACCGCTTTTCGAAAAAAAAATTATGGGACTAAGCAAACCCTTTCAAACAAAAAAAAAGAAAAAATTGGTTGACAAATGACAGAGTTAAGAAATTGGGGAGGGGGGCCTAGTCGCTACCGATTTCGAAAAAAATTATGGAACTTAACTGCAAGCAAACCTTTTCAAACTAAAAAATAACTTTAAAATTCGGTTGACAAATTACAGAGTTATGCGTGGGGAACTTAAAAATCTTGACTTACGGGCAAAAAGCCAATGTTTCTTGCCTTTATGCACTTCTAAGCCAGTAACTTATATGAATATATATGTATATAGAGAGATAAGAAACTGAGACCTTTCGAATGGCGCTTATCTTATTTTAGCAACTTTAAGAAATCTTTGCGCATGTCGCCAGCACACATAAAACAGTTTCTTTTTTATTTATTCACAATTTTTAAATTTTTGAGCTGTTTCTACACAATATTCTATAAATCAACCATTCTACATATTTAATTATGAATTTGTTTACTTATGAGTAAAATGGAACTTTATTTTAAAAATCCCTCAGAAATTTACTGATATATTAAACATTTTATTAAAACGAAATTATAGCAAACATATGTAAGCAATGTTTTTCGTATTCTTTTTATGCGCTTCCTGTTTTGTGAAACCTCTAGCATGATGCAGGTATAGTTTTATAAATTGGCGTGTAGTAAAAAAGTGGTACAACAGTGGTACCCAAATATGTTTGCACTTGTCATTTACACCAAACTTTATATTCTGCAAATTGAAATTTATCTTAAAACTGATTTTTCTGTGGATATATGAAATACGGTAAGAAAGAGAACTGGTATTTTATTAGCATCATATGTATATAGTTAGCATCATATACTAACTAAATACTAATATAACAGTCAACGATTCTTTTAAGATTTAAGACACTTGTTATATTTACAAAATTTCCTATGTTATAAAGAATTAATGGTTAAAATAACACATATAAAAATAGTTGTCACAAAATCATTATAAATATTTACTTGAAAAAAATTATATAATTGAAATTAATTGCAACTTAACATGATTAGTAATTTTATTTATTAAACTTGACAATTTTTCTTCAAGTTGTTTGATTGACTTTAAGCAAAATAAAAATTGAAAAAAAGAAAATATTAATATGATTTGGAAAACAAAACATTTAACAACTTAAAGTTGTATTGATTAAACAAAAGACCAGTGTAATAATAGTAACATTAAAAACAATATAAAATTTTAATTAGCTTTAAGCGATTTGTACTTGCCAATAGCTCGGGAGACTTTATGTGCTATTTGTTGGGGCCGGCAAATCTTACTAGTCTTATGGTTGTGTAATTAAACGATTTCAGTAAAATTATTTAATAACTTAATTAAGATGCGAAAAGTTTTTATGACATTTCAAAATAAAAAAAAATTCAGAAAGTCTTTAAATATAGCAGCATTTGTAAACATGTTACAAAGAAGGATAATGAAAGGAAAGGAAGAGAAGGAGAGTGGATTAATACGTAAGAATTTTGTTATACTAATTAAGTTTCATAAAGACTCTTAAGAATGGTTTATGCTGTTTTAACATTTTATTGCAGGGAATTTGTGTAATAAACAATTTCGTTAATGCTAAAAGCTAATTTAAGTAACGTGTATGTTTAATTTTTTATTTATGTTTAAATTTGTATAACAAGCTGCTCACCATAATTCGAGTAGGCAGATTTCAACGTTCTTAATATTTTTCCGAAGTTAGCACTCGTATTCGCGTTACTATCGATTTAAAATTAATATGCTAAAGTACCATAAAAACGATATTTTTGTACTTTTGCGAAAAATTTCGAATTTAAGCACAACATAATGCGACACTTTGATTCTTTTGTAAAAAATATATATGTTTTTTCGTCAAAATTTTAGCAAAATGTAAACTTTAAAAATTTCAATATTTTTGGCAAAAAATACGTCGAAAAAAAATTAGTTTTTCAAATTTTTTTTAGAAAGAGAATAAATCAGACAGTTATTGCCTACCAGTTAATTTATTAATGTGTTACCTTCTTTGGAAAAGAGATAGTGTAAAGAGAACAAATGGTCATGTGGGAGAGAGATAGAAAGCTGAATTCATTTACAACTCTGCTAATGCGCGTTTTTTGTTTCAGTTTTGCAGCCCCTCTGGTGTCAAGTAGAGGCACTCATTTGTATAGCTATTTATTAGCTGTGTAGCTATTTATTAGCTCTTTTACTTCGCCGGCGGTTCTGCTACGAGACCGACGAAGGAGGGTGCTGTGAAGTGCATTAGGATATGCTAGTATTAATTGTGGCCGGTAATGCTAAAGTGATCAGTGCTATGCCTTCATCACTTTAACAGTCCAACAACAACCAACACAATAACATACCAATCCAAATTAGAAAAAATCCATGATGTTTTTGGCTTGCCTGAAACTGGCCCTGAACTCAAGACCGCAGGTTTGAAGTCAAAAGCGCTAACCATTCAGCCAACAGCACTCAAAATGTATGAGAACTTAGATGATTGAAATTCAAAATTTTAAAGTTTACATTTTACACAATTGAAAAAAAATTGATTTTTCACAACAAAAAAAAAAATGAATTGTCACGTTAAGTTGTGTTTATTCAACAATGTTATATTCGAAAACTATACCAAAAATGCAATGAGAATGCAGCCCGGTTGGAAATATCTTATTTATTTCAATTCAAATAAGTTTTGTAAGGAATACATTAAATAAGAAACAAAAAAAAAATTATCATAAAATTTTATTTTAAGCACAAGACATTTCTTATAATACACTGAAAGAATTTTGTTCATAAATTCTGTGAAGTTTGTTCATAATAATGAAAAACTTTATTTAAACTCAATCAACGTCACACTTCGTTGGATTAATGACACAAGTTTCGTTAACTTGTTTAAATGAAATTTCATTAAATATGTGAAATAATTTCATTGATCCAATGTAACAATTTCGCTAAGGTAATTAGCATAAAAACGTTATTATTTGGTTAAATTATTTCATCGTTTTGATGAAACTGTTTCATTATTTTAATGAAATTAATTAATTATTTTAATGAAATTCTGTTGTTATTTTAATGATATTCTGTCTTTTATGTTGCTTTCATAATTTTTATTTTCGCTTTAGCAGAAAATATCGAGACATTATCGCCAGAAAGACGTAACCGCCATGATTATCGATTTTCGTTTTTTGATAAAACTCGATAGTTCTCGATCATTTGCATCATATCACAAAATATTGTAGCTGTATATTATCAATTCAATACAATAATTGCGTACGATAGACACCAATATACATCAGAAAAATTTTTATTGTTGATGACCGCTCACAGTATCGAACTCAGACTCTTGATTATCATCGATTTCTTTATAGACAACGTCTTAACTATTTCACCAAAAGCACTGTCAACAAAATGTGTCTATGAGCCTACAATAACAAGAGAGAGAGAGAGAGAGAGTACAACAACAACCATTTAATTTTTTTTGGAAATAAATAAGGGTGTTTTCATTGGCGTAGCTAGACCCTTCTAGCACCCCTAGAAATTCAATATATTAGAGTAATTTTGATAATATAAGCGAACTGTAGGTCCACCCAGAAAAATTTCTAGATACACCAGTGCGTTTTTTTAATAAATGGACTTCATTTCATTGATCGGTCTTTCATAAATACAGCAAAATTTTTCATCACAACAATGAAATACATTTCATTGAAATTATGCCATTCAAGAAGATACAATTTTTTAACTTTTTATAGTATAAAGTGTATTTATTCCAGATAATCTCAAGAATTTATGTGCAAAGAGCTAAATTGATTTGTTGATGAACCATATTTGAAAACTTTTCAAAACTCGTATGCTTATAGTTAGACTCTGAAAGAAAGAATGAGAATCACAATACACAAGCATAATAGTTTTATTAAAAAACATAAATCTTTTACAAATGAACAACACAACAAACAATTTTTATTCCAGATGAATCTTTTTATTCGATATGAATCTGGTTCATATATTTCAGGAATTTTAAGTAAAGATTAAAACATTTTGTCATAACTTAAAAGGGGTTTACATAAAATGAAAAAATATTGTTGTCATAAATCCAATAAAATTTTCTAACCAAACTATAAAAGCTAATGAAGCAGTTCCATTAACATTATTTCCCTATATTCTTGAAATTTTATTAGAATTGTGCAAAAAATTCTCTGAGAGTAGAGCGTATACAAATGAGACAACTTTGTCTTAGAAAAGTATATTTGCTTGCAGTTTTAGAAAAAAAGTAGCCGCCTTAACAAAAATCTATGAGTTTAGTTTAAATTATAATATACATACTATTAACATAAAACATTTTTTCGAAACTCTATTTAAGCAAATTATAAAAAAAAAATCCAAGTATGCAACAAGTGACATAGCAAAATGATTCTACCCTCCAGCATAGTTATGATACAGCATACAAAAAAATTTAAAGCACAACTCAAGTATTATGTTTAAAACATGCCAAAGCAGTGTAACAAAAAAAATTGTCAACTTATGTCGCGTGTATTAACAGTCAGTACAAAAAACACTGACTTAGCAAAAATAGCATCTAAGAGTGGAATAAATATTTCTTAAAAAAAGAAAAAAAACAAATAATTACGTTGGTTTTTGGCTAAATTTTTCCCCCAAGTTTTTCTCATACATTTAACACAATCTCTACTCTGATATTTTGCATAAAAAAATAATTAAGCAAAAATGCTGATTTATGTTTAGCTTTTAAAATTAACGCATTAACACTTCATTTCATATTTTGAAATTACTTTTAAAAGCAGCAACAGCAAAATATATTAAATTATTACATACGAGTACGAGAGTGGAAAAAAAACAAAACAAAATTATTGTTGTTTTAAGTTTGTCAACGAGTTGTGGCAATTGGTATACAAGTTGTTGTCTTAAGTCTTAAGTCTTTTCTTTTTGTTTAGTTTTTTCACGCTTGTACAAACAATTTTTTGCTTGCACCTACTAATGCTTCAACTAAAGCTCATAAATTAAATAAATTATATTGAAAATAATTCCTTTGTAACAAATTAATTTAATTTAAAATCTCATGAGAACAATAATGGATTATAATTGATATTGTTGGGTACTGGACACTTTCAATCATCAAAGTGAAAATATCGCAAACAGTCAGTAGAGATTTCTAAGTAATTAAACTTGATAAAATATTGTATTGTTAGCTCCACTTGGCTGTAGTTGGTTTTCCTCCTACGAGGGTTACACTTTAACAGTTTTTGTTGCTATAAAATAATATTTTTTATTATATGCAATGATTCCTATCTATCTTAATAAGGAAATGCATTTTGTTTTAAGCTGCTAGATTTGTTTCTAATGACAGAATTTATATGACATTTTAAATAAATTATCTCTATACACACATATATCCCAGCAAAACATTAGCATACAAGTCATTAGTAACATCAATTATGAACTCAGCTCAAGCTAGTTCTATTTCTGGTGAAAAATCAGTGAATTTAAAACGTGGTTATTATAGGATGGGAGTGATCTAAAGAACGGAATTTTATGCAATCAAAATGGTAAGCCCTTGAAACAACTTCCGAATTTGTTTGCTGGGATACATATGTAATTTTATTTTTAAAGAAAACTTAATTAGAATGACAATATGGTGTGTATTTATTAAAAACTTTAGGAATATTTCCTACTCCAAAGATTGATGGGATTTTGTTTTTAGAAATTTTATTTCCGCTTTAGCAGAAAATATTCAGACACTACCGCCAGAAAAACGTAACCGCCATGATTATCGATTTTCGTTTTTTGCTAAAACTCTATAGTTCTCGATCACAAAATATTGTAGCTGTAAAATATACAATTATAATTTTACAGCGAAAACAGTTTAGACGTTTGTATATTAGGGCGACTCTTAATATTAAAAAGTTAGATTTCTCCCAAATCCCAGTGTTTGTATAGCTTAAATATAATAATAAAGTCGAATTAGGTTTTTGTTTTAATTGAATAGTTTGAACCGTTCTCCAGTTATGTCGTGCAGCTGGTTCATTTTAATAAATGCATATCTCGAAAACTAGAATAAAAAAACCAACGGCAGATTCGGATTCAGCATTCCAAATTACATAAAATACAATACCCCTATTATGAAAGGCGACGTCGACGTCACATCAACACGACAATAAACAATTGTCACTTGCCCACTCATTGTCGACAACAATTGACTGCTGACTATTTTCTGAAGCGTATGAAATTAGTCCAGCATTTTAATATTAATAAATTGTTGTCGACAAAGAGTAGACAAGTGAAAATTTTTTGATGTCGTGTTGATGTGACGTCGACGTCGCCTTTCACAATAGGGGGAAACTTTCAACTGATCCAGTCAAAGCCATTGTAAATTTGTGTTTTTTAATGATATGCGAGGACGAAGGAAGCACTAAAATCAACAAATGATGTTTGTAAATTTTATATATAATTTTCTGACTATCAGATTAAGATAGAAGCTGTTAATGCAAACAATGTTGTAAGCTTTATGAGCAATATTCTCTTTTTAAAATTTTTTGTGAAACTAATATTTTTGATGTTGTGAGGCAAAAAAACTAAAGTTTATAGTTTTTCCTAAATTGGAGCGGGCTGGCAGCACGTCTTAACCCATTTGGCAGGATAATTTTGGTAATTAATATTCGCCAAACGGGGGGAGTGAGACTGGGAAAATTCCCACTTAAAATTAAGGGTCACCGTAATGTAACAAAGGATGGACTCTTTCTTTGCTTACATATTTTGTTAATACGAAAAGTGTAAAACACCAAAAGTGTAAAGGAAACCTACTGATTTCGCTAGCTGTCCGTCCGCCCGTCTGGCTATCTATCACAGCCTGTTTTCTGGAGAACCGTAAGAGCTACGGACCTGAAATTTTCACATAGTATGTAAAACTTTGGCCGTTACGACAACAAATATATGCCAGTTAAAAATTAAAGGATGTTTCAAAGCGAGCAACCAAACATATTGAAACTGACGCTTATACATATAAACACTTCAAATTGGTGTCGACTATGTAATTTAGAGAATTTGGTGCATCTTGGAAGCCGTAGCAGACAAACTCTTGAAATTTCCAAAGAGCTAAAACTAAAAAATTTAAAAATTTAAAAAATCGCCCAAATGAAAAAAGCGCTTTAAAGTGAAAAAGCACCAAAACTAAAAAAAAATTGCTAAAACGCAAAAATCACAAAAAAAGATCGCCACAAAACTTAAAAAGCGCAAAAGATCGAAAAAAATCACCAAAACAAAAAATATCGCCAAAAAATAAAAAAAAAATCACCAAAAATGGAAGAACAAAAAAATCTGTAAAACTAAAAACAGAAAAAAATCCCCAAACCGAAAAAGTCCCAAAAACTGAAAAAAGCGCGGAAACTAAAATAAATCGCTAAGACTAAACATTTTGTCAAAAAGCTAAAAACGATAAAACAAAAAATCCAAAACCACACAATCACAAAAAAAAAATACCAAAATGAAAAAGCTTAAAATCTAAAAAAAAACGAACACAAATACTGCTTAAGCCTTTTTCAGCTTTTTTGCAGAAACACCCAGGGTCTTGGCAGGATTCGAGCCTGCGACCGCCGGCTAATAGTATAGCACACTATCCAATACACTTCGGGGGTGCCCATTTTTTATAACAACCAATGCATTTAAGGTTAAAAATGTTAATTTTTTTTTTAAACCGAATATTTGAAAATTAAAAAATTACTAAACAGAAAGATGTTTTTTAATAGAATTATTACGTATTATTACGCATAGCCGCCATAACATGAATTAGTGCCTAGCCAGTATGAGAAGAAGACGTGACCGACATAAATACCCGTTACCTTGGAAATTATAAATTAAAACATGTTAATACTAAGACCTGAACCAAATATTTTTAATAAAAGCCTACCCCTGTAAAATGTAGTTTTTGGCGCTTAGGTAATTTTGGCGGTTATAGCTCAATATTACTAAGACTTAAGGCAACTCTAATACAGGGCTTCAAATATTTGTTTTATGCAGATTGGACAAATAATAAATTTCACACGAATAAATAATAATTCAAATCTGCGCAAATTGTTACTATTAAAAACATATATTAACGTACAGAAGCACATCAAATCTAATCTAAATATTGTGAAACATACAGACCAATCTGGTAGTTCTATCAGATTTTAAATAAAAATCCAAATCGATTTCTAAATGAGGTAAGCATCATAAAAAATAATACACAAGTTGTTAAACTCCTCATTTTTTGCAGACGTTTAAAAATGGATATACATATACATATTCATTATGAGAAGACCAACTTACCTTAAGAAAATTTTAAATTCCCAAAACTAAAATAAAATAGCATACTGGCAACGCTGGTAAGAACTCTGATCTTATTTCCTTCCACTTCTTCTTTTGCATACAAACATATAAAAACTACGGCCAAGCAACAAACACATTTTGTAAGAAACGACTCAAATAACAACACAACAACACAATTAAGAGCTTTTTTTATTTCCTTCCTCTTCATTTTTCTTATAAAAAACATACACAAAAGCTCTTTTAATAAGAGGGTGAGTGACACAAATAAAAGCAAGCAACAAAAGCTTTTAAACAAAGCTCCAATTTTCACTTTCCTCCCCCTTTTATTATAATTTATATGAACTACATATACACATTTAATTAACGAACGACACGACACGACAGCAATAACCAATAGATTCTGCGCCTTCAACCTCGCTGCTTTAATTTTCTTTAACAAAACTATATATTTTTCATTTTAAAACAATAACACTTTACAAGAGCAATTCTTACTTTATATTAATGTAATATTTCTATAAAAATTTAGCACTTTTGAACATTTTTATTTAAACTTTAACTAAGACAATATCCGAAAACGTACACGCCAGAGAAACAAGCCAGTCGTTTTCGAGCCGACGGCGCACCGCCGCCGGTAGCTTTTTTACATATCGCGCCGCCACCGATTACATCGGCTGAAAACCAGCCGCCGAGTTCGTTTAAATTTGTTTACGACTGGGTTGCAAATTTGCGTACTTTTTTCGAAAAAAGTTTTTTACTATCTTTTTTCCCAATATATTCGTAAATAGGTGAGCCGCCAAAAATTCTGTCGGCGCGCCGCCGAAAATTCTGTCGGCGCGCCGCCGGCGAACCAAAATCTGCCTAGCCGCCGCCGCGGATAATTTTGCCTAGGCTTGTTTCTCTGATACACGCTACCGAAAATTTGCAAATAAACTGATTAAAGAATTGTGATGTGAAAAAAAGTTGAAGAAAACGAAGTTGTTGTTTTTTCAACCAAAAGGCAAAACAGGAAAGGGCTTCGTAAGCAGTGTTACCACAACTCAAAAGTTTTCGTTAGGAAAAGTAGCCAAATGATAACAAAATAACGGAAATAATTAATTATTAACCTTACATCCCCGGATCTAATTAAGGTAGATATGAAATTAAAAAAAAAAACATCATAATAAAACAATAACATAAGAGGATATAGGTGTTTTGGAAATTTGTACATTTAGCGACGAAGAAAGGTAAAAATATGATTTGGGTAGTTTTTGGTAACCCATTTATATTCTAAAGTAATAAAGTTAAAAATAAAATTTTAATTATCGGAGTTCTTTGCTTTGATATACTGAATGAAAATATTTTAATATGAGCTCCTACCACTCAATTGGATATTATTTTAAAAATTTTTAAGGGGACTAAATATGTATAAGAAGGGCATGAAAAAAGTTCACGTAATATAAATTCAATGGGTCAATTAGAAAATGTAAAACACAGGCTCCTTATTTCACATAATATTTAAGAGCTAGTTCCTATGAGCATTTCATTGGGAATAATACAAATCGTCAGGGAACCTTTACCCAAAAATCTCATAGAAAAACTAAAGATATTATATTAAACTCCTAATCATAAGAATAAGAAGTTTATAATATCAAAGTTGAAACATGAGCCCCATAATCAATCATGTTTTTTATAACACCCCTCCATAATCAATTTCAATGTATTTTAATATTTTACCTAAAAAGTAAAATATTAATTTAAGAAGAAGCACGTTAAAAATTTAAATTAATGTAATTTAATAATTCCCAAAAAAAATCTTTTTAATTTCTAAACTAATTTTGGTAATTTGAAACGATTTTCCGTCAACCCACGTAAAATTTGGTTGGCAAACAGACCGGTTTCGGCTATTTGACATCTTTAATGTTCTATTGAATACTCAATTTTGGTAACTATAAAATTGCAAAAGAAAGAAATTTTACTTTTTTGGTACATACATTTTCTTCAATCTGTTTTTATTTGTTGAAAATGGGGTTTTTGGTTATAGTACTTTTTCAAAGCGTTCTTGCTTTACTGTGATTCTTTTATTTATATATATATTTGTTTATTTATTTAAAACGGTACACTAAGGGAAAAACAGCAACATAAAAATAAAAAACTTGTCATATAAATTCAATAATTTTCAATTCAAAAGGCAATCTTTATTGAAATACACTTAATCAATAATTTTCAACTTTGAATATTTCTTTATTTATTTAAAAAAAAATGTCGCAAACCCGTAGGGCCAAGTTGATATATATGGCTCAATATTGAAATAAAGACTTTCAACATGACTAGACTTTCGTAAATGTTTCTTATTGAATCAATATAGTTTTTTTTTTAATTTATTCTCTGGGTGTAACTTTTTGAAAAGTAGCTATTCCACAATTCTACATTTGGCTATAAAGTAGCTATTCCAAAAATCTACATACCGTTATAAATTCACTTTAGGAAGTGACTTAGAAAAAGAAGAGTTTTTTCTATCTCTATGAGCTCCAAAAACTAAACATAATTGATGCATAAAAACCCCTGAATAATATATTTCTCCACTTTTGTTTCATAGTGTTATTAAACAACGCGAACAATGCGGTGATACTATAAAATTTCTAATAAAAAAATTCAATTCAGTTTGTAAATGCAAATCAAAATTGCTTAACTCATCACTTCTTGGAAAATTTATAAAAATGGAAATATTTGCATTAAGTGTAGACCAACTTACCTGATAGATATTCTTAAATCGCCAAAAACTAAAATAAAATAGCGTAGTGGCAACGCTTGTACAACAATGATTTGATTTACTATCTATCGCATCTATTTTCATTATTATATGGCCTTCCACTTTTTCTTTCATATGCTAACATATAAAAACTACGGCCAAGCAACCAACACTTTTTATACAAAAAAACGACACAAATAACAACAACAAACAAAAACATTCAGAGCTTTTTCTATTTCCTTCCTCTATATTTTTATTATAAAAACCACACACACAAAAACACTCTCAATAAGAGAGTGAGTGACCAAAATAAATGCAAGCAACAAAAGCTTTTAAACAAAGCACCGATTTTCACTTTCCTCTCCCTTTCACACCAATTTAAAGGAACTATAGATACACATTTATTTAACGAACGACACGACACGACAGAAATAACCAATAGATTCTGCGCCTTCAACTTCACTGCTTTAATTTTCTTTAACAAAACTATATATTTTTCATTTTAAAACAATAACATTTTACAAGAACAACTCTTACTCTATATTAATTTAATATTTCTTTAAAAATTTAACACTTTTAAACATTTTTATTTAAACTTTAACTAAGACAATATCCGAAAACGTACACGCTACTGATTAAAGAATTGAGATGTGGAGAAAAAGTTGAAGAAAACGAAGTTGTTTTTTTAGAGCGAAAGAACAATGCCGATATTTGTATAAGGTCTATGCATCAGCTCAGGTGATAGGCTATAAAGATGTCACATTTTATTGTATTTTAGCAATGCACTCTCATTTTAATATTAACTTTGATTTTTTTTCCCATACATTTCTTGACATAACAATTAGCAAAAAAGTTGCTTTGTTGCATCAATTCGCCGCTAAGTACACCTTATTGGCATGTATTGGTAAAAGGCGAAACGGAAAAGGGCTTCATAAACCGTGCTGCCACGACTCAAATATTTTTGTAAGCAAAAGTAACCAAATGAGAACAAAGTAACCAAAATATTTATTTATTAGTATGTAGTTAACACAAAGTGAAAATTTCACAATTAACAATAACACAGACCTACATATTGGTATTTTTTCTTCCCTTTTTGAACAAAACTAAAAAGTTTTCTAAACATTTTGATGTGCTAAAAGAGACTGTGCCAGTTTTATTCTATTAGTTCGAGATTATTTTTATTGTGGTATCTAATATTTTAAATATTACTTCGGGATTTTTTTATGGTTGTATCTAATATTTCCAATACAAAGAAGGCAATTTAAATTATTAAAAGTGGAAATTTTTAAATTAGGTACTTCTTGAAACATAAACTTTTTTGGAAACGGTGCATTTTAAAAAATGTATTTTTGGACGTTATTTTAAAAAAAATTTTCTTTTTGGAAAAAGTGCTATGTGGAATATGTACGTTTTACAATTTGTATGTTTATGGAATAGGTACTTGTAAAAAGATACTGTTTTAAAAAAGTATCATTTTCAAAAAATACATTTTCCAACGATATGTTTTTTTCTAAAATCAGCATTTCCAAAAACTTCGCTCAGATGTACATTTCCTGCACATTTTTTTTAAGTATGTACTATGTATCTTAAAAAATTGCAAAAAATAGTTGTATAGAAAAAGTACCGAAAAGTACTATGATTTTTGCACTTTTTGTGCTTGAATTTCCTAGAAGTACCGAAATGTGTTCGACGGCTTTTTAAGGAGAGAAATGATAATTTAAATTTTATTTTTAACTTTATTACTTTAGAATATAAATGGTTACCCAAAAATACCAAGATTATATTTTTTCGCTAAATATATAATACCCAAAAATACCAAGATTATATTTTTTCGCTAAATATATAAATTTTAAAAAAGTACCAAACTTCTATCCGCTTATTTTTTAATCTTATTATGATATTTTTATTTAATTTTATATCTAACTTCACCCATTCAGCCATTTTCCTTTTTTTATGCCCTTAGCATTAGAATTACAAATTTGTTGTATGAGTCTATGAATCACAAAGGGAGCTCATAAATTTCAAGTCTCTAGGTTTAATTGCTTGTGATGGACAATCATTCACGTTACTCTTTTATATACACACAGAGAAAGCAGATTGATTGGAAAACGGTTACAACTCTAAAAATGTTATTAAGTTGATAAACGTTCTGTAAAACTTAATGAAAGTTGTTTAATATAAAATATTTTCATTATTTGTAACCTTGGAGTCCTTATAGCAATAAATTTAATATTCTCATACTTCTTACGCTTGTTACGACATTCAATATATAGCTTTTGAAAATAAATCAAACGAAATGTATAGAGGCAGCCAATATAATTCACATTTCCACACCAAATATTCTTAATAACAATTAAAAATTTCTTTGTATAAAAGAATACTTGTGTATGATTAAATTTTTAGTTAACATTATTGATGCATTCGATACTTCCAGCCAATAAAAAATACGGCGAACAAAACTTTTATGATTTTGTTTTATTTGCGATTAAAATAAAATAAAAAATTTTAATACGAAAAACTATCAAGAAACTAAGAAATTATCATAAAGTAAAATTAAAGGCATTAGCGCGTGATGTAAAGGATAAGATTGGCACTATTCATAGTAAGTATTATTAAATATCCAAATGATTTCAATACAACCGATATTTCTTTGCAAAAACTTTCATGCTGGTCTTAAGACGATATGTATGTAACATATTTCTGACATATTTTTGATAAACCGGCATATGCCTTTTTCAAAATATGCGGCTCATATTACCAAAATTGGGATATCCATATTATTTATGTTCTTCATATAAAAATTAACGAACAAAAATGTCTACAGTTTACTTTTACATTGTGCAAAGAAACCTGCCCACCTATACAAATAAATAACCAAACTATACCTCAACGCACTGAAGTAAAATATCTCGGTGTTCATCTTGATCGTCGTCTAACATGGAAGTCACACATAAATGCAAAAGCAGCTCAAATGAATTGGCTCATTGGAAGGAACTCTACTCTAAGCCTGGATTGTAAACTTCTTCTATACAATTCTAAAACCAATATGGTCCTACGGAATCCAGTTATGGGGCACTGCCTCGGCATCAAATGTAGAGAAAATTCAAAGGCAACAAAATAAAATACTCCGTACGATTACAGCAGCCCCATGGTATGTCAGAAACAAGCGAATTCATAAAGACCTAGATGTGCCGCCGGTTAAGACAGTGTTTTCTAAGCACGTGACAAGCTACATAAAAAGACTTGAGTTGCACCCAAATCCCCTAGCCCGAAACATCATTAACTTTAGAGGCCACACTCGGCTGAGAAGGAGGGACACTCTTGCTCTCAGCCGAACACGAGAGACGTAAACAACCAAACAACCAACCGCTGAAACAAATATTTTTGTCTGGCACTGGCTGGACTTAAAAATTAAAATTTTAGAGTTAAGATTTGATTACTTATTGTTAGTTCAATTTTATTGAAGATACAATAAATAAATACATATAACCGAAAAAATATATATATATACTACATAGTATGTGACTTCCATATAAAACCAACGAAAATATCAAGATTTTGGGACCGACCCGCTCCGAATCGAACCAAACTCGGTATGGTACTTAAATCTTGCACAACTAACATTTCACCAAAATTATTAGGGGAATATTTTCAGTGGTTCCCAAATTAGGATGGTTTTAATGTATGATAATATACAAAATTTGCTTGAAACTACTTTCATATACGTGGTTAGAACTTTTTTAATATCTAAGCTAGACGAATGATTCATGCCTTGTTTTAGAGGTATTATAATAGCGCTTCAAGGGTTATAAAAATAAAAAAGTTATCACAATTATAGAAGTTGTTTTTTCATAATCAGAGATTCATGATGCTGTAACTAAGAAAATAGTATTTTTAAAATTTTTAAAAATATTTATATTAATGTTTAACCCCTCCACTAAGTTGTCACCAAATCTCCATGTGGTCCTCTTACAGGTTCCTGAGGTATTAATGAAACTTTAAAACAAAGCAGAAGTTTCAATAAAGTTTTTAGTAACACCGGCACACAAAAAAGAAAACTTGATCTCTACATTTGACCAGAACCACTTACCTACATGTGTTTTGACGCCCTGAGTCCGAATCTGAGGTCCGTTTGGCTTGTAAGCCATCAAGATTTCGAATAAAGTAGCAAAAATTTTAAAAATCAGGAAAATTGCACTTTTTTGCAATTTAGTCGAAATTTTGAGGGTATACTGACCTCAAATTCAGACAAAGCGCGTCAAAATACATATAGGTAGGTGGGTCTGCTCAAATGTACACCCCACTTTTCTTCTTTGCCAATACACCGGTGCACAGGCACGCAAAAAAATGAACTGCAGATTTGAGGAGACCTATATATCTATATGTATTTTGACGCGCTGAATCTGAATCTGGAGTCCGTTTGGTTCGTACAATCTCAAAATGAAGAGTAAATTGCGAAAACTTTCAGTTTTTTCGAGAGCTGTACCAGTTTTTCGAAATTTCCTCGAAATGTGAGCGAGTGCGTGCCAAACGGAGCTTAGATGCATAGTCAGCAGTTAAACAAACATGTAGGTAGGTGAGTTTGGTCAAATGTACAAACCATTTTGTTGTGTGCCGCTGCACTGGTATATTGGCGCAGAAAAAGTTAGGCGTACATTTGAGCAGACCCACCTATCTATATGTATTTTGACGCGCTGAATCTGAATTCGAGGTCAGTTTAGCTTGTATACCCTCAAAATTTCGAGTAAATTGCGAAAAACTGCAGTTTTCAGGTTTTTACAACTTTTGCTACTTTATGCGAAATCTTAATGGTTTACAAGCCAAACGGATCTCAGATTTGGATTCAGGGCGTCAAAACACATGTAGGTAAGTAGTTCTGGTCAAATGTAGAGATCAATTTTTCTTTTTTGTGTGCCGGTGTTACTAAAAACTTTATTAAAATTTCTGCTTTGCTTAAAAGTTTTATTAATATCTCAAGAACTTGTAAGAGTACGACGTGAAGATTTGGTGACGACATAGTGGAGGGATTACACATTAATATATATTTTTTTGAACATTTTAAAAATACCATTTTTTAGTTACAGCATCATGAATCGCGGATTATAAAAAAATAACTTCTATAATTGTGATAACTTTTTTTATTTTTATAGGCGTTAAAGCCCTATTATAATACCTTTAAAACAATACATAAATCATTCTTCTTGCTTATATATTAAAAAAGTTATAACTACGTATATGAAAGTAGTTTCAAGTAAATTGTCTGATTTTTCATACATTAAATGCATCACTGGCAATATTCCTCTAACTTTTTTGGTGAAATGTTAGTTGTATAAGACTTAGCTACCATACCAAGTTTTGTTCGATTCGGAGAGGATCGGGCCCAATCACTCACTCGTTGGTTTTATATGGAATATGTCATGTATGTCTAATAGTATATGTAGGTATTTAGTATGCATGTTTCGACATAGCCTTAGATTCTCGTTTAATTTGCTTTTTACTATGTTATAAATTACTTTTTTGGTATTAGTATTAATTAATTTTAATTCTGATTAACAAATTTTGTTTAACTACTAATAAATAAATATTTTGGTTATTTTGTTGTCATTTGGTTACTTTTGCTTATAAAAACTTTAGCGTCGTGGCAACACCGTTTAATAAGCCCTTTTTTCAACAAAAGTACAAAGCGAAGTCTTTTTGTTGAAAAAGAACTTCGTTTTCGTCAACTTTTTTCACATCACAATCAGAGTGACCATTTTTTTCAACTGCCTTGTCACTTTTAGTGCCTTTTTTTAAATGACTTAAATCAGCCATCTTTTGTAATATTATGCCTCTTTTTGCCCCTTTTTTTTCTAACTTTTTTCGAAGTGATATTTTTGCTTTAATATTAGTGTTTACGGTACGAACCTGTTCTTATAAAAAAAAACTTAGGAAAAAAATGTGTTTTTGGCTCCATTATTTATAGTCTTATGAAAAAAAAACAATTTATTATTGCATTATTGCACTAAAATTATTAGAACCCAACACCCTGATTCACTAACATGTACAAGAACGTCTTGTTAAAAATTTGTAAGAAAAGCACGCAGCTTTAAATATTTTTAAGGTGATTTTTATGCAAATTTTTGACCGAACGATAGATTTATTTTTACTAAATCAACCCCTAGGACAAAAGTAATAATAACGTTTTGAAAAGAAATATGTACGCAATTTGAACAATTGGTTCAACAAATATTTATAATGAAACTACATTCAAAATAAAATATTGGTGAATCTAAACAATTTCGTAGGTTAGAATTGCACCAATCCATAAAATACAGTAAAAATTAACCAATGAAATGGTAGTTTAGTTGATAGTCTGTAAAGTTACTTACCGGAAATCCACAGGTTCGATGCGTGCCAATGCTCAAGCAGTAAGTGTGTTGTCACAAGCTTACTCATGTTTATATACAGGACGCCTTTACCATCTCAACTAAGTAATCTTGTTCAATAACGATGGCATGAAGTATACATAGACATAGGTGACTTGCTTGACTTAAATACAGTAATTTTTGTAAAAAAAACTATTTTCGTTGTTATTGTTTTAAATTTAAATATTTTAACCATAACAATTGATAATTTTAACCACAAAAAATGTTAACAATTACATTATTAATTTTAACCATAAAAAATCATTTTAGTTTTCAAATGTCGTTTTTCCCAAATTTATATTTTACAATTCATTAAAATGTTATATTTCGGTCTTGAACTTAAGCTCTCAAGTTTATGAACCGAACGCCTTTACCACCTTATGAAATTCATCTTGTTATATAACGATACCACAACGTAACCACAGACATGAAATAACTTACAACTTTCAAAAGTTATTTTAACCAATGAAAATTGCTAGTTCATAAAAATTGCAACAACAATTTACATTAACAGTAGGTGAACCATTGGTTAGATTAAACTATCATTTTATTTTGAATGTAATAGACCGTTTCCCTATATATCTTTGGTTTTTGCAAATAATCCCACATGTTATAAAATAAATACATTATTTGTAGGATAGAAAAGAAAGATTTTATTTAAAACTATTATCGATTATAAGGCTAAGGCTCGTAACGTTATATTCAGAAAGAATTGGGCATGATTAATATTCCAAGGAACAATGGAAAAATTAACATCAACTTAATTTTTCAACGTACACAGCAGAACAGAATAGCGCCACTTTTGGAAGCCACTACACTTCCATCGTCAGTGCTCACGTGTATTTCGTATTAATAAACAATTAGCTACTGGCTTGAGATTTTCACATGTTTACATGTTCATACATATATACTTAAGTATAAAATCAAACTAAAAAAGTTTGTCTTGAGTAGAACAAAAATCAGAAAAATGGGAATGAGGAAAAATAAACCGATGGCAACGCTGGGAAAGTGCAGTTAATATCAGCTTGAAAGTGAATTAATTCTCTTATTCAATTTTCACGAAAAAGCTGTATATACATATAAGAGTTAAAATCACATTCAACAGAGCCACCTGGAAAGTGGTGATAAGCAAAATACACGTGAGCTCTGACGATGGAAGTGTAGTGGCTTCCGAAGGTTGCTCTTTTCTTTTCTGCTGTATACGTTAAGTTGATGTTAAATTTTCCCTTGTTCCTTGGAATATTAATCATGCCCAATTCTTTTTGAATGCATATAACGTTACAAACCTTAGCGTAATAATCAATTTGGATTCACAAAGCAAATACGTTCGAAATAATCATATTAATATCACCATTATCATTTTTTATATGCACACTAATATTAGTGCTAAAACTTAGACACACTAACCCCTTAATGTATGCATTAATACCGGTTTCCCATACAAAATTCGTACATTAAACCAAAATTAGCTTTAATAATTTTTTATCAATATGGCGTAAAGGTGTGTGACATCGCAACATTTCTTATAAAAACAAAGTTTATTTTTGACCGATATCAACATGGGGCGAACACTATGAATTTGTTATTATTTGTTTATGTTTGCTCTCTAAGAACTCCGCCATTTATAAGCCATATTGTTCCACTATTTAAAATTTTTTATATTGAACTTGTTATCTAGCCTGTATCAGTATTGCCAATCAAAAATTTGGAGATTACACATGACCGGGTTCTAAATTGCACATAAGAAGAATAAGAAGCAGCAAAATACATTTTTGACTTTGTCTTTCGGTTTATAAAATATAGGATTTTTAAAGTGAAAAAGTCCGTTAAATGAAACCAAAATACCTAAAGCATATGACAAAATCTCAATTAGATTTTAGTTTTAATGTCATTTATGCTTTTATCATTGAATCTTCAAAATTTTCAAAAACTTCTAGTCATAAAAAGCTTCCTAGAGTTTCATCCTGTTCTAAAACTCGAATGACACATGGATAAATTGAAAACCATCTAGTAATACTATATGTGATACTATTTTGTTAACCTCAGTATTGAGTCTCTCTTGTAATTCTTATAGCTTTTTAGGACGAATGTGTTCTTCATCCCAAGTTGCGCAATAAATCTTCAAAATGAGTGGGTAATTATTGGCAAGATTTAAAATCTACTAGATATATCAAATGACGAGAGCATTTAATTAAAGCAATATCTGACTTTTCATTGCATTGCAAAAAAGGTATTGGACTAAACTGCAAGCAAACTCTTTGAAGTAAAAAAACTATTTTGAAATTCGATAAAAATGACAGAGTTATGCGTGGCAAACATAAAAAAGTAAAGTAAAAATATGAATTATGAGTAGTGGTCGTTTTCGTTGACCTTACATCAGTTGTTTCTGATATTATAATAGAAAAACTGTTTATTTTAGTTTGTCACACAACTCCTGAGCAAAACTTGAACGTTAAACACGTGTATTAAGGCTCAATTGCCCGTCCGATTTTCGAAAAAAAGAGACAAACTGCAACAAGCCTTTTCAAACAAAATAGAATTTTGAAAATTGGTATACAAAGTTGATAACCAACCTCCTTCTTTTTTGAAGTCGGTTAAAAAACCGGTGTTCGAAAAGAGAAAACTTAACCGTCAAAAATTAATCAAAAAATAGAACAAAAAGTGAAATTACACACAGATTACACAAGAAACTAATTACATATGAGCTATACATGCAAGTAGAAATTACACACAATCGACCATGTCATAGAGTTCAATTCCGTTCGGAAACTGAGTGCAATCTACTCCATTTCTGTAGCAGCTGGTGTAAAAAAAAAATAAAATACGCAAATTTGTCAGGTGTGTCCATACTGGTGGCGGCGCTGGTATGCTGGGGTGTGCTCTGGCTAGAGGTTGATATCTTGTGGTGGATTGAATTCCGTTTGCGAACGGAATTGAACTCTGTGAGATGGCCGAATATGTGTAATGACACACAGATTGACAGCACTGCCACGCATGCATGCATGCGTTTTTTTATATAATTCATTAGAAAGCGGCGTACTTCATTGGTACTGGAAACTCTTTCTTTTTTAGATAGAAAAAACATCTAAATTGATTCATTTTATTTCAAAAAAAGAATTTGGTTCAATTATTCGCTTTAAAAAAAGTTTTCCCTTTATTCCTCAAAATTCCCTTTTTGTGCCACTTTTTAAATATTTTCAACGGTCACCCTGATCACAGTTCTTTAATCAGTTTATTTGCAAATTTTCGGTAGCGTGTACGTTTTCGGATATTGCCTTAGTTAAAATTTAAATAAAAATGTTTAAAAGTGCTAAATTTTTATAGAAATATTAAATTAATATAGAGTAAGAATTGCTCTTGTGAAGTGTTATTGTTTTAAAATGAAAAATATTTAGTTTTGTTAAAGAAAATTAAAGTAGTGAAGTTGATGGCGCAGAATCTATTGGTTATTTCTGTCGTGTCGTGTCGTGTCTTTCGTTAAATAAATGTGTATCTATAGTTCTTTATAATCATCGTGAAAGGGTGAGGAAAGTGAAAATTGGAGCTTTGTTTAAAAGCTTTTGTTGCTTGCATTTATTTGTGTCACTCACTCTCTTATTAAGAGTGTTTTTGTGTGTGTGGCCTTTTCATAATAAAAGGAAAGAGGAAGGAAATAGAAAAAGTTCTTAATGTTTTT
The DNA here is from genome assembly GCA_956483635.1 of Panzeria rudis. NCBI lineage: Eukaryota > Metazoa > Arthropoda > Insecta > Diptera > Tachinidae > Panzeria > Panzeria rudis. Next base: position 181,966,060 of record OY101448.1, read on the forward strand.
GCTTGTGTTGTTATTTGTGTAGTTTTTTTTTTATAAAAAGTGTTTGTTGCTTGGCCGTGGTATTTATATGTTTGCATATAAAAGAAAAAGTGGAAGGCAATAATATAATGAAAATAGCTAAGATAGTAAATCAAATCAGTATTTTTACCAGCGTTGCCAGTATGCTATTTTATTTTAGATATGGCGATTTAAAAATATCTAACAGGTAAGTTGATCTACCCATAATGCAAATATGTATTTCCCTTTTTATACCTCTTCATAAAACTATAAGCTTAGCAATTTGTGTATTATTTTTTTGTATTGTTTATTTTATTACTAACCGAATTGGACATTTTTATTCGAAGTCTTATAATACTAAAGCATTGGAGGCGTTATTTATGCTGACTTTAGACGACATATTTTTTACATATGGCTTGTTAGGTGTGTGAGACATATGTAACTTCGCATGTTTGTCAAAATTGTTAATTTACAGACGGTTTATAATATTTGCTTTCACACGTACATGTGCAATTACATCTGACATAACCTCTGAGTGTTCACAACAGCTGAGTTTTTGCACAATTTTCGTAAATATATAAAGCGCTCTTTGCTTTTTAATGTTTTCTCAGCCAAATCGCACTTTTGATAATTTAATACAGCTGATGTCAGATGCCTTGTCAGATGAAAATAGAACACGCTCTAATTAAAAATTTGTCATCTGACTTTGCTTCTGTAAATGTCATCTGACAATGTTTCATATGTTTCACACGACATGTATCACTTTTGCAGTGGGAAATTTGCCACGTCAGATGTAAAATACATGTCGTCTAAAGTCAGCATTAATAATTTCTATTTAGATTTGATGTCCTTCTGTACGTCGCACACTGGGAAAAAATCATATCTACCAAACTAATGGTCTGGTCCATAAAAAATGTATGGATGAATGATAGGGAAAGATGTAGGCTACATGGTGCGTAAAAAGTTAGGCAGTTATTTTGAACACAGTGGGCACTATATGTTGATATAGAAAACCAATTTTACCGATGAAACTCGTGCGAAAGCTTATATCTTCCACACTAATAGTCTGATCCACAAAAAATGTATGCATGAATTATAGGAAAGGCTGTATACAATTAGATCTGTTAAAATTTGACAGCTATTTTTAGCACAGTGTTGCTATGTGTTGCTATCTGACCAATTTTAAAATTTCAAAATGCATTAAAAAATTTTTAATTGTATTAAACGTTCAAAATGCACTAAAAACTTATTTTGAAATTGAAAACGACTTCTTCATTGGGATTTTGATTTAATAAAGCAAATTACTACATAATCATATAGAAATACACATAAGTACGAACATTTTAAATAGGTGTATAGTTAGAAAACCTGATGTAAAAGTCTCGGCAGCACCCGGCCAAAAACACTTGCTGAAAATCACCCTATATTTAATTTATAGTTGTTGCTGGTTTTACATTTGTTTTTCTACATTTATTCTTACAACTACAATTTATATTAGAATGGGAAATAAGCCCATCTGTATAGTATTGGAATAAAGTAAGAAAATATAAAGACATTTTTTGTTTGCTGAGTTCATGTTAAAACTTTGATATTGCTTAAGCTTCTTATTTATTTAAATAAAAGTTTGCTACAATATCTTTAGTTTTTTTTAATGAAATGTTTGGGTTAAGGTCAGGGCTGCCATATGATTTTGATCAAATATCTGCACTTTTTGTGAAAAAAATCGGCATTTTCGGCATTTCAAATCGAAAAATTGGCAATAAAATCGGCGTAAATAAAGTAAGCGTTTTTCGTGGTTTTTATTAATAAGAAAACAAAAAATAGCTATCGCGAGTAATTTCATGTGGTTTATAAACATTAATGCATAACATAAAAATGATTTTACAACCTTAAATACATACCATGGAATACAAATGATATACAGAACGAATACATTTCCGAATTTATAATTTTTTCCAAATCGCTTTTAATACAATTGGTTTTATTAGTTTCAAATAATCTTTAGAATAAAGAATTTCTTCTAAAGTTTCATTTTTTAGTTTAGTTACCCTCGCAGTTTATTGAACAGTGCGCTAGAATACTAACCAGGAGGACGCAGGTTCGATTCCTACCAAGACTCTTGGTGTTTCAGCAGAAAATATCAAAATCGGATTAATCAGGTTGTTAAATTGATGGCAACCAATATATGTCCGGCAGGCGAATGGATCGAAGCTATAATTTGTTTCACAAATTCTGCTAAAAGTGGATATGCCTTTTTGTTTGCCTTTTTGTTTGCCAGAAAGTATATAAATTAATTTCAGCCTTTTTGAATATTTGTTCAAATGCTACACAATTCTGAAATTTCTAAGGATATCAAAAATAATACTGATTTATTTCTTCATTACGATATTTGGATTTATTAAACTTACTGACTGTCGCACGATGTCGACAAGTCAATGTCGTTCTCTTATTTATATTGAAAACAAAAACAAATTAAAATTTTTTATTATTGTTTTCAATATAAATAAGAGAACGACATCGACTTGTCGACATCGTGGGACAGGCGCTTAATGATTTGAAATTACCTTCAAAATCAAGCAGTTTTTGTATGAGGGTGAGAAATAATTTACACAATTATTAGTTACATTGTGAATTTCATATTTGATCTATTTATATTTTAATATCATAGGCAAAAATAACTTTTTGCCTCTGATATTTATTAAATGAATTTAATATTTTTTTTGTAATATATCTTTTTTTATACTATTTTAAAATGTTGTTATCGCCAAATCACAAAATGTGGTGTGAAATCGCAGTTAGCGTGTTGTCTATTGGTTTGATAAAAATTGCTATTTATTCACCTAAAATCGGCAAATCGGCGTTTGGTAGTTTTTTTATGAAAAAATCGGCAAAATGCCGAAAAATCGGCACTTTTGGCAGCCCTGGTTAAGGTTCTCTGCCGATCTGCATTTAATTCCAGCAAAATGTATAGAGGAACTAGCTAATACCCCTCGGCAATCGATTTCAATGTGTTTTTAATAAAACAATTAGTATTTTGCTGAATAGGTAAAATATTAATCTTAGGAAGTAGAGCGATGCGATTATAAATTGAAAACCTACTTTTTTTTTAATTGACTCTGCCTTTTCAGATTTACCTTTATAGAGAAAATTAAGGATGTTGCACCACATAATTTGCTATAACTAGAGAACTAGCCGTTCGAAGCAATTAAATAAAATATAAAAAACTTGGAGCTAGAACTATATATCTTCAAACTGTGTTCTAATTAAATCTTGGCTATTCTTATAATTTTGAAGATGTTCAGAAAAATTTTGGCAAATAGTCCCTTTTTCCAAGAAAATTTAGATAGAAAAAATAAAGCTATTTTTCTACAGGCATATTTGCTTATATGTTCCAAACAAAACAAGCCGGATTCCCGTAAAAGCTAAGTACACAATTTTTGATATTGTGCAGAATTAATTGATTGAACTCAATTGATAAAAATCACGATTTTCATACAACAGTGATATTTTAATTCCCACTTAATTCTTAAAAAAATCAAAAGTTGTAAGTCGAATTGAATGAAATACATTTTTTTGCATGTCAACCTATATACATCTAAAAAAATAACAGAATTTCGTGTTTTTATGAATTTTTTAAGAGAAAAATATTTAAAATTCCTTGAAAAAAATTTGTTTGCCAAAACTATCTTAACATCCCCAAAACTATAAGGCTAGCCAAGAATTAATTAGAACATAGCTGGGAAATAGTTCTAGTCCCAATTTTTGATATGTTTTTTAGTAAAATCGAACGGCTAGTTTTGAGCTATAGCAAATTATGTGGTGCAACCTCCTTAGTTTTCTTTAAAACGGTAAATCTCGAGAACTATGTGTCAATTAAAAAAATAATAATATATAGCCATTAAACCTCAGTGCTATGTATATCCGAATAGACTGAGAAATCTCAAACCACACAAAAAAGTTTTTTGTGTGGTTTGAGGCTTTTGTTGGCCTGTGTAAATTATGTACACACATACTTTTATTTCGGCTTGATTTTTCTGCTAAGTATACTGGATTAATATATAATTTGCAGTAAAAAGATCCCATGACACCTCTCGTTGTTTTTATTATTTATTTAAATCTTATTTTTCTTTTTACCTAAAAAAAATAATAAAATAAAATGAAAATTTATACGTAAATACAGCTGCTACTCTATGACTTAACAACATCAACCATATACTACTTGCTTAAGTCATTGCTTAAAGCCTTTTATTTTGCTATTCGTTTATCAACAGATATTTTGTACAAAACCCACATTAAAGGAGTTGTTTTAGCGATTTTTTTCCTTCAATTTTATTTAAACATCGTAACAAGCTTTATTTTCGGTTTAATTTAAACTTTGAACTCTATTTGCAATCAATGCTAAAAAAAAATATTACGGCCAAAATACACTTAGGAAAAAAATGTACTAGGCACACAAGAAAAAAAAACCCATAGAGTCACTTTTATAATCACAGCAAGAATAAAGTTTGTGGTTATGATAAGTTGTAAATAATTTTTGTAACGCATCGAATAAAAGATCATATAGCAAAAATAGAGTAAAGCAAGAAAATAAATTGTGAATGTTTGAAACTATATATATACATATATCGGTGTATTGAAAATTTACAACTAAGATTCATTTTAGGGAGAGGTAAAATAAAATAAATCTTAAATGTAAATTTTTAAAACGCCCATATATTTATATATATTTTTGATGCTCTCTATCAAATTTAGTCGTTAGAATATTGTTATTTTGAAAAATTTCATTATGTTGTACATTGTTATCTGTCAGCTGTAACAAATTCCTATCACTATAACATTTTCTTAAATGTTTGAAAACTATCTTAAATAAGTAATATTAAACACCTTATATTTCCATGCAGGGTATTCTTTTGTCGTCTTCTTCCAACTATTTATTCACTCTTACTCATGTTGGCCTACAAGTTTTAAGCTGTTGATCGTGTTTGAAACTTCTTTAGCGCGGGAGTTGTAATAAAAATAAATACTCGTATTCATATCAGGGAAATGACTTAAAAAAATTAATGAAATTTTGTAACAACTTTGGCAATTGTAACTGTATGCGATTTGCCACAAAAAAAAACAACTGTTGTGTATTACCCAACTTTTACTTTCGTTAATCATGTTTAAGGAGGACCGTGGTTCGTTGGTTTCTCGTTCGCTTTTAACTATAAAAATATATAATTTTTCTTGTGACAATTGTGAAATTTGATCAATGATATAACTGCCACAAATAACAGCAAGTGGTTGATAAATAATGTTAGGTATAGTATTTTATGTTTAGCAGACTGTTAAACAATATTTTATGTTAGAAGTAGTCATAATATGATTTCAGGGATGCTGCACAGCGTACTAAGCAAATAGCAATGAGTGAGAAAATATATATTGTTAATACATAAAATTTTGTATGAAAGAATCAAACCAAGGTATAAATATTACACTGGCAAACAAATGCTCAACTTTTTGCCTCAACCTCAAAAACGAGATGACTTGTAACCTAATTTGGGGTCGGTGAACTCGAATATGGCATTGATTTATTTTCGTTAAAAAGGCGTTTTCTAGATATTTACGAAAAACTTGTTTTGCTGGAGTTTTTTTTTTTTTAGATAATTCCTTAAATCTTGAGAATTGTTCCTTGGAATTATACAAGCTTTGCATTGTTGTATAGCTATGACTTTGCTCTTTCAGCTAACATATAAACTGTGTTGATTGGATGAAAATGTATTGATTAACAGGCCTTAAGATTTCAAAAAATTTATTTGTTTAAATTTTTTACGTTTTTTTCAAAATTCACCATTTAAATTCTAAAAGAAAAATTGTTAGCATCGTACAAAAAATTAGAAAGTTATAACATATTTAGTGAAAATATCCGAATATGAATTTTCATTCCTCAGATCGCATACTGGAGTAATTAGTATCAATTTGTGCGATTAATTCACACAGGCATTGTAATGAAAAAATTTTTAGTTTTTTGTATAAGGCGCTCTTCACATCTCACATAATACCATTTTTTTTTTCATTTTCTGCAAGAGAGAAAAAATTTGTTATGATGATTCAAATTCGGATGTTTTCATTAAATATATTATAACTATTTAATATTTTGTCCGATCTTAACAATTTTACACTTAATACGTTTAAAACAAAGTTATATTGAAGATATGGGTAAACAAATTTTAGAATGTATTCTTTTTTGCCTCACTAGAGCGACTTAAAATGGTGAATTTTGAAAAAACTAAAAAATTTAAAATTTTCAAAATCTTACGCCCAGTACTTCAATGAAGTTTGGTCCGATCATTGCAGTATATCGTTAAATAAAACCCAAAAAACCTTATCTAACAAAAAATTCTAGTCGGATTTTTAGTAAGTTCCATTCTATTTCACCAACCTACGTAGCTACTATCAAAATCAGACTTAGCCGAACAAAATAGGGGTAACATGAAGAAAATCTAAAATGATAAAGAGCTGTCCAATTAAAATTTTTTGCATATTTATATGAAAATAGGGCGTTTTGCATTTTAGCTGACGATATGTATTGTCTGAAAAGGCATGAAAGTTACAGCTTAAGAAACTTAATGCGTCTACCGAACACTAGCGGCGCTGCAACATAGCTCTAAAATTAAGAAAACGCGCAATTGCAAAATAAAAAAAAAATTAAAAGTTGTATATTGTCTCCAATCTGGCGAATACTTTAAGCCCTTAAAATAAATCTTTGTGAATATGGCCATAGCTGCTTGTGACATAAATCAAAATTTTATGTAAATATAAAATTTTAACCGCTTCGTTTTTGCCAGTTACATTATCAATCATAGCAAGTTTTGTTACCACCTTTTTTTAGATTTAATTACTTTGATTTTTTCAAATCAATCATCACTAGTTTGTCTTTTGAAATTTTTACAAATTCTCGCACGTGCTTTCAATATTTATTAGTTTTTTGTTTTATTTCTTTTTTTTTTTGCTTAACGTTAGATTTCATGTTTAACAAATCATAAATTTTCCTTTATATAGAAATCTAAATTAACTATTAATTGCTTTTTAAGCAAAAAAAATAATAATAAAATGTTAAAAAATAAATAAATAATAATTTAGTTTAAATGGTTGAAAAGCAATCAAATGATTTAAATTCAAATCACGTTTTGCGATACGAGTACAATGATTATATTTGGTTTCATTAATTTTTTTATGAAATCGACCATTAGAAAAATATTATATATTTTAAAGTGTATTTTGCTTAATTTATTTTAAACCCATAAAATCTCGTTGAACTCGATTTTCATTATTTTAATTTTTATTTTTTTGTAATTTTTTTCTTCTTATTTAGATCTTGAGAGGTGGTCAAAATATTTAACATAATATTTTCTTTAATGATCACCACTCACTCATTCACTCACATGCACGAGTTGTTTTGTATATCTGTATGTCTGACCATTTGAGTATTCCTATTATAAAATTGTGGTATCCACCATATGTGGGCAGTTGGTTATGGTTTCAACAATACAAAAGTTGTGGCAACAAAAAAAAAAAATCATGTGGAATTTATAATATTTTTGTTTTGTTAAATCCGAGACCATTTTTCCTTGTTTCCATAGTCAATTTATACAAAATTGCTGTATAAGGATTTATTTAAAAATTTTATTTCTTATGCATTTTGTTTTTTGTTTTTTTTTTGTTCTATTACAAATTTCCCTTGAGGCTAGAAAAATTGAGTAATAACTTTGCTAATTGTTGCGGCTTACGAAAACGAAAAAGTGGCAGAAAAACTAAAAACTAAAAAAATATTTAATTGATTTATTAGTGTTAACGCTACAATTTTTGGCTATAACTAAAGGGTTTTCCAATAATGGCAATTTTTATTTTTTTCTTAGAAAGAGAAGTAACATAATCAGGCAAGTAATGCCTACCAGCTAATTAATTAATGTGTTACCTTCTTTGCGAAAGGGATAGTGTAGAGAGATTAGGTGGTGAAGTGGGAGAGAGATAGAAAGCTTAATTAATTTACAACTCTGCTATTGTGCGTTTTTTTGTAGAGAAGTGTTGCAAGCCCTTCTGCTGTCAAGTAGAGGAATTGAGTTCTTTAAGCTGTGTAGCCACCCAGTAAAGAACTTGCTTTCAATAAAGCAGGTTTCTACTATTATGGAGTAAAAGTAGCGCTGACAAACCTGCTGATATCGCTGCTGATTTTTGTTTGGCGAGTTCCCGGATTGGAGTACTACATTTTTGGTCACAAAAGCTGAAAATCGCCAACATTTTCAGCACTAGAACTGAAAATATATGAAAAAAATGGTTCGTTGTGGATTGGCGTCGTTAACGCCACTTTGAATTTTTCTCATTTCTTTACTTTATTTATTTGAATGAATTTCATATTTTTACTCAATGTTTGTTATTTTAACTTCAACTAGTATCGAACTAAGAACCTTCAGGTTTGAAGTCCAACGTGCCAATCACTCGACCAAAAACACTGTTGCAAAACGGCACCAACAAAACTTGCATTGTTGTGACGCTCTGAAATCAGCTTCTGAACAAGCTCATATTTTAAAGCGAATTATGAAGCGCTTTATTTCTTTAGTGTTTCAAAAAACATGAAAATTTTTTACTGGGCATTTTATTAGTTCTTTTACTTCGCCGACGGTTCTGCTACTATACAGACGAAGGAGGATGCTGTGAATTGCATTAGGATATGTTAGTATTAATCGCTGCCAGTACTGCCAAAGTGCTCAGTGATATGCCTTTATCACTTTAACAGTCTAACACAACAACTAACACAATAACACACAAATGCACATGAGAAAAATGCATGATAATGTTGGCTTGCCTGAAACTAGTCTTGAACTCAACTCAAGACCTCAGAGTTCGTAGTCAAACGCGCTAACTACCCAGCCAACAGCACCCAATTTGCTCATGATGAATTGGAGACATTATTTTTAAAGCGGAAATTCTTTGATAACTGGCACTACTGTAGTTTTAGTAGATATGAATATGTATGCAAAATATTTTTTTTAATGATGTTTATTTGTCTACATGTGGGGTGCAAAAGTGTTGCCGTTTTTTAATTTTTTTTTTATTATTGTTTCGAACTAGAAAAAAATAAACGAAAAAATTAAAACAAGTGATTCTTATAGAAAATCGTCTGATCATTTTAAAAAATATATAATTTAGAAAAATATATATTAAAATTTTCGTGTGCAAACTGGAAATGACCAATTGAATTTAAAATTTTTCTAATTTCGACAAGTTTTATTTTTATTTTTTAAGCAAAATTAGCCTATGGTGTCTTTATTATACTGTAAAAGTTCGATAATGCGATTTTCAAAAGTTTGAAAGCTATGCAAATATCTTTACATACACCCCACCTTTTGCTTATTGTTATATAGAATCGGTAAAGAGCCCACCCACCTTAGTACCTGCAGTTCGTTTCTATTATCAAAATTGTTCTAATATTTCGAATTTCTGGGGGGCGGGGGTAGAGTGATTCTGGAGGAGTCTTAGCCCCCTTCCTTTCCGAAGGGCCTCGCTACGCCAATGTTTGTAGCTCTTTCTCTTGATGGTAATGCTAATTCGTACACACTTTCACGGTTATCGGAGAAGTTTTCTACCGAACCGCTAGTCTCTGATCTGAAGACCAATTGTTGAAATACTGCTTCTACCATAAAATAGCTACGATATAAGCAGCTTTCTCACTAATGGGCACTACTTGTGAAAGCAAAGTTTCATCAATTTCACGAGCTGCTAATTCGTACAAGTTTTACTAAGACAACAAATTGTACACTAGAGACTTTTGATTCAGCCCTTACTAGAAAACCCTCTATAAAATATAATGTTTTTTGCCATTTCTAAATCCATCCCATATTGCTATTTCCTACAACTAAACTTTTACTAACAAATAAATACTTGTTTGTTGAATTAATTTTGGAAAAATTGCAAACTGATTAATCGTTAAAGTTGTTAGCAACTATCCATTAAATGCAATTCATTCATTTAAACATTTAACATGTGAGTTCTTTCTTTGTTATATAAAAGTTTTTTTTTCATATGAATAGAAATTGAGTCCAATGAAAAAATGTGTTGTCTGCACTATTTGATAATACAAATTAAATGTTTGTTTGTATGCAACACCCAGCGAAAGAGCCAACCAAGCAGGATTATTAGCTAGTAGTCTTATGAAATGTAGAGCATTTCAGTGTTTTTGCACAACAAATTTACATCGATGTTAATGCAGTACAAGTACTTCTTCCTCTGTATGTCTGTAAGGACGTGTTTAATGTAGCATTTTTATTTTTGCTTTACGTATAGTATTTCTGTTCATTCATATTTAAAAATATCTGCATTTCAAATTGTTTTAGCGCAGGTAATTGTTGTGTTAGGTCTTGTGTTACTGATAGAGATGTAAAAGCTCACGATATTGATTTATGGCAAGTATGAAAAAATTATTGTAATAGGCTTTAAGCCGTATGCAAAACAAAAACTTGACATGAAGTTAGTATAAGTGATGAAATTGAAATTGGCCCGCTGACTTCCACTAGGTAGACACTAGGTAGATCTAGCGAAAAGCAAATTAACACTACTTATTTAACACCATCGACAAATATTACCAAGGAACATGGAGCAAATAAAAACGGCATTCGTCCATCGATGTTAATTATATTTGGCTTTCTAATAAATGGTAAACATTTAAAATTTTTGCCCTCTTAATTTTTTGATGAGTTTTTTAAAACAAAAAAAAGATTTTAATTTGCATGAAAAAACAAATTTTTCGCCACTAATTTCTAAACAATTCCGTACCCCCGTAGTGTAGTGGATAGTAAGTTAGACTATTAGCCGGGGGTCGCAGGTTCGTTTCCTGCCAAGACCCTGGGTGTTTCTGCAGATAAGCCGAAAAAGGCTTAAGCAGTATGTGTGTTCGTTTAAAAAAAAACAGTAGGAAATATGGACAAATCCTACATGACGGATGCTACATTCGCACGAGTTTTCAGCTTAAAATATAAACTTTTTTTGGTCTTTCAAAAGAGATATCTTCAACTTATATACTTTCGTATGGCATAAAACATACTTTTTAGCAGCTATTTGTTGCGACACAATTGACCGCACAGTTTTGTGTCGCACGCTACTAAAAGTGGAAGTAACTTTGATAGTTGAAGTGTGTTTTACCAATTTTTATCAAATTTTGCATAATAAAGCACTTATCGTCTAATTCATAAAATAAAGAGGAATAAAAGAGAAATCTAAAATAAATTATTTGCAGTCAAAAAATTGTGTCGTGTTTTATCAAAAGCTAAGAACCCTTTGTGACGCACGCTATGTGACGTACGCTACATTTTTTGTTAATAGCTATAACTTTTTAATTGTACAGTTTGCAACAAAAATGTGTTTAGTGGAGTTGTAGATAGTATTATTATTATTTATAAGAAAGCTTTTAACATTTAACATTTTTCATATTCCTTATAGTTTACGATATAATCTAAAAAAATAGTTGCTCCCTTTAAACAAGTTGCTATCGGTAATACCAATTGTTGTCTCTGTTTGGTGGTACCAAAGCAGAGTTTGTGTACTACGTATATTCTGTGCCGCAACGCACTTCGTCAGCAATCAGGTTTCTTGTGTTTCGTTGATAACTAAACATGGCGTCTGCCTTGCACTGGTGCAATTTGTAGAAGTTCTATTGGCAGGACCAGGCATTTGGGTAGATTGAGAGATGCTGATGTTGTTGTTGTTGTGGTAGCAGCGTTGTGTACGCCGCCAACCACCTTTTCTACTTACAGCGTCTGTAACTACTGTAACCAGAATTTGGTTTGAAGGACCATAAGCAAGCTGCAATTGGTAACTGCAAATGTTGTCTCTGTTTTGCGGTGCCAAAGCAGACTTTTTGGACTATAGGTTTGCACCAGCAGTATGGAATATGTTTTTTCTGTGCCGCAACGCACTTCGTCAGCATTCAGGTTTCTCATGTAAACTGCCGGCTATTTAGCCGACGAACGTCGTGGGCCATGACAATCATCGATTGCCTCTGCGCTAACCACATTGTCAATGGATTACCTTTTGCAATATGTGATTAAAGAGTGAATGTGTTAAACAAAGTTTTTTACAAAATTAAATATAATGGTAATACTTTTTTTGAGAAGAACATGTTTTTTTATCCTTTTTCCAACTTCAAGAATGCAGATATTAAAAAAGTTTTTCTCCATGCTTACTAAGAGTTTTACCACGGATCGAATTCTGCCTTTAAAAAAGTATATAATCTCAGATGGTCAACTTTGGCCCACTGTAGCTCCTCTCGTGCATAAACCAGAAGGCCATCAAGTCACGCGTTAAGAACCCTGACTCCACCTCCAAAGACGTTTCCAATTTTAGCTAAATCCAATCAGCAGTTTAGAAGTTCCAAATATATTACCACTTATTTGGCGAAATTCCCCCCTGTGCAATGTCTAAAAATGAAAACTCTAACTTCCGCTACAATGAATAACAGGTGTAAACTTTTTAAATGCCTAAATACGTATATGTTTTTCGTCCCCTCCACCAGCATCAGTTTTAAAACCTTGTTATTTTTAATGCAAACTTTTAGAATAAGTATAAAACTAGCAATTCAAGCTTTCACTTATTTCTTGCTTTCAACTTTAAAATCTTTGAAGGCCTATACATACAGCAAAAGATCCCAATGTAAAATCAAGATGTCTGAATTTTGATTGGAATTCATATTAAATCTATGAGAAATAATTTGCTGTTTATGTGTATTGGTGTTTATTTGCTTTGTTCATATCTATAATGCACTGTTGTGCCTAGTTGTATGAGTTGTTGTTGTTGTTAATTTTGATGTTCGCTCATGTACAAGTAAATATCCGACAAATAGCCGAAAAATAAGCCACTCATCTACGCATTACCAAATCTCCTCCAGCTGATTTCAAACTACTATTATTTCATATTAATTTTAAACGAAATACTGTAGATCCCAAATGATTTTAGAAAGTTGGCTAATAAGTTAAGAAGTTTTGCTTGTAACTTTTCAAAAATATGGTTCAAGTATACTAATGATTTGATATTAGCACAAATGAAATGCAGCCATATAGACATGCTTAGCCCGCAACAAATGAAAACTTTTTAAAAATAAATTTGAAAGAATATCTCAAATAATAAATTTATTAAATGCTTAAGTTTCATATCCAAAAATTTCAGTCAACCTCAATACCGACTTTCAATTTCTTTACAATTTAAATAAATTTTTTTCTTCCCAAACATATTCATTCATCCGCTAACTAAAACTTACAAACAATTCATGTGAATTTCCTATTAATTTGGTTGTGTTGTATTGTGTTGATATTGATTTCAATTCAAAAATAACGTTAATTATACGCCTTGTTAAGAAAAAATCTAAAGCCTGTACAAAATTGATTGTGCACACAAAATTGTGCATGAAGTCTTGATTTATGTGAATCGGCCGATGTATAGATGTGCGCTTGAGAGTCTATGTATAAGTGTGTTAACAAAAATCAGATGTTTGTATGACACGTACATTTTCAATTGAAAGAAAACTTTATGTTGAACAAAACGTACCAACAACAAATACAAAACAACTTTATAAACAATATTATTGTCTATTTGGATTTTCTCTATTTATTTGGGTTTTTTTCCTCGAAAAATACTCCTATCCATGGAAATAATAAAATTTCTTATAAAGTCTGCAAAAATAACTTAAACTATCAAATGAAGTTATTATGACATAAAGGCACGCATCGGATTGTTAAAGATTTTAAGATTGACATCTAAACGTGAACCATATGAAAAGTAACAGCACCAACAATAGCAACAACTGCTCAGCTGTGCACAGCATTCATTCATGTTAAGAAAAAATGTTTTTTTCTGTTAGAAAAATATCCAAACACAAATTGACACGCGTACGAATCTACCAACCAGCAGAAACAGACATACAAAATCCAAAGCCAAGTTAAGCCAATCTAATGTTTGACTATGAGTACTACCACTTAGCATTTATGGCTGGCTGGTAGTTTCTAAAGATTTAAAGGAGTTTTACTTTTTGGCACTTGAATATATGAACGAATGAATGACGACTGTCTGACTGACTCACTGACTCTATGCTACAGGTGGAACAAGTACATACTTTTACTAGATGCTTATTAATATTATTATTATTAGTGCATTTTCTTTTCTTTTGCATTGTTTGTTGCTTCAACTCATGGAAAATAAAATAGAAAATAAATATTGATAATAAAATATTGTTAAATCTGCTGGATGTCCAAATACACGCTAAGTTGGACGTCTTATTTAACTACTTTGATTGTTTTCCAATTATTTACTTATTGTTTTTAGCTACTTAAATATGTTTAAGCTTTTATTGCTGAATAGTTATGTGATGCTAAAATCATTCCAAATTAATTTTAATGGCTAAAGTTGAAACACAATTGCCCAAGTTACAATGGGAGCCGCTCTCAAAAAAAAAATCAATAATAAAAACGACAACAAGTTGAAATTGAGTCACGACTCTAGAACAAATTACGCTCCCATAAATATGCGCTTCCAAATTTGATTTAAGAAATTGTTGCCCAAAAATATTTTGCAGCTGTATTGCGGAGAGAATTTTGAAGTACTGTAACACAATAAAGTAAGCGCAATGGTTTTCATTAAAATTTATCACAAGAAAATATGTTGGTCGTAAAAATGTATAATAATGCAGTTCACACTGAATTTGGTATTATTTTACTTGGTAAAATAGAGACATTTTCAATACATTTTGTTCCAATCATCCTAGTTTTTTCAAAAATATATTTTTAATTCTAATAAAAACTCTTTCTTTTCCATCATCATTTATTTTACACACTGTATGTGGCAAAATACCAACACAGCTACTATGCATGTACACTCGTCGCTCTCACATTAACATCAAAATAAAGAGTATAAAAAGAAATGAGGTATGGACTCTAAACAATTGATTGGTGAAATGTACATCAATGATTCAAGCACTAATTATAATTTGTATATACACTAAAAGGATTTTCTTTATTGAATCATTAATCAAATGGAAAACTTCACTAAAGCACAACTAACGTCACGCTTTTTTGGATTAATGAAACAAGTTTGGTTAAAACTATTCTAATGCAATTTCAACAAATATATGAAATTATTCAATAATTTTGCTAAAGCAATGAACATATTTCATTACATTAACGAAATTACTTCAATAATTAAAAATTCCGACACTAAGCAAATGAAAAGCTTTGTTTAAACTCAATCAACGTTGCTCTTAATTAGATTAATGGATAGTTTCACCAATAATGTGAAATAATTTTTTGATAATTTCGCTAAGCTAAGAAAATACTTCATTATTTTGACTGAATTATTTAATCATTATCAAGAAATTATTACATTATCTGAATAAAATTAATTAAAAATTTAGATGAAATTATGCCGTTGTTTTAATGAAATTATTTTATTATTTGAATGAAATTATTTCATTGTTACAATGAAGTTATTTCGTTCTTCAGTAGGCTCATTGGGTTAAATTGTTCTATTTAATATATTGAAATTTCTGTGTTACAATTACATGCGATATGCACTAATGCACAGCAAAAAAAATTGTAGCATTGATGATCCCTAACAGTATCAAATAGACAAGGGTGTTTCTTATGAAAGAAAATATATATGTGACCCATTTCAACCCTTTCATAAATTCAATGAATTTTTTCATCAAAACTATGAAAAACGTTTCATTGATATTTCGACAGGTAAAACGTTAAAATTTTTAAGTTTTTGCAATTTTTAAAAGAATTTACTTCAGGAAACTTTTTATAAATTCATAAATTCAAAGAATTTTTTCATCAAAACTATGAAAAACGTTTCATTGAAATTACGACAAGTAAAACATTAACATTTTTAAGTGTTTGTAATTTTTAAGAGAATGTACTTCAGAAAAATTGTTATTAAATTTTAAACGGGTTTCCATAAAAAACTAAATATTGTTATCATAAATCCAATGAAATTTATTAACGAAACATTAGGAGCTAATAGAGCAGGTCCATATTCATAAAATGTCATATATATGGTCATATATTCAATTTTAATTGTGAAAAAAATGTCGCAAAAAAGGATTAAGAAGCGAAACTCTTTCAATATTTTTTATTTGGGTCAATTGCAATCAAAACGTACATAAAGTGTTGTAGTTGTTTAATTTATTAAGTCTATTTAATTTACTACTCGATTTACGAGAAAATTCATAGAGAATACAAAGTCGCTATTAGACTTGGAAAAGATAAATTTTTGTTAAGTTTTGGCATGGACTACAAGGATTTCTGTCTTGCCCGGTTTTAAAATTTTTGAGCAATATATTGTTGATATTAAAATTTGTTTTGATTTAGTTAAAAAATTCCATGCTTGTACACGTATTTTACCATTATGTACTTGAAGCAGACAGACGTTTAATATTTTTATTCTTTAAATTTTGTATTTTTTTAAACCAAGCGCTTTCTTACCCTAATTCACTTCAGTTCAATATGATGACTATTTTATAAAATTTGAAGAAAATTAAAATTGAATGACGGTATCGACAATGTGCGGGGACAAAATTTGTTTAAAAATCCTAGTCTGCGCTTAAAATGTTTTGGGAATAAAAACAGAACAAATTTAAAGAAACAATTTCAATATTATAAAAAACAGCTATTAGATGTTTCCAATTTATTTTGCTTTAAAGTTTTTTTTTCATGTTGCTTATGAAAAAGTGTTGCTGGGGACAAGTGTTTTATGTGGAACGAGTATGGGGTGGCAATTAAATACTGTTCTCAATCATTATGGGAAAAATGTAATTCTGAGATATGTGTTTCTTGTGACATATTCTCCAATAATTACAATAATTACTCTCCTTTATTGTTGTTTTTTTCTCTTTTTACCTCAAAACAGAGTTCAAACAGCGGGACAAAAAATAATTTTTTATGTAATTGACCCTTATATACTTTTTAGAACATTTTAAATTTAAATTTATTTAATTCTAAATATGTATAACAATTTCCAGACAAAATTTTTAACATGAACTTTAAAATCATGATAACCAATAGCCATTTAAAGACCAATAACAATTTATAAAGTACTATTTACCAACTTTAGAAACTAATTATGCAAAATTATAAGACAAAAAATTACATACAAACTAAACGATGTAAACAAAAAAAAATTACATCTAATTGCCAGCATCGTAGTTCATTTGCACAAAATATGTGTAATTTTTATGTTTCCACTATTTTAATTCTACAAAATCCACAAGATACTCGTACTAAATATTGAGTATGAATATTTTTGCATTTAGTAAATCAATGCATACGAATGTTTTGTAGTTAGATAATATCGTATGATTAATACAAATACTACGCTTCAACTTCAGCTGTCTGTTTGCAGAAACAACTTTTGGTCATTATAATGATTGGCCACTTTAAATATCATAGCACGAGGAACCGCGTATGTCTAAAAATGAAACTTTTTTTTTCAAAACAATGCCAATGATCACTACACCTTCTCATCAGTGTTCATATACTCGTTAATTTTCCTTCTTTTAAGATGGATGTCAGCAATCAAGAATGTGAACTATAAATATAATGACAAAATATACCAAAACCCTTCATATTAATTTTATAAAAATAAGAAAGTATTTTAGTACGAAATTCGACAAGAGCGTTTTTACTTGCAAACCGTTTAATATTTCAAATAGGTAAAAACTTTGTTTAAATCATAAACACTAATAGATAAACACACACACACACACACACACACTCACACACATCGACATATAGGCGTCTTAAAACAGACTTTAACTGCACAAGAATTTGAATATAATAAGTATATTTGAATAAATCTATGCGTGTGTGAGTTTATGTGTAAGTTTTTCAATTTATCTAACTACATTCCTAATACATGTTTGTGTGTAATTATACACTGGTATTTTATCTTAATATCAACATTTAACAGTGAATATTGTATGTCCAAACGTTGATCGTGGGAAACGAGACAAATTTGCGTGTGGCACTATTTTAAAGCTGATTAAGAGATTTGCTTATAAGTTTCTTTGTCGAACGTCTCATATGCATAAATATAAAACATCTTGTTTTTATTACAGCTGTAAATGGTATTAAATAAATCTAAGTGCAATTTTGTTGAAAGTGTTAAATGCTTATCGTCCAATGTCTTATTTTTATTTTTGGTTTAAAATATGTAGTTAACATGTAAAAATACCAAGATATGAAACATTGTTAAGATAAAATCCTTGAAAAATTAAGTAAGGCACTGTGCAACTGATTGTAAAATGAGGGGTGATAAATATGTATAATCTCGAAACAGGGGCATTACTTTTGAAGCAGACAATGGAACATGTTGTTGATTTTGTCTAGGAACGAAGTTCCTTACAATTTATTTACCAAAAAAAAAAGCTAAACGTATGTCGTGTTAACACAACACATAATGACATGATATTACATAATACGACACTATGACCTAACATGACCTGACATGACATGTGTATTCAATGATATACTACTGTATCTCTTCAGATGTAGTAGTACTACGCTCCCCCTTAAATGGGATATTCCCCCTCAACTCACCCCACCCCCCTTCCCAAGGGAATAAAATACACCCCATTTCTTTTGATTTTCTAAAATAAATTTTGCAAAATAGTATGTTTCAATTAAAGGTAATGTTCGCAAACCCCTTTTTGCGCTAAGGGGAAGTATCCCACCCATATGCAATCGAAATTATGAAGGAGATTTTGTCATTTTTAAAGTACTTGAGCTGAAACTCACGTCGTGAAAATTTTAGCCAAATCGTCTAACACGCTATTTATAATATACCTTTTCTGGTTGCCTTTAAATGTAGGCTCTTGTTTAGTTTGTAGGTGAGAGGTGTTGAGAAGCTTAAGGGGTAAGAAAAAAGGCACGAGTTGAAATTGGAGGGGTTTTTGTTATTTATCTTTGTTATTTTTTACTCTCAGCATTAACCCAAATTGTCCGGGCGCACCCACATTGTAACGCAAAAGACCGTTACATTAGAAGCTTCACAGCAATTCAAATGCAAAAAAATTTTACACAAAATCGATTGCATTGCAACAAACAGTTTGTAGGTCAGCTGTGTTTTGTGTTTAAAGATAGTGAGTCTTTTCAAAAATCATTAAAAAAAGTTGACAAATAGTGAAAAATTAATTACATGCAAAAGTAAGTTACCCTTTCTATTTACCTGTATTGTGCTTACGAGAAATATTTTATTATAAATATACAACCGAATAGTCATATTTATTTTTGACAAAAATCAACATATTACAAAATATATATATATATATATATATATATGTCACCCACTTTTGACGCGTTACATTTTTCCGTTACCATATGGGTACATCAGGCACTATATGGAAAATTTTCTTGTAATACTTTAGCTTGTAGGTATTTTGTGGAAAACATTTATTAATGATATGGAATGTTTTTTATTTGCAAAACTTACCCCTAGTGAAGCCATTAGGGTAGATAAGACCTTCTGGGGAGGGATAAGCCCCCTTTGCTTCAAAAAGCTTAAAATATTAGAGCCATGTTGGTGATATAAGCGCACTAGAAGCTTAATTTTGCTTTCTGCAAGCCTCTGCAAGTTCAATTGCAACATTTCCTCAAGCGTATTATATAGACTGGAGCAGTATTCCGCCACATGAATAGTTTGATATATATATTTTGTGAAGTCTTGATCCAATATATTGTCCCTAAGTCAAATGAAGATGCCGTTTTACGCGGAAAAAAACCACTAATAATGAAAGAAGAAGAGGGTATAATAAGAAAACTTACTCATAACAGGATATAATGGGTCATCAAGATAATGATACATGTGGCCGCCTAATTGTGATATATTTAATTTAAAAAATATATGTATTTACGTATTTATAGTAGTTTTTGTAATCATTTTGCAATAAAAATACATGTTTATTGAGAACTGTTAACAATTTTCTTTGAACAAAAAAGAAACTTATGTAGTGCCGGACGTAACCATATGGTAACGGCCTATTATGCCCGACCCAGAGGCCATATACAAATTTTAGGTACTAAGTTAACCTTCTTAGATCCTATAGATATAGAATTAATAACTTTTATTTAAATTTAAAACAAAATATATTCCCGAACAATTTGGGTTAAGCATGTAAATAAACGTCAAAAAAGGTATGCAGAAAAAGTTATAGTGTAAATGGCTGTGACTTTTCGTAGGGGTCTTAAAAGAAAATTGTCGAAAAAAGGCAGGCTAGAAAGGCACAGTGTGAAAAGCCACTACCTCTCAGGCATGGCCAATTCAAACAACTATAACATGCGACCTGTAGTGGTAAAATTAAAAATTTTGTGAAATTTACAAAAATTAAGCATACTCAGAAATTTGCCCAAATTTACAAAGTTGTGTATTGCAAAAAATTTTATTATTTCCTATAAAAAATTTGTAAAATCACAAAAAATTTTTATTTAAATAGGACGACCTACAACTTTTTTTGTAAAATCAAACAGCACATTTTGACTGAAAATGAAACTGGTTTTGTTGTTGCTTTTAGTATAAATAAGAGAAACATTTATTTAGAAAGATAAGCTATTTATAGAATTGAAAGCATATTTTAAACAAATGCTTTTCTAAAAAGAAAATTTGAAAAATTTTGCTGTGTAATTTCCAAACAATAAACTATGAATTTGTGGAGGTAAAAATTTGGGACAAATTGCAAAACTCTAAGGCATCTGTTTTTTATGTTCACTTTGGTAAATTTCACAACATTTCAACAATTAAGTTATGAGTTTTAGTCGAACTGTATGGGCTTATATCCAAAGAAATTTAATTGCTTTTGGCTTGAGTTCGGCTTTAATTTAATTTTTCAATTAAATTATATTTTTATTTAGAGATAAATGTGAAGCATGTAGACAAATAAAATTTTGACTGTACGGAGGGTTGAACTGACGTTTCGATAGCTTAATGGAGCTCACCTGAATATTATCACCACGTTTTTTTTACATCAAATGCAAAAATAATCCAAATAGGTTTTGCTTAAATTAACAAGAAAACATATCGTTGCGACCCTAATATACATAGTGGATCCCATTAGTGTAAGATAGTCAGAAATGTCAAAATAATATACTGCTCCGCATCACTTGAAATGCACCAGAGGCTACTTGCAACCGGATCCATAGGACCTTTAGGTTAGCGCTTGCGATTGAGCTTAGAAAATAGAAAACCAAATACCTTGTTTAATGGGAATCCACATATTTCCTTTGGAGAATCTGAACATTTTAAAATTAATTTTTCCGTTTGTTATGCTACTGTAGGCAGGTATATTATTTTTATGCCTCTATCTGTATATGAATTTTTTTTCAGGAATACTATTTTAATTATTGTTGTCTTTAACATACAAAAGACATAAACATTTTTATTTCTAACTACATTCACATGGGACTATAAAAAAACTATTGCTTAAGTTGCCATTATGCAACAACATCTAACAAATTGATTTATGTCTTAATAAAACTGCGTTCTCATAAAAATATAAAATCGCCAATAAAAAATTAATATTTTGACATACAATTTCAAATATATATATTATTTTTCAGCATTGAAAAACAGCGTTAGTTTAGTTTATTAAAAGTCGCACAAAAAAACTACATTATTCTATAACAATAAACTAAATGAATTTATGGTGATTGAAAGAAACTGTTTTAGATGAACATTGTTTTATTCAAAAAAGACAAAAATCCATATTTAGTAATCATATGTGACATGTTCTATAAGCAATTCTAAGAACTGCAACACAACAACAATGAAAAATGATATTTACATAGCATGTCTTGCAAAGACAACAACTTTGGTTACTAACAGTAGTGGTAGTAGTCGTTGTAACATTATAAAAATTTTTGTTGGATTTTATAAAAAGAAAATCTAGCTACAGTCAGCTGCACAGTGCTTTGTTTCCTTATAACGATGAGACGAATATAGAAGGAATTGTCACAGTAGATTGAATAATCGAGATGGTACTAAGCCAAGGAAGCTCTTTATCATCCTCCAAATGCTGTTTTTAGACTAATATAGAAGCTGTTTGACTTCTGCACAAAATGCTACCCTGATATAATGTGTTGTTATTGTTTTTTTTAACTTTTCATAAACTCCTTAGATCAGGGTTGCATTTTATACAGAGGTCGAACGGCTTGTGAGATAGTGTAAAACAGCTATAAATAGCATGAGCTCTCGATAATTATTTTGCTATGTTAAAGTTTTCAATATATATCACATGTTAACTTAAGTAATTGTTTAAAAGTTGTAGACAAAGTCGACTAATAGATTCAAGTCGAATGTGGTTTTTTTGTATAAGCTTTTTAATGTATTATGTTTGTGTATGAAGAATTCTTAGTTAGATCCTTAGCGGCTTTATTTATTAATATATTCATTGATATGATGAAACTATTTCATTAAACTAATGAAAAGTTTTCCTTATTTTATTAAAATAATTTTATTGATACAATGAAATTATATCATTGTATCATATTATATCATTCTTGAAATTATTTTATTATATTAATGAATTTTATTCATTTTATCAATGAAACTATTTCATTTTATCAATGAAATTATATAATTGTCTCAATGAAATTAATTTATTTGATCAATGAAACTATTTTATTTTATCACTGAAATTATTTCATTATATCAATATCTGGCTTCATTGAATCAATGACACTATTTCATTTTATCAATGAATTTATTTTGCTGTATCAATTCATTTTATCAATGAAACTATTTCATTTTATCAATGAAATTATTCAATTGTATCAGTGAAATTAATTTATTTAATCAATGAAACTATTTTATTTTCTCACTGAAATTATTTCATTATATCAATATCTGACTTCATTGAATCAATGACACTATTTCATTTTATCAATGAATTTGTTTTGCTGTATGAATGAAATTATCTCAATGAATCAGTGAAATTATTTCATTCTGTTAATGAAATTGCTACCTTGTGTAAATGAAATAGTTTTCACGCATCAATGAAATTATTTCATTATATCAATGAAACCACATATTTCATATATTTGATGAAGTTTTCATTAATATAATTTTAGCGAAACTTGTTCGATTAACCTAATGAAGCGTGACTCTTGTTGAATTTTAATGAATTGCTTCATTGAATTGATGTCGAAATTCATTGAATTTATGAAGATAATTGTTTTAGGTTAAAGACAAAAAATTAAAAACCTTTGAAATATATATTCTAAAGTCTACTGATAAGCTGGTTCAAGCACTAGCAAAGTGTTGGCATTTGGGCAAGCTTGTAACCAGCAACAAATAAAATTTTTTGCAAATATTTATCTATATACATATATTAAAACTTTTTTAAATCTTCCCATAGTGATAATTTATTTCTTCTCCTAGAGCTCTGGACTTTTTAGAATGGCGCTTATGCCCTAGAATATATAACCCATTAAAGATGACAAAAATAATGCTGACGAAGTATAAAGAGCCATAAAAATCATTTCATTCTGCTGGTATGTCTAACAATAGTCCACATAGTAGTCTGCTTTGATTCTGTCCCACAAAGCCAACAAGGGCAATT
Organism: Panzeria rudis; assembly: GCA_956483635.1. NCBI lineage: Eukaryota > Metazoa > Arthropoda > Insecta > Diptera > Tachinidae > Panzeria > Panzeria rudis. Next base: position 181,989,686 of record OY101448.1, read on the forward strand.
AACCATTGCAAGCTTGTTCAATACCTGAGTGACTCTGACTGACTGTTTGGCTTCTTGCTGTGGCAATTCAATTGCGTAGGCAGGCAGCTGTTGTTATTGTTATGGCTCTTATTGTTGTTATTAATGCTATTCACTTACAGCGAACAGCAGCAATATTAACAAAATTATATTTTTTTTTTGTTTTTCTGAATTCATGATCATTGATTATAAAAGACTTTGTAACATTATTTAAAAATACATCAGTTACCGTTTGGTGACACATTAAGGACAAGTTCGTTAACCACAAAAAGAACACAAACACACACACACACATACTCATATGCGCCATTCAACAATAAAAGAAAAATATCGGCCACAACAAACTTCAAAAAAGACAAAAAAATTGTTTGAACTACGAGACAATATGCAAATGCTGATTAGAAAAAAGGTTATAAGCCGAAACCTTGAAATCTATACGGTGCGCTCCATCTGGTCTACTGTACTGGAAACTACCACCGCAATAACAACAACATTGCAGCGAGAAAAAACTTAAATAACAAACGAATGAGTAAGCAAAAATATTTGTTAAAGTTACAAAAAAAGAAAAAGAAGTTATAAATAAATAAAAAATTAGAACCCACATTGAAGTTATTTGAATTTTTATCTTTAATAGTTTAAGGTAAACGTTTACACTATGAAATATTAATGATCATGATGATGATGTAGCTTTGTTTTTTTATTAAAAATTCAAAATCGATAAGCAGTACTTTTTTGTAAAATTGTTGCCAGATCAAACTTATTCAAACTTATGTTTTTTTTAATTTTCTTCATTATGAGCGATCTCGCAAATTGCCGCACACAAAAAATTTCTCAAATTTTCTTTTCAGACAATCATTTGCTTCAAATTATATAAATAGTTTATTAGTTTCAATAGATGTTTCTTTTATATACACTAAAAACCAACAACAAAACCCAGTTTAATTTTTAGTCAAAATGTGCGGTTTGATTTTATAAAACAGAATTTTACGTCTTATTTAAATTAAAAATATGTCTGACTTTACAAATTTTTTGATAGGAAATATTAAAATTTTTTTCAATAAACAATTTTGTAAATTTGGACAAGTTTTTGTCTGAATTTACAAAAATTTTTTATAGGAAAAATTTAATATTTTTTTAATACACAAATTTGTAAATTTGGAAAATTTTTGTCTGAATTTACAAATAAATGGGTGTATACGTCCCAATTCATCATCATGAAGTTTAATATTTTCAGTATGCTGTGGGTAGTTTCAGTGACTAAATATTTTCTGCCTATCCGACTAACGGCTTTTAAGGCTTTCTTTTCTGGTTTTGTCAAATAAAATCCCCTTCAAGCAGAGATTTTCTGCAAACAAATCATGGACTTGTAACAGTCTATTAGTTGACATTGTGGCACCTTCAACAAAGCCATTACCTCCCTGAGCATTATTATACTTTTTTGCGTTTCATAGCGTAGCCACGAGAAATATTTTTGTAGAAGATTTCAGCTCGCTATACCACCGCTGCATGGGAGTTTTTGTCTCTTTTGAAGAGAGAAGCACAAAGACCCATGATTATATCTTATGCTTTAAACGTAAGTACTAATTGCGAATAAGTAAGAAATTAACCCTTAAACATATTTTAAGCTTTAAACGATTTCTGGCATTCACGTTGTCTTTAACTCAGGTGTCTTTTAAGACTTATAGTTAAACTTTATGCCAAATATTCTTGTAGAAAATTTGAGCGCGCAATATTACCGTTTAAGAGGAGTTTTTTGTCCTTTTTTTTTGTATGACATGGAATATTTTGTAGGGCTTACTTTTATGTAAAACACCACGAGGAACATTTTTGTGGAACAATCAAGCACGCTATATCGCCTCTAAAGGGTAGTTTTTCTGCTTATTTATTGAGAGCCCAAATAGACCCACACTCTAAAACATTACTCAAAATTTAGGATCATACACTCTAACACATTACTTCAAACTTACGATTATATATTGTCTAAATTTGTGTTGAACAAATCTCCTTGTCTAAAATTACATCGATTTTGTACTTATTTTATTAAAGAAAAAACCTTTCAAATTAAACATATTTACTTCAAATGGAAAAAATTCAACATAAAATAAAATACGGCTATGGCTGAATGGTAGATACGTCAGACTATCAGTCATGGGGTCGCGGCTCAAACCTGCAAGCAGCCAATCCCTTTTTTAGTAAAAACATTTTGTTGAAAAATAATGCGTGTATAATTTTAGGTCGAATATAATCTGTAAAGTGCTGCCAACTATTATCGACCTAATTTTCAACAAAAGTGTTTTAGAGTGTATGTCATTCTTGTAAACTTTTCAATGCGCAGCACTATGGGTACACTATAAAACAATTTTGTTGAAAATTACTTCGATAATAGTCGGCAACACTTTACAGATTATTATCGACATAAAATTACACACGCATTATTTTTGAACAAAGTGTTTTAGAGTGTATATTGTCAAAATTTGTGTTGAAAATTTCTCGTTGTCTAAAACTGCATAAATTGTGTACGTATTTGCAATAAAAAACATAATTTGTCTAATTTGACTTCACAAATTAAACATACATATATAGTTCAAGTGGATAAAATGGCGGAAAAAGTATAATATGCCTATGGCTGATAGGTAGATACGCCGCACTATCAGCTAAGAGGTCGCGGTTCGGTGCTGCAGGCAGTCAACCGCTTCGCCGCTTATTTTTAATTTGTTTAAGTAAACATATTTTGTTTAAAAATCAACAAAAAAATGCGTGTCTACGGGATATTTCCTCCCCCACCCCCCGCCAAAACTAGTATATATACGCGATTTTCGTGAGTTTCTAAAACATGTTTTCTAAAATAGTATGTTTTAGTTAGAAGTTCCTTAAGAGGATTAAAATGTTCGGCATAAATATTTCTAGTGGTGTTTGACATAAAAGTGCTGAACGAATCTTAAACCTAAGCGTAAGGCTTACAAAATTTTTTGCCGAACCACTATGTGCAAAAAGGCAAAAATAAAAAATTAATAAAAAATGTATGTATATAATTTAAAATTTCGAATGTTTTTGTAGTTACGGGTACCCCTTGACATTGTTCTTGTGCATAGTGTTATTTAACTTCCCCTGAAATGAATCTCAGATGTAAATTTCCAAAATGCCAAGACACTTACATATTTCTTTAATGCCCTCTACTAAAATCAGTCGAATTTGTTGTATAGTGTAATGAAAATTGTTTCGGTTCTGTGCCATATTCAATGTTCCCTAGAATAATACTGATATTTGACATTATTACATTTAACCTTATTGCAGGCTTCATAGGTATTATGACGTTTCCCAAAGTGTCATAATGTTCATGTATGTCATGACGTTTTTTTGTGTTTGCCATAGAAGCCATAAACATTAGCATATGGGTCATTATTACATGCAAGCTTTAACGACTGTCCGATATAAAAATATTTGTAACAAAATTTTAAAATAAGTCAGCCTCTTTTTAAATCAACTCATATCATTACAAAGAAAAACATCTTGGAAGCCAAATTGGGTTTTATAAAAATCTTCAAGCCGATAATAATATTATTTGGCTTCTTTTTCGCTGAAGTTTAAACTTTCGTTTTACGTTTGCTTCTATTTTTTTATACCGAACGATACATATGTTTTGTTCTTAAAAATTTTTGGCGCTCTAAAAATCAGCCAATCTAGTTTTAACTGTAATAATAATCATCCAAAAAAGATCAGCGTCATCATCTTTAATATGAAACTCATCCGTATATAACAAAACACAAAACAAAAAAAAAACACTGTGTAATTACACTTTATTTTTTTAGATTTGGCACAGTAGATAAAAAAATTTTAAAGCTCGTTAACTGTTTCTAAGAGCCGCAAAAAAATACTATCACAACAACTTTATAACAACGACAAGAGCAGTAACAAAAAATTCCTCATAATAACTATTGATCAGTAACACCATGGTGGGTCTTTAATTGGAATATATGCGCAGCACTCAGTTTACTTTCATTCATTTAGCAATGCTAAATATTCCACTTTTTACGTTTTTTATTACCAGAAAATAGTAATAAAAGTGCTTAAATAATATAGTAAATCAAAGAAAGTCATTGCTGACTAATTGTACATTTATTACACAGACAAATCAAAAGACTTCAGACACATGTGTGCAAGTAATAAACCATAAAAACATTTTCAATTTTCTAATCAAGATGATGCAAAGAAAAAGACGGAGAATTTAATTGAACTTAATATTCAAATAAATAAGGTCAAATTAAAAAGTAAAAGCAATTAAATAATATCACGAGTCGTTGTTTTTTTTTGCGCATTTTGCTAGGTATTAAAAATATATTTAAATAAAGTTTTCAAAAATATTCATTATGAACTTTAACTTTAACAGTCTTTTCTTTTAAAAAAGAAAGTAAAATTTGTGCCATTTACTACAAGTTAATAGGTTTTAATGAAGTAATAATTTCAATAATAGAGGTTATCAAGTTGAAGTAAATAATAAGTCGATTTGTTAGTGAAATTTTATCTCACAAAAAAATAAGTTTCGTTTTATCTCACAAAAAATAAGTTTCGTTTTTGTTAGCAAAAATCCCGGTAATCAATAATTTTTTTCTTTAAATTTCCTGTGATAAAGAGTTAAGTTATGTTAATAACAAAAGTATTTCAAAAGAAAAAAATATATATTAAAAAAATGTTGGCATGGCTGGGATACGAACCCGGCCTTCCCGGACGTAAAGCATGCTCTCAATAGCCGAGCCATATTCTATTTATATTTTTATGAGATAAAACTTGTTTTAAGTACTTATGTATGAAAAGAAATTACCGGCATGGGAAAGAAATACGCACAACGAAATATTGTATTAATTTAATGACAAATGTTATTGAAATTCATATTTTTTCCCAATAACATGGTGTTATTGAACATAATTCTTGTCTATTTTTTGTGTGTACAACCTCCTCCTTTCCATTTGAATGCATTGAAATTAAGAAACCGATACAAATACACTAGAGTTTCTTTCAAGTCCTTTTAGATGTCTACACACAAAAAAAAATCATTGTCTTTGATAGCAAAAATCCCGTTATTCAATAATTTTTTTCTTCAAATTTCCTGTGATAAAGAATTCCGCCATATTGATAACAAAATTATTTAAAAGGAAAAAAATATATATTAAATAAATGTTGACGTGGCTGGAATACGAACCCAGGCATCCCAGACGTATTTCATCCGCTCTACATCCGAGCCATATCCCAGTTATTTTTTTATGAAATAGAACTTGCTTAAGTATTTATGCATGAAAAAAAAGAAACAACCGGCATGAGAAAGAAATACACACAACGAAGTATTCTATTAAGTTAATTACAAATGTTATTGAAATTCTATTTTCTATTGTCTATTTTTTTGTCTGTATACACTCTATAACAGTTTTGTTGAAAATTAGGTCGATAATAGTCGGCAACACTTTCAAATTATTATCGACCTAAAATTACACACGCATTATTTTTGAACAAAATGTCTTTACTAAAAAAAAGCGAGTGGCTGCATGCAGATTTTAGCCATGACCTCCTGACTGATAGTCTGACGTATCGGCCATTCAGCCATAACCGCATTATACTTTATGTTACATTTTTTCCACTTGGACTAAATATGTTTAATTTGAAAGGTTTTTTCATTATTAAAATAACTACAAAATCGATGTAATTTTAGACAAGGAGAAGTTTTCAACACCAATTTAGACAATATATGATCGTAAATTTGAAATAATGTTTTAGAGTGTAGTAGTTCCCACTCAACTGAATTGTTTCTGAAATAAAAGAATTGCAAAAACGTTTTGTTAGACTAACCGATTTTAGAAATAAATAACTGATGACTTTACGGCTTAAATTGACAAAAAGAAATTTTTTCCATTATCATTAAGACATACAAAATCTTAATTAATATTTTTCCTCTAAAGTCATAGTTAGTTTTGACATTATAGTCTTATTTCGGCTGCTGTATTGTTTTCATATTTGTGTGTGTGTGTGTGTTTGTTTTTCACCTTAAAGTGATTTGTGATCACTATCTATTTTAAAGCATTTTTTTTTTGTTTGCTCTCCCATTCTTATAATCACGCATGAATCATAGTCTTTAACAACACGTTAAATGACACTTTAACTCAAGTCCTAATTGTGTGTTTTATGCTGTTGAACGATTTCAACGAGTTTTCAGGCTACCACTTTTTTTGTGATCAGTTGTAAGTGGTGAGAACAATAATTAACTTAAGAAATATGGCCAGCGTATGTCAGAAAGAACCACTCGGCAAGCTACATGCTGTAAGTCCTAGCGGTATATTTCGTATTTTCTTGCAATGACAGTCGTAAATATCCCTTCGAAAAGTTCATATAGATATATCAGAATACAACAACAATGTGAGGTAAAAAGATACAGCTACATTCATAAAAAGTTCTTATTTTAGGTTTAAGACTCACAATTGTCATTGAACAGTTTCACGCTAAAAAATGTTTAATATAAAATTGCATTCATAAACACTACAATAGACATTGTGTGTTTTAAGGAATCTTAGATTTCGATACTGGCAACACTACCATGTTTTGTAGCTAGTGTTGCAATAAAAACAATATGATTTCATCCGGATATTGAAATAAACGAATAGATTTTTATTGTTTTCATGTATGTTAAGATTTTTTTAACTCTCTTAATAATATATTTCTCAACTTATTTGATGCAAGTTTTCTATGAAGTAAAAGCAAAAAAGAGAAATGATTTCAAAAGAATTCACACGACTCTGTAAATCATGTATGCAAAAGGTATTCGAATAACGAGCCTATTTGCATTTGTGTTGATTGTTTCTGCATCACTAACATTTCTTTTTGCTTTTATGTGTTTTGATGGTGCTTTTTTGCTAATTTTGTTGCGAATTTTGTTTAACTTAAATAATTTCACGGCATATTCTATTAAATTTTAAGAAACATACTTAAATGCTTATAGCCAAGACTTCAAGCTTTATTTTAAAGAATATCATGTATTCCTGTGTCCTAAATTTGCAAAGATATTTGAAGTTAAAATTGATATATCGATGATATGAATTTATTGAAGGTTTATAGAAGGTGCATACCATCTTTAAACCTATTTTAAAATTTTCATGTAATAAAGATTTATGAATGCAATTTTATGAAATTTTGCTTAAAAGTAGTTTATTGCCCTGTTTTAAATATTTATGAATATGGCTGATAATGTTTAGAAAATATCCCAATCCAAGGTGAGAAAACATTCGCCAACAAATTTATGACCAGGAGGAAAATTGGTATGTATCTACTATGGATATCTGGAGACTGTGAATTCAAATGTGTTCTTAACAATGAGAACGATCTTGTAAACTGAACTTTTTCATTTATAAGTACTGGAGCAGCAAAATTAAATGGACAGCAATTCCTTTATAAAAGTGGAGAGATAAGCTTTTGAATTAATTTCAGTTTTAACTACTTCTAACGGCTATGACCAGGAGAATCTCATTTTCTGGTTTAATATGACTGGAGTTTTGAAATGGACAATAAAGACTTTCGGGTTACAAAAACGTTAACCTCTGAAAAGAAAATACTGCACTAGAAGAGTGAGTGAAACGACGATTGAAGAAAAGCTATCAAGTCAACTCGATAAATTGACGAGTAAAGGAACAACTTGTAAATTGATTTACAATAAGTGGACTTATACCACTTTAAAAATATTAGCTCTTATATCACTGTAGCTTATTTTTGGTACTTTGTAAGAAAAAAATTTGTAAGAGTCAAACTAAAAATGTTTTTGAATAATAAATGTGTATTTCATTGAAAACTAAGCCCTAGGAAAAGTTAGTAAAGCGATTTTTTAGGGTTCCGTACACCAAAAGTGTAAAGGAACCCTATTGTTTTCTCTACGCTGTCCACCTGTCTGTCTGTATGTCTGTCGGTCACAGGCTGTTTTCTCAGCTCTTACTAAGGACCTGAAATTTTTACAGAATATGTAAAACGTCAACACAACAACAAGTATATGACAGTTAAAAATTAAAGGGTGTTCTAAAGCGAGCAACGAAAAATGTTGATATACTAATGTAATATACAGATGGACATTTAACATTTTCAAAGTTAGTGCTAATTGGTGTAGTCTGTAGAATAGACTACAGCACTTAACACTGACATTTAAAACAATAAAAATTAAAGGGTGTTCTATCAGCTATTGTAATTTTGAATATGCAATTTATACCATTTGCTGTATCTTGGAAACCGTAAGAGGCAAACTCATGAAATTTTAAAAAACGCTAAAGCTAAAAAATTCCAAAATTAAAAAATTTCAAAACGAAAAATCGACAAAATCGACAAAATGAAAAAAGCGCTTAAAGGAAAAAAGACAAAAATTAAAAAAATCAATAAAACCGCAAAAAATCACAAAAAGTTAAATGATAGCCAAAAAACTTAAATAACCGCCGAAAATAAAAAAAAATCCGTCAAAACGAAAAAAGCACTAAAACAATAAAAAATCGCTAAAACTAAATATATCATCAAAATCGAAAAAATCGCCAAAAATGGAAGAAAATCACTTAAACGAAAAAAACCACCAAAACAAAAAAAAAAGGACCAAAACTAAAAAATAATAGCCAATAACCGAAAAAATCGCCATAACGAAAAAAAGTGTTAAGACAAAACAAACACGCTAAAACTAAAAAAATCACCAAAAACCGAAAAAAGTCCCCAAAACCGAAAAAACCGCCAAGGCTGAATAAAGCGCCCAAACATAAGTAAATCGCTTAAACTAAAAATATTGTCAGAAAGCGAAAAAAATTGTTAAAACAAAAAAAACGAAAAACCAAAAATTGGACAAAACTTAAAAAATCAAAAAGGAAAAATCGCAAAAAAACGAAAAATCTTAAAAAGGAAAAATCAGAAAAATGAAAAAGCGCTAAAACCAAAAAATCGCAAAAAAACAAAAAAGAAGTTGAAAAAAAAAGTAAAATTAAACAAAAAAGCTAACGAAAAAATTGCCAAACTTAAAATATGGTAAAAACGAAACGGGTATATGTGTATTCGTACGGATCCCTTATTTTAATTTAACTAATGGTTAAAGGCAATAAAAATACAATGGTTTGAAAAACTTTCGATATTCTTCTTTATTTAAATTTTTTCTGATAAATTTTTTATAAGTCCAATATGTATGTTGATTTGATCTAACTCATTTTCATAAGTAAACACTGTGTCCAAACTGGGTTCATATTAAGTTGTATTTTCGTTCAGCTGCTCAGATGTCTCTGGAGTACGCAGCAGGTGAAAACTGCATCGAAAAAAAATACAGGTAGTATTGAAAGCTTAACGACCTCTCTGGATTAAACCAATACTCTGTGTACTGGCACAGTAATGGGAAACCAAGGTCCTCTGCACCATTCCTGTGCGATCGTTCTGATTTTTTTCTAATGTCCTTTTTGGGACGTCGCACTAAAGATGCATTAAATATTGTTGCTGATATTTTAATTACAATAACGAAATCAGAATTCAGCCAGCGGGCGTTTTGCTTCTGGAATTTGTAAATTTTCCTATGAGATTTCTTTCATCTCACTAACACATTCTTACAGAAATGTTAAATTATTTCTTTTAACACACTCAAAATAAAATCATGGGTTAATCTAACCAAATTAAATAGTTAACCTACTGTTAAGGTAAATTGTTGTTGTAATTTCTATGAAATAACAATTTTCATTGGTTAAAATATTTTTGTTAAGTTGTAAGTCATTTCATGCCTATGGTTACTTTGTGCTATCGTCAATTAAGAAGATGACTTAGCTGATTTGGTAAAGGCGTCCGGTTTGTAAACATGAGAACATAAGTTCAAGACTGAAATATTGCATATTTTTTTAATTGTATAATATATAAATGTGGGAAAAATGACGTTTGAAAACGAAAATTATTTTTAATGGTTAAAATTATTAATTCAATTTGTGACAATTTTTGTGGTTAAAATTACCAATTTATAATAAAAACAACGAAAATAGTTATTTTTTACAAAAATTACTGTATTTAAGTGGAGCAAGTCAGTTTATTTATACTTTGTGCTATGTTTATTCAATAAGGTGACTTAGCTGAGGTGGTAAAGGCGTCTGTCTCATAAACATGAGAGCCTCAGCTCAAGACCAAAAAAATTAGAAATACACAAAAAAAAAGTTTTTTTAAACAAACACACTTACTGCTTGTCTTGGCAGGCAGCGAACCTGCGACCTTCCGGTTGGTAGTTTTACACACTATCAACTAAACTACAATTCCATTGGTTTATTATTTCAGTATGTTATGGGTTGGCGCAATTCTAACCTATGAAATTGGTTAGATTTACTAATATTTTATTTTAAGTGTACAATCGAATCATCATCGAAAACCTAATTCCATATAATTTTATCAAGTATGCAATGTTAAATTACATTGTTCTTTTGAGTTTTGTTTTCTTCTACAAACCAAACATTTCCCAGTTGACTATATTTCAAGCGGAGGTTGCCTACAAAAAACTTATATATCTCAGAAAACGCACAAAATCGCAGCATGAAAATTATGAAACAAACTAAAAAGCCTTTACTTTCTATGTTTTTAGTAGTTTCAACACAGCCAAATAAGGACAAAACTTTTAAAGCTATTTAGACATTTGTTTCTATAAATTCTTTTTTTTTTTAGGTTAAGTCAGAAAAGCAGAAAAAAATTCAATGATATTTTTCTCGCTATTTTCGTCCTATTTATGTTCTCATCTATATTTCACTTGATTCATAATTTGTGTTTAAGTTTCTTTCAAACAATTTCACAGAGGTTACAATACATATTCTGAGTTGAATACTTTACTGATAAATAACAACTTTGATAACTCCCTAAGCAGCTGTCGTTAAGTTGTTGTTATTGTAAGTGCGAAATATGACTTTTTGCCTAGAAAACGGGTAAAAATATCTATAGTGCAGCGTAGTAGACAGCCTTGACTGATGGCTAACAAAAGAGAAATCGTTCAGAGAACATATGTATTCTGCTTATGGATGCCACATTAAACTTGTTCAACTACTAATTCTCATGCATTTTAGGTGAAGTTAAAGGTGAATGAAATTAACCTTTAAACAGATTTTAAGTTTTAAATGATTTCTAATGTTCTAGTGGAGTCTGATAATAGAAATTTATGAGAAATATTTTTGTAGAACATTCCAGTCCAATATATTGCCGCTGAAGGGGAGTTTTTTGTCCCTTCTTTAAGGAAGGGACCAAAAAAGTAGAAGTTTCGAAAAAAATCCGAGGACAATAGTATTCACTTTACAAGTAAATATATAAAAATCTCTAAATGTGATTCCTCATTAGCAGACGTTAAAGTTAATTAAAAACAAAAGGATTGAAAAGTAAATTTTTCCAACATAAAGTAACTTCTCAATCTAGCCCACCTGTGTATATTATGAAACTTTGAGAAAATGCGGGCGTTGTGATGAAAACACCAGGGGCTTTCTTTTCTTCATTTTAAGCTTTGGCAACAAACAAAAAAAAAACAAACAAAAAACGCCAACACATGTGACCAACAAAAACAACGACGACAAAAGTCTGAACAATTGCAAATAAAATGAAATAACGACAATATCTTAAACGTAAGTAGTAAGTACATGTTGTTGCAACAGTGTACAATAACAAACAACAAAAATAACAATATAATACTATTAACTGAGACACACTCTAGTTGCTGCTTATTTTGTTGCTGCAATTGTGATAACTTCTTGCTTTTTAGCCGGTTGTTGTAGTACGTGAAACAATTTTTTTTTTTTTACTTTTCTCAGTTTTCATCTCTTTCTGAAAAATAGCTAATCTTTAACGTGCAACAATTTCCTTTATGCTTAAGTGCAGCTTAAATAAATTGATGAAAATAGTAACTTAAGTAGCTGTTGTTGCAGCAGCAGCAGTAGCAGCAGCAGCATGTTGCAACTCCTTCGTAGTGATGGAAGTTGGTATGTGTTTTAAAGTCTTAGAAAAAACAAAACTATTATTGGCGTTAGTAATTTTCAATTGACTGCCTTTTAGTTGGTCTTCTTGCTTTTTCTATATGTCTGTGTCTGACCTTATGGAGGTGAGAAGCGTGTGTTCGTTAAAAGTGGAAAAAATCACAAGGAAAATTAAAGCGTTTGAAGCTTCTGGTTTCTGGAAAAAGTCTATACGGCTAGCATATAGTAGTCCCGCTTCTTATTAACGGTCATTGATATGCGTTTGGTGCAAAAACGTATTTTTAATAAAGAGGAGTTATTTTAAGTCTTAATTTAAAGTCTAATTGTAAGACAGTTGAAAACGAATCTAATATTTACGAACGAATGTACTATTGTGGTATTTCTTTTTTTAATACTTTTTAGTTCTTTTGCTTCATAGCTTAAAGTCTAAGATATCAATTATTTTCGAAAAGAATCAGCCTTATTTGAACATAAAGTTTTAAGCAATTTCAAGCCAAAGCACTTGTCTCACTTGAACCACTGTTTGAATAAGGATACATCAAATGTGTATAAAAAATGCACATGCTTCCAAAATCTAATACATGCACTTCAACATTTAAGAAATCTCACAATAACTTCAAAATATTGGCGTTAACATCTTTCTGCAGTATATGCCAAACCAATATTTGGCATCCCAACAACGTAAACTCTTGAGTAGCCATAGTGCTATAGCAACCACCAGCCACAAGGCTTTAATGCTGTGGCATAGACATGTTGAAGCTTTGAAATACTAATTAGACATCGTTGTAGTTTTCACCGGTCTTCAAAAACTAATTCTCTTTATGTAGGTTTTCTCTGCAGTACTTAACCCTGTAGCCAGAAACATTAGCACTACAAAAAATTTTAAAATTGTATGGTTGCAACAGCAGTAGCTTTCGTTGTTGATTCATTTGTGTACAAAACCATTAAAAGAGGTTATTATGTCAGAATATTTTATGTTGAAAATTTGGAGTGTTTAAGAAATTATGTCATAACAACTTAATATTTTCTTTGTTAAAAATATGGACGGCAGCATTTAAACATTTTATTCACCAAAAACTTTGGCAATATTTTGTATTATAGTCGCAAGTGAACAGGTACTTAATGTAAACGTTTTTATAGTTTGATGAGTTGAATTTATTGCTATTGAATATTAAAATGCAGCTGTTGCACTTAATTTTCATTTATATTTAGACTTTTGCATTATTATGATCGTATAGTGTGGCGAAATATTTAAGTGTTTATTAATATTTAGGGTTAAAGAGCAATTGCGAAACCCAGTTTAATATGAACTAAACATTTTAAAACGCTCAAAAGTTTTATAACATTACAAAACACAGGTTTTATATAGTTTTTTTTATTGAGAGACAAGCTGCCTGAGCCAAAAATCTGTATTAAGGAATGACCCAGTTGAGGCTACAGCCTTCATAATTGTAGGAAAAAATAATTATGTGGAAGATACTTTTTCAGAAGCTTAATATTGTAGAAAACAAAAAACTGTTTATTCAACGGCTGACAGTTACTCTTGCATTATATTGTGACGACACTATGAACATTTCCCAGTAGTAAATGAAACGAAGTACTTAGATAATAATCAATGATGTCTGGATGACGTTCTAAGCGAGCATCTCAGTACTTATGGCGTTTTCTATTCTACAAAAAATGTGACATTTTTTTACTTTTTATTTAAAAAATTGCAATTTAACATTCCTTTAAAGGAAAAATTTCCCTTCGTAATGGATGATACAATAATTTCTAATAAAGTCACTTCTTCGAAACATGATTATATTGCAAATTTGCAACACACTTTTGTAGAAAAGAAAACGCCATTAGATTATAATGTACGTGTAATCTAATATGTCTTTTACTAATAGTAGCTTCGACTATTTTGCATTGTGTATGTGAGTATTTCGTTCTATTTCATAGAATTTATCCCTTATATGTTCAAAGTGAAAAATTGTGGCCTACTTTTGGGTTATATTTCAACGACAAGCTCGCTTACAGTTCCACTTATTATATAAACGCACAGTAGTAACAGGTACTGACATTGTAGCTTACTTTGTAAGCGAGAGCGCACCGATTAGACAGGCTATGACACTCTTATGATAAATCTAAGTGGGAAAATAAGCCAAAGCGCCATCACTAGTAGTTACTAAGTATTGCTTACATCAGCTATTACGTAATGGGTATTTTTACCGCTGGGTTGTTATCGGAAGGAGGATAGAGTGATTAGTGTTTGCGGACAATTGATTTGAAAATTTCTTCGATTTGGCCAATTTTTTGTGGTTTTAGGTGATTTTTTTATATAATTGATTTATTTAGTTTTAGCACTTTTTTCGTTTTTGCAATTTTTGGCGCCTTTTTGTTTTAGCGTTTTTTTTTTGTTTTGGTGATTTTTTCCATTTTTGGCGACTTTTTCCACTTTCGGCTATATTTTAGTTTTAAAGATTTTTTTAAGTTTTGCTGCTTCTTTTCGTTGTAACGATTTTTTTTCGGCTTTTGGCGATTTTTTTAGTTTTGGTGATTTTTGGCGTCTAAACGATTTTTTTTACTTTTTGTGCTTTTTTTTTTCTTTAGCCGCTTTTTTTCATTTTAGCGATTTTTCGTTTTGGCTTTTTTTCATTTTGGAGTTTTTTAGTTCTAGCATTTTTTTAAATTTCAAGAGTTGCAAGTTCTCAAAATTACATAGTCAAAATTACATTAACTCATAGAACACCATTTAATTTATATATACATAAGTGTCTGTATATTACATTAGTATTTCAAGATGTTTCGTTGCTCGCTTTTGAACACCCTTGACTTTTACTCTAATATATTTTTTGTTTTAGCGACCAAACTTTTACATATTCTGTAAAAATTTCAGGTCTGTTGCTCTTGCGATTCTCGAGAAAAACAGCCTGTGGCAGATAGACAGACGAACGGACGGACGGCGTAGCGAAAACAATAGGGTGCTTTACACTTTTGGTGTACGGAACCTTAAAAATGGTAATAAAATATCTCTTTGTGATTCGATTACAAAACGATGTAGATATGAGGCATCATAGAGAAGGGCCTGAGATTTAAAAAGGTTGAAATTTGGAACACCCTGTTGAAATACACATTGAGCTATAGGGTAGCAAAATTTACTACCTCGGGAAAGCAAAACTTTGTAAGCGTCATAACTTTTACAAATATTATACAATTTTAAGCAATTTAAACTTGGTGTAAAGTTTATAAACATATAAAGAAAATACTGTTTTTTTTTTATTAAGATATCTTTAATATTTCAAAGACCTTTGAATTTTAAAATTTTGGGCTTTTATCTCGATTTTGTTCTCTATTTCGCAAATATCTATAGAAATATTCAGCCATGTCACAAAATACCATTCCGATCGGAAATGGTTTCAACTCCGTAATTTGCTTATTCAGAAAAACGAAAATTTTCTTCGTAATCAAACCACTTTTAAATTTCAAAGTTGAATTAAAAAACACTTTTCTACTGCCTTCATTTGCAGTAAATACAAAGAAACGTGCATACTTTTAGGAGCGTCAAATAAATATTTGGTCATGAGCTTTCCATGTTAATAAAAAGCTTAATACGAGCTTTGCATGTAAAAGCAATAGTAAGCAAACGCCTCAAGGTATAAAAACTTTATCATTGTAAAAACGAAATACAAAATAAACGGAGTCTAAAACATCAAAAATTTACTTTTTCGGAATGACAACTACGGAATCAAAACCAAACCGAACGGAATCTGTGACACGGCTGATCAAAAAATTTTTAGCACGATCCCTGATAACATAGAAAAAATTTTTTTATTTTTCTCCATTCATCTAGTCGTGAAAAGGAATTAAAGTCAAGGCTGTGAAAGGAGAGTGAAAAGTGGCTAAATTTTGAAAAAATAGAACTTAATTTGTTTTAGATTTTTTGTTTAATTTCATTTTTTTCCGACAGGATTTTTTGGTTGTTAACCAAATTTAAACTGTTAGATATTCTAAATGGTCATTTAGAATGAAAAATGATAAGAGAAACCTAAAGATTATTTTCAAATATCTGTTCAATGATACTAATTTTAATAAAGTTCGCCAACTTTTTTTTTTTTTACTAATGTCATATATATAGTGCCACTCGCAGGATTAAGATAAATCGATTGACGTACACTCAAAATAAAATGTTAGGTAAATCTAACCAATTGAAATATATAACCAGCTGTTAATATAAATTGTTGTTGTAATTTTTATGATGTAACAATTTTCATTAGTTAAAACAACTTTTTAAAGTTGTAAGGCATTCCCTGTCTATGGTTACTAGAGATGAGGAAGTGAAAAATATATATCGATATATATCGATATCGATATTTTTTATTCGATATATGTCGATGCCGATCGATATTTAAAAATATATCGATATCGATATATATCGATATATATTTTTCACTTCCTCATCTCTAGTAACCATAGACAGGGAATGCCTTACAACTTTAAAAAGTTGTTTTAACTAATGAAAATTGTTACATCATAAAAATTACAACAACAATTTATATTAACAGCTGGTTATATATTTCAATTGGTTAGATTTACCTAACATTTTATTTTGAGTGTACGTCAATCGATTTATCTTAATCCTGCGAGTGGCAGGATCCGATATATGGCCTGCCGCCCAAGACTTAAAGTTTGAAAAATCGAAATATATGGGAAAAATCAATGTTTTTATTGAAATACTTAAATTTTAATACATAAAACTAGTTTTAGTTGTTGATTTTTAATATTTAATTGAATTGCCAATTAAATTACCATTTCAACGAGCTTTATAAATCCAAAATTTAATGAAAAATATCAAAGTCAGACAATTTTATAGCTGAAAAATACTAAATACAGGCAAATTTAAGTGAGTGTGGATTTCTTATGTGAAGGGAATTTCTGACGATATGACTCGACGAACTGAAATACCAATTGTTTTTGATTTTCGTCATTTGTTAAGATTCGATTGTAATCTTTCATGAATTTGACGCCGCGTTCGGCAGCATCGTTTACGACGAACAAATTACGACAAAAGTCCAAAGCTTTTCCCATAAACCTTGCATGGGACGTTGAACTACACGTCCGAAAATTGCCACCGTTTCCACCAAGGAATGTGACTTTGAGCTGTAGAAATTCTTTATAATCAGCGCGAATTTGATCTTTTTGTAAATTTTGATAGCAGACATGTTTGACTTCATCACAATCCTCTTCGCTTATTTTTGAACGGACAATTTCGTCGTCGAGACCGCATTTGAATGAAGTTTGATTGAGATTGTCCCAAGCTTCCGCAAATCGATTGAAAATAGGAACTTCGGGTGCACTGGTCGCTGAGTATTTCAAGTCAAAAACACTTTTCAAGACAATTTCGAAAATATGATGACGACATGGAAGTTTGATTAATTTCCGCTGTAAATATTGTTGTAAGAATGCGATTGCACCATTGTTAGGACCAGTGTTTGAAGAAGTAGTGTCGAAACTCATCGCACCAACGCGATCAATGATATTCCAACTAATTAAAGCATTACGAACAGCGCCCGCAATATTCTCTCCCGTGGCGGGTTCTACAATTGCTGCACTGAGAAATTTTGCGGTGCCTTTATAACTGACGAGAATTGCGATTCGCTCAACTTTTTTTTTTACCAACTATTGCTTCCATTAATTTGCCATCCCAATGAACAACTAATGATTGTGCACTATTTATCTACGGAAAAAAAATATATATATAATTAAAATTAAACCAAAAGTAAAGTAAATTACGTCTTCGACGAACTCGGCCTGAATCTTCTCAAATTCTTTTTCACGGTGCTTTCTTCGTAAATTTTGGAGAGACGTTCGATTGACAACATGCTCATCAACGTTGACACGCAAGGCTTCTGCCACTGCCATTATTATATGTATTGCTTTTCTATCTGAAACCTTAGCATCATCCAGAGCGGCTGAAAGACGTGGTGTTATCAATTGCGTACGGCCTCTTCTTTCCTCTGGTTGAGTATCATAATCGTCCACGTCCATTGTTGGATCGTTGTCGTCGGAAATATCGCTTTCACTAGCACTATTGTTTTCTTCAATCGCTGAATGAAATCATAAAAGAAGTTAGGAATTCATTCATTCCAATAATTGATATGTATTATATAATGCAAATTAAAAATATTTACCATTATCTACGTTTTGAGACTCATCGTGCTTTCGCTTTCGTGACTCTTCTCTTGCTCTTCGCTCCTGCGATCGCTATTCACGGCTGAATAAATGCATATCGACTCCGATCATGCATCCGGGGCGCCCTTTTTGTCTTTGTTTCAATAAAAATTCCCGATCATCTTCAATGCGAATCATCTGCAACGCGTTGTTGTGAGCAATGTCGAAGAGATTGTCCAAATTTTCGAGAAATTCTGCCTGATCTTTGTTCGCTTTCCCTTTCGACGACTTTTTAGAAACACGTCGCCATTCATTGTACAGTTTTATCAATTTATCAGCACATTTGTACAAATCACGGATCGGTAAGCGGGCTTGTAGCCAAAAAAGGGATGCAGCGTTCACTGCCAATCTTGCACTTTCTTTCTGCGATAATTTGGCGAATCGAATATTATAAAAATAGACTTGCAATACTTGTCGATTGGAGGGTAATTTAGCTCCACTTAGTTGATGTGTCACATTGCCAATCAAATATATTTGACGTAATACTTTATCAGACGTACGAGTAATCACTTTTGATGTGGTTGGCTCCATTTCGGCAAAGGTTGATGGTTCGTCCGACTTTATATTATCAAGCTGCAAATCAAAAATGCAATCTTGGTTACAGACAATTTAATTATTATATTAATTATTGCCAATTAATGGTAATTTAATTGGCAATTCAATTAAATATTAAAAATCAACAACTAAAACTAGTTTTATGTATTAAAATTTAAGTATTTTAATAAAAACATTGATTTTTCCCATATATTTCGATTTTTCAAACTTTAAGTCTTGGGCGGCAGGCTCAAACTTTCTCCGATCGCTACCAAATCTTAATGCTAAGTATTTGGTATCAAAAGGAAACTTTTCCGCCCAGCAATCGGAAATCTATTTTTAGTGGCCAGTCTAATGTACATATACTTTGTGCTATCTTTATTTAACAAGATGCCTTAGCTGAGATGGTAAAGGCGGCCGGTTTATAAACATGGGTAAACTTGTGAGAACCTAAGTTCAAGACAAAAAAAAAATTAAAAACATTTTTTTTAACAAACATATTTACTGCGTAAGCCGTGGCAGGCATCGAACCTGCGACCTTCCGTTGAATAGTTTTACACACAATCAACTAATTCCATTGGTTGATTTTTACTGTATTTTATGGGGTTGCGCAGCTCTAACCTATGATATTGGTTAGATTTACCAATATCTTATTTTCATTGAAAGAATTATCAAAATCATACATACACTCTAAAACATTACTTCAAACTTAGGATCATATATTGTCTAAATTTGTGTTGAAAATTTCTTCTTGTCTAAAATTACATCGATTTTGTAGTTATTTTATTAAAGAAAAACTTTCAAATTAAACATATTTAGTGCAAGTGAAAAAAAGTTAACATAAAGAATAATACGGCTATGGGTGAATGGTAGATACGTCAGACTATCAGTCAGTAGGTCGCGGCTCAAACCTGCACGCAGCTAATCGCTTTTTTAGTAAAAACATTTTGTTCAAAAATAATGCATGTTGATAATAATCGCTAAAGTGTAGATATCTTTGGATTAGAACCATACAGTTGTAAAAGCTCAAAACTTAACCAAATTTTTTATTCGAAATTTATATATGTCCAATTTCATTTAAAAAATTTGTCCAAAAATTTTTGGCATTTAATTAGTCTGCCGTGGTAGTCAGCGATAATGTTTAACAAAAAATGGAAAAATCTTAGACGAAAAAAAAACTTTACAAAATCAATAAAAGGAAAAAGACTTCAGTAACAATAAACATTAAATAAATTGAATGTTATTAAAGACATTTAACATATGCTGACAACATACCACTTGTCTTATACTTTTAATTTCAGTTTCATTTCATATGAAAGTGTGTGAGTGTGTGGCTACATAATTGTGTATGTGTATGGCTAAATGTAATGCTTTTTACAGATTGTGAATGAAATATAAAAATATACATTAACACTCAATTGGAAATTAAGTCCTTTGAGCTGTAACAGAAGCGATTATTAAGGTAAGTAGTGTTTGAGAAATGTGCTGGCAGTACGAAAATCAAGGGCTCGATTATCATTGAAATCTGTTGGTGTCTCTGCGGAAAAGGGAACGAAAGTATGTCAAAGTTTATATTTGCTGTGTATAAAAATATTCATTTGAAATGAAATAATTTGGATCCTAGTAAAGCAAGTACTCGCTTTAGTGTTAAAAAAGAGCTTTTGTAGTTTTTCGCTTTACAGTCCAACCTAAATCAGAGCGTTGAACGTCGTTGCTTACGCGACGCTTAACGTTCTGATTTAGATTGTGCTGTTAAGCTTTTTAAATAATTTCATAATCAGCAGAATGATCTGGTCATATTTCTTTCGAAATGGCGTTAGTTGCCCTGATACTGTCCAAAGTGATCAAGAGAAATAATAAATATAGCAAATGTAGAATATTGGTTCTATGGGTAATTCTTTGTGCTAGGTATTAAAAATGTTGGAGGAAAGCCGTTATGATATTAAATATGTTTAAGGAAAATTGTCTGTGTAAAACTTCTCTACTGGGTAGAAATGAACATACACACTAACATGTTGTAGATTTAGCACCATCAATTACATGCATTTAAATCTTTTTTTGTTGCTGTTTAAGGCTTAAATGTGTTTAATCGTACATCGGTATTAACATGCTGTTTGCCATCAAATTAATTGCAGTGCACTGCAATTTTAAATTAACTGGTGTCGATGATGTTGCTCAGAAACACACTCAAACATATGCACACATTAAAATAAAATAACCAACTTCTTTTTTTTTGCGACAACAATAATAATGAAATGAAACAAACACACTAATGAACGTACAGCGAGCGCATGAGACTAAGACGAAGTTGTAACAAAATGAAGAATGAGAAAAAAATAGGCATCAATGCATCAGAACAACCTACGCTTTAAGTGCTATTAAAACATATAAAGCTTAATCTTTAAGTTAATATGAATTACTCCTATAAATATTTTTATATATAGACACATATTTTGTAGCAGTAACGTAATACAGCTTGTTTTTCATACAATTTGCTCATGATTAAACTTTTGTTTTTACATTTTTCAAAAGATTTCATTCTTTTTCTTCACTACTTTCATTTGGAAATAATATTTTTATGCTTTTTTATGCGCAATAAGTTAGTGATGTACAATGATTTTGAACAGCAGACAAAAAACCACCCACACTTGTAGACATACAGACAGTAAACGTTCAAATTGGAAACAACTACAAGCGTAAAAAATAAGGTAATAAGACAAGCATCCTTAGAAAGAAATATTGTAAAATTTTACAAAAATAAAAGGGAAATCTTTTAAGAATTTGTTGCACAAGAGGTCTATTGAAACAACAGCAAAGATGCTTCATGAAATTGAAAACAATCAGCTAAATGACAGTCCATCGAATAGAAAAAAAATTTAAAATACTAGATTTTACCAGGCAGATCCATTGCGAAGGCTAACTGCTAGTTCGTTCGGTAAGTAGTGTTGTGGCCCCGGTTTCAGGATATATGTACATAATTACACTGCATAACACAAAACAAAAAAAGTAACATTATTCTAACGACCGATTCTAGCAGAAGGCAAGATATATATATATATACGTGATCGGCGTTTTGAAAGCTTATATCTGGGACTCACAGCTATAGTGACTTGACATAGGAAAGCTTATACGCCTTACGTATTCTATCAGGTAATGTAATTTTGAAATTGAGCTGATGTACAAACAGTACTTGACACAAACAAAATTAATAATTAAAGAGTAAATTAATAATGAAAGGGAATCCGTTCAAGTATTGCAACGAACAAGCCAAAATGTAAATCGCTAAAACGAACAAAAGTCGCCAAAATGAAGAAAATCGCTTAAACAATCAAAAACACCAAAAATAAAAAAAACTTAAAATTAAAAAAATGCCAACATGCAAAAATCGCTAAAATGAAAAAAGCACTTATTTGGAAAATGCACTAAAACGGAAAATAAGTATAAAAGCAATCGCCAACCTGAAAACATTCGCTTAAACAAAAAAAAAACTAAATTAAAAAAAAAACCAAAATAAAAATAGCTAAAATAAAAAAGCACTCAAATGAAAAAAAAACACCGAAAAGCAAAAAAACTGTCAAAACTAAAAAAAAAATTGCTAAAAACGGGAAAAGTCGCCAAAAATCCGCCATAAGTAAAAAAAAACACAAAATTAAAAAATAGCCAAAAACAAAAAAAATCGCCAAAATAAAAAGCATTAGTAGGAAAAAAGCACAAAAAAATCGTCACAACAAAAAAACGCATAAAAAGAAAAACGTAACAAAAATAGTATTTAACAACAACAAAAAATCGCCAAAACGAAAAAAAGGAACGCATCGTCCTTTTCTACTTTAACCTCTTAACTACATTTTTCGAAAGAAAACTTATTAGTGGAAAGCATTCTGTAGCACTTACATTATGAAACAAATAGATTTAGTAAAATGCGACTTTAGTCTGCACACGAAGGGTTCCGTACGAATGTCATATACATACACATATTCCTTTTGCCTTTTTGGCGTTTTTTTTAGTTTTGGCGCTTTTTTCGTTTTGGTGATATTTTCGGTTTTTGGCTATTTTTTAGTTTTGGCGATTCTGTTCGTTTTTGGCGAATATTTTGTTTTTGGCTATTTTTTTGCTATAGTTTGCTATAGTGCTATAGTTTTTATGATTTTTTAGTTTTCGGCAATTTTTGTTTTTTTGTTTTGACGATTTTTTCCTATTAGAGATTTTGTTCTGTTTTTGCCGATTTTTGTTTTTGTTCTAAGAATTTATTTTTCGTTTTTGGTGATTTTTGTTAGTTTTAGCAATTTTGCGTTTCGGCGATTTTTTTTTGTTTTGGACGATATTTTAAGATTTTAAAGTTTTTTTTTACTTGTGACGATTTTTCCCCGTTTGGTGATTTTTTTTTTGTTTTTTCCTTTTTGGCGATTTTTTCGGCTTTTGGCGATTTTTCGTTTTTAACGATTTTTCGTTTTTGACGATTTTTCGTTTTTGGCGACTTTTTTTGTTTATTTGTGATTTTTCGTTTATGGCGATTTTTTTGGTTTTAAACGATTTGTTTAGGTTTGGCGATTTATTTTTGTTCTTTGTTTTTTACAAGTGCTGAACACATATTATACCTTAAACGTAAGGACTACAATATTTCCCCCTGGGACTCATTCCAGAATTAAACTTCAAAACACCGAGAAATGTATTAATTATTTTGGTTGCCTCTACCATATAACCTCATTAGAACCTTGTTATTTAAAAATAATAATTATTTTCTTGTAGTGTTAACGACTAATTCTACAAAAAATAATCATAACTATATATTTTTTATCCTGAAAAATGCAGTGACTTTAACTTTTAAGTCCAAGCTATCAACTCAAACTTACTTGTATCTTTCCTGCCACAATACTCAATCTCATCCATAGATAGTTTTGTTAAAACTCCCACTCAAATTTATTGATATTTCCTTGGATTTTCTAATCATTTCAAAATTTATCTGTTTAATCCTGAAATAAACTGCAGGCAAGAAAAGTTTGCAAAATATATCAAAAATAAAAATCTTTAAGAGCTGATAAAGAAAAAAACAAAAGCAAGACAAAAATGTTCAGCTTTGCAATTTCGCAGTTCCATCCTCCAACTTTCCAAATCGATGTAAAACAATTCAAATAAATACACGCCGGTCTGCGCGTCTGTCTGACTGTTAACTTATTTTGTATTTCTATTGACCACCTCAAAGTTTTATCATATTATCATATTTTTGGCTGATTGTTGGAGAAGATGACGACAATGATGTTGGTTGCTGCTTGACTCGCTGTTTTGGCTTTCAGTATTGTATGCAGCAGTTGCCAATGTGGCATAAAGATGACGTCCTAGATTTTCTGTTATTTCGTATTGCTGCAATTGTTTCGATTTTATTTAAGTTTTGTTGCGCTCGTTGGTTGGGTGTCTTATTTTAGGCTGTAGATGGTGATTGTTATCACACTTGTTGCATAGTATTTCATTGGAATACTTTTTTCTGTTTATTTGCATGATATTTTTTTAGCGGTGATACTGCGACAGCAACCATAACTGGCAAATGAAATTACAGATGAGCCTAAGGTGCTCGCTATGGCGACAATTGTTGATTGTGTTTTTCCTTTTTATCCTTCAACATTGTTGAAAACGGTATTTCTAAGTTTGTCATTAAGTTTGCCATTTTTCAGATAATAATATCTGAACCGAAAATATAGTTTGGTTTAGTGCACTAAAATATTTTGCTTCATAAAAGCAATTAAATTATTTCATAAGCATTAATCCTATGACAATTTCTCAAATCCAATGCAATTTTAATTAATATTATGAAAGAATTTCATTGGTTGAAACAATTTTAATAGATTTTTTTTTTAATCCAATGAAAATTTCACGAATCCAATGAAAATTTCATTAATATTGTGAAAGAGTTTCGTTGGTTGAATTTTAATTAATGCACGTTTTAATAAAAGTTTTCATAAAAACCCAACCAACGAAACTCTTTCACAATATTAATGAAAGTTTCATTGGATTTGTGAAATTGTCATTGAATTAGTGAAAAATCTAATAAAATTGTTTCAACCAATGACATACTTTTACAATATTAGAGAAATTTTCATTGGATTTGGGAAATTGTCACTGCATTAATGAAAAAATGTAATGAAATTGTGTCATTGGATTTATGAAAGAAAACTCAATTAGTGTAAAGTAGTGACACTGTCGTAACGCTACGAAGGACTCTTCACTGAAAGAATTTTCTTCATAAATTCTGTGATTTCCGAAAAACGTCATTAAAAAAATTTTAATGAACATTTCACCAAATATATGAAATAATTTCATTGATACAATGTAATATATTCGCTAAACTAATGCAAATATTTCACTATTTTGATCAAATTATGCCATTATTTTAGTCAAAATAATATCATTATTTTCATGAAATTATATCATTATTTTAATGAAATTATTTAATTTTTGTACATACATATATCAAAATATTAATATCTCAGTTCACAATGTTGGTAGACTCTTCATTAGTGATAAAGTCGATTTAATGACCTCATTCAGTCGTTAGCAAGAAGTTAACGTTAAAATAATTTTTACATAAGTTCTGTGAATCGCGGCATTAATCTAATGAAAAACTTCATTAAAACGAAACCAACGTAATACTTCGTTTTATTAATAAAATAATTTTCTTTAAAAATACTTTATTGATAGTTTCACAAAATATATGAAATAATTTCGTTGATGCAATGTAATAATTTCTCTGAGCTAATGAAAATATTTCATTATAAATGCTAAATTATTTTAACGAAATTATTTCATTATTTGATTTCTATTACTTCATTATTTTAATAAAAACATTGCATTATTTAATGAAATTATTTCGTTGTTCGCTTTTGTTTGATAACTAATGAAAAGACAGGCATGTGTTTTTTATGACTCAAACATATATATGATTCATTTCATCGGTGTTTCATAAATGTAATGAAATTTTTCATTAAAACTATGAAATACGTTTCTTTGAAGTAATGACATTAAAAATCATAATCTCTTTTAGTTTTTGAGACAATGTATATGTCAAGCTTTCTTAGTATGCTTTAAAGCATTTTCTCAAAACTTAAAAGGGTTTGCATAAAATTACAAAATATTGTCGTCATAAATCCAATAAGATTTTCTAACGAAATTGCGAAAGCTAATGAAGCAATTTCAATATAATATTTTCACAATATTCGTGAAATTTCATAAAGATTATGAAATGTTTCATTGGAATTGTGAAAAAAATCTAACGAGATCGATTTATTGGATTTTCGAAGCGAAACTCTTTCAGCCTAGAAAACTTATGGTTGGTTTCATAACAATAATGTAGCAACACACATATCAGACAATAAATAGAACTCCTTCAAAATTCAATGAAAGGCATTTGAGATTCGTCTTGGCTTAACACATCACAGTTACTTATTTTCTTGAACTTATTGTTTTTTTGTACCAAAAAAGTTTAATATTTGCATTTTGCACTCGTTGACTTTATCGAAGAAAAGGGGACTCCACTTCAAATATGTATTTTTCGTTAAAGGAAATTTGTGTTTATAGCAATCTTTTTTTTTTGATTTTTTGTAAAAGCTTTAGGCGGTCCGCTTGTGAAAGTTTTTTTTTTCTTGTCTAGCATTATTGAGGTAGTCAAAAAGCCATAGATGTTTGCATAAAGTAGCACCTGAAGCTCTTAAAATATTTGGTGGCCAATTGTTATTTCGACCGTAAACAGACATTTAAACAATGCATTGTTTTCATTGCGTTTGTTTTTTGTAAACTATTTTATATTTTTCTTTCAATATTATTATATTGAAGATGTTAAGTGTAACATTTTAATTTTTTTTACACCACTACTAAGGAGGAAATATTGAATAAGATCCTATAAAAAATTGAGAACAAAAGAGTTAGTATATATGTGTATAACTGAAATTGAACGGCGCAATAAATAAGATTTTTTTTTGTAATCTACATAAAAGCTGATGTGAATATATTCAATTTAAAAATTTTATACACTTTTTTCCGTTGTTAAAAAATCACAACGAACAAATTTTTTCTAATGATTTTGAAATATTTTAGCGTAAAGCAAAAGACATTCTAAAGAACAGTTTTTTTTATGAGAAGTTAGAAGAAATTAGAAAAGTATTTTAAGCTATTGCATTATTAAAAAAAAAAACGCTTTCGTTGAGTCTAAACAGTAATATATGAAATAAATGAACATTTATTATATTACAAAAATGCAATAAAATGATGTAGACTAGAAAAAAACCCTAAACACAGAATAATTTCAATGTAAAGAAAATAATTTCAATGTGAAGAAAAATAGAAATCTTAAATAAAGTAAATAAAACTTTAAGAAATACCATTTATTAAACAATTAAACTACTGCCATTCATATTTCATGGACAAGAGGCAAAAACTCACGAAAGATAGAGTAAATATCATACTTCACTTTTTGCACAATGAGTACAATCGCAATATTTATGACCTAATGCTGGTTGTTTTTAATTTTTAGGATACAGAAAACTGTTCCTTGTTGTTGTTTCTTGCATGCTAAATAAATGTCAAATAAAAAATTTACTGATTCAGTAAAAAGCAATTTCTGAAAATTTAATTTAATTTAACTGACTGACATTTGTTTGAAAAGTTTTTGGTGATAATGTTTTCTTTGTATGTGCGCTAAGAATCTATTTTTAAGCTGTAGCTAATGCTGGTTGTTTTTAATTTTTAGGATACAGAAAACTGGTCTTCGTTGTTGTTTCTTACATTTTACATAAATGTCAAATAAAAAATTTACTGATTCAGTAAAAATTATTTTCTGAAATTTAAATTAATTTCAAACAGACATTTGTTTGAAATATTTTTGGTGATAATTTTTCTTTGTATTTGCTGCAAGTATATATTTTTAGTCTGTAGCTTCCAATATGTATGAATATCTGGTTAATGGCTTATCTGTTGTATGCTTTTTTGTAATTCTTTTGTAATTAGCCCACTGTATGGTGTATTTAATGGATTCCATTACTAACAAGTCCTACATAAAATCAAATGCTGGCAGATTTCTATTTAAAGTTTTATTTCATTTAGAGAATTTTGGCTAAAATTGATTGTTTTACCAAAAAGTGCAGGCATAACTGACCGTATTGGTCATACATTGGCTATTAACAACAACAACAATAACAAAAATATTCATTTTGCAAAACTATAAAAAAAGAATTCAAAATAGTTTTAAAGATTCATGTACAGTACGTGTAAATAAACCAAATTGGTCACGATTTTGGTATTTTGTGTACCGTTTGTTTTTCCTTTTTGCTATCTATATATTTTTGCATTGAATTTTGTTACGAAGGGGGTTCTATTTAAAAGCCGAAAGTGCTTGTTAGCCACACAGATGAAAAAATTGTCAAAAAAAAACAACTAAACACAGCACGGTTGCACATGTAGTTTGGCTGTGTATCTGCTACAAAACAACAACCGCGTAACAAAAAAAAAATAAAAAATTTTAAATTTAATTTAAACATTGTTCAAATTTCAATTTATTTCAACAATGTTTCTTATTTGTTGCAGCGCTTGGCGTTTTTCCTTTATTCTTTTTTTTTTTGTGAAATTTATGACTACAATTTGGAAACATAAATATTTTTATAAAATTGAAATTGAAAAACTGCCACTTATACAACATTAAAGCCTCAAATTTTCATTAATTTGTGGCTAAAACATTACAACATAACAATTGTCTAAAAGCTTTTTCAAATACTATTGATTCATTTTTATTTTTTCTTTTTTGCTATTCGCTGAAATTTTAATTGAAGTTTTCCAAATGATGTTTAATTTGTGTTTAATTTGTTCAATATTTGTTTGTATTTATTTGTGTAAACCACACAAAAATGCATGTATTTTGAAGACTTTAGGCTTGAACAAGTAATTTGCTTACAAATTATTATAAATCTAGCAGCGAAAATCTCTAAAGCAAAAAAAATATATCTTCAAGATATTTTTACAAAATAAATCTTTTGAAGCAAGTGACTTTAATTTAATGTTGTCAGCAACATGAATTTAGCATACCAGGTCTTAATCTTTAGTGTTATTTGAA
Organism: Panzeria rudis; assembly: GCA_956483635.1. NCBI lineage: Eukaryota > Metazoa > Arthropoda > Insecta > Diptera > Tachinidae > Panzeria > Panzeria rudis. The sequence continues at coordinate 182,018,504 of OY101448.1, forward strand.
ACACACTTATAAACCTTCAAAGAGATAACATCATTATCATCACCAAACAATCATACAAGCATACTCTTGTATGCTAAATATCCAGCATACGAATGATCGTATGTAATATGAATACATAAACTAAGATACAAATACGTCTAATATCTGTCTGTGTTTTTGCTTGATATGTATTTCTATGTTTTGTCTTTGAAAAATTGTTGCACGAGATTGTGCCTGAACACCAAAAATCGTTCAAAACACAATATGTATAACAACAGATATTCCTATGTATTTTTTTATAGTTAGGCATTATTCGTACATACATATTTTGTAGATATTTGTTTTAGTACAAAAAGTATGTTAAAACGCTAATGTGTAACATGCGACATGTCATGTTCAAGTTAATGACAACAACTATAACAAAGACAACAGCAACCAGAAAACAGTAGTAGCAACAACAAATGTATCAATAAGATATGTATTCGTATATTTTATTTAACAATATAAACGAAGACTTATGAGCAAGAAAATATATAGATGAAAAAAAAACGCTTATGGTAAATGAATAGATATTAATAAACATCGTAATAAATCTAATTTATGCAGAAATAAATATTTATAAAAGCATACTTCAGATTTCAATTCAATAAACAGACGCTTAAGGGAAACAAAAGACTTAGGAAGCATACACGATGGAATTTCAAGCTTTTTAGCTCATTAGCTGCTATCAATGTTAGTTAATTACAATTATTTGACTAATTAAAAGTTACAAATGAATTTGACATTTAATAAAATGTAATATCAAAATTTTATAAATTTTTTAACATTTTTGCTTACCATAACACTCTCCTGTAGCGAAATCACCATAACTGAACATGTCACATTTTTTAAATTTTCTTTAATGACCGATTTTTCCTTTTAATATATCCAAAGTAATAAAATCGCGAGTGTCGAATTGACCTGAAGTGGTATCAGAGTAATAACAGATAACAAAGGGCTAAACTAGACTTCTTCAAACACAGCCTAGAACACTCTCGATAAATTGACGCTTCAAACAAAGTAAACTACTTTAAATCGATCCGGGCGCTTGGGAGATACAATACCACTAACAGACACCTAGTTACATAGTAACAAACTTATAACAGCCCTTTTTTAATAGGACGTTCTCCTACACAGAAAAAACTAAATTAAATTTTCAATAAAGAATTTCAATGAATTAGTAAATATTTTGTCTAGAAGTAGACCTACAAACAAATTTTGTAAATATAGACAAAAATTCCTCAATAATTTTATTGAAAAAACCCCGGGTTTTTCAGTAAACAAATTATTCAAATCTAAAAAACAATTTGTCAAAAACTATTTACAAATTCTGAACAAAATAATTTACTGAATCAAACAAAAATATTTACTGGATTTTCTGTAATATATTAAACAATATTTTTGACTGAATTTGTAAAAAAAATTGTCTGAAAATAGTCACAAATTCTAAACAAAATAGTTTACTGAATCATACAAAAATATTTACTGGATTTTTTTTAATTTAACAAACAATATTTTTGCTTGAGTCGGTAAAATTTTTTTATTTGAAAATAGTTTTAAGCTTTAGATAATAAATAACATCATCATAAGATCCATTAAGCACTTATAAAATTTCATTTTGCTAAATGCGTTCAACCCTGAGGGCCTTACTCATAATATATTATTAAATGTTAATAAAAGGTTTATGAAACTGATTTCCATATAAAATTGGTTTCATTAATCTTTCAAAAACATTTCATAAGTATGATAAATAAGGAGTTAAATGTTTATATAAAGACTCTCTAAAAAAATTAATGAGAATTAACGCTACAATATTAACGAATTAATATCAGAAATCTTCTACAAACAAACTTGTTACAATCGCATTCATTTTGCTTTTATTGTTATTGTTGTTATTTATGTGTATGTAGTTATCAGTCTTGTAAATTTTTTTAAATTTTTGTGGTTGTTTTTGGTTTTTAGTCCTAAATAAAAGTCAAACAAAAAATTTACTGATTCAGTAAAAAACATTCACTGAAAATGAAATTTTATTTTACACAAACTTTTGTTTGTAAATTTTTTGGTAATAATTTTAATATCTAATATGTAACTAATTTTTCTGAGTTATGACTATCTTGCCACAAATAAGCTTTACATAAAATATCTTATACTCTTAAGTATTTAAGGTTTTTAGTGCTTAGTACTTGTTAAAAACAATTTGAAATACCAAATTTATCAGTTTATGTTTGTTTGCCTTCTTTTTAAATTCAGCTTAACAAAATTCGATCTAATTAAAAATCTCAAACATCACGTTTTTTGATTTAAATTATAAAAATTAGTTAAACTTATATATTTTTTTCTGCTGCAATTCATTATTTTTAGTTTTTCGTTTAAATTTAATTTCAACTTCATCTTATTTGTAAATTACTATTAAATGCTTTGTAATACTTTAAGTATAAGAAGCAAAAAAAAAATGCTTTGCCAAATGTAGTTTTAATTTAGTAGGAGCACAAGTTAAGTATAAATTTTCAACTTGAGTTTAACTTGATGTCATGATCGCCATTTCGCAAAAAAAAAACAACAATATTAAACTTGGAAAACATCAGCACCGTATAAATTTCCAGCAAAATTATTATTATTATTTTTTTAGTATGTAATACACAGAAACTTAATAGTGATTTTTGCTATGTTTAATTAAATGTTGTAACAAAGATATGTTGGCAAGTAAAATTCTTTAGGGTACTGTGGGGAGCTGTGGTCTTTTCAAGTCGAGTTCTTGATTTTTTGCTGCGGTAGTAATATAAATTATTTTTGCACCAAGAGTACATTTATTTCTTATTGTTTTTTTTTTTTTAAGAAAATTGATTGTTAACCACGGATCAAAAAAGAGGGGCGTTATAATTTTGCAGTATGTGGCTGTGTACCTGGGTACCTGTGTAGCTGTGTGTCTGTGTGTGTGTGTGTATATATGGCCATCATATAGTCCCAACGGCTGGTCGAGAGTGCTCTTAGCTATGTTTGAAGAAAATTGGTCCAGCCGTTTCGAAGTTATCTCTTCTTTTCTAGCTCTATCCTCTTGAGTCGGTGTATCAGTGGCACCGTATCTTCCGGATACACCGATTCTAATTTAATTTTGAAGTTTGAGAGTTGACTTGATCTAAAATTTCCTAGCCTTTACTTGAAGGAAATCGGTACAGCCGTTTGAAAGTTTTCATCCATTTTCTTCGGGGTGTTTTAAATTTTTAATTTAATGCTAATTTTGTTTATTTCAGTAAATTACTTTGCTTAGAGTTTGTAAATATTTTTAGACAAATTGTTTTATAGATTTGGAAAATTTGTTAGAAAAAAAAACGTTTTTCTTCTATGAAATTGTTGAGACATTTTCGTCTTATTTACAAATTTGTTTTCAGGTACGTTTCCAGATAAAATATTTACTAATTCATTGAATTTCTTTACTGAAAAAGAATTTTTTTTGTTAGTACCAGATCTTATAACTTGTGGTGCATTACGCCTGTCTTTCATAATAATATCCTTCGTGAGATGTTTTTTTGCGAAAAAGTGTTCTGACAATGATATTTGAACAAGAGCAGTTATACCAGCGAATTTATAGATATTTGAGACCATATTATGTTCGTGCTTGAACATAAAATTGTAAGCTACAATCATTTTAACATTCATATAAGATTACATATGCATACATAGCACAACTATTATTCTGTATGACAAATACCTTATCGTGTAAATACACTTTTAGTTTACAATGTATAATTTATGCCTCTAACAAACAAGAAACTAACAAATCATCTATCTGTAAGTTTTATTTCAAAGAAGAAAATAAGCCAGCAACACAACCAGCATGATTATTAGTTGCAGAAGACAAAAGTTTAAAATACTTTGCAACACTTCATATTTAACAACAGCCGTCATGATGAATTACATGTTGGCTCTGGTGTCGTTACCGTTTGATGTTTGTGATAAATTGCAGCTTTTTAAATAAAAGCGAAAAAAGAAACCTACAAAAATTCGACAAGGTCATCTTTATTTTTGTGGCAACTTAAATGTTGGTCTTTCTGTCTTTTATTTTGCAAATGATGCAAAATAAAATGAGTTCATTGAAATTTAGGGCAATATGGCAATTTTTTTTTGAACAACAAATATATTCTTAGTTTTGGTTTGATTCACAACAAACTTTATTATGTAACAATAATAAACAATTCTTGTAAGGTTTTTTAAGCCCTTATTGTATCTTTATTTTCTATTTCTTTGCTATATTTTTTACAATATATTTCTTATGGCAGTCGAAATGTATGCTTGCAGTGTGCTAAAAATGTATGGTTGTATAAGACCATGGTGTCTTATTTAGTGCTGGATTTGTTTTTTTTTTCTTTCTCGCTTGTAACTATTATACAACTCACGACAATGGCAATTCACGCAAGGACCTTTCCTGACCCATTGCCATGTTTAGTGCTTCAAACTTTAAAGTATTTGTCATCTCTATTTAAGCACAACACACCATCCAACTAATAAGAAGAAAAACATCTGTCTTTATTGGATATATTTTATTTTGGCAGTTAAAGATGACTAAGATTTTTTATATTTATTTATATATATTTCATTAAAGAAATAGCTTTAATATAAAGTATGGGGTGATTTTTTTTGTGTTACCTGGATTCTCAACATAAAGGTTTGAAGATGAATTTGTGCTCTTTGAAATTACTATTTCCTCAGGCTAATATTTAAACTGATAATACCAAATTTTTTTTTTTAATAAAATCGAGTAAAACGAGTGGTCATTTGATTGGAAAAAAAATTTTTTGTTATATATTCTGTGTTAAATAACACTGTGCAACAAGAAAAATGGCAGGGAGAACCACTATACTTTTTTGATATGTTATGGTTCTCTCACTGCAAAAACAGTCGAATTTTTAGTTTCTATGGATAATTTTTTTTTTTTTTTGGTTTTTCCTAAAATTTTGGTTTCTTAAGGAGGCTGCTCACTCCATCGATTTTATCATAATTTGGAAGGGGAATGTCCAGTTTTATTACAAAAACCATCTAAAAACTTAAATCTAAATTACCTTTTAGCTGTTTTAATATTAATTTTTGATATACTGCCCCGTTTCGGAAGTATTCAGACTCCAATAACGAAAAATACGTTGTTTTTGTGTAAAATGGGAAATTTTTTATATTTATTTATAAAAATCGAAAATGGCAAAAACTTACAGTTTTTTTAATGATCGCAAAGCCTTATATATGTGAAATAAACTTAGTTTTATTTTTTGAAAAACGATTGAAAAGCATTGATTTTAGTCACAATAAAGTGAAAATACCTAATTTTCAAAAAGTCGAGTTTTCACCGATTTTATCTGATTTTATCACAAGAGCTTTTAAAAAACTGGAAACTAAATTACTTTTAAGTTATATAATTTTTTTATATATTTAATAGTTTTGGTATTATTCACACTGCAGTGGTAAAAAACACATTTTTTTTTTGGCAAAATTGGAAAAATTTTATTATATAAAAATTTATATATATATATATATCGAAAATAGCACAACCTTACCATTTTCATTTTGTAATTAGATGTGCTTAACACTGTTAATCAAAACACCACGTTGAACAATTTTGTAGAACATTCTAATACTCAAGCTTTTCGCTCTATGGGTGTTTTTGTCCCTTAATTAAATCAGGGACAAAAAACTCCCCTTCATCGGCAACATAGCGGGCAAAGCTTTTCTATAAAAATGCTCTTGGTGGTGTTTTATATAAAAGTGTTGAACACATCGTACACCTTAAACGCAAACCCTACAAGATATACTGTAGCGAGTCAATACAACTATATGCAAAAGGGGGGAAATTTAACTCCGCATAAAATGATGGCGTTCATTATAAATATATAAATTTTCAAAAGGCCGATACACATATATATTTTATCATGGCCTCTACTAGAATCTGTAATTATAACCTTATTATTTAAAAAACACTGATTTTGTTGAACAGTGTAAATATTCGAAATTTTTGCAAAAATTAATTGACTTCACTTTATTATGAATAAAATCAATATTTGGCTATCGATTTTCATGAAATAAAGCTTATTTTTTTTTTTCTATGAGTAATTTTACACACATTTTTTGTTATAAATCAAGAATACAAAATTTTTACTTAAAAAAACGTTGCGGCTCGCAAGGACATTAGGCTTAAAGTCGTTGTATAAGTGGTAAACACTGATAGAACATGATTTCCGCTCAGAATGGCCGTCAGAAAGCTGCGACGGGTGTGACCTTACAAGTCTTAGTTTTAAAGAATTATGACTTTCAGTATAAATTCTGTAAAATTTTGACTATAAGGTACACAATAATTTTTGCATAGATATCTGTTCAAGAATCTGTGACAAAAAACTATTTTTCTTTTATATAAGAAAGCATTTTTAAAATGAGATAGGTGTGACCGACGGGTGTGACCCAATACGAAAATATAAAAAATGTGAAAAAATTAAACTTTTTATTGATTTAATTAATATAAATAATATAAAAATAAATCTTAAGAACATAATAACACATTAAATTATTTGCTGTCCGTTCTATTATAGACAGCAGAATACTCTGGCTGAATATTTTTTTAAATTCAATAAAAAGCAAAAAAACTATATTTTTCAGAGATAATAAAAAAGGGAATAAACAAAAATCTGAAATAAATATTAAATATGCAAAGAGGGAGAACAAAATGTTTCTTGCATGATCATTTAAAAGTGCCTCAAATTGATTAAAAAGTATTAAATAGTGTATTTTATTATTTTTTCTATAATTATCATTCTCTAAAAAACGTCAATTGAGAGATTTTTATTAAAAATGAGAATATAATTTTTCCAATTTTGCATAAAAAAATATATTTTTCATCGTTGCGGTCTGAATAGTTCTGAAACCTTGGAGTATATAAAAAAATAATGTCAAAACGACTTAAAGGTAATTTTATTCAAAGTTATCTAGTGTTTTTATAATAAAATTGGACTAGCTTCTCCCAAGTTATGATGAAAGAGGTGGAGTAGCTTCTTGAAAGATCCAAAATTTTAGAAAAAAGATAAAAATTATAAATGGAATTTTAAATTTTGCCTGTTTTTCTAGTTAGGGAAGCAGAACACATCAAAAAAATATAGTGGTGATCAAAAGTCATGAAAAAGTTTCATTTTGATGCATAGTGTAATAAATGCGCAGATCGTTTGTTTATGAAAGGACTTTTGTCATTTGTTTTAGCAAAGTCCTTTTATTACGAAAATCGGTAGGTTATATGATAATACGTCATAAGCTTATAAATGGACCCATGTTTGGTTATTAAATTCTGTTAAAGAAATAACCACCCATGCAGGGATCCTTTCATAATTAAATAACGTATTATCGTATTACAAAGGCCTTTCATAAACAGACGACTAATCGTCCCTAATGGTTTTCATTGTTAAAATCTATGTGCTTTAAATTAGAAAACTATTATTTATAAATACTGTAAGACACCCAAAAAACCAGTACTAAGAAAATTGGCGATTAATATGGAGATTAATTAATATGGACTATTATATGCAGGTAATGTTGACCACTGTTCCACATTTGCATTATTTTCTTTCGCATGGCATCTGTAGCTCCTTTCATGTCCTTTGGTTTTTATTTACTAATATCTTTTCTTTTTTTTTTTGCTTTGTTATTGACAATAGTTTGAACGAAAAGTACCCAAATATTTGTCGGTTAACATGGACCAGTAGTGTACAATAAAGGACTGTATTTGTGTACTTTATTTTAGTAAACAAGCCAAGAAAATTTCAATTGTCTGGCAGTTACGATTAGAAATGTACAGCCTTTTCACAGACATACCTACAGTTGAAAGAAACTCACTTGTTGTCACTGTGAAATTAGGGATCGGTGTATTTCTTAAAAGAAATTTTTTTCTTTATGTAAAATATTTTACACAAAAATTAGCATAATTGCCGATCATTATAATATGTTTATGCCCATTTTTTCCATTTCACTGCTTTGTCTTTTTTCCGCATGATTATATTCAAGCTATTTTTCTCTAAATTTATCTATTAGCATTTTAGTTTAAACTTTAAACCTGTTGTTAAAAAAAACAACAAACGAAATTAATTTAAATATTTTGTTAGGCTTTTAATTTGTTAGCTTATTTTTTTTTGAGTTTACTTTGAAATTTTCATAAGAATTAACCATGCAAAAATCGTGACAATCTATAAATTAATAATTGTGAATTATATTTAAGTAAAAGAGATTTAAGCTGCAGTACGAATAAATTGGTTATAACATTAATGGGCTTTAAAATGCAATTATAATTTGTTTAATAGTACTTTTTTTATTTAAAAAAATCGTTTTGTGTTTGTAATGCAATAAAGAAACACTTATGTAGTGGAGATACATATATTTGTAAGAAGTTATGGTCAAGCATGGCTAAGAAAACAAAAGAATTAAGTAACAAAATTGCAATATACTTGTACATGTATACTTTGTACTTAGTGCTATTGAAGTCAAATTAAAGCAAATCAGAATTACAAAAATGTAAAATATGATATTATTAACTTAGCAGATATATGGGTCAATTACAAAGCAAATACTTTTTTTGTGCCGTCTGTTGGAGCACTGGTTTGAGGTAAAAAGAGTAAAAGAGAAAACAAGTATTAGGAAAGTAGGCATTGCAGAGTATGCAACTAGAAACACATTTTTAAGCGACTTCAATAAAGCAGGAGGTTTATATGCTCACCGATATCTCCATAATTTTTGGAGCGATTTAAGAAATAATTTGTTATATGAAATGATACTCTTCACAATATATGATTTTTACCAATATACGATTGGAGCGGTGGGAGGTTACACCTCTCATAGAAAATAATTAGTATTAATCGTATATCTGGCATGCTATACAAGTGAGAGTTTTTAGACTTGATGTACATTTCTTTGTAGTCAATGCGAATAGTCCACCACAAAAATGGTAGTGTAGGAGCAGGGGAAGAAGTAACTCTCATATAAAGTAATCATTAATTTTCGCATATTTGGAATACTATATCAATGAAAATTGTCACACAAGGTATGAATTACTTTATAGTCGATTTGCATTGGACAAGAAAAAGCTGGTGGATTAGGAGCTGGGGAAGGGTTCTTTTCATACAAAGTAATTGTTAACTATCGCATATCTGCAAATCTGAAAACCTATAGTAGTGAAATTCTTTAGTTTTGGTGTGAGTTGCTTGGAAGCCAGTATGCGTAGTCGAACACAAAACTAAGTGGATGTGAGTGGAGGGAAGTGTACTTCGCATACAAAGTAATATTTAAAAAAAACTTGAAAAAATTTAAGCTGCCTTTTATATTCAAGTACATATGCAGTAAAAAGTAAAAAATAAAAAAAGAATTAAACTAACTTTACAATATATGAAGTAAAAAGAAATAAATTCAGTAAAGTGCTATTTTGACTCGCACACCAAAAGCTCCGTACGAATACCATATGCATACGCATGGTCATTTTTCCTTATTTGCGTTTTTTTAGCATTGGTGCCTTTTTCGTTCTTGTGGTTTTTTTTTGGGTTTTTGGCGATTGTTTTTTTACTTTTAGCGATTTCTTTCGTTTTTGGCGTATTTTGTAGATTTTTTTTTTGTTTTTTGACTATTTTTTTGTTTTGACGATTTTTAGTTTGGCGTTTTTTTAGTTTTGGCGATTTTTTTCCCTTTAGCGATTTTTTCCGTTGCTATGTTTTCTTTATACTTGGGGATTTTTTTGGCTTTAGGCGATTTTTCAGCGAATTTTATGTCTGTTGGCGGTTTTTTTAGTTTTAGCGATTTCTTTCGTTTTGACGATATTTTCAGTTACTACGATTTTTTTCGTTTTGGCTCTTTTTCGTTTCGGTGATTTTTTAAGTTTTTTTTTGTTTGACGATTTTTGGGGTTTTTTCGGTTTTTGCGATTTGCTTAATTTTAGCGATTATTTTCGTTTTTGTGATTTTTCTTTTTTGTGCGATTTTTTATTGTTTTAATGATTATTTTTTCGTTTTTTTTTACAATATTTTTATTTTTGTTTGAAGAGACTAATTTTCAAAATACACAACCTGATAGAATACCCTTTAATTTTTAGTAAGTTTGTTATTTTAGCACTCGCTATTGTTGGCCTTAAAATGCTGCACTAGCTGTGAAAATTTTAAGCGTTTGCCTCTTACGGTTTCCAAGGTACAGCTAATTTTCAAAATTACATTAACTGAAAGAATACGCTTTAATATTTATTTTGATAAGATTTAAGTATTAATTGGTGTAGTCTGTATAATAATACAATAACTTTGAAGATTTCAAGTGTCTATTTATATATATGTGTCTGTACATTATGTCTCTTTTGTCTGTATATTACATTATGGCTAAATTTCAGCATTATAACGAGTGATTTTTTTGCTATTATCTTTTTGGCAACACTAGTTTTGACAGCTCACGCACGTTTTGTATCTTGTGTCACTGTCAAACATCTTCAGTTTGGTCTATAATTTAATCATGAATCGTCTTACAAACGAACAACGCTTGCAAATTATTGAATTTCCACTTTTTTTGAAGATCCACTTTTTTATCGAAGAATTGTGTTCAGCGACGAGGCTCATTTCTGGTTGAATGGATACGTGAACAAGCAAAACTGCCGTATTTGGAGTGAAGAGCAGCCAGAAGCATTGCAAGAGCTACCAATGCATCCACAAAAAACAACCGTTTGGTGCGGATTATGGGCTGGCGGCATCATTGGGCCGTATTTCTTAAAGATGATGCGAATCACAACGTTACTGTGAATGGTGAGCGCTACCGTGCGATGATAACAAACTTTTTTCTGCCCAAAATGGAAGAGCTTGACTTGCATGACATGTGGTTTCAACAAGACGGTGCCACATGCCACACAGCACGCGAAACAATGGACCAATTGAGAGGCGAGTTCGGTGAACAGTTTATTTCACGCTTGGGACCAGTCAATTGGCCGCCCAGATCGTGCGATTTAACGCCTCTAGACTATTTTTTGTGGGGCTATGTTAAGGCTAATGTCTATAGCGACAAGCCCGCTTCGATTGACGCACTGGAAGCCAACATTGCCAACATTATTCGTGAGATACCGGCCGAAATGTTGGAAAGAGTATGCCAAAATTGGACTAAGCGGATGGACCATTTGAGGCGCAGCCGCGGCCAACATTTGCATGAAATAATCTTCAAACATTAAATTATATCGACCCAACTATCGATCCAAATAAATATTTCATGCATTTTTCTGAATTTTATGTGTTATTTTATTTTTACTTTCCGATAGTTCTTATAAAATCACCCATTATAACCCGATAAAATACGCTGTAATTTTTATGTTGCGTTTTAGCATTCGCTACTGTTGCTTTTAAAGTACTGCGCGAACTGTGAACATTTCAAGAGCTTGTCTCTTATAGTTTCCAAAATACAGCTAATTGTCAAAATTACATTAACTGATAGAATACCCTTTAATTTTTATTTTGAATAAATTTCAGTGTTATTTGGTGTAGTTTGTGTAGTAATACACTAACTTTGAAAATTTCAAGTGTCTATATAAAAGTGTCTGTATATTATATTAAGATTTCAACATATTTCGTTGCTCGCTTTAGTACACCCTTTAATTTTTAACTGTCATATATTTGTTTTTGTAGGGGTCATAGTTATATATATTTTTTAATAATTTAAAATACATACCTCTTACTGTTCCCGAGAAAACAACCTGTGACACACAGACGGACTGACGGACGGACGGACAGCGTAGCGAGCACAATAGGGTGGCTTTGCACTTTTGGTGTGCGGAACCCTAATATAATATTATTATATTTGTTAACTACTTATCAGTTTGCAGTGGGTGACTTGAAAGCTATCAGGAAAACACAGAAATAAATTTACAGATTGCCAATCACGCCATATATTAGCACGGCATAATTGCACGACATATATTAGCATAACTGGAGAAAAGTTCGGGTTATTTAGTAAAAAAAGAAAAATTAAGTTCGACAACGAAATTCTCTTTAATCCGACCATTAGTATACCCGCTGTACCCAGTATAAAATTGTTGGATTTTTCGTAGCATGTGACGAACGAAAGCGCTTGTGCAAAATACCTCTCGCTTACAGGGCAGCACGAGGTATTGCAGCACTAACAAAATATTTATTTGTCAAGTTATAGTGCTTTCAAGTGGAAATTCTCCATATAAAAATCATGCCTCTTGTAAACAAAATATTAGGTAGAACTATTGCTTCCCTACTTTAGAAAACTGCTTATATGAAAGCTCAATTTTTACTGGATATATTTTTACTGGTAAATTTTTTGGCATATATCTTAACCTAAACTAGTACAGAGAACGATCGACAGAATCGGGTCAGTGCATATTTGATCTTCCTTTAAAAGTGTCGGAACTGAGGAGCTATCATTATCCTTCTGGCTGCTCCACATCTTCTTACAAACTACAAAATTTTCGAAGCAATAGCGTTCAACATAATATTTAAATATTAAAATTTCAGTTTTATACTTTTCGATGTCATACAAACAAAACAAAAGACTTAAGCAGCAAACTTGACGAACACAAAGTAAAATATAATTTTATTTCTTGCAAACTGAAAAATCCTCCTCCATTCACTTTGAAAGCGTTACACCAAATTTAGCTGCATGAATCATGCTATATATATTGCCCAATATTTCAAATTTTTTTATGTATAATTGTGGTGCAGACATAAACTTCCATGTTTGTTTAACATCATTTCAATTATGCGCCAATTATAAAACCATACTCAATCAGCAAAAAAAAAACAAGATTGTATTTTTTGTCTAACACCAGCATCATAAAACAAATTTTAGCACTTCAAAAAAAAAAAAAAAGACAACCAACCACAATAATATGTTTTTAAATCAAATAAAAAACTAAAAATGCATTATTTTATTGTTTGTTTTTATATTTGCCCGAGCGTAGGTGCAACATTATTTATAAACCTAAATTTTTACTAAAAAAAAAAATACTTATAAAATATATTAAAGTTAAAAGTAGTAAAATAATATACGAATGTGAATTTTAAATTCCCAAGCTATACAAAAAGCATAGAAGTTTTTTTTTGTTTGTGCTTAGTTTTTATTTCTAAATTTATGGTTCGTACAAGAATATCAATCAATAAGATCATATTTTATTCTATTTAAATAACTATAACGGCTAAAGATAATTATTAATTATTTTTTGGCTAAATATATTAATGAGCTAATAAATTAAATTTATTTATTCCAAGTTTTATTTAAGTAACAGCACTGTTATAATATTTTTAAAACACATATGAAAGTAAAATGTAATTTTTTAAATGAGCTTCCACAACTGGTGCTATTATAGTCATGTTTGTGTATATTAATTTTGTATTTTTGATAATAACATTAACATTTACATTATTATTTCTTATTTCAAAAATCGTATATTTGTTGCTTAAGACAATTTCTAATAAAGCCATTTCAATTTAATTATCTTAAAAATTTAGTGTTAATTAATTAACATACAACGTTATGTCTGACCCGCTTTTCTCAAAAATTTTTCGCTTTTTGTACGACTAAAGAAAAATAAGTTTGAATTTAAGCCAATTTACATGGTCAATTTAAGTTCGACCCACGCTTTGTGTAAATTGTTTCTTTTTAACATATTTTAACATTTTATTTAAATACTTGTGCGTGTCTAAAATCAAATGTTGTTATCATTTACAAGACCACAAAAAAACCAAAAAGAAAAAAAATTTAAGAAACCGAAAACCTAAAACGTATTTCATTTTAAGCCAATTAATTAAATTAACACATTTAAATAGTATAATTTAAGCCAAACGGTCGTAGACTTATTTATATATTCCAAAAATATTTTTGATTATAATTTGGTAGAGAAAAAAAAGTTTTAATTTTAATACTTTAATAATCCGGAAAATATTCAAATATTGAATGCACTTATTGAGTTGACAATGCAAGCAGGTTATACTCTATTTAAAATTGTTTTATTTTAGTTTTGCATTGATTAAAAGCGACTTAAAATTTGTTTAAATTTTTCACTTATTGTATTTCGTGGCTTAATGCGGTGCACTTGATTTTACCCGGTAGTTCGCATGAACCTAAGTGAACAAGTCACTTAAGAAATGAACAAATACAAAAAAAAAACTGACGGTGTTATGGAACACCGGGTTGGAATGAAGTTCCTGTCATCTTCGGCAATAAAAATATTGAATATCTACATTTTCTTCACATATTATTTTTTTTTTTTTGATGTAAAAACTAAAATTTATTTTAAACATAAGAGGATTGATATGTTTTTAATAAATAGTGAAGAAATTAAAATTAAATGAAATGCTTCTGAAAACTTGACTATTTTTAGAAAATCGGCTCTTCTGGCCACATTTTAGAGCGAGCGAGTAAAAATTAAAAGCCACATTAATTACATTAAATATATCTAATAACTAATATATTAAGCATAGAAATTTGAAAAATTCGATGGGCATTTTTTTCTTAATGTAAAATTTCAAATGCAGTCATTTTTGAAGTCTATTCTTTTGAAATATTGATAATAAAAAATTTAATTTTTCAAAATTGTTTGAAAAAATGTCGAGCTCTATTTTTATCGAAATTTACTCATTTTCACTCTCATTTCAAAGTCTTGATATTGATTTCTTTTAACGAGTACATACATTGAGATAACTAAAAGGTTTTTACTGCATATTATCAAGAATTGTGTTAAAAATCAATAAAATTCGCAGGCAAATATCTTTAAAAATTTAATTATTTTGGCTTGAGTTCGGTTTTAATTTAATTTTTCAATTAAATTATAGTTTTAGTCAGAGTTAAATGTGAAGCATATAGACAAACAAAATTTTTGACTGCACGGAGGGTTGAACTGACGCTTCGATAGCTCCCGCTAATCTCTTCAGAATTCTTTTCCGCTTGACTATTCGACCAAAGTCGGTGGTTTACAGTCAAGAGTTGAATATCATCTATTTTTAATCAATTTATACTGTCACTCTGAGATTAGCGGGAGCTACGTCAGTTCAACCCTCCTTGCAGTCAAATATTTTATTTGTCTATATGCTTTACATTTATCTCTAACAAAAAGTATAATTTAATAGAAAAATTAAATTAAAACAGAACTGAAGCCAAAATAATTAAATTTCTTCGGATATAAATTTATACAGTTTGACTAAGCTCATAACTTAATTGTTATCTTTAAAAATGTTAAAGATATTTTGATGAAATAAACTGAATTTTCTTTATCTATCTAATAACTTTACACCAAGCTTAAATTCATCAAAATTTGATAATATTTGTAAAAGTTATTATTCCTACCAGGTTTTTCATACCAGAGGTAGTAAATTTTGACACCCTGTAGCTCAACGTGTATTTATTCATAAAATGTGGTCAAGTTTGCAATATTCTGAAAGCTTAGCTTCTCGTCTATAATTTTTACATATAACATTTTGTAATCGGATCGCACGTATCGAAGATATCGATTTATTACCTTTTTTAAATTGGAACCACTGTGCATCTTTGTCCTTCTAATTTCGACAGGCCACCTTCGCTCGGCCACTTTCGGCCGACAATCTTCAGCCGGCTACGTTCTGTCGCTATGTCGACACACTCCGTCTAGTCACTGTACCCGGCGCCATGACCAACACGTAAAATAAAACTTATAATATGAAAACAAAAATTTCAGCTACCTGGATGACAACAAGTAAACGAAGATAGTAATTTCATTTTGTAGATAGAAAAAGCAGATAATTCGTCATTAAAGAACAACTATCGCCTTCAAGATACTTAGGCGATACTTAAGCGGTACTTCACAAGAATTTAGCCGAGACAACTTCATTTAGCAAGCCCACCAACCATCAGTCAAGATACAAACCTAGTAAAAGAATATCCAAAAAACTTAAACAAAAATATACCCAAAATCCCTGAAGTTCCCCGGATTCCCAAGAACTACGACAAAAATCTCCTCAAAATCGCTGAAGTTCCCCGGATTCCAAGAAACCAAGAGGGACATAATCTCCTATAAATCTTTGAACTTTTCCCGAAAACAACGGAAACACTGAAAATCTGAACCAAAAAAATTTTAATTAAAAACATTTTCCTGTAAAGTATGATTTTTGGCGCTTACGTCTTTTAGGCGATTATGGTTCGATTTGTAATTTCAAGTTCTAGATGGAAAAACCAGATAATTCGTCTTTAAAAAACCACTATCGCCTGGAAGATACTTGGGCGATACTTAAGCGATACTTCTCAAGAATTTAGCCGAGGCACCTGGTGTTTAGCTGAGATAACTTCATTTAGCCAGGTCACCCACCAACAGCCAAGAACAAACCTGGTCCAATGATTCCCAAACACTTGGACAATAATCTTCCTAAAATCCCTGAACTTCCCCGAATTCCAAAGAACTAGGACAAAAATCTCCACAAAATCCCTGAAGTTCCGCGGATTCCAAAAAAAAAAAACAAGGAGGACATGATCTCCCCTAAATCTTAGAACTTTTCCGGAAAACAACGGAAGCACTAAAACCCAAAAACAAATTTTAATTAAAAAACATTTCTCTTAAAGTTTGATTTTTGGCGCTTATGTCCTTTAGACGATTATGGTTCGATATGTAATTTCAACTTCTAAATGGAAAAAGCAGATAGTTCGTCAGTAAAAAACAATGATCGCCTTGTAGATACTTAGGCGATACTTAAGCAATACTTTTCAAGAAGTTAGCAGAGGCAACTTTATTTAGCAAGGCCACCAACCATTAGTCAATATACAAATCTGGTACAAGAATTCTCAAAAAACTTGGACAAAAATATACCCAAAATACCTGAAGCTCCCCGGATTCCCAAGAACTAGGACCAAAATCTCCAAAAAATCCCTGAAGTTGCCCGGATTCAAAAAAACAAGGAGGACATAATCTCCTCTAAATCTTACAACTTTCCCGGAAAAGAACGGAAACACTGAAAACCTCAGCCAAAAAATTTTAATTAAAAACATTTCCCTGTAAAGTTTGATTTTTGGCGCTTATATCTTTTAGGCAATTATGGTTCGATATGTAATTTCAACTTCTAGATGGAGAAAGATACTTCAGCGATACTTAAGCGATACTTCTCAAGAATTTAGCCGAGACATCTGGTGTTTAACCGAGACAACTTCAATTAGCAAGGTCACCAACCATCAGCCAAGATACAAACCTGTTCCAAAGATTTCCAAAACCTTGGACAATAATCTTCTCAAAATCGCTTAAGTTCCCCAGATTTCCAAGAACTAGAACAAAAATCTCCACAAAATCGCTGAAGTTCCCCGGATTCCAAAAAATAAGGAGGACAAAATCTCCGCAAAATCTTACAATTTTCCCGGAAAACAACGGAAACACCAAAAAGCTGAACAAAAAAATTGTAAATAGAAAGCTTTCCCTGTAAAATTTGGTTTTTGGCGCTTATTACTTTTCGGCGGTTGTGGCTCGATATGCTTTATAATTGTACTTTTAATCCGCAAATAGTGCAGCATTTGCCACATAGCACTTTAAACACAATATTATTGTCATTTATTTTATAAGGGAGATTATTTTATCTTATTTGAAAAATCTTTAATTAAATAACAATAATAAGCCGCTTTAATACCATAAATAAATAAAAACTTTAAATGAATAAATATCGTATCAAACAAACTCACTGACAAACAAATATTGTGGCGGTAATTGCTATTGGCCCTGTTTCTTCATAGCGACTAAATATAAAAATGCACTTGTCTCATTGTAGTGCTTGTTGCTAAATATTTTTCCTTTCTTTTTTACCCCAACAACAGTTCAACGAGTTTTCTTGGGTTGTATTGTTAATAAAAATGATTTAGATTTTTATTTCCCTTTTAAGCTTAAAAAACTTGTTCATATGTTCTTTGTATTTTTTCCTCAACCTAATCATGATAGACATGTAATGCTTTTTATTTTCTTTGATTATTATCTCGAATTTTTGCCATTTTTGTTAGTATGCTGATCTAGAAAAAAATAATAATAATAAGACAAAAGTTTGCAGATACTAAGCCGGTATGTCTACTTAAATGAACATGTGTTTGTGTTTCTTTTTTCTTGCATTTAGAAATTTTATCTTTATTTAAGTTATAATGAGACTTGAAAGCTGAAAGCTCATTTGTTTTGTTCTGTTAGCGGGTGTTGTTGTCTTTAACTATGAGATGAAAATAGTGATTCTTAACTAAAGATAGCCTTTTATATTTTTGATTATAAGAAGAATGTAATTGAATTTTTGTTGAGAGAAATAAAGTTATGAAACTATGTTCTTAAAGGAAGGCTTAAGGAATAGCATATGATGGTGAAAAGAGCTCTTAAGCTACAAACGAAGACAGTTATATGTATAAGTAATTCTCATATTGATTGCACATGTTTGGTTATTGTTTTATTTTATGAACTCATTGATTCTTAAATATGAAAAATATGATAAACTATTATACACAAGTATGTAGGTGATACTCATTTTAAATATTTTTTTTTTGTGTCCGTTGAAAGTATAGTAAAAGATTCTATATAATAAACTCATAAATTTTCAAATGCAAACTGCTTTAGCACGATTTAATATATTATAAATAAATGTACAGACTTTTTTTTTGTGTAAGACTGTCCAAGAACGAAAATACTGTTTATACTCTCTTCATACAAAATGGCGTGTCCGTAATTCATGATGTTGTTCTTCCATATTAAGAAAATTAAAAAATTTTCTAAAAACGAGATTAAATCTATAATGGCTTGCCTCTCTTATTTTACACATAAACTTTTTGAAAAATATTAGAAATTATATATATATTTTTTTTAATTGTTGTTGTTCGCAGTCTTTTGTATTGAGCATTACAATTTTTTAGTACACAGAAAAAAATAAGTTTCGTTTTTGATAACAAAAATCCCGGTATTCAATAATTTTTTTTCAAATTTCCTGTGATAAAGAATTTCCCTATATTAATAACAAAATTATTTCAAAATAAAAATATATATATATATATAAATTAAAAAAATGTTGACATGGCTGGAATACGAACCCGGGCTTTCCGGACGTAAAGCATACACTCTATAGCTGAGCCATATCCCATTTATTTTTTTATGGGATACAACTTGTTTTAAGTACTTATGTATAAAAAGAAAAGAAATAACCGGCATAGAAAAGAAATACTTACAACGAAATATTTTATTATGTTAAAGATAAATGTTATTGAAATTCATATTTTTTTAATAACATGGTTTTATTGAATATAATTCTTGTCTATTTTTTTCTGTGTACACTTCATTACTCAGTTTAATTATCAAAATTGCATTAACAATATACACTAAAATAACAGCATAGGTGTGTACTTCTAAATATTTGAAGATTTAGTAAACTTTGCTATATGGTATTATATTGCAAAATGTTTCATCAATCAATCATAGTTTGTATCCAAAAATATGTATTGAAAGTTATCTAAATATTTTTTAATTTAATTGAAGTTTTTAGTGTATAAATAGGAACATTATGTTAAAACTCATAGAAGATTATACATCTAAATTATTTTAAATTTAAAGTATGGTAAGTGTTTTGAAAAATTATTGAATTCATAAAAAAATGTATTGAGCGTTACGTTGAAAAAATTGTTTAATATAATTTATCTTTAATTTTAGGACGCCAAAACAAAGTTAATAGAAGCTGAAGGGTAGAAATGTCTGTTTAAAAATTTCTGATTTGCTTTGAAATAATTTTGTTTCTGCCGCACTGTGCGTTGTTATATTTTCGAAGAAATTATTATAATAATACCTATAAGTAGATCGTATTTTGGTACGAATAATTAATTGAAACTGACGTAGCTTTTAACATTGTCGGCCAATCTTATTAAAATTGGTCTTATTTGAAAGAGGAATTATATAAATAAGAGGAATAATATAAATATAATATATATAAAAATAGGAAGATAAATGTTTGAAAACAATTATTTTAAAATATAAAAATTTTTTATTTTTCCATTTAAACCCAAATCAAACTTAAAAAAGTAGTCATAACTTTTAATTTCGTCCTGTGATTATTATAACTTTTTTGTTTTTAGAGAGAACATGTTAAGCGCTTGCGAACAATATACTTATATTTTGTAACGCATTTTTTTCGCAAAAATCATTTCCACAACAACTGCGAAAGCAGATGTAACGCTCAATACACAAAACTTAAAAAAAATCGAAATATATAGTTTTATTTTAGGATCCATTGAATGAGGCGAAAGCTAAAATAAAAATCTTACCTTCTCATATTTCTATTAGGTACATTGGTAAAGAAAAAAAAATACTTTACACATAAAATGAGACTGGCAAATATATTCTGATAGCTGCCAAATTTGATGGCATGTTTTTTTTGTTTGTTGTATATTCCATTGGTTGGTTGCTGGAGGGGAGAACCCTAATTTTGTGTATGTTAATAAAAAGTACTAATATTGATAATCCAGCAAAGTACTCAAACTTAAAATGCAGTGAAAGCAAAATTGGTATCGTTAGATGAAGATTAAAGATATATGATCATTTAACATCATACAAATACGAAAAAAGTAACTGATTTATTAACTTTTTAATTTTAAAATATGTAATATATGAACATTTGTCTATATTTTTTAACCATGATATTTTTGTCATTTGTTACCTGACTTTGGGGCGATATGATTTTTATATTATTTTTTCATGTTTTAATTGCTTACAGTTTCCTTAAATCAAAAACAAAGAATTAAGAAATAAAATAAACATTCCCTTTGCATACCATTTTTAGTATAATTTTTTTAAACCATATCAGCGTATAACTTTTTTGTCATTCGTTACCTCACTTTGGGGCGATATGATTTTTATATTATTTCACAATGTTTTAATTGCTTAGAGCTCCCTTAAATCCAACCCATAGAATTAATAAATAAAATAAGTAGTTTTCAGAGCCATTCGTTTTGCATTTCCTTTGCATACCATTTTTAGTCTAGTTTTAATTTTTCTAATTAACGTTTTTGGAACTATGCTCTGGTTAAATAAGTTTACTCCTTCTTCTTTAAAAATAAAAAACAACAAAAATCAGATATTAGACACAATCACCACAAAATCCATACAAATAAAAAAGTCACGAAATTCAATCTTTTTATGTATTTATTTTTCTTCACAATCAAAATTTTAATCATATGGTCTAACGTAATTGAGTCTTTAGCAATTTAAATACTTACGATTGAAACAACATTTGCACTTTTTGAAATTTTTTTTGATTTTATTCAACACTAGCTTTAATTTTTAGAATAAATATTGATAATTGATAAAGTTCATGCTACAGATTTTTCAATGAATGCTTCAGTTTCACATATTTTTAATAACTTTTCTTTGCATTGCAACTATTACACGTGAAGTTTTAATTAATTTATACGTATTACCATTTCATTGATTTATGTGATTAGAATATTGAATATCAAAAAGAAAAGTCACGCATGACAAACAACTTTTAGACATATTTTTGACATATATAGCAAAGCCTTTTCTTATGAATTTGCTATACTTTGTGCGCATGTGATACGAAACTGATATGTTTACTTTTATTTAAGATTATTTATGTTTGACTTTGTTTTCTTCTTTTGTAAATAAAACAATTCGTAAAACATGAGACAAAACATGTCTATGAAATAAAAGTGAGATATAATTTTTTAGGCAGAAAAAATAAAACAGTTTTACTTTCATATAAAATGTGTTTATTATAAAGTAAGTATATTGCCTACAACAAAGGTTTTAATAATTTGTATCCAATTAACTATAAAAACTGATGAGCAAAAAAAAATCAATTTGATTTGAACGTAAGCCATACATATTAGTATGACTGGAAACCGGCTTATCCAATATAATTTATATTGGGTAACTTATATTGGCGAGCATTGGAAATAAAAATTGCCCGTATGAATGTATGTCACATTAAATTTTTGAGTGATTTTATATGAAGCCTTGCAAAAATAAACAAATTCAATTTGTTAATCAACATGTTGTGATTAAAAATTATTTATGTATATTTTTATTTGCTGCTTTAATTTCTTTATCTAATTGCATCTATTTTGGTTTAATCTACTCCTAATATGTTTCTCTCTTGAAAAAAAACGTTAAATGTTTTACGGCATTTAGCATTAAATATGAGTTTTTGCTTTGAATTTTTATTTATTTATTTTTCCTTCGCTAACTTTTATAATTTATTAAAGATTGAATAAATGCTGTAGGCATGTGATTTTTCATTTAAAAGTTTTTTTTTGTAATATATTTTATTTTGAGTTTTCTGAAAGATTGACTATCTTTTTATTATTATTTTTTTGCTATTTTTTTCTATTCCAGTTCAGTTCTTTACATTAATTTTTCTGAGATTTCGTGCTTCGAGCAACCCACTTGTCTTTTTTTTCTTTTTTGAAGTTTTGTTGGTTTTGCTTGTCTTTCTATCTCTGAGTACAATTTGAAAATGTATTTCAATTTAATGTTTGCCAAAATTTATTGACAGTTTTGTAGAAGTTTGTTGAAATTATCGTTTCAATTAGTTTAACGAGAGAGTGCCAGTATGAAGTAACAACAAACAAAAAATCTTAAGCGGAAAAACATTAGTGAGTTTTTTTTATTATTTCGATAAGAGTAAATAGACAGTTAAAAAACTTGGAATAAAAAAGAACTACAGCAGTAGCATTTGCAACAAAGGCAATACATATTTTTGCCTAATGTGTCTTTTTAATATGTAAGATAATTTTGATATAAACATTATCTGTATAAATAACAATATGCAATCTAAAGTTCTACTATTTATTACATTTTTATATATTCTATTAAGATATTAAACCGATTTTAGGATATAAAATATAATAATAACTTTGCAAAAAGTCTCACAGTTACTTTACACATTTTTGAGCATTAAATTTTTTGCTATATTTTTCTTAAATTCACATCTGAATCATTATAAAAATTTGTTGTAAAAACCAAATACTTCCACCTAAAAGAAGTAATGCTATTTCATAATGTTAATTATAAATAAATTTGTATTGTATTTAATATACTCGTTATTGTAGTATTACAGCGTTTGTTAGTGATACACACCCCTGTGATTATTTTAAAGTTGGCTGTTGCTGTCAACAGTTATTTAAATTGTTACCATAAAACAATTGTCACTTAACATTAATTTGTATCAGACATATAAAATGCTTTTGTAAATTTTATTATTCTTTAAGGAGTAAATAAAAATTTGCAAATAATTATTTGAGTATTTATTTCACTTTTCAACAAATAATTACAATAAACTTTATAGTTTTAATGACAAAACTAACAGTTGATACTTGTAGAAATCAGAAATATTTTTGACTTAAATGTTAATTTGTAATATAGGAACATTTTTTAAAAAAGTAGACAGATTGATATTAAAAGCTAGACATCTTTAAGTTATTGGGCGTATTTATTTCAGTGTGATATTTTATTAATTTAAAAACTTTAAAACTTGTATGAATTTCCTTTTGGAAATCTATTGAAAACTTACTCTGTAAAAGTCTTCAGTTGATGATGCCGCTGTTAAAAATTAAAAACTGTCCAATGTATTTATATGAAAGTAAACATAGTTCAGGTTAACTTAGAATATGTTGGGAAGGGTAATGTCAAAGACGCTTCTATTCGGAGACCCAATTCGCTCCATTATAAGTCCCTTCTTCACCACTTGTCAGGTGGCTCTGACTTATGTTCGATTATTTATTTGTATGGCAAAAAGAAATTTTCCCAATACTCACATTGGGGCCCGATTGGGAGTGCATGTGGCACAGCCAAAAGGGTTATCCCAATTCTGGTTTGATCGGGAAATTGTTAGGTCAGCCCATCTACAAATTAATTACTTAACATAAGTTCTTCCCAAGTGGGAAACTACTGGGAACTTGTTGGGAAAATCTAACACAGATTTTTAATCGTATATTTTGCTCATCTTCAACAGAGGTGATTGTTACATACTTTTGTCCCTTGGATAGCTTTAGCAATTTTTATTCAATGTTAAAGTTTGATATTTTCCCTATTTGAGCAAAATTTTGCAATATTTTGGTATTTCCCCACAGGAAACCAATCGGGTCCCAAATACGTTTCTGCGTTACATCGGAATTGGGATCCCAATTAGATCGCAAATGTGTTTGCATAAAAATGAGAAAATAAATTTCGTACTCACGAGCTTCTAAAAACTCCTTTTTTCGAAGTCAATTATATTTAAATCTTTTCTTCTTGAAGTACAGCAAACCTCGTAAGACAGACTATACTAAAAATTGGTTTATATTTTCATTCTATTGCCAAACATCTCTGCTTTGTTTGCCGAAGAGCTTTTCTCTATAAATACTAGTCTTCTTCAAATTCTCGCTCAGATTACTTATAGAAAAAAGTTAAAAATAGCAGACAACTATTTCAATTATACCTGTTAATTTATTCAATAAGAAATAATAATTTTTCCAATTCCGATAGTTGATATCATCATCTTAGTGTTAGGTGCAAAACTTAAAATTTTTTTATTGCTTAAATCATTTTGGTAATGAAATCATTTTTGGCTTCTTTGTGTGTATTCTTACATTAAAGGAAGCTGAATCCAACATAGTTTGACATACTATTTTTCTATAAGCTCGCTGAAGGCTCTCCTATAGTCGCTAACTAGTTTTGATTTGACACAGTATCACTTGAAGCATTTAGCATGCCTTCAGTTACATTTTTAAACATGAAATCCATAGCCTGTAGGATCGGTAGAATCTGAGCCCAAAAACCGCTACATTCAGACGGAAGTCTGAAAGACTTATGAACGCCCGTCCCCACAATAAAGACGCCAGCATCAGTGCCTGTTCCCATTTTTTACCGGTCTGTAAAGATCACACAACACTCGTAAAGTCTATCGGATTGAAAAATGAGAGTATCGTTCTCAACGACATTAGAATCCAACGGGGTATGGAGACCTTTCCATTGTGCTCTATTAATCTTGTCCTCACCAAACCTGCCACCTTTCTCACCACAAAAACCTCTATAGAAAGTAGATGAAGAGTGACGTCTAAGGCGTGATCCTTACGGTATATGTAATACCCAGCGAGGCACACCTTTGGACCTTAGTAGGCAATTTCTTATCACTCTCCATCCTCAATCGATATGTAAATATTTTTATTACCTTTGGTTGTTAGCCACAGCTCCATACTGTAAAGTTCCTGCATACGTAGTAGGCATTGATCCATTTTTTAAAGCTTTCCTGCACATTCCTTTTTCAGGAAAGCTTAATATCTGGGAGAATACTCCAGAGTTTAATCTCCTTAAGATATAAATAACAGTAAATAAAAGTAAACATAATAGTTTCGTTTCTCATTCCTTTGTTTTTGTTTTTATTTTAAAAGTATGTCTACAAGTTGTTTGTCATTCGTGACTTTTCTTTTTAATATATAAAATTATTATCAAATACATCACGTTTAGTCATCTAAATTTATTAAAACTCTATGAGTAATAATTGCAATGCATAAAAAACTTATTAAAACATCTGAAATTGAAGGGTTTTTTTTAATTTGTAGCCAAGAATTCAGTCATTCGTTACTTCATTATTTATTCCGAAAATTCAGGCGAGGATTGAATAATAATTTGAGTCTTAAATATTTCAAATTTATTAAATCATTTGCCTAAAATTGCATTTGAATTAAAAAAAAGGAAAAAAATTTTAATTCGTGACTTCTCTATTTGTATGGATTTTATTGTGGTAGTTTATAATATTCAATTTCGGTGTTTTCGTTATTGTGTTGGTTTTTCAAGGAGAAGAAAACTTATTTAACCAAAGCAGAGACATACAAATCTTATAGAGGAATATTTAAACTAGACAAAAATGGTGTGCAGAATATAAGCAAAAAGCAGGGGAAAGGTAAATGGAATTACTCTTATAACACCTAATTTTATTTACTCATTCTCTGGGCTTAATTTAAAGTAGTTCCAAGCAATTAAAATGAGTTGATATAATATAGAAATCTTATCATCCTAAAGTGAGGTAACGAATGATAAAAATTTTATATTATATTAACATAAAATACATGTCTTTAGAAAACTGTTATGTTTCCAAAAATCTATCGACAATTGCTCATTCATTACATATTATTTGAAAGTTTTAAATATTAAAGTTAAATTTTCAACCTCTTTTTTTCCGACGTTAAAAACAGCTTTGGTTGTAATGGAATTGAGCACTTGACTATATTAACTACTTAATTTTTGAATTAGCTATGATTTTTTTGCATGATAGGTGCGGTTGGCTGAGGTAATTAGTGTGTTTACTACAAAACATACTATGGATAAGAACGCGAGTTCGATCCCCGAGCTCACGACAATTCCTAAATATCATGAATTTTTGTATTACTGTGGCATTATTTTAATTATTATTGGACTGTCTAAATGATAAAGGCATAGCGCTGGTCATTATCTCTTTTCCAAATAATGCGTTAATTGCCTACAAGTCCTTATTAAAAAATAAAAATAAAAACTCAGACATATTGGAAGTTTGTTGATATAAAATTTATGAAACTATATTTGCAATATGCTTGCACAGGGAAATTTATTTATTATGTATTTTTTGACTACTAGTAACAACTCTAAGCCAAACGTGCAACTTGTAATTGATGTTATTTTTTTCTATATTTAAAGTATTAATTTTTATTATTTTTAGCAAATGTCTTAACACCCACTTTGGCAACTGTTGAAATCAACATACAAATAAAAGAATTTTAACCATATATTGCATGTTTTAACAATTTGTGTCGATTTGTTGTTGTTTGTTTCTTAATTTTTTTTTTTTATTACCTCAAAGTACAATTTTCTTAAGTAGTTTTTCATATTTTTAAGTTAAAAGCCATTATAGTTTTTTTCCAATGTTATTTTCTTAGTTGGTGCTGTTGTCTTTATTTGCTTTAGGCTTAATTGCAAGCTTAATCAATATTAATTGCTGCACATGTTGCAATTGACAAAATATGTATTGCATAAAGAACTAAACAAATGTTGAATCATACAATTACATAAATGTTTTTTTGTTTTGGTTTTTTTTTCCTTCTTTGCTAATATTTAACTGCATTTTATATTTGTTTGTTACTTTTTGCAACTGCCACCTACAGTGTTGGCCATGTATGGGGTATGAAAATCATAAATATTAATAGTGTCATATCTTTATGTTTAACTACGATAATATTTATAAGAATAATAAATATAAAGATGCCTTTAGTGGAGGATGAAGAGAATTATTTAATACCGGCCACTTACCGTTCATTCACAATTAGTTAGATGCAGTTGTTATTTTAAGTTTTATTAGATGGAAAATGGAAATTTTATTGCTTGTTGTTACAAGTATTTTATTAAATGTTTTCAAAATTTGTTTTTGTAAATTTTTCATTGTAAAATAAAAGACTTTTTAATGGAATGGAAGTGGGAGAGTGAGGTATGGAGAATATTAAATAGGAACATGGTTACATTGTCGTACTTATTTACAACAACATATCCAAAAATGTGCCTTGCTGCTGTTCGCTGCCCCAACATTTGATATTGTTGGTCGACAACATCTTCAATTGTACTTGGGGTGTTTTTTGGAACTTAAGTTCCTTATGGCGCCATGCACATTAATGCTTTGAATAACAAAAATCACTGCTTGGAGGGGTAAAACAAATGGCCGCGAATACTGGTTACAAATACTGGTAACAACTACATAGTATAATGGTTCTGCAACTGCGATTTTTTTTAGATTTTCAGGGCTGCCATAATTTCCCGGTGAATTTGCCGGGGAACTCCTGGAATTTTGGGGATTTTCGGCCTAGTTTTTGGGAATCTTCAATTTGGTTTGAGCCTTTGCTAAAAAGTTTCTGACTTGCATAAATGGTTCGTGGCAGCGATAGATGAAGGTGTATATGGTAACTATCTTTACTAATATCATTAATGCGAAAGTAACTTTATTGTCTGAAAGAAGACATAGGGTATAGATTTTTACAGAAATAGGACCACGACGGGAGGTAGCGGGTAATTGCTTCCCCTTTGAAGCTATCTATTCGATGTTGATCATGTTCATATATATGTACATCTTTTCAAAAATAGGAGCACGCACACAAAAAAAATAGACCAGAATTATGTTCCATAACACCATGTTGTTGAAAAAAATATGAATTTCAATAACATTTGTTATTAACTTAATAACAAAATAAATAAATAAATAATACAATATTTCGTTGTATGTATTTCTTTCCCATGCCGGTTATTTCTTTTCATACATAAGTACTTATTGCATGAAAATATAAATGGGATATGGTTCGGCTGTAGAGAGCATGAAACCAGGAGAGCGGGAAGGCCGGGTTCGTATCCCAGATATGTCAACATATCTTTATTAAATATATTTTTTTCTTTTGAAATAATTTTGTTATGAATATAGCGGAATTCTTTATCACAGGAAATTAAAAAAAAATTATTGAATACCAAGATTTTTATTATAAAAAGCTAAACTTATTTTTTGTGTGCGAAGAGGGTTAGGAGTAAATTTCTTCCTCTCTGAAAATATCTATCCGATTTTGATGAAATTCAAAGCATGGATAGATTTGAGTCGAAAAGAAGACATAGGCCATACATTTTTTAAAAATAGGCCCACGAGGGAACGTAGGGAGAAATGTCTTTCCCTTTGAAACTATCTATCCGATTTTGATGAAATTGCAGACATTTATTGATCTCAGTCTAGAAAAGCACATATCCTATACATTTTTTTTTAAATAGGAACACGAGGAAGGGTAAGGATCAATTTCTGCCTCTCCGAAACTATCCACCCGATTGTGATGAAATCAATAGATCTGAGTCTAAAAGAGGACGTATCGAGCCTTTGCTGCAATAGAGTCATAACTGAAAAAAACTTGTTTTGCAGAAAACGAGTTTGAAGTTTTGAATTTACTAACAACTTGATGGTAAAATAAAATTTTATTCTTCTCTCAAGAGTTGAGTATTCAAGATATTTTTATGAAATTTTTACACAAAATGAAGAACTATATGACGATTAACTCTGCATTATTAACTCAAAAATCACGTTTTTTGAGTTATGACTCTATTGCAGCAAAGGCTGGATATGCTCTGCACTTTTTTTTAAAATAGGACCACGAGCGGAATAGGGGGAAATTTTTCCCTCTTTGAAACTATTTATCCGATTTTGATGAAGCTTAAAACATAGATAGATCAGAGTCTAGAAGAGCACATAGGCTATACAGTTTTTCAAAAAATAGGAGCACGAGGAGGGTTAGGGGACAATTTCTGACTCTACGAAACAACCTAGCCGATGCTGACGAAATTCAAAGCATATATAGATCTGGGTCCAAAGCGCCACATAGTGGCGACTTCTGCCTCTCTGAATCTAGCTTACCAATTTTAATGAAATTTAAAACTTGGATAGATCTGAGCCATAGCAGTTGTAGCTATCGTGGTGGTTGTAACTGTGCGGTCTAAACGGTAAAGAACTCTAATGAGAACTCCGGGCGGCCTAGAAACATGTAAGTTCAACCTTCCGTTCAGTAAAAATTTTTCTTTATCTCTTCAATTATTACATGATTTAGAAGTTCTTTTTAGAAAAAAGAAATAATTTATTGGAAAGAACTTAAGCCAAACTAACTAAATAACTTTGGACTTTTGAAATTATTAAATTTTTCGTAAAGTTATAGAAAAATGTATGTATAAATAAAAGCTGCCATTAATAGTCATCAAGTCTTGATATAATAAAAAAATCTTGAAAATAAAATATTTGATATAAAAAAAATTGAAATGAAACTTGGTCAATAAATTCAAGTACAATTCGCATAGTATTTAACAATATTCAATCTATTTCAGGTTTCTAAGAACAAAAAAAATGCTTCTAATGTGCGGGTGCTGGCCTTTAAGTTAATAAATTTTGTGTATGTGTGTGTGTGTGCGTGTTTTCTGCCATGAATGTTTTTTTGGTGTTAAATTTGTTGTATTCAACATATAATAAAATTTATCTGTGTGCAAGTTAAGTGTGTATTTGTGTAAATGAATGTGTATTAGTTTATTTATGTGCGCGTGTGTACATTTCAAATGTTTTTAGCGATCTGTGAATTCTAAATATGGCGCCATTGTCATTATCGTAAAGATAAATTATGGTTTAACGTCAAGAAACCTTTTATTCAGTTGCTTTTTTTTAGCTTTTTGGAATTGTATAAATTATTTTATTAAAACAGTAAAGCAATATTTAGAAAAAAAAATATCAAAAAGTACTCTGGTACTCTATAAAGAATGCATGCAGTGACCTCTTTTTTACAAAATCAACGAAGGAAGTCTGATATGGCTTTTGAGTATGAATAGACCAGAGCTATTTTTCTTATCGAGGGATTCAGCGAAAGAGTAAAAAGATTTTGAGTCATATTAATATGAAGCGATGCGAGTAAGAGTGAACTACCGCAGAAAGCCAAAAAAAAAACAACACAACTACAGCAAAGTATCAAATCAGTGCATGTCAAAATGAGCCTGAAAGATATATTTGGGTTAGATCACTATTGCTCTCATCGCTTCTCATATCCTTTTAGTTGAGGTACCGAAGTGAACATAAAAAAAACTAGCGGTGAGTAATTCCGATACATTAAGTATTTTTTCATCCCTAAATAAATTTATTACGTCTGGTTTTGGCGAACTAGTAAAAACATTTTTAGACTTCCTTCGCTATTCCTTATAAAAAATAAAATATATTTTTAAGCAGAAGCTTTTTACTCATACAATCTGAATATATCACCAATAGATATTGCTAATATATTTTTCATATTATTTGTTTTTACTTTTCGTGTGATTATAAATTATGATTCATTGCTAGCTAATAATTTCAATTAATAGTTTACGATAACTAATCTTAAGAAGAAAATTTATTAAGCTCTACTCTGCACACTTATTTGTTTGTCATTAGCTTTTCAAAAAGGTTTATAAATAATGGGATTTAAGGCTTATGTGTATAAGCATAAATTCAAGGTAAAATAAATAATTTAATATTCAGTTTTTAAGGTTTATCTGCTTGTTTCTGAATATCAAAATAGTTTGCAATTTATATTAAAAACAGCAATAAACTATGAAAATCGCGTTTTATTATAAATTGCCAAACGAAAGTTTGTTTATTATTTTAAAACAGACAGTAAGTTCGGGTAATGTGGTATACCTTTTTTTATTTGGCTTTAATTTTTCGAAACTTGATCTCATTAGAACACATCTTAGGTATACATTCAGGAAAGTAAAAAGTCTTTGAAGCTCAAATTTCAGAGAAATTGAAGAAAAAGCAAAATCAAACCCATAAGAAGGTCATTTAAAAAATTGGCGGGTAATGTGGTCTGGTAAGGTGGCATACCATACCTTCATATATGCCGTTGGCCATATTCATACATCTTCTCTTTTTGACATGCTTATTTTATTGAAAGTGTAATGTAATGCAGTATACCACTTTAGCCGCCTTTAGCTATACCACATTAGCCGACCACGGGGTTTATCCCAATAATTATTCAAGTAAAAATATTTACTAAATATGCAAGTATTCCTCACTAATAAAATACCCACCTTTGGCTTCAAATCAGGAACCGGCAAACGCATACTAATACATATTTCTTGTATTGACTTTATTTTGCAGCTCTCGCTCTTACAAAGTTGTTATTAGTGTACATCAAGCAATAGCAAGAAACAAGCGATAACACAACCCGCTTGTTTGAATGTTCATGCCACACTTATTGATTTTATTTACTCTTAGTTATTACGTGTGAGTACATACGTATGAGAGTATGTGATATGTTTTGCCGGTTCCCGCCTTAAATTAAAATAATAAAGTTTGAAACACTGGTTTTTAGAAAAAAGAAAATAAAATTTTTATCAGAGCACAACTTCGCATATTTTTAGTGATTGACTATTTGCATGACATGCTAACTTACTCATAACTTTCTGAAAGCATCACTCTATTAAAACTGCTACTTTTATTCCTCTGCTGCTAGTTTTAGCGAAAATCACCTTGATCAAAAAAACACACAAAAACAGATTTGTAAAGTTATTATATATTACATCCAATGAAACACTACACAAAAAAATTATCAAAAATAAGTTTTCAAACAAAAGTTTGTCAAAAATTAAATTGCATTTTCAGTAAATGTTCTTTACTGAACCAGTGAATTTTTTTGTTTGACTTTTATTTAAGAAGCAAACACCAAAAACAACTACAAAATCCGTTTTCTGTGTAGAAAAAGAGCAACCCCGATGATGATATGCACATAAATAACAACAACAGCAATGATAGCAAAAGGAATGTGATTGTTACAAGTTTGTGTACTGAAAATTTCCAGGCGAATCAATTCGATAATATTGTGGCGTTAATTCTTATTCATTCTTTTATAGTCAGAGTTGAACACATATAAAAAAAGAAGATTTTTCTGACTCAGACAAAAAGTTCCTTTGATATATTAGAAAAAAAAAACAGTAAATATTTTTGCTTGATTCAGTAAATTATTTTTTTTTTTTTGGAATTAGTAAGTATTTTTAGACAAATTGCCTTATAAATTCAGACAAAAATATTGTTTGATATACTACAGCAAATCCAGTAAATGTTTTTGTTTGATTCAGTAAATTATTTTGTTTAGAAATTGTTAATATTTTTAGACAAATTGTTTTATATATTTGACAACTTGCTTATTGAAATAAAACCAGTTTTTTCAATGAAATTTTCAAGGCATTTTTTCTGTGTTTACAAATTTGTTTGTTGATCCGTTTCTAGCCAAAATATTTAGTAATTCATTGAATTTCTTTACTAAAAATAAACTTCACTTTTTGCTGTGTACTTTTTTTTGTTGTTTAAGGATATCATATTAAAAAATCAGTCATTGTATATTGCAATACTAAGGCTAGCACAATCTGTCTCAATTTGTGCAAATTTCCATATTTTTTTAACAAAATAATTTTTGAAATAAAAAATAAACATCAATATTCTAAAATCTTACTCATTTCTTTTATGTTAAAGCAAATATCCATTATGTGTCCAAAACAAATAATATAAAACTTAAGTTTTTACATTATTATTATTATTATTATGATTTGCTTAAGCCACAGGAAGATGTCGATTATGTTGGAGTAAAAATACTTAAATATCCATCATACTCATATAGACAAGAAAAACAATAAAAGCAGCCTACGCATTTTATCCTCTTGACACAGCAACCCATAATCATAATCATTAGACTGTGACTTAAGTTCAAATCATTTGGAAGTATTACTACAGCTGAATCATTTCAGTCATTCTGCTTTTTTCGGTTTAGTTGTACAGGATACTTCTTTTTACTTTGGATCTTACTTGCACTTTTTTGTCGTTTTCTGTTTGCTGCACTCAATCATATGAAACCAATCTTTGGGTTTTTTGTCAACTAAACTTTATTTGGTAATATATTTCTTTTTTTTAGATATATAAAAATATTGCGTTTTATATTCGTACACAGAACAAAAACTTTTTTAATAATCTTTAATGATGATTTTTGTATTAACTATTGATTCTGATGAACATGAAAAATATTTTGGAATTTCCGGTGATGACGATTTTTGCATATTTAGTAAACAAAAATGCTTGAGTGATTTTGGAAACCATTTTTGTTTTCATTTAATGATTAATGGATGTTGATAATGGAGCTCGCAGTGTGTATTCACTGTTGCACATGAGTGGTTCTCATTCTAAACGTACATTTTGTGTTTTTTTTTGTTTGTTTTTGATTGCCAATGTAACTAAATGAATTATGTGACGGTAGTAGGGATTTGTAATATAGTTTTCACCTCATTCAATGTATCCTGAAATAAAATTATATATTTCGATTTTTTAGCATTTTTGTGTATTGAGCGTTACATTTGCTTTCGCTGTTGTTCTGGGAATGATTTTTGCAAACAAAGTACGCAACAAAAATGAGTATAGGGCTTGAAAGCTGTATACATCTACTCTATATGACCACTTTTTTTTATAGATAAATTATATTAAAAATATTTTTCTACGTAACGCCCAATACATTTTTATACGAATTCAATACTTTTTTCAGAACACACACTATATTTTAAATTAGTCATTGATACATTTTAACATAAACTCCTTAGATAGTCACAAGAAAATTTCAATTAAATTAAAAAAAAATTATAACACTCAATACATTTTTTTGGATACAAATCATGATTGATTTATTAAACGTTTTGGAATATAATACTATTTAACAATATTCATAAAACTTTTAAATATTTAGAAATACAAACCTACGCTGCTATTTTAATGTTGTTAATGCAATTTTAATAATTAAATTGATTAATGAAGCGTAATAAAAAATCCCAACGATCAATACACAAGCTGCGGCCAACAACAATTAAAAACAAATTATAATGTGTATTATTTTGCAAAAATTTGATGTGTAAAATAAGAAAAGAATAATCTCGCTTTTGGAAAAATTCATAGCCTCTTAATGTGGAGAATGAAGAGCATGCATTACGGGCACACCATTTTGTATGAAGAGGGTATAAACAGTATTTCCGTTCCTTGCTTTTAACACCTAATGAACAGTCTTGCATAAAAACCTTATGCACATTTATTTATAATATATTGAATCATAAATTAAATTTATTTGCTGGTGTTTAAGCATTGTCTATATCCAGCATTTTATTGAAAAATAAAATAGATTCATATCGAATATAAATTATTTGCTGGGTTTTGTATAATTTTTAAAGCCTACTATGCTTATTTTTGAAAATCATTTACATATTTGTGATTTCTCAAATGGATTTTGAAAGTCTGTACATAAGATTAAGGATTTGTAACTGTACAAAATTAAGTTTGAAGTCTACTGACGATTTGGTAAAGCGCCAAATGAAATGCTGCATATAGACAATGCTTAAGCACCAGCAAATAAATTTCATTTAAAATAAAATTATGACAATATGTCATATAATAAATTTCGTAAAAGTATATTAAATCGTGCTAAAACAGTTTTCATTTTAAAGTGTATGCGTTTATTTTATGAAATATTTTACTATACTTTCAACGGACACGAGAAAAGCATTTGAAATGAGAACCACCCATATACATGTATACTTAACCAAAGTTATTTAATTAGTTTGGCTTAAGCTCGTTTCAATTTTAGTCTTTCAATTAAATAATTTTTATTTTAGAAAGAAATTATGAAGCATGCAATTGAAAAGACAAAAAAATTTGGCTGAGCGAAAGGTTGAACTAATATGCTTCGAGACCAACCGGTCTGTTCATCAGTAGTCACACCGGATACAGCCCTAAATCACAGCGTCCGGAGAACAACTCAGAATAAATAGCATCTATCTAAGGAACTTTAAATCATTTTGAGCGGAATTTTTGTACTAAAAGAAAAAATGGAAAGCAAAATCTGGTGCAACATCAGAGCAGAGATGTTAACCTTCAAGCAGTCAGCAATGACAGTGGTGCCGATGACTTTTAGTTGAAGTTGACACGTGGTTATTTAAGGAATTAAGGCGAAAGAGGAAAGAACGTAAGAATTGCAATGGACAGGAAACAGTGTTCTAAAATATCAACTGATAGAAATAAAAACCGAGGAAGATGAAATTTGTATTGTAATCCAGACGTTACTAGTATTACATTAAAAATAACACAGGCGGAAAATTGTTAAATGTGGGACCTTCAGATTTAGTAACTGAAGATTATTACTACGAACTTAGAGCTAAAAATGGAAATCGATAAATAAAAGCCAGAAATTACAAAATTCGGGCGAAAAAGCTCTGTCTACAATTGTTGGGGCACGTAAAAGGTTGAAAAGCGACAGTAGTGGTCGACTACGATATTCCCGACCTACAGACACACAAAATGTAGCAGTTACTGCTTTAAAGGATAAAAAAGTTGTGCTTCAGATGATGAGATTAATTCAATTTGACTTGATAAACTATTTAAATTCAGAGTTCGGACCGGTATCTAGGATTGAAAACTAGTCACGTGACTTGTCCCTTTCCTCTAGGGAGCTACTAAAATTGGCCTCTGAGTTTCTTACCAAAAAATCTGTATTTCCCAGTGTTTGCCATATAAATTCTTAAAACTATTATTAAAAATTCAAATATCTTTAACAATTTGGTATTCTTATTTAAGATCAACCATGTGTGTTTTTTAATATTATGATACCGACTCTATCACACGTGCTTAATTGCTCAGTACATAAATCATTTTTTGTGTTGTGTATAAAATCTTTTTACTTACAAAAATGTTTCCTTATCCATTTAGATTTTGCTGTTTTCAAGTTAAAGTTAAAGTTCCTTTTTAGAGTTTAGAGTATAAACAGAATAAATAAATAGTCTACTCGTTCAGCATACAAGTACATTAAAACGGTGATAT
This sequence comes from Panzeria rudis, assembly GCA_956483635.1. NCBI lineage: Eukaryota > Metazoa > Arthropoda > Insecta > Diptera > Tachinidae > Panzeria > Panzeria rudis. The sequence continues at coordinate 182,054,929 of OY101448.1, forward strand.
TAAAAATATTTACCCACTGATCACAATCGACATCACGCACGCGTTTTTTTTTTTTTTTGTTATTTTAGCTGAAGCTGTTGTCGTGGGTTTCTGTTTTTTCTTATATTTGTTTGTTTTTACTTTTTTTCTTTTTTTATTAAAGTGAAATATGGAGCAAGTGCGTCACAACTTCATTAAAATATAAACACGCAGTTACGGTTTTATTTTCCTATGATTTTTATACTCTAATTTTTATGATATGAGATCGGCTGATAGCACAGAAATTTTTTTTAAATTTATTTTAGATTTTGGTTTTATGTTTTCATATCCTGTATTTGTGTTTGTTTATGGCCAGCCAATCATAAATATACAAAACATTATTAAGCTATAATTTATCAATTGATCATTTTTACCGTTTTAGCTCGTTTGATTTGAACCAATTTGCTTTCACGTTTTTTTAGTTATCATAATTAAAAGTAAAGGAATGTATTGGCATTGGTTATTTACATTCATTTATTAATTGGTCATAAAAATTTATTTGAAATTAATTTACTAGTATTAGAGATTTCAACAGTGATTTAAGTGGTGATAAATTTTTTGATTTGAATAACTGAATAACAAACACTACACAGAAAAAAATAAATTTCGTTTTCAGTATAGAAATGTAATGAATTAATAAAGATTTTGTCTAGAAACGGACCTACAAACAAATTTGTAAAAAATCCGGTTAAAAAATCAGTTAACAAATTGGGTAAATCATTTAAAATTTTTTAAAAATTCTACACAAAACAATTGATTGAATCAAACAAAAATATTTATCGGATTTTCCGTAATAATTATATAAAAAAATATTTTTTCTGAATTTATAAAATAATTTGTTTAAAAATACTTACAAATGTTAAGTAAATTAATTTACTGAATCAAACAAAAATATTTACTGGATTTGTTGTAATATATCAAGCAATATTTTTTGTCTGAGTCAGTAAAAAGTTTTTTTTATTAATATGATTATTTCGAACGTATTTGCTTTGTGAATCCAAATTGATTATTAGGCTAAGGTTCGTAAGAATTGGTCATGATTAATATTCCAAGGAATCAGGGAAAAATTAACATTAACTTAATTTTTCAACGTACAGAGCAGAACAGACTAGTGCCACTTTCGGAAGGCACTACCCTTCCATCGTCAGTGCTCACGTGTATTTTGCTTATCACCACTTTTCAGGTGGCTCTGTTGAATATGATTTTTATTCTTTTTCGTGAAAATTTAATACGAGAATTATATAACCCTCAAGCTGATATTAACTGCACTTTCCCAGCGTTGACAACGGTTTATTTTTCTTCATTCCCATTTTTCTGATGTTTTTGATATTTTTAAGTTTTAAATAATCACATCATCATTCATTAAACATTCATAAAATTTCACTTTATCAAATGTTTTCAACTTTGTATGTTTATCTTAAGACTTTAAAAAAATAAATGAGAATAGCGCAACAATAATAACGAATTGATTCACTCAGAAATCTTCAGTAAACAAACTTGTTACAATTTAAGTTTGATACTAAATCTATGATTTCGACATCGCAATCGTTTTGCTATTATTACCCAGCAAAAACTTACTTTACTGGTAGGCAATAAAGTATATGGGGACTTAAGTCGTAACTACATACAATTAGACTCGATAACTACTTATTTTTGTTTTAGAAGTCCAAAAAATATAGGGTAGCCCTTACATATGTATTTACAGTGTCACAGCAATTAACTATTTATTATTTGGCTTACTTGAAGCTAAAAAATAAGTACTCAAATAAACAAATTAAAATAAAAAAATTGTACACATAATATATTATTTATATTTAAAAACGAATCTGTGCTCGTTCAGATTTGAAGACAAGTACTTTACCGACTTAGCTATTGTTGACTTATAAGTTTGAGCGACAAAGATTAGTTTACATATACGAACTAGAGGGCTGCACGAATATACTCGAAAGTACTCGTATGTATGTTTGTGTGTGTATGCATGTATGTTTTTTGTATATATGTGTGTATATATGTATATATATATATATATATATATATATATATATATATATATATATATATATATATATATATATATATATATATATATGTATATTTGGTCGTGGCTATGTATGTACACACATATACATACATGTATACATAAGTATGTACATAAGAACATACATCTATGCACACACGAAATTCATACGAGTACAATCTACGAATACATTTGTGTACACTTTGCAGCCCTCTACTACGAACACATGTTGACTTAAAAAGTGGTTGTCTACTTGTCTACTTTATTAGTACATATCAACAAATTGTAACTACTTTAAGATAGTGATAAAAATACATACTAATTTTAATAAAAACTAAATAGTAGCTCAAATTTGAAGCATAGTAATAAGATAGATAAGTACCACTAATTACTTTGTAAACGATTAATAAAGTCCTACCGATTACAAAAATGACAAAACTTTTTGCTGGGTATTGTTTTTGTAAATGAGATAATCAGCGCAAAAGTGGTTTAATCCACATTTTTCGTTGGTTGCTGTTCTGGTGTTAAATACAGTCTTTACATTACCATATATCAATACAAAAGTAGACTAAGCCACCTTTTGCTATTCAAAAGCAGATAAAGAGGAAAAATCGTTTTTGCATGGAATATAATATAGCAAAGTAATAGAGAAAACGTGGTGTAAACTCCCATTCTATACTAAATAAATAGTTTGCAGCTACACCACTTTTGCGAAAATAGCATCAATTCATGTGTATGTTGCCATAGGGTTTGTTTTTTACGACACAGATAACTGTTTTTTTTTTTTTTTGTTATTTTGGGTGTTTGCATCCGAAACAAAAGTCAAACAAAAATTCACTGATTCAGTAAAATATATTCACTGAGAATTAAATTTTATTTCAGACAAACTTTTATTTGAAAATCTTTTGTTGATAATATTTTTTGTCTTAATATTAATTGTATGATTTCCAATATCGCATATCTTTTGCTACCATTGTTGTGGTTGTTATTTATGTGTATGTCGTCATAGTGGTTGTTTTTTGTGACACAGAAAACTGTTTTTGTTGTTTTGATCCTAATGAAAAATCAAACAAAAAATTCACTGAATCAATAAAGTTATGATTTTTTTTATAACTTGGGAAGCGACTGTCCAATTTAATAACAAAAAGCCCTGCAAAATATTTGTAGTCAATAGTTACGACTATATTCTAAGCTATAGTCAAGAGTACAGTTCAAATTATGTATACCAATATTTGTTTACCATAATCAAGATTATGGTCTAGTCAGGGCTAAAGTCCAAACTATAGTCGTTATTATCATCTATACTATAATCAAGATTTTATGCAAAATTATTGTTCAAACTATAGTCAACGCTATAGCTCAAGCTATAGTCCAAAATATAATCGAGACTCTACACAAAAAAAAACACTGTACTAAATTTACTAAATTTACTCTGAATACGAGTCGTACTCAACAATTTGAGTACGAATAACACTAAAATGTACATAAATTAAGCCGAAAACGGGATAATCATATAAAAAATCTTGAACTCCTTTTTAAGTTATGATGAAATCGGTTGAGCAGGCATGTGAAAAACCCAAAATTTTAGAAAATAATTTAAAAAAAACTACACACAGAATTTTTAATTTCTACTGTTTTTGTAGTGGAGCACAAAAATAAAAATAAAAAAAATATTGTGGTCATCAAAGTACATGACACAAGCTTAATTTTGTTGTATAGTGTAATTGTTGAAGATACAAATCGATGGCTCAATTCACAATCTTGTGCAAATAGTCTTGCATCGTAGCATTTGTAAGCTCGTATAGTATATTTATACTCACCACTAACAATTGTTAAGTGGTGAGTACCAATATACATACAATACCATTTTGCAAATGCTACGATGCAAGACCATTTGCACAAGATTGTGAATTGGGCTGATGTATTTTCATTTTCACTTTAGCTTAAGTGTAACCAAAAGTTGAGAAAGACAATAAGCTTAACGCTTATGGAAAGTTCCTTAAAACTGTCAATAGATGCCAAAACTAACAAAAAAATTCTTTTACGTAAAATTGGCGAGCATTAGGAAAAAATGTTATAATTATAAAACCAACAATGCACCTCATATTTTCCACGAGACTTATATTCAATAACTAAATCAGTTGAAAATATGTGATGGTAAAAATAACTTTTTTTTTAATTTCATATCTTCTATAGATTTAATTAAAAATTACATTTTTACCATTTATGGAATATAAAACAAGGTGTTGAATATTAATATGGTTGTGTATTCAATTAACCACATTTTTTCTTTCATTTCAAATGCAATTCTTTAAAATCACGTTAATTAAAAATTATACCACAAGACAATCGATTAGTGTTTTGTTCATTAACAATCTACAAACGCTATGATGACGATCATGATGATGATGATGATTCATATATGAAAATACGCAATTGTAATATGTATAAATCATTATCGAGGCAGAATGTAGTATATGAACCAAAATATAATGAAACGTGTATGTAGGTGATTTAATGAAACTTAAAAGACATTTCGAGCTAATAAATTAAGTAAATCAATTAAGTGAGAAAAAGAAAAAAAGAAAGACAAAAAGGTAAAATTGTATTATACACTACAGATGCCCGCTGGTACAACTGGCATAATGAAATCGACCAGCAAACCGCAACAGCCAACATAAATGATGTGTGTAACCAGTCATCATTCATCATTTTAAAGATTTTTTTTTCATTTAATAAATTTTTAAAGCTAAAAAAAAGAACCAAACCAATCTACCACATGATAGAAAAAAAACGAAAAACTTCAATATTTAATGGCAGGAAGGTGATAAATCGTAATACAGTAGCAAACAGCTAAATTGACAAAACAAAGTTGACGATCGGCTGTGTTGGAGTTTAAATTTCTACATACAAATGCCATGATATTCTAGCCAATAGGTATCGCAACAACATCGATGTCAATACAACAACATCATATATTTAGCAACAGAACAAGTGACAAATCTTAAAACTATTTAATATTTTTCATTTTTATCAATTGTAACACAGCGATTGTTAATTTTAATTCTCTGCAGGTTGTATTGAAAGTGTTATGCGTTTTGCTACAGGATGTCATTTTTATTACGAGATCTCTTTTTGATGGCACTCCCGCATATTTACAGAACAGCATGACATCCTCACAATTTTTTTTTTACTTTTGTAATCAATATTCTTTAAATAAGGCAGGATTTAAAAATTGTTTTCTAGAAATCAATCAATCTTAATTAGGTCAAGTACTTATGTTTAATGTATAGTACATTAGGGTCACTCTGAATATTAAAAAGTTAAAAATTTCCCTTTCTCACGCTCAGTTTGGCGAATATTGATAAAACCAACTGATCCTGAAAAATTTTTATATCAACCGGTTGGGAGTGAGACCTGCCCCAGCCAGCTCAAATTTAGGAAAAACCATAAAATGTTTAAGAACATATTGTTGCTTGGGAAGTTTACAGCAAAACAATCATATTTTACCAAAATCGATCTAAAAATTTAGACTTTTTTCACAGTTAAATGAGGGAACTCAATGGACAAAAATTGCGATTTATATACTACACCCACACAGAAAAAACTAAATTTAATTTTCTGTAAAGCAATTCAATAAAATAGTAAATATTTTGTCTAGGAATGGACCTAGAAACAAATTTGGAAATTTATACAAAAATATCTCAACAATTTCATTAACAAAAATCTGTTTTTTACATATTTACTAATTGTAAACAAAACAATTTACTAAATCAAACAAAAAGATTTACTGGACTTTCTTAAAAATAAACAAACAATATTTTTGTCTGAATTTATATAACACTTAGTCTAAAAATACTAACAAATATTAAACAATATAGTTTACTTAATCAAACATAAATATTTACTAGATTTTTTGTAATATATAAAAAAAATGTTTTGTCTGGGTCATCATCATCCATTAAGCATTTATGAAATTTCACTTTGTTAAATGTGTTTAAAACTGAATATTTATCTAAGGACTTTAAGCAAATGAATGAGAATTAACGCAACAACATTAACGAATTGATTCACTCAAAAATCTTCAGTAAACCAACTTGGTACAATCGCATTAATTTTGCTATCATTGTTGTTGTTGTTGTTTGTGTGTATGCTGTCATCGGGGCTGTTTTTTACGACACTGTTTTTCTTGTTGTTTTTGGTGTTTGCGTTCTAAATAAAAGTCAAACAAAAAATTCAATGATTCAGTAAAGAACATTTACTGAAAATTAAATTTTTTTTGAAAAATTGTTGTTTGTTAACGTTCTGGTGATAATATTTTCTGTGTGCATAACGATTGCACGAAGTAGCCAGAGACATGAAACGTCTTATCACTTTTAAAAAAAGTTTTTTTAACCAATGAAAGTTATTATCTCAATTTTTATTGCAACAACAATTTACATTAACAGTAAGTTAACTATTTAAATTGTTTAGATTTACCTACCATTTTATTTTGAGTGTAAGGGGTGGATAACACATCAAAAATATATAGAGCTAGTCTTCATCATTTTTCTTGTTGCATAACGTAATTTTAGCAAAAATTAAAAACCGACTTCAAAACAATGTGACATATAAAAAGACGTAAAGTTTTTTAGCTGTTTAGACGAACGAACAGATGGACAACATATCCGAAATAAAAGAATATGAATGTATACCCTTTCGTGAGCAATAAAACATTTCAAAATCTATACAGAAATAGTGGGGTTATGAATGAAGAAATATTAATATTGATACTATCTGGTGTACTATAATTATATCATAATGAACCCGGTTGTCGGAATATTAATTCTAATATATCAAGAAGTTTTGAACATCATCGCTACGTACTACTTGATTAGACTAAGCTAAACATTTTTTACTATATACACTACCTTCCTTACACCGTTGATATTAATTTAAAACTTTTGTAACTTTTATAATATTTAGTTAACATCCAATATACAAACATGTGTGACATGACAGTTTTATAGGCAACTATTTTTTTATTATAAAAATCATAAACAAATTTTTAACAACAAAACCGAGACATGCAATAATAAAATTAGCCGACAAACAAGAGCGATAAAACAGCCACAACGTTCAACTTAATCAAACCATATTAATCGGCCCAGTCTATAAAAGTTTAAGAATAGTGTGATTTTTGCTGTTACAAAACCAGCAGGAGCTAAATAATTAAAACTAGTTCGATTTTTTTCCTTTTTGGGTATAAAAAACAAAAGTTAATAACTCATTATTTATAGAAAATATTTGTGTATTAAATTTTATAATTAAGTTTTGTTTACATTTATAGCAAATAAATAAAAAAATGAAATTTAGAACTAAAATTACTTAACTAAGGTTTGTGCAACAGGTTTGTGTCTTAAGTCTTTTGTTTTTTATTTTAATGAACTTAGAGTACCTAATTGTAAAAGTTTTATCTTATACAGATTATGTGTTTTATATTAGCATACACACAGAGAAAATAGAGTCAACAAAATTTGTTACCAAACGAATTTTGTCGCTTCCATGTACCATCGTACAATTCTATTACAGTAACTGAGAGAATTCGATCCATTGCAGTGAATACTCGTATATTGAAACAAAACACTTCTTTTTACTTATTGTGAATAAAATTCAAAACTGTTATACATATTTGTATATTTATTTTAGTAAAGACACAAACCAAACAAAGTCTACAATGAAAAAACACATACATATATACATAAACAATGCCAAGTAGAAACATGCATACAAATAAACTAAACATTTTTAGGATTCAACAATTTTTATGGTTTTCTTAATATCCTTGAGCCTCTTTTTGGTGATCTTGAAAATATTTTGTGTTAGTATATAATAAATAACAAAGGACCAAACTTGCGGTAAAAAGTTTTAGGTTTTATTCACTCCATGGATTTCAACTCAGAAAAATTACTCTAAAAATAAGAATACATTTGAATGTACGATTGTCATTTAAGGAGCCACTTCAGACAAAGTTGCATTTCTATACCTTTCCAATATTTCGTTTTGCTGTGAATCACTTGCCTGCTTTGTAATTTATTTGTTCCAAAACTTATTCATTTTTAATTTAATTTAAATTTTTATGTTGGCAAAATATGCATCAAAAAATTATTCTTTGGTGAAATAGCATTTTGGTAACATTGTAATCAATTATTTAATTGTGGTATTTTAGCCCTTATGTTTAAAATAAAACCAAATATGTTTCGATTGCTATAGCCCATTTATTAGAAACCAGAACTTTTTAGGATAGTTTGGATTTGATTGCCGCTACCAAAACAATTTAAAAATGATAAATTGGCTGATACAATTGAATTTAAAATGTTAGGAGTCTCTAATTACAAACAGGAATAGATTTTTAAAAGCTATTATAAAAGTCTATTAAAATTAAAATTTTTAACAATGTTTAATTTTTCAATTAAATTATATTTTAGAGATAAATGTGAAGCATGTAGACAAAGAAAATTTTTGACTGCGCAGAGGGTTGAACTGACGTTTCGATAGCTCCCGCTAATATCATCAGATTTCTTTACCGCTTAGACCACTCGACCAAAGTCGAATGTTTGCAGTCAAGAGCTGAATATCATCTACTTTTAATCAATTCATACTGTCACTCTTAGGGCTGTATTTCATTTGGTTGGTTATTGATATTCAGTTTTTTCTTTGTCTTGTGCTAAGCTTCTTTTTTTATTATTTCTGAAATACAGCACTAAGAGTGACAGTATGAATTGGTTAAAAGTAGATGATATTCAACTCTTGCCTGCAAACACCCGACTTCGGTCGAGTGGTCTAAGCGGTAAAGAACTCTGATGAGATTAGCGGGAGCTATCGAAACGTCAGTTCAACCCTACGCGCAGTCAATTTTTTTGTCTACATGCTTCACATTTATCTCTAAATAAAAATATAATTTAATTGAAAAATTAAATTAAACCCGAACTCAAGTTAAAATAATTAAAATTTCTTTGGATATAAGCCCATATAGTTCGACTAAACTCATAACTTAATTTTTAACAATGGGAATATCCTTTCGGTCCACAATATCATATATTCACAATGGCAAGAAATTTTCAACCCATCTTTTCTCTTTGTGTACATGAAAAATTTTTGAAATTACCTTTTCAGACAAACATTTGTTTGACATTTTTTTTAAATTCAATAAATAGCTTATCTGATTCAATAAATGTTTCTCTTATTACATTTAAAACAGCAACAAAAACCAGTTTAATTTTAAGTAAACGTGTTGTTCTATTTTACAAAAAAATCATTCTTAGGTCTTATTTCAATAAAAAATTTATCTCAATTTATAATTTTATTTTGCTGATTATGAATAAAAAATTTGATAATTAGTTTATCTAATTCAGTAAATTATTTTGTTCGAATTTGTTTTTTTTTAATTCCCAGGATTTTTTCATTAAAAAATTTTTAAATATGGACTAATGTTTGTTCTGATTTATCATTACAAATTTGAAGTCAGAAATGCATATTTAAATTTGGTCTTTGAAGCCAAAACCACCACCATAAAAATAGATAATCAAATACTTGTTTGCACACTTTTCTCACTTATGTCCAAGCATTTATTTCATTGTAAAAAATTTTCTGAAACAAATTTTGAGTATATACTACAAAACTATTTTGATGACTGTACTATTTGAATCTCATTTCGAATCACCCTGTAAGAAAACAAAATAGTTACATAAAGTTTCCACTGTCATATGATTTGATGACCAGGAAAACTAGAGTTTTCTTTCATATACAAAAAAGTGGCGTATATTTTACCAAAAAGCAATTTTCTACTTGGTAGAAAAATATTTCAATACATACTTAAAGGTTATACTAGCAAAAAAGTTCATTTCAAAATCAATATATTTGCTGCAAGTCGTTAAAATCAGAATTGCATGCAAACTAAGCATTAATTTATTTATATTATTTTTTTCTTAGCCTTTGCATTTTTGTACTGTAAAATTATGGGCTTTAATATAAAATTATATGATATTTTTGAAATTTTTGTTCGATTTTAGCATTTGTGTTTGTATTTTTGCTGTAAGACAACTTTATAGCTCTTTCGAGCGGACAAACCTTGATGTAATTGCCAATTAGAAATACGAGGTGTAAAATATTGAAATGCAAATTCTCAATCTTTCAGACAAAATTCGTTAATGTCATAAACTGCCTAAAGTTCTTATTGAATTAAACTGTAAAATAAGAAAAAAAAAGACGAAAAAAATTAAACAAACTACATTGCAATGTTGTTAGTTTATTACTTGTATTTACTCGATTTGAAAGGGAAAACAAATCTATTTGTTTTGCAAAAACTTACAACTTTATTAGAGTGATTACACTATGCAACAAGAAAAATTCTAAGATGTAACACAACATTTTTTTCATAGCTTCGAAAGAAATACCATAGGTGGGAAATAATTTCCTAACCCACGCAAATCGACATGAATTTTTATATATACGTTAAAAGAAATAAAACCCACAAACAAGTTTTCCTTGGTCCTTCCGATCTTTATAAAATTTGGTGCGTCTCTGGCATAACTAGTACTAATGCAAAATCTTGGCACGCACAGCTAGACAAATTTCATATTAAAATCTTTGAAAACAAGGTTAATTTAAAATTTTTCGGTAGAGATTTTGCTTAGTAGGCGTTTCATGTTAATAAAACATAATTTTACAATAACCTTCACAGAACATCTTTTCCTTTTTGAAATACTATATTTTAAATAGAACATTCTTTTCTCTTTGAAATAACTATATTTCTCGTTCATTTAACATTCTAGTAAAGTTAAATCAAAACGAAGTTGATATCGAAATAATACAAAAAATCATGTTGAATCAAAGTTATTACAAGTTCTAACAACGTAAATTTGATACTGAAATATTACGAGGAGTCATTTTGAACCAAAGTTAATTCTAGCTAAAACAAAGTCAATTTGATACTGAAATAACACGAAGAATCATGTTGAATAAAAGTAATTACAAGTTCTAACAACAAAAATTTGATACTGATATAACATGAAGAGTCATGTTGAATCAAAATTATTTCAAGTTAAAACAACATGAATTTCAAGCAGCATGAATTCAATACAGCCATTCCACTAATTATTTTACCTACGTGATATGTGGGTGACTGTCATTCTTAATGTACATTTTGTTTTTTTTTCACAAATCTAACTAAATGAAATATGAAAAGAAAGGATTCATATTATAGTTTTTACCTCATTCAATGGATCCTGGAATAAAATTATATATTTCGATTATTTAACATTCTTGTGTATTGAGCGTTACATGAGCTTTCGCGGTTGTTCTGGGAATGATTTTTACGAAAAAAAATACATTAAAATGAAATTTATTTGCTGGTGTTTAAGCATTGTCTATATGCAGCATTTCATTGGTGCCTTACAAAATCGCCAGTAGACTTCAAACACAATTTTGAACAGTTACAAACCCTTTATCTTATGTACAGACTTTCAAAACCATTAAATTGTAACTGTTCAAATTGTGTTTGAAGTCTACTGACGATTTGGTAAAGCACCAATGAAATGCTGTATATAGACAATGCTTAAACACTAGCAAATAAATTTCATTTTTAATAAAATTATGACAATATTTCAAATAAATTTCATAAAGAAAAAAATATACCACACAAAATTAGTATTGCGTTAAAAGCCCTGTACATCTATCTAAAACGTATGACCACTTTTTAAGCTTTGAGTTAGGTTCACATGGAAAAATAAAATATTTGTATCTTTTAAAATTGTTCTTTACAAAGATTTAGCAAAGATAGGCATACTTTTCTTTCAAATAAGATTTATTTAAATAAAAGCTATTTCAATTTCAAATAATTATACGCAGCAAAATAGGATCTACCTAATACATTCATCGAAAATATAATAACCCACAGTGCGGTATAAGCAAAATTTTTCCAAAGAAAATCAGAAATTTCTAAATGGATAATATTCTCCATATCTTTTCTTACCTTCCGTTGCTGTTAACTTTATTTGCCGTTTTTAATTTTAGAGATAAATTGTATTTAAGAATATTGTTAACGTAACGGTCAATACATTTTCTTATGAATTCAATATTTTTTTCAGAACACACACCGTATTTGGAATTTAAGATAATTCAGATATATAATCTTCGAAGTATTTCAATATAAACTCCTTAGTTCTTCACCAAAAATTTTCAATTAAAAAAAAATATATAAATAACACTCAATACATTTTTTTGGATACAAACCCAGATTGATTGATGAAACGTTCACAAAATTTTTAATATATATTTAGAAGTATAAATATACGCTGTTATTTTAGTGTATATTGTTAGTGCAATTTTAATAATAAAACTGAGTAATGAAGTGTACTAAAAAAGCGTAACGCTCAATACACAACAACAATTAAAAAAATTATAGTTTCTAATATTTTTAAAAATTTTTGATGTATGAAATAAGAAGAGCAAATGGAAAAATTCATACTTTCTTAATAAGGAAAATCAACAGCATATATTATGGACACGCCATTTCGTATGAAGAGAGTATAAACAGTATTTTCGTTCTTCGTTTTTAACACATACTGGACAGTGTTACACAAATAACTGATGTACATTTATTTATAATATATTAAATCATGGTATAGCTGTTTTCATTTTAAAATTTATGCGTTTATTTTATCAGGCGCGGATACAATGGGGGGGTAGAAAGGGGATACCCCCCCACCCCCCCCCCAAAACTAGTAAATTTCTATAGATTTATAAAAGAAGTTTGGAAAAATAGTATGTTTTACTTAGAAGTCCCCCCCCCCCCCCAAAAGCTCAAGCTGGATCCGCGCCTGATTTTATGAAATATTTTTCTCTACTTTCAATTGACACGAAAAAAGCATTTGATATGAGAATTAGCCATATCTACATATTTAAAACCACTTGCCCTAGATGTTCCATCGATATTTCATATTAAAGGACAAATGATGGACTTTTCAATGATAAAGGCTATGATTTGAAAATATGATATGAAATAATAAGTAAAATTTGACATCTAAAGATTTCAAAATGTAATCACAAGATTTGTCATTTGAAAGTCCATTTTGTGCCCTTTATTATGACACCTCTATTATACATCTAGGGGATTAATAGTTTTAAAAGTTTTATTAGTTTTCAAAGTTTTAAATATGTTGAAAACCTCTTCAAACTTGGTTAAAGATCTAATCATGACTTGGCATTAGCATCCAACGAAATGCATGCATATATATTAGTTAACCCACAACAAATAAATATATATTATTTTAACTTTCTTTTTTTAAGCCAAAATTTGTGCTAAAACTATCTTAGTTCGTTGCTACTCTTTTATTAGTCTTAAAATTTTATTGTAAAAATTAATTTAAACGAAAACAAAACCTTCAAAAATGAGATCAATAACTTGCTGTCATATTAAAAGTCAACTAATTATGATAAATTTTAAAAATATGTTGATGCCATATTAAAGCATAATGTCAGACATGGTTCTCTTCATCATTTTTATCGTCAACACCGTTGTTGTCTTTGTTGTCTCATACTCAAAGTCATTGTATAGAACAGCCGTCGTAATATTTGTTTTTTTTTACTTAAGTGGGATAAAATTTTAAAATTATACCAACTTTCATGAAAATACATACAAACAGATTTATAAAGATTTTTAGTTTTTACCAGCTACAACATGAAGACAGCCAATGAGTCTATGTTAAATTAAGCTGCTACCGGCAGTTGTTAAAAGAGTGAATTCATGCACATAAATAAAATAAACGAAAATTCAAGTGATTTTACTAGACTAAAGTACGTAAGGTGATATAAAGAAATAATCAGAGTTGATCGATATTCAAAGGACTAGGGAAAATCAAAAAAAATTAATTTTTAACATTCACGACAGAACAGAATAACGTTGCCTTCGAAATTCACCACAACACCCCTATCATTAGTGATCAGGTGTATTTTCCCTTATCACTACTTGTTAGATGACTCGGTTTAATGTGATTGCAGATCTTATTTATATAAATTGTATGCATCCTAGGATTGCTTCACTATTAAATTGATGTCATTGCCACACAAACCAAATGAGAATGCTGTTCCGTACATACAGAAAATTTTCATATTAAAATCGTCGAAAATAAGGCTAATTTAAAATTTTTCGGTAGTCATTATGCTTTATATGTATTTCATGTTAATTCAAAACATAGTTTTATAATAACCTTCAAAGAATATTTTTCATTTTCGTATTACTAAATTTCATGTTGATTTAATATTCCAGTACAATTAAAGCAAAATCAAGTTAAAACTGAAATAATACAGAGAATCATGTTGAATCCCATTCAAATTGAAACAACATAAATTTGATACTGAAATAACACAAAGAATCATGTTGAATCAAAGTTATTTCAAGTTGAAACAACATGAATTTAATATTGAAACAACACGAAGAATCATCTTATCAAAGTTATTTCAAGTTCAAAATACATGAATTTAATGTACTCATTTTATTAATTATTTTACTTACGTGATGTGTATTAGCATAGGAATCAGAAAATTTTGTATTGTAGTTGGGTGCCCCAGACCAGATTTGAACTCGGGCCGGTTGCTTGGTAGTCAACTCGCTAACCACGGCAGTCATATCAGCTTCCAACTTTACTTTAGATATACACTAAATAAATGCCATCATAAGTAACATGAATTTCATTATAATTCAATATGATTTATTTGATGATTTAACATAAAATTTATTTGAAATTAAAGTGATAATCATGTTGATTTTAAATGATATGAAACGTTTATAACAATGTTATTTTAACAGTGAAGAATATTGAATTAAAGAGATTTTATTTTGGATAAATAACTAATAATTCAAATATAATCTTTCGTCTAAAATTAATATGAAACAATGACAATTATAAATCAGCAGCAGGAAATTTCGCTGGTAATTTGAAGTTTGTCGGCTATTTGTTGGCTATTTTTATTTTATTTTTTTATAAATAGGTAACACAATTAGGCAATTAATGCCTACCAGTTAATTAATTAATGTGTTTCCTTCTATGGAAATTGATAGTATAGAGAGAACAGGTGGTGAAGTGGGAGAGAGCAAGAAAGCTTAATTCATTTACAATCCCGCTATTGCGATTTTCTGTAGAGCAGTGTTGCAGTCCCTCTGGTGTCAAGTAGAGGCATTAATTTGTTTAAGCTGTGTAGCCGTTATCAATTTGTGTGTATGTTCTTTTTTTACTTTTTTTATGTTTGTACATTTGTGAACCGATTTTTAAAATTTTTGCTTTGTTGGAAAGGGTTTGCCTGCAGTTTGGTCCCATAATTTTTTTTCGAAAAGCGGAGGGGGAAAATTTGCTCCCCCATGCATAACTCTGTCATTTGTGAACCGATTTTAAAAACTCTTGTATTATTTATTTTACTTCGCCCACGGTTCTGCTACAATACCGACGAAGGTGGGTGCTGTGAAGTGCATTGCCTTCATCACTTTAACAGTCCAACAACAACCAACACAATAACACACCAATACATATGAGCAAAATGCATGATGTTGTTGGATTGCCTGGAACTAGTCTTGAACTAAAGACCTCAGAGTTTGTAGTCAAAAGCGCTAGCTACTCAGCCAACAACACCCTCATTTACATCTATACAACACGAACATCAAAATAAACAGCAACAAGTCACACAACTGAGCACAACAGTGCGTTGTAGCTATGAACAAAGCACATAAACACCAACACACTGAATCAACAATTTATTTTTCATAAATTTAATATGATTTCCAATCAAAATTGCGACATGTTGATCGTACATTGTTTTTTTTTTGTACATAATGCAATAAATATTGCTTCAAAATAAAATCAGAATCAATTTTATATCGGTGTTGTTTTATTTAAATTTATTCTCTTTTCGTTGTTTTTTGAGCATCGTATTTTCCTTTACTCCTCTGTCCTAAAAAAATTAATTGTAAAACCAAATTTTCCATACCTTTAATTGGCTGCTCGCCCCAAAAATTTCATTAAAGTAAAAGATAATATTGAAACTAAATTCCTTTAAGCTTTTACACATGTAACTAAAGTTAACAACAAACAAGTTTATAATAATATTAATAATAAATGCACATTAGCTGAGGCTGCTGCTCTGCTCTGCTCTGCTCTGTGCATTTAACATTTATTGTATAAAAAAATAATTTTTTTCCATAAAATTCCTGTTTGATATCAAATCCAAACATCTCATACCTTCAGTCATTAACAAGAAAATTGCACAAACTATGATCATATTTAAAATAAGTATTATGACTACATCTAAAGACTCCAGCTTTAACTGCAACTAACTGAGAGTGTAACGATAATGCTAGATATCTGAAAAGACAAGAAAACTAAGACAAAAATTTAATACTTTAATAACAAGTTTTTTTTTTCTTAAATAATTTTCTAGCAAAATTTTCGCTCATGAAGTGGATTTCCTAAGTTTAAAAACAAATATTAAGTTATTAAATTCTTATTAACTTAATTAAGATGATACAGTCAAATTGTGTATTTAAATAAAAAAGCATTTAAAGCTTTAAGAAATATTGCGAGATTAATATTTACTGAGTAGATTTTTAAGTGTGATGTGCAATTTAATGGAATATTAATTGAAATTTGTCTGGTTTATTTATTAAAGTGTTTGGTATTAAAATAATGCATATTATTAAGGAACATAACATTTATATTAAATGTAAAGGAAAATGAAAGAGGAGTGCGTAAGGCATATGATGGAAGGCGATTATATTTTGCAGTGGAAAGATTAATATTTATACATATAAAGAATATGATTAACTTTTACGCTTTTTTGTATGTTTTCTGTCTGTATGTTGTAATTCTCATTTGTTCTTTGATACTTTTTATTATAGATACTTCAATACACCCTTTTATCGATACGATATCGCTATCAACAACTTTAGTTGTTTTTTTTCATATCATACGAATTTACAGCGTAAGAAATTATTAGTATTTAAAATTAACATCGTGGAAAACACCTCAGAAAACATGCTGATCTTTGTCTCTAGATATATTAGAACATCTTAGATATCTCTCGATTGCTTCTGTAGGAAAGGAGCTCATCTACTTCGCACAGAAAAAACTAAACTTCACTTTCCGTAAAGAAATTTACTGAATTAGTAAATGCTCTGTTTAGAAACGGACAAACAAAAAAATTTGTAAATACAGACAAAAATGTTTCAACAATTTCATTGAAAAAAAATTTGTTTTTAGTAAACAAATTGTCCAAATCTGTAAAATGATTTGTTTAATAATTCTTGCAAAAAAAACCGACTACAAAATATGTATGGCACGGCCCCCATATTTTATCATCATCTACTTTTACGGTACCTAATTGTGTGTGCAAAGTTTCATAAAAATCGGTTAAGCAGAAGTAGTTAAAATGAATATTTACTTTTCATGGGCGTAGCACTGTCCACTTTTCTAACCACAATGATTTATTGTAACGATAACTAAATGTGTATGCAAATTGTTATAAGAATCGGCTAAGTAGAAGTAGTTAAAATGCTTATTTACTTCTCATGGGCGTGGTACTGCCCACTTTTCTAAACATAATGTTGTATTGTAACGATAACTAAAGGTGTATGCAAAGTTTCATAAGAATCGGTTTAGTAGAAGTTGTTGAAAAAGAATATTTACTTTGCATGGGCGTGGCACTGCCCACTTTTTTAGTCCTGATGTTGTTTCCAATCACCAACTTAATGGATGTGCA
Source organism: Panzeria rudis (assembly GCA_956483635.1). Classification (NCBI taxonomy): domain Eukaryota; kingdom Metazoa; phylum Arthropoda; class Insecta; order Diptera; family Tachinidae; genus Panzeria; species Panzeria rudis. The sequence goes on from OY101448.1 coordinate 182,072,750, forward strand.
AAGTTTCATAAGAATCGGTTGAGTACAAGTAGTTGATAATGAATGTGAATTTACTTTGTGTGGGCGTGACTCGGCCGATTTTTCACCGGGACAAATCGTCTTTTTTTTAAGTTGGTAAAAAATATTTAAAAATTCTAAACAAAATCGTTTACTGAATCAAACAAAATTTTAACTGGATTTTTTGTAATATCTCAAACAAACTTTTTGCTTGAGTCAGTAAAAACTTTTATTGAAATAAGTTCGAGTTTTTAATAATAACGTAATCACCCTGTAGGCATTTATATAATTTCACTTTGTTAAATGTCTTCAACTCTGTATGTTTATCTTGAGGCTCATAAAAAAAATTAATGAGAATTAACGCAATAATATCGACGAATTAATTTACTCAAAGATCTTTAGTAAATAATCATTTTTTTTTAGCTATCATTGTTTTTGTTCTTATTTATATGTATGCCGCCATCGGGGTCGCTCTTCTTACGATATATATAATTGGCTTTTGTTGTTGTTGTTGTTGTTGTAATATCTCTGCTGCTGTTGCCGGGAGCTCTTTCCTGAAAATATTAGAATTGTATGGGTTAGTGTTATGCGGGGGCGTCATAGGGTGGAATTTGGAGTTGGAGAAACCTTGCTACCCCAGTAGGCCTTAGCCGTAGGTCTATAGGTTGGGGAGATGTTTTTTAAATTTTTTGTTTTTAGCAAACACAAGCCGCGAAGCGATTATCTTGTCTGCAGAAAACACCCAGGGTCTATGGCGGGAATCGAACCCACGACTTCTGGACTGACAGGCTAGCATCGCTACCACTCTGCCATATGGGCGCCCACTAATGTGGACCTATTTAGGCAATTAAAGAAATCCGCAGTGTCGTGAGTGCTTTGTATGCAAGCTAGCCACCTGTTTAGGGCACTTTGAATTATTCGTTCCTGGTAGCAGTTCAGTATACTGCTCCATCCACTACATAAGTGCGCAAGGATTAAGGGAGATTGGCTAGGCATCCGGCGCTTCCTCTCTGAAATCGCAGGGGCTCGAGTATTGAGAACACTGTTGCATCTATAGCTATTCACAGTTTCGTCGATCGGCTGTTGGTGCAACATGTTCATGGTATTCGCTACAGACAGCGGGTTGACGTCGGGTGGAATGACGTTTGTTTTGTCATCGCGATTTCGCCATAAATCTGATCGGATGTGTCTTGGGAGACGATGGTCCTGCATCAGAATTTAATGATAAATTAGGGTGGGTTGGCAGGTGACAAGCAATCAGGAACTGCTTTGTTAGCAGTACATTATGCTGCTTCACTGGTGGTCAATGTTGGCAATTTTTACACATCCTATTGCGATTCTGAGTGCAATTTTTTGTGTTGTTTCAGTACTCGTCATTGAGTTTCACTAAGGAACGAGGTCCGTATTAGGTCGGCATAATTTAGGAGTAAGCGACCTATCGCGTTGTACGTTGCTAATGTGACCTCCTTGTTCATGCCCCAAGAAGTTCCTGCAAGTGCTTTTAGGACCTTATTTTACTTTTTGATTTATATAGGGGACATGCGATGAGAAGTGAGGGAGGCTGTCAAAGACTACACTTAGGATTTTGGGGTTTTTGACTGTAGGTATAAGTCTGCTTTCAACAGAGATGGCTAACTGCATCCTACTTTTTTCGTCGATGAAGTGAAAAGTGACACGAACGATTTTGAGGGTGATAGCTTCAAGTTACGTTCTTTCAGGAAGTCTCTTATGGTGGCCAGGTATTGGGTTATTTCGAACCTTATGTCAGGAATGTTTACGCTGGATGACATGATAGTGCAATCATCAGTTGGCATTCCATCGTTTCATGTCGTTAGCTAGGATGGAGCTCAAGATATATTCGATCAACAGTGAGTGATCGATCGTGTCGAATGCCTTCGAGAGATCCAATGCCGGCACTGTTGTGCGTTAACACGTTCTACGTTGATTAATCCGAGTAGCTTTCAAACTCTCAAAGCCGTTGTGGTGCTGTGGGCTTCCCAGAAACCGTGTTGGTGTATGGCGAGCGGGAAATACCACTTCAGGGATGGCAGTAGTAACGCCTCTTAAACCTTTGCTTCGGTTGATAGGAGTTTTGATTGTTGTCTATTGACAGACTCACTTCGAGTTTTGCCAAAATTCTTAGAACTATATACACTCTAAAACGTTGTAGTTGGAATTTTCAAAATCCATCGTAACATGTTTTTATAGGCCCTTAAACACAAAAAATATTTTTAAAAGTGCCGAGTTTCGGTCATTGCTTAATGTAGGGTACATCTCCTAAATGCAAAATAATTGGTACTAAACACATTCTCAATCCATTGCCTTTTGCGGTGTGTGATTAAATAGTGAATGTGTTACAAAAAGTTTTTTACAAAATTAAAAATAATGAAGATCCTTTAAAAAAAACATGATGTTTTCAGGTCAATTTAAAAATTTTGATTTTTTAGCCGTCTTCTGACTTTAAGAAGGCATACAACAAAAATTTTTTTTCATAGCAGAAGCATAAAAGTTGTTTAAATGAAAAATACATTGACATCTGGTGCAAAATTTTACAATAAATATTAAAATTTGTTGGTCTTTTTTTAATTATATTGTAAAATTTTGCACCATATATCAATATATTTTTCATTTAAACACGTTTTATGATTTTCCTGTAAAACTTTTAAAATGTTAGATAGGGCTTTTAGCATTTTCTGTGACGATATAAATTAATATTCTAGCTAAGGATTATAAGCAATTAACTCCATCGTTTATTTGCTTCGAATAAAAATTAACAAATATTTTAAAATTCAAAACCAATTTTTGAAGTTATGGTCATTGCTACAAATTGCGGTATAAATTCATAAGTGTAAGATAAGCTTGTAATAAAAAAATATTTCATATTTATATTATTACATTTAGTGTTTCAATTAAACTTCAATGCCCACCAGTATTACTCACTCGTATTGTGTGTGATTTTACATTACAACTTTCAAAGTATACAAATTAAACATAATCTTTAGACGGAAGCTGTTAAGCATCAGTAAAATCCATAAAACTTTACTTTAAAGCTTATCGTTGAATTATTTGCCATAAATTTTTATTTCAAAATAATAAAATCTTAAAGCAATTAACAAACATTCTATGAAATGAAGCTCTTAAATCCACGCGGTGTAAAAAAAAATGAAGACATATGATGTCACTAAGATGATGTAAATTAAACATTCAATGTGGGCTTAGAAATATAAGCAAATACTATTTCGCAAACTAATTTTTATTCAATGTAGGATTTCTAAGCTCAATAAAATGAATGTAACCGTTACTTAAACTTTATGACTCTTAAGCGTCATAAATAATACAAAAGAAGAACTTTTAATTATAAATTATGTAAATGTAAATTGATATTAATACAAAAAAATAAAAAAAATTAATTTCAAAATGGCATTTAATGTGTAGACAAGATCTTTAATTAAAAATAAAATAAATCTCATATTCTTTGTTCAGTAAAATGCAAATTAAATTATCGCCTTAATGGGCATCTACCACATGTTACGAGTACATGTTGCATAAAACTAGTGTAAGGGAAGTTGTAAATGTTTTTGTATGCACTGTAAAGTAGTTTCAAAGTAAACTCCTAAGACCTGTTTCTTTTTGCCAATATTTTATGTTAAAATAACAAATTATACTGATGATGATGATGATGATGGTGATCATGATGTTGTGACTTCTTAGCATGCTAAAAACAGTAGCTAAATACATAATTATTATTAATATGAATATGTTGTCACAATATCATCGACATCACATACATCAACTTTACTGATTATAGTTATTAAATTAATAATTATTTGTACATGAATCTAAGAAAACAATGAAGAACATCATTGCAGATTGTGTATAAAACTAAAAGTTATAGACTATAGATCGCTATATGAAGACCAATATAAAGGACTCGCTTTATGACTTCTGTAGTGATTATAATAGTTATTATACTTGTACTTTCCTTAATATTAAAGATTTTATAAACCAAAAACTATTTGTTCAGTTTGCTATCTAAGCATTATTTTTTAATTATACCCAAAAAAATTTACAACAAAACACAAGGACTAATTTTGCAAAAAATAAATTTGCTGATTAATTCCAATTTATAGTTTTTATAATTAAAAACTTTATAATTTGACAAGGGTATTCAGTTAATAAATTTTGTTCAAAAGAAATTTATGAGTCAAATAACAAAAACTATAAAATTGTTTTGAAAGCCATTTTAATGAAAGCCATATTTTATTTTGACTATTTTAATTCAGATATCTTTTCTAAGCTATAATTATTTGCTGTAGTTTTTATAAAAAATTCTTTTTATTAAATAATTTTATTTCTATATAAAACATGTTATTAAAGCGAGCAAAACTTAATGGCACAAAAGTCAAGATTTATTTTTAGTTAGTTTTATGAATCACATTGCGATTAAAATTCATATTAAAATAATAACTATGAGAAGAATAAAATTAAATAATATTTTATACTTGAATGACCTTATTTTGTCAAATGCAATGATAGGCATTGAAAGATATGAAAATAATATGGAAGTAGTTAAAACCATAAACACAAAAAGAGTCGGCTAAAAATTGTATGCCATAACCTTAATTTATATATAAACAATTATATATGATATCTATATTATGAAATGATCTCTCAAGTGGTAACTCACTTGAGACCATCGACTTAGACCCATTGTGATACCGTAGAGCAGATACGGCAAAATTATGTTTGCTCCACTGCCATGTCACAACTATCCAGTCTAGAAAGCTGACTTCTGTTTAGATATAAGAATCATTTTATTTCATTAAATACACTATACAACACAAACAAAGAGAGCCTTTATCCTGGAGATAATTGGCCAACGATCACTTATCTAATAAGGAAAAATTAAATTTTAAATGCAAAGGTGGTACGGCTTGCTCCTTCACGTATTATAAAGCATATTGGTTTTATTTCTGGTTATTTCAGACTAAATCATCCAAGCCACCAGGTTCGTTCACGTAGGCATCATCCATGCAGATGATAGTGTCACATATTCACTTTGAATGTATCGTTTTGCTCAATAGTTCAAAACGTGCTTTTTACTCTTTTACTCTGCGATTAGTTGATATTGTAGAGGCTCATCGAATGTCTGTGCTAACTTTTCTTTGGAGGATTACACGGAGTCTAGAATAAATTGGAGATCTGTGTCACAAGAAATCTATTAGGCATCGATTGCACGTCCGGAATATATCGTTCTATTCTTCAATTCGAATTAAGGAGTTTTAACTTTTGAAGGTGTGTGTTTTTTAAGGAGGAATCGAGAATTGAATCTCGACTTTCGATTCTCGACTTACGATTCACAATTCTGTATACCCGAATCTCGATTCACGATTTCTGATTTTCGATACTTTATTCTCGATTCACGGTTCTGGATTCTCGATTCACGATTCTCTATTTACGATTATCGATTTCTGACTCACGATTCTTGATTTACGATTCTCGAATCATGATTTTTGATTCTCAATCCTCGATTCAGTATTCTTGATTCCCGATTATAGATTCACTATTCTCGATTCACAATTATATATATATTCACTATTCTCAATTCTCGATACTCGATTCACGATTCTCGATTGACGATTCCCGATTCTCGATTCATGATTTCCAAATTCAAGATACTCGATTCACGATTCCCGATACTCGATTCTCGATTCAGGATTTTCGATTCACGATTTTCGTTCCCCGATTCCCGATACTCGGTTCACGATTCTCGATTTACGATCATCGATCTACGATTCTCGATACTCGATTCTCGATTCACAATTTTCTGTACTAGATTCACAATTCTCGATTTACGATTCTCGTTTCACGATTCTCGACTCCCGATTGCCGATACTCGATTCATGATTCCCGATACTCTATTCTCGATTCAGAGTTCTCGATTCACAATTTTCGTTTCTCGATTCACGAGTCTCGATTCACTATTCTCGATCTACGATCCTCGATACTCGATTTTCAATTAACGATTTTCGATTATCGATACTTGATTCTCGATCCTCGATTTTCTATTTTCAATTCTCGATTCCCGATTATAGATTCAATATTCTCGATTCACAATTATAGATTCACGATTCTCAATTCTCTATATTCGATTCTCGATTGACGATTGACGATTCTCGATTTTGGATTCACGATTTTTGATTCACGATTCTCATTTCACGAATCGCGATTTCCGATACTCGATCCATGATTCCCGATACTCGATTCTCGATTCACGATTCTCGACTCACGATTTTCGTTTCGCGATTCCCGCCACTCGATTCACTATTCTCGATCTACGATTCTCGATTTTCAATTAACGATTCTCGAATGTCGATACTTGATTCTCGATCCTCGATTCACTATTTTCGATTCTCGATTACAGATTCAATATTCTCGATTCTCGATTCACAATTATAGATTCACGATTCTCAGATCTCGATACTCGATTCTCGATTGACGATTCTCGATTTTGGATTCACGATTCTCGATTCATGATTTTCGATTCTCGATTCCTTATTGCCGATACTCGATTCACGATTCTCAATTCTTGATTCTTAATACTCGATACTCGATTTGCTATTGACGATTCTCGACTCACGATTCTCGTTTCACGATTCCCGATTCACGATTCCCGAAACTCGATTCTCGATTCCCAATTCTCGATACTCCTTTCTCTATTTACTATTCTCGAATTTCGAATCACGGTTCTCGATTCAGGACTCTTGAGTCTCGATTCATGATTCTCGATTCATGATTCTCGATACTCAATTCTTGATTCACTATTCCATTTACTATTCTTGATTCTCTCGATCCATGATTCTCGGTAATTGATTCTCGATACTCGATTCTCGATAATCGGTTCTCGATACTCGATTCACGATTCCGGACTCTCGATTTTCGTTTCTCGATTCGCGATTCTCGATTCACGCTTCTGGATTTACGATTTTCAATTCAAGATTTTCGATTCTCGATTAACGATTCCCGATTTTCATTTTTTCTACTTAATACAATTTTAATTTTTATGTATATTTATAGTACATACTTGACTTGATATTTTATGCTTCTTGTGACTAAAATTTCGATTCCGATGGTCTTGGCAGTCAGTGCTAGCAATATATATTAATTTTATATGTATATAATTTTAATATCAAGTAAATAAATAAAATAAATAAATAATAATATAAATAAAAAAAGCACAACTATGGGTTTATTTCATTGTATACGGTTTTCCGTGCAACATTTTCATTTTCGCTGTACATGTTTTTCTCAGAAACGTATTTACCTTGTAGAACGAGGCATAGGTGTACAGATATACCCATTTTTGAAGTATACCAAATAATGAGTAAAATTAATCTTTTATTCCATGCGCGATAAATAGTTGAAAAATACAAGCCGTAAGACATACGCTATAACTTACTGAAAAATCGTACGAAATAAAAAACCTTTGCCCAGAGATACATTAGATTATAAAATTTTTAGTTCTAATATTGACTAAAATTTTGTATTTTTTGGACTTAAGAACTTATTTGGTTTTGCCAGAGATTTACAGATAAGCTTCCTTTTTTAGGCATTCTACTAACTGCTACAATTAAATATCAGAGCTATAAAAAATAAGAGCTTTTTTTTAAGAATAATGTCATGCAAATAGCAATTGCATAACCTTGTTTTTTGCT